>VZDJ01007749.1:10003456-10051252 GCA_008694505.1 Cyanoderma ruficeps | reverse complement strand
GTGTGTTGTTTCGTTTGTTTTCCCCAGAGAGGAAAGGAGTGGCATTCCCTTTTTGAGGGGGATGATATGGAGAGTTTTGATTTTTTTTCCTGTCTTTTTTTCACCCCCTTAATTTGACCAGACAAATTACTGCTGTACCGGAGTAAGACCTGATAATTTTTAATTTATTAAACCTTGTGATGAAGGCTTCTCTCTTATCTGTGACCTGAAAGGTGTAATCTCAAACTGCTGGCCAAACACTTACTTTTCAGCGGCATTTCACTGGTGGGAGTGTTCAAAGGATTGTTGTGTCCTAAATGACACCTGGTGTTTCTGGGTTCTCCTGCTTGGCTAGGAGGAGGTTTTCCCTGCATTCACATGGCCTTGAACTAAGCAGCAGGATCTTGCTGACCTTAAAAGAAAATAAAATTCTTTTTTCTTCTCTGTTTAAGGATTTCCAGCAGAGTGTTACTGTGGTGCTGCTTCAGGACGAGCATACTCTTATCTCTGCAGGAGCTGTTGATGGGTAAGGAGGGAGGATGCCTGCTTTCCTGTCTATTTTGTGTGCTCAGTGGCATAAAAAGATTGGGAGATTTTTCTCTTTAAGATCATTCAGTGGCCAACAAAGCTAGAGCTACTGCTAGGTGGAATCAACAGCTATGCTGCCAGTTTGCATTGGCTTTACTTCCGTACTGGGGATTGCAGTACTGGACAAACTCTGATATGTGGTAAATGCTCATTTTAGTGTCTTAGCTATGGGGCAGAATGAGAGCAATTCTTCCCTCTCTCTCTCTATTCTCATGGATCTATGAGACCACACATAGACAGACTATTGTTAGACAGCCTTTTTGGATGTGAGTGGGTGGTCAGGGCCTGGATATGTGTAGGAGTGCTTGAGAAAATATTGCTGTGAGTGACAAAAGATGCATTCTCTTAAGTGCCAGATCCCTTGCAGCATCTTGGAGCTCGAGCAAACTGTCTTATTGATTAGCATGGAAATTATCCTCTTGGACTCGATTCTTTAGCAGGTTCCATGTGGTCAGAGCCTTTCTGAGGCAGATAAGATTGACTCTCCTGCCTATGGTTCATGACAGAAACTTGCTCCCAAAGAGTAAGTAAAAAAATTGGAAGACATCATTTTTGAAACTACAAACTAAAACTACTTGTCAGAAGTATAAAGGCATCCATGTATTTCATTTTACTAGTTGAAGGAAGTTGGCTTCCAGCCTCTTGTTGTCCCGTGTTAGTTATAGAAGGCAGTACTCCCTCCTCACCCATGGCCAGCAGAGCAATGGTTTGGCTTTCAGCACAGCTCTGCTCTGCTCCTGCTCTGTTGTCTACTTAGCACTAGATACTCCTCAGCCATGAGCAACCTGACTTCCTGTGCTCTTAAAAGGCTTTATCAGCATGGAAAGGGAAATTTGGAAGCTGAGGACACTTGGCTTTTCTATTGCAGCGTGATCAAGGTGTGGGACTTGCGCAGGAATTACGCCGCTCTCCGTCAGGACCCGCTGCCTGTCCGGTCCTTCTGCTACCCTGGAACCAGCACTCGCAAGCTTGGTAAGGCACTGGACAGGGATTTGTCAGAGTGCAGAGTGAATTTAAGAAGTATTGGCAGTGACATTTCTTATCTTTATAGCCAATTGTTGATCAGACCAGTAAGCTCTGCAGGGTGTTTTGATTGCCAATACCAAATTTTCAAGTTGAAGAGTGACCGTGCCGGACTTTTATATCATTGCACCAATGATAAAAACTTGCAGAAGCTTCAGCAATGCATTTTCATAAACAGAGCTGGGGAACAGTAGAGCTCTTGACCAGGAATTTAGCTAGGCGTTTTGATACAGGAGTAAAATTCAGGTTGAACTTTCTTTGCATTGTATCTTGCAAAAACAACAGACTCCACTGGGTTTTTATCACCTCTTGAAACTGTTACCAAAAATGATAACACACTTGTTTATGTTTCTCTGTCTTCTTTGTACCTTTAATGCCATACAATGCTCTAATGCAACACAGTAATTCCTGATGATTTATCTGATCAACATGGTAATGGTCAGTGTCAGTCCCAGGGACATGAGGGAAATCTTCAAGGAGGTAGTTGTAAAATAATTTGCCTGCAGGGAAAGATTTTTCTTGAACCTGAATCACTAGCAAATCAGAGAATGGCTTTTTCTACCAAACCATGAGGGTTTCTCTTTATTTTTAATCTCTGCTTCTACAATTGGTTGTTCCTGCTATCTATTTGAAACTATCTGATGAATCACTTGCCTGTTCTGAAGGTTCAATTCCTTTCTAAATACCACCCTGAATCCTCATGAGAAAATGTAGATGTTATTCTAGAAACATTTTTTCTTCAGCAAATGCTCTGTCAAACATAGAAGCTTTACCATGACAATCCATAAATGTCACAGATCCTTTCCAAATTCCCTTCTCTGGGCATTTCATTGAGTATATCTCTTTTCCAAATTTTTTTTCTGATGAAGAACTTTTCTCTTTCTCTGTAGGATATTCTAGCCTGGTTTTGGATTCCACTGGTGCTAATCTGTTTGCTAATTGCACTGATGACAGTATCTACATGTTCAATATGACAAGCTTAAGGACCACTCCAGGTAAGCATGGTATCTGTGGAAATACCTGCAAAAAGAACATATGCTACAGAGTATAGAAAGGCAAGTTTGTCCCTCTGACAGAGAGAAACAGGGACCAAGTTCAACACTGGAAGGAAATGTACTCCATGCTCCTATCTCTAAAGCTGTGCAGGAGAGATCCACATTTTGTGTTAAGCCATCCACAAAAAAATTAATAGCAGCTACCAGTTCACCCAGACAGAGACCAATTGTAGTTTGCGTGTTAGCTCTAGTTATTCAGTGAGGAATGGCTACTATCCAGCCTGTAGCAAGTCTGAATCTTCTGCTTACTGGCAGTCACTGATTTGTCAGCCTTTTAGATATGAATCCACTGAAAGTGATCACCTGATAACTTCAGATATTTTAAGGTGTCTTTTCAATCTAAATTCTACCACAGTTTCTGGAAGAAAGGATCCTCAGCATATTGAGGTGATTCAGCCTTTCAGATTCCTTCAGCTCTGCATCTGTGACCTTTACATGCACAAGATGGCCCTGAGCCTTTGGTGCACGAAGCTGCTTTGCCACAGGCCAGTGGCAAAACTCATTAGATGCATTCCAGACAGACACATAATTTATTTTCCATTGCCTTTTCTCAGTCTCTCAGTTAACTGAAATTAAATGAACAATGTCTTCTTCTGTCTGCTCTTCAGGAAGGCAGTCTGGTGGGTGGGAATGCTTCCAGAGTGGAGAATGGCTGCGAGTAGTAAATATTAATAGCTTGGTTTTTGAGGTGAACCCTGGGTTGCACTGCCAGCTGCTCTGTGGGAATGGCTGCCTGGCCTGTCCCCTCACAGGAGCCGGCTCTCGCCAGTGTGCCCCTCGGCCTCCTCATGGAGCTCTTGCCTCATGCGTGCAGCCGAGGGGAGCAGTCTCCTTTGCTCCAGCTGCATGGAACTCCTGCCGTGTGGGGGCTGAGGCGAGCAGTCTCCATTGCTCCAGCTGCATGGAACTCCTGCTGTGGTTCCCGCAGAGGGCAGCGCCTGCCTGCCCTTGTGCCGCCCTCACCATGGCTTCAGCTGCTCTTATCCAGCACTGAGGCGGCTTTGGCTCGTCAGGAAATCCTCCTGTAACAGCCCTTGCTGCCTGGTTTAGGAAGGGGATTCAATGTCTGATGGCCACTGTATTGGGAGAGCTGTGAGCAAAACATCAAAAGGGTATTTTGGGGTCTTGCAACTCTTCAAAGGCTGCCGAAGGCAGCCACGTGTCCTCTTGGTCTGTGGGTTGTTTCCTTTGTGAGAGTCACCACTAAAACAGGGCTGGAGGAAAGGGAACCAGCCCAGCTTGGGGCTACACTGGGAACCTTGTGCTTTGTGCCCCATGAGAGGACAGGACATGGTGCAGCCAGGCACTCCAGCTCCACACTTGGCTCTCATGCCAGCTGAAGGCTGCTGTGCTAGGGGGAATGTCAGCCATTTGGGGTGATGGTTTCAAGGCTTTAGCAAACACTACTAAGGCTTTAAATACAGGAGAGCTTAACTGATGAAATGCAAGTTTTTTGGCAAAATAAAGCTGCTGGTAGCGGGAGGAAGGAGCAGCCAGTGCCTTTGTTGCCACCTGTGTGGAAGAAGGCTCCTGTTGTGGGAATGCTCCTGTTGATGGAGCGGGACTGGTGATGGTGGCTGAGAGAGGAAGAGACAGGGAACCTGAACCAGAGTAGTGGGCCAGCCCAGGTGAGGGCTGAGCTTGCTTGTGATATGGGTCAAGCTAGAGTTTTAATGAAACTGCCATTGGTTTGTTTGGGAAGCCTGAAGGGCTCCAGTTGAATAATAAAAACTTCCTGCTGCCAGAGCCGCAGAGCAAGGGAGCAGTACAACCACTTTCTCCAAAGGATATGTGGCTAGGCAGGAAAAGCCTGTAAGATCAGCCCTCCTTGCACAGCTGACTCCAGGGCTATGCATTGAGTGGGGCTTTACTTATTTTCTTACTTTATTTTCTCTTCACAGTGGCTGTTTTCAGTGGACACCAGAATTCAACCTTTTACATCAAATCCAGCACCAGCCCAGATGACCAGTTCCTGGTCAGTGGCTCGAGTGACTGCAACGCGTACATCTGGAAGGTGAGGCAATGGGGGGAGACCCAAGCATGCAGCCTGGACCTGCTTTTGCTTTTCCTGTTCACATAGAACACTCCCTGCTTCCCAATCCTACCCAAAGCAGCATGGGGCTAGCTCCTGGCATGTTGTGCCTGGAGTGTGTATGTTGCTGTCAAGGCTTCATGTAATTGTTTAATGTAAAACAGAGCTAACTTCCTGCCATCAGTACGTCTCTCATCGCTGCTGCTTATTGCAAATTGCTGTTCTTAATCTGGTTTTAATGGGCATTAAAATCCTTTTTCAGGCCTGTTGATTCAGGCAGCTATGACAAGTAGACAAACAGTTCTCTGTTCATATTTAGCAATGGAGCACATTAGCAGAAACCTAAAAGTTTAATTGTTTTAAAGGGCATTCTTTCCCTCCGCCTTTCCCTTTTTCAGCTCCTGCTTCAGACAGCTTTTTCTCATGCTTAATTTACAGTAGTTAGAGCCTTTGTATTATAGCAAGGGCTCAGCCAGAGCCTTTAGCAAAATTCCAGGCACTGTCTGACAGCTGAGGGGCTTTGTCACTTAACATCTTGCTGTGACATGGAGGAAATGCAAATGTCACCAAGATAGCAGCAGGCACCTCAGAGTAAGGCATGCTTCAAGTTCTGTTCTTCATTCCTCATATGGAAACAGAGTAAACTTACTGAAGTAGAATAGACAGAAACCACAGGTGACTGCCTATTTCAGATTTGGGATAATTTTTAGGGAATTTCGACTTGTATATCCATTTCACAGAGTTTGAAAGTAAAATACAAACCTCTCAGAGGAGAAGGTCAACCTAATGAGTTTGTGGTTTGAGCATGTAGCTTCTTTAATCTGGTGAACACTTGGAAGCATCTGGGTTGCTCACTCAGTGGAGGCAGGAGTTTGGTAGCAGGACTACTATGCCAAGTGGTGGAATTTTAACCTTCCTCGTGTTCTGTGCAAATTCAGCAAAAATGCCTGTGTGAACTTGAGTTGCAGATTCTGCATTCATGTTTTTTGATTCTTTCATGTAATACAGGCTAGGACTCAGTTGAGAGTATTCAAGGATGTCATTATATCTCAAAATTTAAGCATTTGAGCACATCTAAAATGCATTTATGTACAGAAGACTTCTGTTGCTATCACATATGTGTGACAAATCGTATTGCATATTTACAAAATAAATCATCAGATGATTACTTTTATTTTAATACCATAGTCATATTAGAAACTGGGACTTCCAGTGCATTTGTCTCTTTCAAGATGTGTGGTATGCAGAGGCTTCTTAATTTAAATGTTGACAGATTTGACTGTTAAACATATGTATCTTTTCGTGGCATGAGGATTTACTATGCTGCAAAAAACCCCATGTTTAGATATTGCATGGGTAGTTAACAGGTAATGTTGTAAGGGGTCTTAATGAAGAGCTCTTTCTGTATCTAGAGAGAAATAAAATGCAGAGGAAGACCTTTTCCACTTTGTTAATTTCTTTGAGAAACTTTTGCAGCAGTGCTAAGTTTGTGTTTGGGTGAGAAACACTGTGGATAGAAGTTATTGTGGACAAGGATGTTTCAGTCTGTTTTCATATATAAGTCACTTCCAGGCAATGAACACTTCCTTTGCTGTGTTGGGTTTGTTTGGTTGGGTTTTTTTTTAATTAGAATTTCATCAATTAATGAACTCTCACTCTTGAACAACCATAAGATTATACAAGCTGAAGAGCAGAGAGGTTTTTCCTCCACAAAGATGGTACCTATCTGAGGTACCTTCCTGGTAATAAAAAAATACCATTTGTAGACTTGTACTTCCATTGTTCTTTCAATCCTTTGATGTGGATCACTCCCAGAAAACCATACCAAGATATGCTTTGGTGTCCCAGCCCTAGAATGGACGTGCTTCTGTGTCATATGGTGCACAAAACCAGATACACCATTTTAAGCTACATCTTGAAAATGGATGTAACAGCTGTTTCCAGTGAGGAGAGTAACTAAAAAAAGTCTCATTTCCTAGGTTTCTCTTTTTAACCTTTCCACAATAGGCCTCACTTCCCCAGCAATATCCTGCCAATTCAGGCACAAAAAGCAGCCTGTGCTGTGGCTAATCCTGATTTAACATGTGCAAACTGGCTGACAGTCTTCTGCCAAACACAGTGGACACAGGTATAACTCTGCACTTTTCTTCATAGCAATATAAACTAGGCATGGTTGACTTAATTTATACTACTATAGTGTAAAACCACCGTGTCCTAGAAACTGTAATTCCCTTCCTCTGCTTTCCTTCCAGCAATCAGTGGCCACTGGACCACTGTTTTGGCTGCTATGAATGTATAGTAGCAAGACTGCTATTAGCTGTAAGTGAAGGTGTTCTCTGCACCAAGACCTCCTGTTTATTCACTCAATAGGGATTTCCTTTCCGTGGCATTGCATGTTTTGGCAGTGAAGGGAAGGCTCTGACCGAGGCATTTAGTGGATATTTAGTCAAGTGAATGCCTCTGTCAGGCTGGGAGGAAAAAAAGGTCCCGTTAGGATGAACCTGTTTGTATCAAAACAGCTTAAGTTCTGAAGCCAAAGTTTTGCAGGCTGTTGTAGATGATCTACAAGAGAAATATATTTATAAATCAGAAGCCTACCCCAAAATCTTTCATCTTCCTTTGAAACCTACATGTAATGTCTACTCCTTTTCCCAGACAGTAAAGGCTCGGTTAGTCACTTATGCAACTCTCCTTGAAAGATTTCCCTTATAATGTCATATCAGTGATGGTGACTCACAGCTCCAGAAAGTATTGGCTGCTGAAAGCAAGCAAAACTTGGATAGAATTTCTGTGTGTTCATGTGTGTATGTTTTCTTCTGTGGGTCACTTAATGCTGGCTTCAGCTCTGTCTGTCACTTACAGGAGCTGGAGTCAAAGATAAGTAGCAATAGTGTAGAACAGGAGAAAGAATTTTATGAAGAGTGTGAGAGAAATGGAGATCAGCTGAATGAATGTGAGTGATCTAGAGAACTTTCCTATGAACTCTTAAGAGGGTCTCTGGTCCAGCTAATTGGTTGGAGAAGAAGCAGGCACTTGGCAGTTGCACAAATGTCAGTTCTGAAGCCAGTGAAGGTTCATCTATGAGATTTTGTTGGCAGTGGTTTCATTTTTTTAATAAACCATTGACCTGCAATTGGGACATTGGTAAAATAGCAGTAGAATGTATTTGCCTAATCCTGTTCAAAATATGAGCCTCCCAACATTTAAGCATCTTACCTGGAACAGGTAGAGGTACTTAATGCCTGTGTTGTGTTTTGGGCTGTCAACTCTGGAAGCAGAATTCCTATGTGTAGCAGGAATTGAACAGGTGTTTCCATGAACTGCTGCTTAGGACTTCCTCAGTCGTTGCCTCATGATGACAGGCTGAGAACATTTGATTTATGCATTTCACACAGAAAAGATGGGAAGTATCCACATACTTCACAGGTGGGATATGAAGTTTTTCTTGGAGATGTATATTAGGCTGTGTGCCTTCTGACTGTTTGCTTGTTTTTCTGTGGAATTTTTAAGGTTTCTGAGCCCAGCCTTCCTCCACGGATACTCCTTGGTCACTCTCAGGAAGTTACCTCCATCGCTTGGTGTCCTTCAGACTTCACAAAGGTTTGTCTTCTGCAAAATGGTCTTTACTGTGAAACAGTAGATGTGATGTGACAACATCTGCTTTTCAAAACGGCAGCAGCGTCTGTTGTTTTGGGAGGAAATTTTTAGTCAATCAGTTCTAAAGTGTTCGTTTAGGGGACAGTAATCCAACCTTCTCATATTAGCACGATTATCAGAACCTTTTTTATTATTTTCAGATAATTTAGGCTAATTGAGAAGTCCTAAGAAATTGCAAATCGGTGAAGAGCTCTCCAGATGAGAGCTTGATACTACCTATAAGAGGCAAAACAATGAAATCATTTAATCAGCTTTCATGAGCCAAAGGCTTGTTTTGCTGTTCCATATTCACATCTTCCTTTCCCTCTGACTGTTGATACATCTGCTAGTCTTGCACAGAGTGGCAAGAAGTTTTGAATGCCCTTTAAAAAACATTGTGACTCTTTTCAAAATCTGAGCTGTTTTTATGACAAAAAGAGCCTTCAGTGAAAATTGGGTCAGTAGTTATACACCAGGTGTCACTAAAAGGAAAACAACTGAAGTAGGAAGTTGGTTTGAATGTTTGGACTAGCTCAAAACTAGAAATAACCCTGAAAAATCCTGACCAGTGTCCTAATGATAGCCAGTTTCTTCCACCCCAGTGTTTCTTCCATGTTAAAGAAGTCAGCTTCTTTCCCTAGCTTGCATTGCAGCACCAGGGCTTCAGAAAAGCATTACAGTGTAGGAGGGTGGGAGTCTTGCAGGGAAACATCAGGAATTGTTCTAGTTGTGTAAGATGCACAATATGAGAACTGGTATTTCAGATGAAATCTGTGATATAGAGGTAGCCCAGCAACCTGATCATGATGCGTTGGAATTGCAGACCAATTCAGCCTTTAAAATCGTTACTGACACAGGGAAGAAATAGGCAGCCATTGTTCAGATGCCAAAGCATGAGGAAAAGTGAAAAATACGGAGCTAAGACTGGTCAGGAAGCTGCTTGATGTGATTTGAGAAGCAAGGTTGCTTTAGGTAGGGGCAACATTGGTGTGACGAAGGTCAGAGTGGAGACACCTTCCCCATTTAGATTGCTGTGAATTTTCACCACAGCATTTCCTTTTTCTTTCTACTGATTCCCTGTGGAGTCACCAGCTAATCTGCCTAAAGATAGCCATAAAATGTGGGCGAGATGGGTGCTGCTCCTTTGGTCGGGATTCCAGAAATCTTTTAGGGGTACGTGATGCTGCAGCAGGGCTCTAGAGCTGTGTTCCTGGTGGAGTGGGGTTCTCTGCCAGATACTGCTGACATCTGACTCTGCAGAGATAGCACAGCTCATGCAACAGCCATCCAATGTCACCTTCTCGGTGTGCTGCAAATGTTTGTCCCCAAGCAGATGTCCTCAGCAACAGAGGCAGATTAAGATGCAGGTGCAAAAAGGATCGTGGCTGCTTTTGTCTACCAGAGGATTGAAATCTCAAAATGTGTCGTGACCTGAGCAGACCAGTGCCTCTTACACAACCATGCAAAGCAAATGGTTGATGGTGACTGAGATTTCTATAGCAGAAAGACATGGATGCAGCAGCCTTGCCTGCTTTAAAACAAACACTGCTGCCTGGTGCAGTAATGAAACAGAGTTGGGTTATTTTCATTGTTTAATGGTCAATCTTGTACCCCTTCAGCCAAGCTTCATCATCACTCATATTGGTGTGGTGTGCTGGATGTAGCTGTTGCAGTTCACTTAGCCAGTGATCCATTGGATGTGGCCTGGTTACTCTAACACACAAATTTACACTTAGATTGCCACCTGCTCTGATGACAACACTGTGAGGATCTGGCGCTTACGACGTTGCCCTGAGGAAGAGAAATCAGTATCCAGAAAAGCCAACTTGGTGGGCTGGGTCACTCAGAAGAAACCAGAAGAACAACATGGAGCAGGTAAGGCCCCTGAGCTGAGATATCTTGCTCTGCAACGTGGCTGCTTAATTTTGTCTGTTCTCTGTACCAACAAGAGTCTTGGGCTTGTCTTATTAGCCTTCTGAGGTTTTTCTCATGTCAGGCAATTACTCATATAGCCAGACAAGCACTTCTACTTGTAAGTACTTCTGCCATCAACAGGGCAAGCTGGCTGAAGTAGCTTACAGGTATGGCAAAGTCTGTATGGCCAGATTGCAAAGCAGATATTCATTGACACAGCTTGTTGGGCAGCCAGATCTTCAGTGGGTTTCACCAGAGTTTGATAATTGACCTGCCAAAGGAGACTTTAGCAACAACTCACTTTTTTTTTTTTCTTATCAAATAACGAGAGCAGTAAGATCATACGCTTTTTCCAGTTTGGTAGTTTACCCAGCAAAGAGCTGACAGCACATATAGAGCCTTGAAACTCTGAACAGTTTGCTTCTGCCCTTGGTTGAACTGTGCACAGATTTATTTCTCAGGTGCAGTTATCAGTATTGTATATCTTTCTTTAGCTTCAGTCAGTGGTACTGACCATATACAGCCAAACGAAATGCTGTGTAGTGAAAGTACTTCAAAAAAACCTGTAGACAATTGTGATGATTGTAATGTCCCAGAATTAATCATCTATTCACGTGTTAAGTCTAGTGAACAAATGCAGTACCTTTCTACAAAGCCTGGACACTCAGACAAGTGGTGCAGCATGCTCTGAGCTAGCAAGCAGATGTGGGCTCTGCAGAGAAGAGAGTCACTTAGCAGGTAGTACCCTAGACCAGAAGAAAGGAACCCTGATCAAAATATTGCTTTGATTTGTCTGTAACCTGCATTTTGTTGCAGTAGAGTAGGTGAAAGGAGAAGTGCCCTCCCCCCAAATTGCAGTAAGATGTGCTTCTCCGTAGAGTAGCTCTGAAACTAAGAATACAATAGCTTCACAGCAGCTGCTGCTGCTGACTTCCTGCATTCCTATCTTTTTGAGCCACCCTCCAAATGAATTTCATCTTGGCTAGCAGACATAAAGGCTGAAGGTCTCCAAATCTCACTAATGGAGTAACATTACCTCTAACCTTTCCCCAGTGAGTAACAAGTCTAGCAGGAAGTTTGCAGGACAATAGGAGGGAGGGTGCCAGGTCCACTCCATAGCTGGTAATTGTTTTGTGTGCACACACTCTTCCTCAGAGAGGGCTCAAAAATACCTGTGTGTCCTAGTTTCAGAAAAACAGAAGTAAGCATTGGCTTAGACCAAAAACATGAGGAATAAAGTGTCTTATACACTAAAACTTTACAAGTCAGGTTTGGCAATAAAACCAGAAAAAATGACTTATTTCTCCTTGCTCTTGCTGCATTGAAGTAACACAGGAGGAAAGAGGAAGTACACAGACACTGCAAACACAACAGCAGGCTTCCTGCTGACCTTGGCTCCTGAACACAAAACACTGCTGTTAGGATATAGGAGTTATCTGCAGAGGCTGATTCAGAGCTGGCAAACAGAGTACTATTTCAGACCTGCTGGGATGAATCTAGGTAGTTCCCCACCCGTTTCTGACAAACAAATTATCAGATTGATGTTGTGTATTGATTGTTGACCTGTGAAGTATAGCAACCAAGAGTTTCCTTTTCTTAGGCAATTACTTTTGTGTTTTCTTTAAGTTGTAATACTTTCTCTGGTTTTGTGTAACCAAATTTCTGGAGCAGGCCTGTGCATGGACATTTTGTCATTCTTAAATCTGAAGATTGATAATACCACTCTAGAAGATTTGTGGCAGAGAAGGTAGGAAACATCCACAATAGCCTGCTTTGGTGTGATGCAGGTTGACTGCAGGTATGTGCAGTATTGTACCGTGTGCAGTGGCAGCATAAATGGAAACAGCTTGAAGCTGGCTTGGTAGAGGCCTGAATACTGCATGCAGTCTTGGAAAAAAAAAAGCCTGATCTCCATCTTCTTTATCTCAAATTTGTGTTTGCTTCTTGCCATGACACGTGTCCTACTCCCAAGATAACTCTTTTTCTGTTATCCAGTGTGTCCACAGCATAACTTTCAGACTAGTTTGGGATTCATAGTGCTCATACCCAACTAGTCATGCAATATTTCTGCTGAATGAATTTGTAATGGTCATTATGGATCAAGAGTTGCTGAGCTTGCTACTTTCTTCTCTTCTAGGAGCTTAGATTTTTGAGTACAACTAATTTTCCAGCTGAGTTATTTTTGTCTTGTAAGTGCTCATTAAACCAAAGATTAGGAGAAATCTTGGCAGTTACTTTCTCATAGCCCAGACTGAAACAAGTTGTTAAGAAGTAGCATATTTTATCAGGAGAGGAGCCTTTAACTCTGTTTTTTGTGTTGAAGTTACTTGTAGTGGGATCCTATTCAATTTAGTTCTGATGCAGCAGTACTTGTATATTGGATACTGGTTAGATAATACAGTTAAAGGATCAGAAGGGGCTTAGCATGGTGTATAACCAGGCCTGTAGGTGCTCATTCAACATGTGTGAGACAGCCCAGCATTGTAAAGAAAATGGCAGCTTATTCACACTAGACTTCTCATTGTTCTAATGAAGAGCTTTATAGTGCAGTGCTAGTGCTGACAGTGGGGAGTTTGGATTAAACCCCTGGTATACACAGAATTTTTAGTGCTCTTGTGCCCAGCAGTGGAAGTGCACAGAGTAACTTAAGGCACTACCTCATTTAATTGCATCACCATGAGTTAGGTGAATGAGAAAGCAGACATCTTAAAACCTAGTAATGTGCTCCCTGTGGGAGGGGGCTGGAAATAAAAACATCTGAAAAAATTAAAAT
The DNA here is from genome assembly GCA_008694505.1 of Cyanoderma ruficeps. Taxonomy (NCBI): domain Eukaryota; kingdom Metazoa; phylum Chordata; class Aves; order Passeriformes; family Timaliidae; genus Cyanoderma; species Cyanoderma ruficeps. Next base: position 10,038,252 of record VZDJ01007749.1, on the reverse strand, counting down.
AACCTTCTCTAATGTTACTACAGACTGAGATCTTCGCTATGTATGATTCCCACTGTTGTCATTGTGGTCCTTAGGCCACCTACCTATGAGTGGTTTTTTCTGGGTGTTCAAAACTTCTCTTTCACAAGCAGGGGCATTTATATCTTGGCTAGTGAGCTCAAAAGCTGCTGTGAAATACCTGTTTGGGAATCATTTGTTGAGAGATTTTATTTCCTGTGGAAATTAAGTCCTTGTTCAGGAGGTGAAGAATTTCTCAAATTTCTCAAACTTTCCCAATAGTAAATAACTATTGTCTCCATTCTAATACAGCATTGCAGAAAGTCCTCCAGTAAAAAGACAAGAGAACGAAAGTGTGTCCCTCATTAAAAAAGGTCTTTAAAATATATAGCCATAAAATGACTTGGAGCATTATTCACGTGGTAGGGCATCACAGTGTAAGGTTTCCTTAGTGTTGTAATTAGCTGTGGGGCCTTTGTCCCTCAGCTTGGTTATGCAGCTGTTAAAGATGCAGGGCAGGTGGGGACCAGCCTTTTTGCCAGGCAGTTGTCTTGGAAAGCAAAATGCAAAGCTCCAGCAAGGCTAGATTCACTCGGAAGACTCAAGATTTGTTTTGGTTGTAGCTCATGTAAGAGCATTCATTACCAAAGACATAGATGGCAGACATTACACAAATGTACTGTACCATAATTTAGCAGTGTGATACAGAGTTTCACAATGGGCTTGTACCAGTTCAACCAAAATCAGAGGGATTTATACAACTTCTTAGTTTAAAAGGATGTATCTGACACACAGGGTCAGTGCTGATTCATCTCCTGGTTGGAAGGGATGTTTTTAAAGAGACTGTCCTTAATTTGCTGCTCTGTGTTCCTCATCAGACTACTTATTTCTCCCCTCCCAGGGCCAGCAGCCAGCCCACAAAGCACTCCTGCCAAGGCCCTGACAGTGGGCAGCATGTGCACTTCCTCACCACGGCCCGCTGCCTGTGCTCCCACTCACTCCGGAGACCTTCCGCTGTCCACCAGCACTCCGACAGTCCCCATCAAAACCCCGACCTCCACCCCAGCCAAGCCACCTGGGGCCAGCCCCTGTGCGTCTCCCAGACTGGTCCCTTCCTCCAAAATGTCCATCAAACACTGGGTTACGAGGACTCCATGCTCCTCTCCTCCAGAAGTGGAGAAAAAGACTCCTTCTCCTAGAAAAGCCCTGGCAGAAGTCATCCAAGTCACCCAGGGTCTCCTGGAAGCTGCTTGCCCTCCTCAAGTCCCACACTCACAGTTTGAAAAGCGTGCTAAGAGAAGGCTTGACTGCAGCAAGGAGGCTGATGCTGGGCAGAAGTGTCTGCAGGCCTGTAGCTGTGTGACTGAGCTGGACCATGCAGCTAAGAAATCCAAGCTGAATTTGTGCCACTTGGTTCCAGACCAAAAAGCTTCTGATGAAGACTCTCTCAGCCTGGCTGATTGGTGTAACAACCCTGAAGGCTCCAGCCACAGCCCAAAAGAGCCTTCCCTTTCTGGAAGCCATATTAATCCATCAGGCATTCAAACTTCCCCCCATCTTTTCAGATCTCCACATGGGAAAGACACCGAGGTGGTAGATAAAGAGAACAGTTCTCCTGAAAGAAAAAATTGGTTGTCTGCTCTGGGAGAGAAACTACGGACTGGCAGAGCTGGCAGCCAGAGCACGTCACACAGCCCCCGGTCACCCTGCAGTCCTGGTGCCAAAAGACAGGAGGCTGTGGCAGTGGCCACTTCACCAAAAACGGTAAGTAGGGCAGCCAACAACATTGTCGTGAAATAAGTTATCCCTAGCTGCCACTGTCCCCTTGTTCTCGCCTGGTCACACAAAGAATTATCTGATCCCTTTGACTATGGACAAAAGGGATGATTCGTGGCCTAATTAGCCAGATACATTAGTGCTGTTATTTGCTAATCCCCTCTACGGAGGAACAGAATTTTGGTGATGTGCCCTTCATTTTCAAGGGACTTAAGGCACACAGGAGCTCAGGGATCCTTGCAGTTCCCAGCTGGATATTTGAAGGATGTAGCCATCTTCTTAAATACAGCTCTACTCTGAGAAGCACAATAATGCCAACAGCTTTCCTGGCAGAGCTCCTGTTCATGTGTTCACCATCACATCTGCCTGTTTATGTTACTGGAAAGCCACTTAAAATTGGAAGAAAGAGCTAAATTCTCTAGCAGCTCAGGTAGCAAAAGAATTTGTCACCCATGTTAAAACTGTAAAGGCATTGAATAATGCCTTCAGTTCCTTCAGTGGAAAACTAGAAGAAAATAAGAAGTGTTCTAGTGCAAGACTGAGAGGGTAGGATTTGACCTACATCATCCTACTTTTGGTGTACAGGAAGCCTGGCACAAAGCTCATCCTGGGATCTGAAATTAAAGTTAAGCTTATAAAGCAGCTGAAAACGTTGGCATGAGGACTTAACTAGGAAATTACAATTACATTTTTAAAAACAAACCAAGCTTGACTTGTCTCTGAAACTGGACTCCCAAGTCCTCCAGTGTCTTTGAATGAGTCTTATTTCAGTAAATGTTAGGTAAATTTTCAATCATCAAATTTTAGTTGTACTCTGATTCTAAAAGTTGTTGCCGTCTTTGAGGCTTATCTCCATTCTTACCTGATTTCATCCCTTCCAACACTTCTATCAGATGCAACCTGGGCGAACCACCAGTCCTGAAGTTATTCATAGCAGCTGGACTCTTCATGTTGTAGTTGTACCAAGAAATCTTGGTTATAGGAAACCTACAACTGCTTGTGATTACTTGTGGCTTATGCTGTACATGTTTAAACACAAGACAGAGATTTGCCCTGGAGCAAGATTACTGTAGAACAGTCACCTTTCCTGTCCAGTATGTTCTGGTTCCGATTTTGGGATGCTCCTGTGTTTTTCTCATAGCCTGAGGAGATGCCAGGAATACCCAACAGCATTCATTGAATTTGCTGTATCTTGGAAATCTGCAGCTCTCTTATCTGCTGTAGAGAAGCTGAAACTGCAGCTGGAGTATGTTTCTCATGGCAGTAGGACAACCCCAGGATTTAGACAGTGTTGCCTGTAGATAGTAAGCCTCTTATCTGTGAGACAGATTGCAGGAAAGAACCTTTCATTTACTCTCTTAGTTGGGGAGCTGAGCAGACTGGAACTATGATGGAGGGGAGACTTTGAGATTCCTGCAGCAGATGAGCTGTTTAATCTAAGAGTGTTTCATGTTGGTTTTGGTTTTATTTCTTGCTAGGCTGCAGCCACTTCAGTTTCCATGAGGAAGATCTGCACATACTTCCATAGAAAGCCACAGAAGGACTGAAACAGCACGTGATGGTTGCACCTGAGGGATGCTGACGCTGAGGTATAAAGACCAGACTTCACGATGCCAACAACAATGCCACCAGGATTACACAATTTGTTGTCAGACCTTCATAGACTTGAGGTTTTAGTCTTCCTGTTTTTAAAGCTTTTAGCAGTTGAAGTGAGCTGAATGTGTAAAATCTACACAATAGTTACTCATGGTCTCTTTCTGACTTAGGGTATGTATTTTTTAATAAAAAAAGTATTTTTTACGTGGGAACTGTTTTAGTCAAAAGACAGCCACACCTTTGCTGTGTATTGTTGACAGGCACATATAGCTTGTCAGTTTATGTTACTAATCTGCTGTTCAAACTGCCTCTGCTTAAGAGTAGTGTCAATCATTACATCCTCCTGAAAAAAGTAAGTCTGGAATGTGTGTACAGAAATTCACTGGGGGTACATCTGAGCCTATTCGTGCTGAATGGCATTTCTACAGTTATTCCTCTAGTACTGCAATGACTGCCTGCTTCCAGCAGGGAAGTTAGCAATGTGTTAAATAAATCTAAAAGTCTTTTAAATTGCCCACGTCCATCTGATGGTGACTATGGTGTAAGAAGAGACAAAGTATAATCAAGTATGTAATTCCTCTTCTCCCCTTGCCATCCCCTTTCTTCTCCCACCCTGGAAACTACTGTATTTACCTACCTAGCTGCCTCTTGAACCATCACCACTACAGCTCTTAAGACCAAAAGTTTATCACTTTTCTGAAATAAAATACTGGCAAGGTGTGTTCAAAGAATTAGTTTGATCTGTCCTAAATAGGCATCCCATAACAGCCCATTGCTAGTCAGCTCTTACAGGTTCAGCCTGTACCAAAGGGATTAGTAACTGCTTATAACATACCTTCATAACAGTTTTAGAATACAGTAGTTACAAAGTAATACCATGTAAATTGTGGGAGAGGCAACTGACATTTTAGAAAGCACTTGAGAGCATTTACATATTAATATTAAATGCTTTGCCATTGTAAGTTGTCCCCGATGCTGATAGAACAAGGTCACTGAAAGGAGATCACTGTCCTGCTGGCTAATGACACTAATTCCTCAGCCATGCTTTCCCCAGGACCTTCTAGTAGAAATGGGATCTTTTAGTAGAAGATCCCTATCTTATGTTGGAGCATTACTCTGTTTTCTGGTGTAATAGTTCCCATGAACTTCAAAACCGATCAAGCCCTTTAAATCCCTATTAAGTGTTTCCACTGCAGAAGCATTGAGGTGTATGAAGGGGATATGATCCCCCTAACTTATTTTGTCTATCTTAAATTTTAACACCTACTTTACAGTAACATTGGAAAGTATGGTAGCTCAAAGGGATTAGAAGGAAACATGCTGGTTTGTATTTTATGTGGTAGATTGTATTTTGCGAGGAAATAAATTACTGGAGAGAAAATGCCTTCTGTGAAAGGTCTGTTACAGCTTCAAAGCAAAAGGAAATGTGTAGTGTGCTTTTTTTTAAGAACTTACTATCATCATGTATCTTTTAGCACAAGCTCTTGGATACAAATAGGGGTCAGGACAGCTTTCTCTTGTTTGCTGAACTACAGGCCATCATCCTATGAATGCTTCAGGCATATTTTTATGGTTATTCTTAAAAAATGACTATCTGAATAGAACTAGTATCTTAGACAAAACAGGAATATAAAAAAAATGCTAATTTAATTTTAACTGGCTTCTGGATATTGAAGTAGATGGAAGTAGTAGAAACATAACCTAAAATAAGTAGGTTTGGGATTTAATTATGTCTTAATTTTAATTATAGCAACATTGTGAGGTACAACCTGCCTTGCTTCAACCAGATTTTCATGCAGGATTCTTCCATGGAGTTTGTAAAAATCATTGCAGAGTAAAGAGATATGAACCCCACTGAAGTGCATGAGAGTCATCAGACACTTCAACAATAGGATTTCTTGTTTCTCCACTCTTCCATAGTATTTTCCCCCTCCAGAAATGGTCTCCAGCCAAACCATTATCTCCTGTATCTTGTAAATGTCTATCTAGAGATGATGTACACTAATGGCTTACCACTTGGATGAATAATCTTCTGTGAGCATGTGAGATTTTCTTCTTTCAGACAATAATTGTTTAATGGAACAACTTCTTTTATGGACCACCAGGCATTTATGTTTTCATCTGGTGAAGCTGGTGCTAACCTGGTTCAGAGCCTAGGAGAATTAATTGAAACATTTTTCTATATCAAATTTGCCTTGACCTTATTTTGATAAAATCAAAACTGCTAAAGCACAGAAAAATTGCTGCTACAAATTGTATGTCAGGTGATTCCAGGTAACCAGTGCTGTCTTCACCTGAGAAACTTGATAAAATAAGCAGAGAACTGCTTTCAATTGTTTCAGGCCAGCAAGCTATAACTCCAAATTTTTGTTCCTCCTAAAGGATTTTCAGAAACTCTGACCTCCATGTTTTATAATCAAATTAAGCCTTTTAAGGTATTATTCCCAAATCCTATATATGTATGCAAATTCCACCTTAAGTATCTCACAGGTTTTTCCAGGCAGATGATAGTGACTCCTGATGTCTTGTCTCTGTCCTCAGTACTTACCCTCTGTCTGCCAAGTGGGATTTGGGGCTGACCACAGCAGTTTCTGATGGTGCTATATCCCACAGTTGCTGCTGCTGCGCTGTTGGAAGTTGCTGCTCAGCTCCAAGCAGCCAGCCAGTTTGGATTTAGGGCAGCTTGGCAGCCACTGGGGCTAACCCTGCTGGGCAAAACTGAGGCACTGCCAGCATCTGTACAGATGCACAGTCAGCAAGCCTGGGCAAGCGTTTCTGCTGGGAACAGTGCTCACTTAAGGGTCCCTTGGGGAAGCTAACTGCCAGGAAAACCTAAAAAGTAATTGCCTCAGTTCTCTGCCCCAGCAGATAGTTGTAGACCAAAACCAAGGAGAGGACAGATGTGAGCATGTGGGGACAACATTGCCACCAAGGGGAGTGTGCTGTCAAACTACCTCTTAATGTGTAGAGTTGGCTTCTAGTAGAGTTCAGCTTCTTGTTGGTCAGGGAGTGCTTGAGTCTTCCTCTGGCACGGTTGTTTCTGCAGCCACTGAACATGGCTGAAATCTCCAGCTAAGGTCCATCTTGCCATTGAGTGTCCACCTTGGAAACTACTGAGGTGACAGAAAAACACACTATCATGGTATTGAGAAATGTTCTAGTTGCTCTCTGCACGTGGTATATCATTTCTTAAGACGTTTTGTTTAGAAATAGATGCTTTTCAGCCAGGGATTTGCCAAAAGCATTTGGTAGCTGGGTATTCTAGGGTTTATGTGTAACTCTTTTGAAGAAGCTCCTCGAAGCCAAATACTAAAAGGCTTCCATCACCAATACTTATTTGCCAGTAAATGGGAAATGGTGTTCATCTTCAGGTCCACTACAATCAAATCTCGTTCTTTCCCTCCTGAAGCTGACTGAAACAGTCTTCCAAGTGGAAATCATCACTCTGTTTCTCTTCACAGAACTCAGAACCCAATGGTTCACATTTTTCCCTCTCTGATATGTGTGGCCCAGCCTACAATAAATAAAATGCATCATGCTACTATACAGTATCCATGTGTTGTCCTTCAAAGAAGAGCTTTACCCATAACCAACTGTTCTCCATCTGCGTGCCACAAAATGCCAAATACAATGCAATACATGGGTGAGGGGAAAGCAAACATGATAGAGTCCATATGTAATTTCTTTTAAAATTACTTAAACATTTCATGTCAATCATTTTATAGAATGATGCATAGTTGATATGAGGACAGCATGAACCCAGAAGAGAAAAAGCAAAACTGCAATTGTAATGAAGTCTGAATACCCCATCTTAATTTTTCAATATAGTATTTTTAACTCTGCTGAATCTACAGCAGTTCTTATTTTTGAAGTAGTTCAGTCTTGATTTAAATGCCTTGCATGATTACAGGTCCATTACATTGTACATAAATTATTCTAGAGTTGAGATACTGTGAGAAGACTGACTGAATTTGTTTAGCTTTGTCTTTTGCCTGTTAACTCAGGTTACTCACTTTTTAGTCTGGGTTAAACATATTTATACTGCGTTAGATCTTTTATCCAATTTTTAGAAAGCCCAAACATGAGACAACCACCTCTTCTTCTCACTTTTATGAGCTAAAGAGATTCTACATACAAAACCCAAAACAGCCAGGGAAGTGCTTCATCCCTGCACATTAAAGAGCCACAGTAGTAGCTCCACTTCTATTAACACCAAAGCCACTCTGTCTCTTTACTTCACTCAGATTTATGATTTACTTCTTTTGTCTGAAGAATGACTGAATCCTTTGGCAAAATATCTTTAACCACCCACTTCTGTGCCACCCCTGGTTTTTTTTTGGTTTGGGTCATAGATTATGTAAGTGCCTGGCTGCCTTGTAAGTGTGCTCTCACGTTGTATTGTGTGTGGCAGAGGAGGAGATGGGCACAAACCCAAGCAGCAAAGACAAGGCTGACCTAGGGGAGCTGATCATTCTTACATCCACTTGCCCGTAACTGTGACAAACCTGTTTTGGTCAGGGTTTTATCCCTCTAGTTGTAACATGATGATAAAAATACCAGTTTATTCTCCCATTCCTGTTCTTGCAAAAGGTGTTAAGTATCCAAAAACCAGACTAATAATAGTCCATGTGACTGTAAAGCCAGCTCCAGCAACAGCAAGGTAGGCTGTGTTGACAGGAGTTTAGCAGATATTGTCAGAGTGTATTACTGAATTATTCAGTGTCACTGTTATTTTTGTTTTGTTGATTCTCATGCATTCACTGACAGAGGAAGTGACAGTTTGTACACTGAGATCAAGAGATCCCTTTGGATTCTTGAAAACAACCTGTGACTGACATAACTGCAATGAGTTCTTATTTGCTTGAATGGACTGATTTGCTGCAGGTAGTTGACGTCAAGGCAAATATGTGAAAATTGGAAGTGTTACATCATAAGGAATTGGCTGTTTGTACACATCCAGTTGTTTGAAGAAGCAAGACTGGAAGAGTGATAGAGAGAAAGCTGATGTTTGCACAAGTTAGTAGGGGGAAAACAATCACCATAAGTGTGAAAGAACAAAGTACATTGCAAAAGACTGGCAACTGACAGGAGAAACTAATATTCATCCAGTTGTTACATGCTTAGAAGAAAGAGTAGGGTTTGGGAGGCCCATGCTGCACTTTGTACCACACTCACATCTATATACTCCTGTTTATTTCCTCTCTGCAATGGGACAGTTGTCCATGCTTGCCATTTAATTCTGATTAAGAGAGGGTGTGAATCTGAAGGCTGTTCCTGATCCTTCTCTTTGTGAACACTCTTCATCCACCTGTTCTGATTCAACCCAATCAACTCCTGAAAAGAAGTCAGTTTTGACACAGTACTGAGATTAATCGGAATAAGGTTTTCTTGTTTCAGAATAAGCCAGGTTTTGCACTGGGTTGTTCAGAAACAGCTATTCTGAGAAAGCTTTTCAAACAGCCCTAGAGTGGCTCCACCACGTAGGCGAATCTTCAAGAAAGTCATGCGAGACTGCTGAGGGAGTGGTATAACATAAAAACAAGGATACTCTTGAGCATGAAGGCAGCAGGAAAAAAATTCTCCCTGAAAATTAATTTCTTAATTTCCTTATCTCGGCACCCCCCAGCCATACCAGTTAGAAAGTGTGACAGAGAAGGGCTCTGGTTTTGAATCACACAGCCTGTGGTTTGGCTGTCGATGTGCTTGTGCCCATCCAAGGCTGAAGGGACCCCTGCTGCTGCCCACGATTCCTGGTGGCAGAGCCCTCCTCACCCCTCTGCTGAGCGGGAAAGAATTCCACTCGCTTACGGGCTTATACAAAGCTGGGCTGCTCTGCTCTCCTGCCACGTGCCGCCCCATTGGAATCGGGGATATTCCCGCAGTGGCCACATTCCCGGCCCCAGAAGGTCTCTGAGGCTGTGCCTGCACCCCTGCACCTCCACCCCTCGGAGCACTGCCCTGCACCGCAGCCTCCCACCACCTCCTGTCCCTGCCGCTGCCCCAGAGGGGCCCGCAGCGGGGCCCCTCCTGTGCTCACACAGCTGAAGTGCCCAGGAAAGCGAGTCCTGGCGGGGCTTTTATCGGCTTGCTGTGCACCCAGCAGGGACACCACCTTGGGCCACCCTTACCACGGGGCGTGCGTGCAGCCTTCCTTTTCATTTTCTCCCTGGGAGGCGGAGAAGAGTGAGTTTTAAATACAATGCTGCGACTTCAGCGCTGCTGAGCAGAGCCTCTCTGATTGCAGATGCAGCTGGAGCTCCTGGCTTAGTCCTGGCACAAGCAAGGACAAAAGGTCTTCGCTCCTCTTATGCAAAGAGACAATTTCTGTGGCAGCTGAGGGCAGCATTAGTATTCATGCCTGGGCTGCTCTGGCAGCAAGGCGGCTAACTTGATATTAACTGTGGCACAATGACTGGGGTTTATGGGCTGTTTCTTAATATATATCACAGGTAGCCAAGCAAATGTCTCTTTTTCCTATTTTCCTTGGGGTACCCGCTCTCCTCCAACAATGGCCTTTCTTTTGGGTTTTTCTTGCAATGGTGGTGGTTTTTTAAGAGCCACAAGCAGGTTCCCTACTTGGCTCATTTATTGTTGTGTTGTAATTTTGTGTTGGTTTATTTTCCAGCTGACCAAAGTTCCTCTTAAACTCAAGTCATCTGTGTTTACAAATATTTTATTGTGTAATATACTAAAGCTTTTTCCCAGCATTTAAACTGGACCACAGATTGGCTGCTGAGACATTTCCACATTGTATGCATTAGAAACGTGCTACCCTGAATGACTAATGGAAATTATTTCTGCTCCAGGAAGCAAAACTATGCTGAGTGAAAGAGAGAAAAGGGTTTATATGGAAACAAGAGTATATTCCCCTTTGCTTGGACCTGCTGAAATGCTCTCTCCCCTGCCCCCTCGTCGTGTATCTCACCACAGCACAAGGGTGTGCCAGAACATGTTCCCACAACCTTTCAACCCATTCCGCACAGCCTGCAACTTTCCTGGCTATTTTTGTGTACTCCACTCAATGATTAAGTGCCCAGGACTGTGATAATACATCCTTTCAGCACTGGCAACCAACAAAATGCAGTCTCAGCTGCTCACAAACAGCTTTTCCAGTTCTTCTTCCTTAAAAAAAATGGATTATCAATAGATTATCCTGATCATAAGGGTGTAAACTTGGAGACGTGTTCTTCCTGGCAAAGACTTCAGCTCTTAGTAATCAAGGATTATTCTTGTTGACAATAGGGGTTCTGCATCTAACTGAAGCCCCTTGCAGGCTGTCTTTGCCTGCTATAAACAAAGTGTCTCATCTGCAGCTGAAGATTAACCACGTCTGGGTTGAAACAGGGCAGCTATTCAATTTTACAAAGCTGTAGCACACAGTGGTTTCCTGAACACCTCTGGTTGTATAGTGGTATTTTAGCTTTGCTTCAACTTCTCAGTCTATTTACCAAACAGGCTATAACACTGCTCATGATTTATTCTCAGTAGAAAAGCTCCTTCCCTCTCTGACATCTGACAGTTCTTCCATTGCCACACTCGGGTGCTGTGAGCTCCCATTTCCATGGCAAAATTAATTCAATCTCATATTGACCAGGTGAAAGGGTTACCATCAATTCACTGTGGTTCATCGTCCCTGTCAACATCGAACCAGAACCTTGTGGTCTGGGTTGGGGTGCAGCGATACCGCCCCTGTAAACCATTTCAATTGCTCCTTCAGTATCAGCCGACAGAGACCAAGGCACAACACATCCATTGCAGCTGACTGACAGCTTGCTGGCAGCTCACAACCCAAATCATGCCTGCTTCACATTATACTCTGGTGAGCTAATACAAAAAAGCCAACAAAATGAGAGCTCTACCACTGAACAAAGTAGGGGAGCATCAGCCACTGCAATGTGGGCAGGACGTGGCAGAATCAGAAATCGGAGCTTCTGGTTCCCACCTTCCCACACACCTTCAGAAGTGCTTGAATCCTTGAGGAGCCTTCATTGCCTGAGCTTCCAGGCAGGCTCTGCAGCAATGTTTGAAAACAGGAGTTTGTTTTCCAAGGATCCTTGGCACAGTGAACATTTCAACATTAAAGCTTGACTCACTAAGCAGAGCAGGGGTTAAATGAAGAGAACAACACTGAGGGTCTGGCCCTGCACATGCCTGCAGAGACAGGAGGTTTTTGATGCCAAGGTCACCTGCTAGGATCAGGGGTCAGGCAGAAGAAGAAAGCATTCCCCTGATGGGCTATCTCTGACTCTGCAAGACATATCCTCTGAGTCCCACATGGCAGCCAGAGGAAAGTCTCCATCCAGAAGCAGAAAAGGAGGCTGTTTTGGGACTTGCCAGCCACAGCCAATAGGAGTTATGCAGGAAAAGGGCCAGACTCCCACAGATATAAATCAGTCAGGCTCCACTGACATCACAGCTCTGCTCATTCACACTTAGGGAAGGTGCTGCTCACTGTATTTCAGGTGATAGATTCTAATTTATACTCACTCTCTATCCCACTACAAGGTAAATCACATTCATTGGCAGACTCTTGGCTGAAGAGGGTGGTGCATTATACCTCTGGTTCCATTCTAAATAATAAGAGCAAAACCTTAGCTTAGCCCTTCCGAACTATGGTATGAAAATGCATGCCAAAACTGTGCTGTAAAAATATTTGGAATGTTAAAAATAGATTGGCATTTGAATAGCTGTTGAAAGGGGAAGCAGTCCCAACTAAACCTGGCATGACCAAAGCTGTTTATTTTCCCTACACTTACTTCCAAGCAGGTTCAGCACAGGAGGTGATCATTTCCTCATAGGGTCTTTGTATCCCAGGTAGCACTGGTGGCAGTTCCCAGTATAACTGCAGCTGGTTTCCCACTGCTGTCACCTGCCACCCTGGCTCGGCATCCAGTCTGGGCATTGTCGTCATCAAACTGGAAACTTTTTTACCACAGGAAACTACGAAGGTTGAGTTAGTGAGAGCAAAAAATCTCACTTAGGGAAAGACGAGCATCTTCAAATTTTAGCCTCTGAAACGCTCCTATGCTGTTTTAAAGGCAGAACCTACCAATTTAGCAAATCTTCAGACAGATCAATGCATACAAACACTCTCAGCTTTCTCAGTGCCCTGTGCTGATGTGCTAAATTGCTCATTTTCCACACTGAAGTCAGGCTGTGCTAAATCAAACATTCATATGTAAGTCTCTGCAGCATGCTATTCATGGCAAAATAATGATACCTTAGAAGCATATTTTTACAGCTCAACCCTTTGGTACCAATGAATTTTTATACAATCAATATTCATCTTTAACTATGAAAGACGTAGAGAACTTCTTATGAATCTCCTGAAGGGCCAGAGCACGGGGCAAATGTAAGGGCTGTACTATGGAGAGGGGAACTGCTACCAAGAGGAGTGATGAAGTCAATGTTTTATGAAGCCAACGGATAGACAGAAAAGCAGTAGATACATAATCACATATTATTCTTGTCCAATTTAAGTTTCAAACCATCATTAGCAAGAAAGTGCTGCCAGTAGATTTATGAACATCTTCTGTGACATTTGACATGACCATATTTGTGTGTGTTTCTAAACAAAATCTCCTCTGCAGCAGACTGCAACAGTCAGCTTCACACTTTTTCAGGGCAAAAAGCTTCACCTTTGTTCTTTCTTGCCAGTATGCCTCACTTAAATTGTGCCTGGCTTTTTGATGACTGCCTGAGGTGGTTTTTCTGTGTGCTAGAAGAATAATTTCAAAAGGCTTATTTGTTCTAAAGTGCACCAGAGGAATGTGGGGAAGTGCACTGGCAAGGGAAAAGATAAACAGAGCAAACAAAAAGAGCAGTTTAATCTTGCTCAGCTGTATCTCAGCTGCAATTCAACTTTCTCTGGGCAGCTTTGACACAATCATGATGCAAGCAGATGGCAAGGAAGTGAAATTTGCAGTAGCACCCAGCCCCACCTTGAAAAAAGACTGAAACACCCACAGAAAAGGAAAGCCTTGCTCACCAAGCCATAATACACAACAAAATTTTGCTCTGCCACGGCTGCAATTTGTTGGTAGTCTCTTACATTGCTGTGTCTATAGTGTGTAGCAGGAAGCCATCAACTGCATTATCACAGATAATGGTTTTTGCTTAGCAAGCCTGCAGATGAGTCATTAGATCCACCAGCACAAACTCTGTGTGCTGCTTCATGCCAGGCACACCCTGAGGAGCCAGGGCAGCAGGGTGGCCCAACCACTGGGGATGCCCACAGGACAAGAGACTGGAGCTGAACCCTGTTCTTGCCAGCAGCAAGTTCTCTGCAGGTTGATTGACATTTTTCTCATTGTTTCTCCTCCTTTGTAAAGCTATTCCTCTCTATTTCATCTGATGCTGTTGGCATCTCCCACTGCAAAGTGCTTTAAAATCATTGCATGGAAGGACGTCTATGGAGATGCACTTTACAGCTCCAGGGTAACTGGTGGAATGAGGAGAAAGCACACTGCCCCCCCAAATCCAAAGAGCTAATGTAATTACAGGCTTTCTGGCTCACAGCTGGGGAAGCAAAAAAAAAAAAAAAAAAGCTTCATGGTGAACTCTCCTTCTTTCTGTCATCTCAGTGTGGATGAGGGTGGGGAAACCCAGGAAAGGATCACTACAGTAGGGCTGTGAAATAATATTTAAATGAACATCCTAAAGCAATAAAAAGGGGTTGCTTCACAGGATGATTTCTTTTTGGTGGACATTTTATTCTACTGGTTCAGGTTTGCCAAAGCCTCCAGAAAAAGCCATATGGTCCAAATAAATAAGTACTTAATCAGTAAAAAACCCTCTCACTCTTTGCATGTTGTTGCAGTGCTGCCACAAGACACCCAAAAAAAGCAGAATTGGGCCAGGGAATCCCTCTCCACAGCCCTCATCCACAGTAAGTCCTGTCCCAGTGTTCCCAGGAGGATGCCTGGCTCCAGCAGAGTCCCTGGAGCTGCATTGCTGTGCCTGCCTCTTGGGCTTGGCTTTAAGTCTCACTGCTATTTACCAGAACCCAGCCTTGGACCAAAGCAGGTTTCCTTCCTCCATTGCAACGACTTGGAAAAACAGGGACTTATTTCAGAGTAAGCCCCAGGAGGTGAATGATTTGAGGTGCGTCACAGCTGATTAACAAAAATCCTCAGTAAGAATAAGCCTCCCCTTTGAGCTACTTTGAAATAACCTTTAGCACAAATGTCTCTCCAGGCTCAGGACAGCTGAATGCAAAGCAGACAGGTGCCAAGAGCTCAAGAGTTTTCCCCTGCACTCTTTTACTTCCTCTCTATCTTTTTGCCATGATGCATTTGCATTTAAAAGTAACAAACGGAGAAAAATTACACCTTGTGGGAAGTTTAGCTCTGTTCACATGATCTGCTTTCTTTTTTTAGCAGGATGCTTCCTGTATGCTCAGGGAGGTCAGTCACTGTTTCTGGTACATTCCCAGAAGAGAAAGGAGTGCGGGATGGGCAGTTTCTGTGTATGTAGTTAAGTAGCCCCTGACAGCACAGGGTATTCAAAGGGAAGAATTTTTTTTTTTTCATGCAGAAATCCCCCTCCCTTCAGGCCTCCTGAGACGCTGGCAGGGTGAGCACAGCATCTCTTGTTGCAGACCTGTACCTCAGAGATGCAGCTGCTGAGTTCAAGCATGAGGGTGAAAAGAAGGTCGCAACCACCGAGCCTGGCCACCTTCAACTGCAGAGAGGGGCTTGGGCCAGCTCGCCTCCCCCCTTCCTGGAGGCAAAGCTGGGAGCACTGCTTTTGTGTTTAGCATCCCCAGATTCAGGTGGGAAAGCAGAGGACATCCCTCCTCCCTCCATCCCCCAGCACCACTGTGGGTCATTTGGCTTCTCAGTGTCCAGGACCTGGCTGGAGACCTCCTGCCCACGGTGCTGGCAGAGGCTGTGGTCATTCTTTCCATGTGATAAATATGGTAACAGAGTTTGCGCAAGGTCAGAGCCAGGAATAAATTCCATTGCTCAAATAGGAGAGAGCTAAGTTTCCTTCACTTGCCCCTGTTCCAGCTCCATGTCAACGCTGTTTGTTAAGGGTGACCTATTACGGGTGACCTATTACAGGTGACCTACAGGCTGCCCTGGAAACCAAATTCACTTTTTATCTCTCCTCCAAGCTGGCAGAAGCCCCTCGCTAGAGGCAGTGGTTGAGCACACCGGCCGTGTTTGCTCCTGGCCGGGCTGGTGGTGCTTGCACAGGCTGCTCCTCTGGGCACACACACAGCACAAGGGCAGGCACAGCATGCCTGGGAGCTGCAGGATCTCTGCCTGTGCACTCTGCCATGGAGCAAATGAGGTAGCAGAGTGCTGATCTTGGCTGCCTTTACTGCATCCAGAGGTCACCCGCTTGTCGCTGGCACTGGTCTCCCAGGCCACGCCGCCAGCCCGGCATCTTCACACGGCCATTGGGCAGCCCCGGAGGCACATGCCCTGCTCCCAAAAGGCTCATCTTGGCTCAAGTGGGAAAATCCCTTTTGTGCAGCTGGATGTTGAAAACATGCCCAATCACTTGCCAAAAACTAGCAGTTGGAGGCTGTGCTAATAGATGCACGAAGAGACAGAATTTTGCATTACAGACAGTTTAAAAAAAAAATATATATATGTATATGTATCTGACACTTGAGCAGCCCTGAGCACTCGCCCTTGCAACTTACAAGAGGGAGTAAAAGGATGCCAAATGTTCCATGTCTGGTGTATATTAAATATGGCAATTGTATATTGAAGATCATTAATCTCTGCTACCTGTTCTTCCCAGATCACATAGAAAAGACTTATTTTGGAATAGCTGAAATATGCAAGTGTTGTCCAGGTTAATAAATTATGGGCAAATCAACTGTCCATGTGCATAACAACTGTTTGGTGAATATGAGAGATGAAAAAAATTCTCAGCTGAACAGAGCTGATGGCTCTTACAAGGTCCTGAGTAGGAGGTTACGTAACAAATACGCATTTTATTTGAATGATGGATCTGCCTCACAACTGTGCTCAAGTGTTTGAGATCTGCTCAGATTCACCCTGCAATTGAGGTTAAATTAGTATTTATACACATATATCTCTGGCTGAGCAGCCTAGAGTGTCATTTCAGGTAATGATGTTTGGAATGGGGGGAATACACCGTGGAATAATAAAACACCATTCTGAGCTATCAGACAATAGATCATGTTGGATGGTGTGAATTCAAAATATTAAAACTGTACCAAGTGAAGGTGCTTCATCCTCATGCTGGTTTGGATACTCAAGAAAATCATTCTCTGATTTTGCTATCAAGAAACTGGACTAAGTGAAACTTAGGTCACTCCTTCCTAAACGATTCCCGTTCATTAATTCAATTTTGAGAATTTAGAGGAAAATGTCTTTTTTACACTTTGATATATGGATGGAGAGGGAAAATGTGTCTTAGGATGGCAGGTGGTGTAATTTACACGAGGAAACTAACACTGAAAACTGACCTCTCAAATCTAATAGCTCACCACTTTACAAACTAGAGCTACTGTAGTCTCAGTTTGCAGAAGTTTTAAGACTTCAGAAGAACAAAGCAAATTACAGTCATTTCCAGATCTCCTACCACACATTACTGCATTTTTAATTGTCATCCATATGTGCACCACAACTAAAAATAATTCCTGTCCTGAGGAATTATCAAATCCAGTTGACTGATGAGAGTATAATCTATTACAGGTAAGCCACTTCCATATTTTAGAAGTATCTAATTAGACTTGAAAACATGCCTGTAGAATCTACTGGTACCTTGTATTTATAGAGATACCAATTCTCTAAGTGATTTAGGGGAGAATATGTATGCCCAGCACACATCAGCAATGCTCACTAATAGGTTTGCACTGTGTTCCTCCAGTCTCTCTCTAGGGACCCTCGGGCCAATCTGAAATTTGTGCACAGTTTATTTTCATTTTAGGCTTCCTCAGTGACCACATCATTTGTTCACTGACAGCGCACTTGAGAGCCTCTGTCACTGGAGTTGTTTCTACTTAGAGGCGACTGGGGATCCTTTTGGGTGCCAAGGTGATGAGCATCACACAGGTCTGTAAAGCAGGCTAGCAGGGCTCACATCTGATGAAGGTGGTGTGAGGGGAGAGGCTAAGGCTATCTTGGGAGACCATAAACAGAATTATCTCCACAAGGAGTAAGCAGATCCATCTCTTGGCAGGGAAGAAGGGTGGGAATTATGTCTGAGTTAACTTTCTCTGCTTGCATTGCAGAGGATTGAATGTGTTTGTTTAAGGAATTTAAAGAGACATTCGGATGTTTACAAATATCTTCCTTCTGTTTTCTATTCTAAATACATTCTCCTTTGAAATACTGAGCCTTAAGCCAAGTGCTTAAGTCTTTAATAAGAATTTTGACTAAGTAATAAAATTCAGGTTTTGGCCATGGGTAAAAACAAATCTTCCTGTGACAGGCAAAAATAATCTATTGATGATTTTTTAGAAGTATCTAAATGGTCACATTTAGACACAACAAATCATTTCATAAATCCCTGACCACTGATCTTTCAAATGCTTTGTAGTTTGAAACAGATACACTGCATGGTTTAGAAAGTCTTGAATTATGCACTTTTTCCAACCCAAGTATGTAAACCTCTCATGTGATTAATACTTGTTTTTAAGACAAAGCCTTGAGCAGGAGTGAGATTAGCTGGCCTATAGCATGACGGTTTTCTCCTGGGGAGATGCGCTGGGAAAACAAAGGGCACTTGTGACACATCTGTCCAGAGGCAGCAGCATCTGGCTCTCCTCTCTGGCTGGTGGCACCAAAATATTCCTGTTGCATCACTGACATCAATAAATCATCCTCTCCCTCATGATGTATTAGGTGATATTGTCGTGTTTACATAAAGCATGATCAATGCTGCTGACTCAAACAATTCCCAGTTTGGTGTAGCAGAGGGCGTCCCTACAGCCACCAGGGCCTGGTCCATACACATTACAGGAAGTTAAATACCAGTAACACAGAGTATTTAACTGTACTACATTGCAACTTCTGTCCATGACTTCTCTCAGTGAATTATCTTCTCTCCTGTTATATTTCAGAGACCTCTTCAGAGGGGAGTTTTTTTCTCTGCCTAAGTACTGTATACCTACACAAATACAAGTGACAAGCAGAGATTTCAGCAGGAAAAAAAATAAATCCCAGGTAATCTGCTGAATTTGATTACTTTACTGAAGGTGACATTCCTTTCCCAAGTTGCTTTACTATCTCTGAACCGTGCCAAAATTGCTTCTCCTGCATTCCTGAGGTAGAACATTAAAATTTCCTAAAGGTTATAGAGTGAAATGCATCCTCAAGATGCACAGTAAGAGATGTAACAGAGTAAGAGATGAGTCCATGGATCTTCTGGATAGCTTTGTGTTTGTCACCCCAGTGCTGCATCACCTGGCCAGGAGTGTGTGTCCTCCTTCAGGAACATCTATGAAATGATGGGAGATACAAACAGGACAACAAACTGGGACTGGCCAAGTCAAGCAATATACTTCCCTCACCCAGATACTAGGACAGGTGTTATCAAGGAAAGCTATAGAACATTTCAAGTATGAAATCTAGTAATTTTTTCACAGTATTAAAAGAAAAGACAGATTAGAGCATATTTCCTTAAGATAGGCTTGGATCAGTGAACTTGATATATTCTGAAGGACGATTTTTTAATGATCAGTACCTCCCATCTGTAAATTAGCCCATTATCTCAATACAAGATATATGTATCTAGCAAGTTATAGAATGCTAGTAACAAGGCATTTTTCTGACCAGCACAGACAACCTAATTTTTAAACAAAATTAAAGCATTCTTTTTCAAATGCACTGGAGGAAAAAAAAAAAAGAAAAAAGTGGGTAGCTGTATTTGTGTAAAATCTGTTCCCCCTGCTGTACTTTGTAGAGGAACAAAGCTGTTATCTTGGATGTTTAAATTCCACAAACTCAACAACAATAGAGTGCTCATCCCTGTGACGTCTGAATTTCCTGTGTGGCTCAAGCCTCTCCTAAGTGAGATATCCTTTATCACAGACCAGCCACTTTTGAAGCAGCAAGAAATCCCTGTAAGATGGTGGGGCAGTTTCTTACATCACTGCTGAAATCTGTTCTAACCTCCATCCCAAGGCAAGCTGAGAGAGGTACTTGTGGGCTGGCTACCCTCCCCGGTGAGTTGCAGCACTTCGCATCTTCTGCAACAATGAAGGTCCCTGCAGTGAACTGAAGTCTAATTCTGTTGCATCAGGCAAAAAGCCTGATAAAGCCTTTAAAAAGAAAGACTAAAAAGGAGCGTGTATCCTTTTTATCCCTGTGCTGCTGACCACAGGTTTATGCAAGATTGTAAGGAAGGAAGTGAAGAAAGTGGGTTGTTGTGCTCACTCACATCAACAACTTTTCTGGAGCTCCTCAAGTTGGTAAGAAGGGGATCTCAAATGTGCCATGAGAGGTAAACAAAGCTCTGGGTGTACCAAGGATATTGAGAACAGCATTAATCACATCTCAGGGTATATCTTTGTCTTTCCAGTTCAGACCCTATGTGCAAACATCACACATATCAACAAATAAAATATGTTACATATCAGTGCCATGACTGTGCTTCCAAAGAGGATGAAGCGGGATAGGACTTTGCCAAGTAGCTGCCCAGAGTTATGTTTGTTTTATGAGACAGCTTTAGCTGCACACAACTTTCACTGGCCTAAGGCCCACCTACTGCACACCTCAGCTAAATTAATTGCTTGTCCTTATCAGCTACATAGTTTGGAGTTCTGTTTCTCCTGACCTCAGACACAGTTATTGTCAGAGGGGAGTTGATGCACAAATGGCATTTCCTTCAGCACTGTGTCTGCTCCTTGAAAGGAAAGCAGTTTGTTGATTTTTCTTCAAAAGATTTCTAATGATACCTGTTTTTCCACAGTGAGAGAATACCTCTCTTTTCACCCTTTACACACAGTCTTATGGCTCTGAAATAGGTGCCCCTTCACCAGACCTTGCACAGCCGAACCCCAGTTGTGGGCAAGTGCCTTCTTTTCCACAGAGAGATTTAATTTCATCCTAAAAACTAATCAGACACTGGCCTACAATTAAACATCCAAGCCTCTGTCTGGGAAAGTTTTCACCTTGTGCTACAATACCCACTCTTCCTCATTGCCACCAGTGCTAGTCCCAGGATGATGCCTGCCACCTTCCTGGTGGTCCCAGAGTGGAAGAAAGAAATGGAACAAGGATTGTGAGGGTCCCCCCAGCATTGGGTGCGTTTCGGCTGTTCTCATTTTAAGTTCAAAGCCTTCTACATGGCAGCTGATTGGGAGACTTTCCAAAATCTACAGGAGGCTGGGAAGGAATCCAGCATCACAAAGAGTATCCTGACAGAAACAGAAGAACTGGCAAATAAGCATATGTGAAACGTACCCCTTTTTGTCACAACCAGAGGCACTGTTTTCCCAACAAACACCCTATCCATCTGGGAAAGAACAGCCACTACCTGTCTCTGTGGATATGATCCTTGCTGCCCAGCCAAAGGGAGTTTTAAACAGGCAATCCCTCCACCCTATACACTGGCCTCTTCTTACACTGTTATCTTTCCAGTGTTGCTACCCTTTTGTAACAGGTGATATTTTCCTGAGATCCTAGAACTACAAAATGATAGCAGTGTCATGCAAATGGGTTCATTTGCAGAGATAAGATTTCATCCCCCACAAGCACTGTTTTACAGGACCAAGCCTTATATTTTTCCTTGAACTCTTTGCAACAATTTCTCTCCTGCCAAATCCCTTTCTGTCTAGATCCTGCTCTTACATTCAGACTCCATTTCCTGTGGCTTTGGTTTGGCTGGGGTTTATACTCTCTTTTTCTTCTTAATCCCTCAACTTTCTTTTGCTGTATTTTTTTTTTCTTCTCAGGCTCCTAATAGTGTTTCTGTAATCAGACTTCTTCTGCACAGCTTCTGAAAAGGCAACACTGCAGGTCTGTCTCAGAGCATTAGTTTGCAAGCACTAGAAGAGGCAGAGAAAAACCCTCTGTGTCTAAATCCTGCTATTTAAACTACTATAATGGACGATGCTCGCAGAAAGTCCTTTAAATATTTTTCTTTAAGGGTATCTCAAATGTCACACACGCTGCAGGCACAGACTTTTTAAGTCAAGGATTTACACTGACATCGGCGTCTCCTCAATTTTCTTCATACAGCAATGTGCCCAACTGCCTCCTGGTATGTCCTTGCCTTCCTCCAGCGGCTGCAATAACACCAGCAGTAATTCAGAGGGGCGAGCAAGAGGCTCCTGCTTTGTGTATATCAGTGAAAAGCCCAAGGACAGAGCGAGCCAGTGCTCCTGGCAGCGCAGCACATGATAATTAGGCGGCCCTGGTTACACATCCCTCGGTGCGGGAATGGCATACTTTCCTGGTGAGCTGGCAGGTAATAAAGCTTGCATGCTTACATGTCCATTATGAACAGGCTTATGGAGAGCCTCTCCTCCCACAGGAATGCTGCAGTGCACATGGAAATGAGTTTGTGGTCACCCAGCATTTCGCAGGTATCCAGCTGCGCACTCAGCAGACACAGAGCACACAAAGCTGTGCCAGCCTCCCAGGCAGAATCCCAATATTCCTGCTTAGAGAAGCAAGATCCTTTCAGTTGGAGCACAGACAAGACCCATCTGCTTTTAGCACTGTTTGAACCACAGAAAAAAAAAGCCATTTCTCATTCTCTTCAAAGAAAAGATGGTTGTACATATTTCTCCAGGCCCCCAAGGCTATTTTGTCTCCATTTAAAATCCTCCAGATTACTTCACAAGTTTCTTAGCCAATATCTCATTGATTACTGTCTCTATAACTCCTCCTAAACAGGTAAAATACTTCAACTGCTTCAGACAAATGTCCCCTCTCTGCACTGATGTGTGTAGAAATGCTTCTCATAACTTCTGAATCTGGTTTATCTTCCCCAAGGGCCAAGGCATGACAATCCTTTGCTATTCCTCTCCCTGGTGTTTAGAACTGTTCTGCTGCCTTTTGCAAAGGATGAGGGAGGTCAGAATCTTCCCCCATACAGTATTTGAGACAGGTTATTACTGTTAATATTACTTGTTTTATTAATATTTGTTAATATTACTTCTTACAAAAAATTGTTTTAGAACATATTTTTACTGCCTTATAATATTTATAAACTTTATTGGGAACGCTAGTACTCCCTTCTAGCCTACTAACTACTCCCTTCAGGCATACTTCCTTTGAAGCAGCAGGTACAGGGCAAATGCTTCAAAACTCAGGAGCTGCTAGGGTTTAGAATGCATGTGATAACAATTAGTATTTCCTTCAGGAACTTTGTGTTTCTGAGATACTCTTAACATTGGAGTCTTGCATCTCTCAGACACTCAAAACTCCCAGGGGATCTAGGGAAGTTGCAGTCCAGCCAAGTCCACTTATTCCCACAGTTCGCTTTCCACACCTCATTAAAAAAGTGATTCAGGATTTCTCTTTAAAGCTTCAGCAACCCTGCACATTAAAAAAGAAACCCTTCAGAAACAAACCAGCATATGCTGTTAAGCACATATGGTACTCTCCATGGGATTATATGGCAATAAGGAAATATTTTCGGGTAAAACACCAAAACAAAAAAACATTTTTAAAAAACAATGCAATACAAATGAGGCCAGCAGCTCCACATGGCTCCAAACAACATTCCAAGGTCTTCAAGGATTCATCTATGCTTACCAGTTCTGCTACTTTAATTATGCTAACACAGAGCAGCCTAATGCCGTTCTGGCACAGGGCAAGCATATTAGTACAGTTTAGCCTAGTTATACACATTGAGAATACATACTTTTTTATACCTTCATATGCAGAGTGCAGATTTTACGGGCTATATATCTATCTATCTATCTATCCATCTANTCTATCTATCTATCTATCTATCTATCTAAAAAGAAAAATCATATGCTTGTTAATAAAACCATTGTCAATTAGGTATAAGTCCCAACTGTATTCACCTTTGCTTGAACTTGCTTATTTCTCTACCTGTTCTTCTGGGGTTTTCTTTGGAGATCTCTTTATCATTACCCCCTTTGCCTTCCCTGCTGTACTTTTCTGTGTGCTGCTGCAGCAGCTGCCAAACCTCTTCCCAGGTTTGATTCCAGGCTTGACTCCTCCCAGTCCTCTTGCAACATTTTCAGATCAAACCTATGTGTATGATCATCTAAATTCCACTTTTCCGGACAACATTCACTTTCTCTTCTTTCCTGTGAGCTGGGTTAACAAACCAGCTGGAGCAGGCGGCCAGCATGAGCCCGGTTATTCCAGCAGGACAGGTGGATGTTAAGCAATACTGTTACCTGCTTATTCCTGCATTTTCATATAGAAAGAAAGGGAACAAATATAATTTGAGAGAGCTACTTTTCTTCTTACCATCAGACTGCCTCACCAGCCTATTTTCCATTGCAAAGAGGTTTCCCTATGTCTTCCAGAGATTTCCAGATCTTGTTTTTCCCCATGTAGGTTCTCCCAGAGGATCTTGCACATTCAGATTTATCAGACATTTGAATCAGAAATTAACAGCCATCCCACAAATCTGGGTAAGGAACCTACATGTGTACGTCTCTCTTCCCTACTTCTCTGGTAACAGTGACATAATTACTCCTGACAACAGGAGATCACTGCTGGAGTAACCCCTCCATGCCTCCTGAAGGGAGCCAGCATCCCCTCAAGCCCCTGTGCACACATAATCTTGTCTTTCTCTGAAGCAGTCACACTTTGGAGGCAGAAAGGGAGAGAATCTTCCATCTGAAGCAAAGACAGTCACCATCTCTGAACACATCTTCATGCCACAGCTGGCACTGGCCATTTGATGAGAAGTCTGAGAGCCCAGACTCATCTATTACAAATTAGTATGGAGAACTGTCTATGTTAACCACAGCCTGACTGTGTAGGGAGAAGTCTTGCAACTCTTTGGACTTGTAAACTTAGAGATGATGTCTCTGCTGGTTGTGCCAGCTGCAGAAGCAGTTGTATTTTCAAAAGGGAAGCATGAGAAGGACATTGGAGAGCTGCCTGCATTTCACTGATGTCCTCCTTGCAGATGGGGTAGGCACCAGGCTGATGTAAAACATCACTCAGGGAACTAATCTGTAACTCCAGACAGGAAAACTCACTTTTGCCTGAAACACTATCAAGCTTTTCTCTCTGGCAGTTGGGGAAGCAAAGGGCTGCACAGTGCTCAGTGGTGGGTGTTTGATCCCTGATTACTTCATGTCAGTCATTTAAACAACCTAGGGGAAAAACAAGGAAAGGACCTAACTGATGTGACTATTAAAAAAAAGACAAGGTTCAAAATCTGATTTCCTTCATATTTACTCCAGTTGAGTGAGAACAGACACACTGCAAAACACAGTGTTAGGAGTAGGAAACTGGAGGCCTGTATTGACTCAAACATCAGCCTGAATCCTGCAATGACCCAGATCACAAAGATTAAAAGCAGCACAATCCCTGAACTAATGAGGGAGGTAAGTGGATAGGACTTAAAGACAGTGTGATACTTGGGTTTGTGTGCATTTTGCAGTAAAGAAGAACTCTTTGGATAACTTATGAATTTATTTGTTCCCCTTTTTCTCAGCCTCTCTGGAACCAGCACTCACACTTTCAGCGAGTCTTGATCCTGCCAACAATTCTGAGAGGGAAGCTAAATGTCAGAATTGCAGTAGTACAGAAATGGCTTAACTTTCTCCAATCAGTGGCTATTTTTTATTTTTTTTACTTACACTGTAAGCTGTTTAACTGGGGCAGGGAACAACTTATTTTTACGGATTTGCATACGGAATTCAAGCCACAGTTCTCATATTTCAATGGAGCACTGGTAGGTGCTTCCATAAAAGAAGAAAAGTGAAAAATCCTACAGGGATGTGCAATGAGAAAGTCTAATGGTTACTGAAAAGGGCAGTAATCCAAGGATAAGTGTCATCTAGTACAGCTCTGTGGCAGTGACAGAGGCAGCAAAGAAGGCACTAACAGCACTTGTTAGCAAAGGAGCAATTACAGCACCAGCAGCTGTGGGTGAATGTGAAATCTTTGGAGGAAGGCCTGTGCCTCTACCACACCTCTTTGACAGTGAAAGCAAACGTGACACCGAGCTCCCCTCTTGCTGCACAAAGAAGGAAGATGGCACAAGCAAGTCAGACGTTGTTGTGGGTCACTTCAAACTGCAGAGAGCCCCAAAATACACCACACTTGTTAAAACCTACATCTAGGCAAGCAGCAGCAGTTAGAGCTTGTGGCAATGGTGTTTGAGGTATTCAGACACCCCAACAGCAGCTGCCACAGGCATACTCAGGCTCAGAGTGTTTCACAGAGAGCTGCCACTGCCAAACTCTTGCTCCATTTTCACGTGAGTGGGACTAGACTGCAAGGGATGTCATGCAGTGAGAGGGACTCCATGTTAACATTAAAGGCAACAGAAGACCAGAAAAGTGGAAATTTTTTTCCCCCCACTTTTGTTTAGGAAGAGACAAATCACAGAAAATAATGCATCACAGCGGGGCCATCTAACCCTTGGGAGACAAGATGGCAATTTTGAAGAACTTTTGTGGACAAGTTCTGGCACCTCTGAGCCCCATGAGCATAGCAGGTGGCAGGGCTTGGGGTCCACCCAGGTACAGGGGCACTGCAAGGCCTTGGGCTATGGCTTTGTAGCTGGATATCCCTGTATGACTGTCTGCATCTCTTCTAAATCTCCTTACGGACTAATTACTTGGGAGATCCCTCTAAACACTGCAGGAAAGTACCTCATCCTAGGCATTAATATGGCTGCCAGCCCTGTGCATACAGCCGTTTTGTAATCAAAGGAGTGAAGACTGCAATTAGTTGCTCATCTTTCAAGCCTTTATTTTGAAGAAGGTAATACTCCCAGTTACAAGCAAAATGATTAAGACACCAGAAACTGAAGAGCTGATGAGTAAATAATAACCATATGACTCATTTCCTAGCTCAGAGATGCCTGGAAACTGAAATTAGCAAGTCACAGAGCAAGAGGCTTCATCTTTGAGGGGTTTCATTTTGTCTTTTTGTTGTGCATAAAAAGAGAAGAGTCTGCAGTGCCTGGGCTTTGTGACAGTGTCTTGCTGACACAGTTTATGGAGGAACCTGCACTTTGTTATATTAAAGGCCATACCTTACAGTGCTTAAAACCACATCTTAGAGCACATTGCATGTCCAGGGGTCTGCAATGCACCTTCCTGAGCTGTTGGGGGTCTCTGTTCCTGGGCTCTTCTTACTTTCCCAGCTGTGGCTCACCAGTGGTTTGGGCTGTAATTTATGGAAACAGTCAGATGGATCAGGATGGACCTTAAACCCAAATTTCCTTGCTGCAAGAAAGCTGAGCTTTAAAGGCTAATCAGAATCTGAATTACAAGAAACCACCAAGTCAGAGAACCCTGCTTATGTTCATGAGTGAGCGTGGCTGGTCTCTACCAGCTGCTGACACCTGCCTGCTTTTCTTTGCAAATATATCAGTTCAAAAATGGGCCTCAAGGATTTAGGAACTAAATCCAACACACTTCGTAAATTTTGTGTATCCCTTAAGATGCAAAAACCTCTCATTTTGAGGGTGAGTGTACATAAGTGCTATATATAGCTCATGTTCATCTCTGAGCAGGAAAAAATGTATTAGAATATTTAACCTAATCTAGCATTCTAAGGGAAGCCTTACCTTGGTTGTACGCACAGAAATTTGTTACAAGAGTAAATACATGGTACAGAAACAATCCATGTCACCTTGAAAACTTGCAGTCTGGATTTGAGAGTTTAAGAGATAAAATGTTGAAGCAGGTAAGAAAACTACTTCATCTGAATGTAGTTTGAATGTCCAACAGGATGTCATTGTAGTCCCAAGTCACCCAAATAAATGACTGTTCAGAAATGAGACTCAGAGAACATTATTCAGAGTTTCAAATTAAGGAATATAAAAAATGGAGAGAGCCTACATTATTCATAAAGGCTGGGCCCATGAAAGACCCAAAGAACTTGAGCTTTCAGAAACTTCAGCCAGCAATGATCCTCTGTGCAAAGCCACTGGACCCCATAAATCACTCAGCTGCAGTGGACTTCAACACACACAGCAGAGAAGCCCAGATAAAAAGAGTAAATATTTAAGAATACAAAAAAATCAATAACAGACCTTAGCAGCAGATTAATTCCAAATTTATGAATCAGTTCCTTCATTCTTATGCTCACATAGTGCTCACTTGTTCTCAAGAGTTTATGGAAAATAACATCCTTTCAAATTTGACGAGAACAAACTGTACAAAAACCATAACCAAAACATATGGTTTACCTACAATTTCAGCAATTGTCAACTGTGTTATTTTGAGTTAATACAATAATTAACAAGAGCTTTGAAAACATTTTAGATATTCTGGTAATTCAAAACAGGCATAATATGAACTTGTCTGTATTTGCAGCAGAAACAAAGACATGTCAAGGTCCTGTTTGCCTTTCTGATTGTGCTCTGGAGCTGCTCACCTGCCCCTACAGCCTCACAAATGGGCTGAGGTTGCCCCAGGAGTCCCAGCACAAGAAGAAATGGGAGGCCTCCCATCCTCATGCCCGCACCTCAGCTTCAGAACTGAGACTTGCTTTTTATCTTGAAACACTTTCCCAAAATGGCCATCCCCCACTGGTCCTTCCACAGACTCTGTTTCCAATCCATGACTTAGCTGCCCTACAGCCATTTTCCAGTTATCACCTCTCAAACCTAGGAGGGAAGTAGCAGCAAGAAAACCACAGTTCTCACTTTGAATGAATATGACATCAGCCGAATAACCCAGACCACACTTTTCTCTGATATATTGCCTTTTTCTTTGCCTTCATCTGACCATTACTCCAGCAGGCCTGTCAAACAGCTGTGTGCCCAATTGTCCCACCTGTATTTCTTCTTTCCTAGATTTCTAGTGGAATTCCTGGCATGACTGTGCATACGTAGCCTGCACAATGCAAGCAAATTCTCCTTTCATCCAAGGTGACACAGTTACTTTTCTCCCTCTCTTTTTACCACCTCTTTCAAAGGTGGAAACTTTAGCTCAGTTTCACTCCAAAAGTTAGTTGAGTATCTTAAACATCAATGCCTCATCATTTCCATACTGAGAGTTTGCAAGAATGCAACTTCAGCACATCTGCCAACTGCATCTCCACTGACTGTAGAGGGAGCATAGATCCCTAATTCAGGCACCTTCTGTGCCCAATATTATTTTTTATGAATCTATGTGAAATACATAAGTTATTCAATAATTATAGTATTTCTGTGGGCATATCCAGTACCCAGGAGAATGGGTCTGCAGCCATTCTGGAATACAGATAAAAATAACAGTGTGCAGAAGTTGCATGGCTTGTGTAGAAGTGCAGAGTCTCAAGACCTTGTAGGAAAACTGCCCTGGGCAAGGGCTGCTTGGCAAGCTCAGGTGGGTTCTGCATCTCAGAGCCTCACCATCAGATGCAGACTTCGTGGAAAATAAATATACCAGGTCTTTAGAAGGGGTGGCTTTGGATCCTTGATTTTCCTACCTGAGCAAACAAGTGAGCACTCGGTAAGAGCACTTGCTCCCTACACCCCATTACCAATCGTGAGGGGATGTCAATATTCAACATGATGGAGTCTTTTCACCACTGTGGATAGGAGCAATGCCTTCATCTGTATTTTTGGGCCCTGGAGTTACATCTGCTTTTTCTTCTTCTGTACAGTAAGACAGCCAGCACAGCCCAAGGATTTTGTTTTGTTTGTTTAAAACCTGCTTGCAGCCATGAGGTGTTGAAATTCACACTTCTTTTCAGCTGCTGAAGCAACACTCTGGGATGACAGATCACAGAAGTGAGGCCAGCTGATTACCAGAGAGAGATATATCATAAAACTAAATAAATGACAAAGAAGAATGGGACACTCTAAAAGCAAATAAAACAGTGCAAGGTGGTAGCACAAGCAAACAAAAGAGCAAGGAAAAAAGTACAAGAGCTCACACCATTCTTTCAAGCCACAAAAATACTCAAATAAAGGCAGCAGTATTCAGTGGAAACTCCACAACTAACTATAGTCCAGCTGCTTTATTCTTCTCTTACAAAAATGGATCTAATATTAAACATTGCAGCTCCTTGTTAGAACATGAGGAACTAATGCTGGCTGCACACTCTGAATCACAGTGAGTATCTATCTGCATTTCAATTTACTGGACCTTGAACAAACTGACCTAATAGCTAAAAATACAGCCTAGTTCTCATCTCTAAAATCCCATTTCTGCCCATCCTAACAGTTCACAGACAGTGATGGTTTGCTGTGAAGGTACCAATCCCTTCTCTTTCCAAGAGAGATGTGATGCAAGCTCTGACTGATTGGCGTGGACAGATACTCAAGCAGACAGCTCGCTGAACTATCAGTTCTTAACTTCTGCATTGCCTGGACATGATGACAGGAATCTAGAAGTTAATTACCATGCAATTTTCCCTCCTTAAAATTATTTTGTAAGACTGACTTCTGTCTCCTGCTGTAAGACTGTGGGAACACTACTACTGCCTGTGTTTGGTCCTGAATGGCAGTGGCAGTAGCAAGCACTGAAAGATGTTATCTTCTTGCTGCCCACAGAGATAAAGCAAGAGAAAATAAAAAAGGGTGGATTTTAACATCAGAATTACCACATATAGTGTGGCTTCTCTAAAAGATATGAAGTTTCCCACACTGGAAGTCTGAACAGAAATATCATCCAAAGATAAACTGATAAGTGGCTGTATCTGTTTTGCATAGGCAGCTGTCTAATACCAGGCAGCCAAAGCTGATTTGATTGAAGGATTTCCTGCAACACGTGTAGATGAACCCCTTACAATACGAAATTGAGAGGTTTGTCATGCATAAAACCAAATTCAAGCATCCACATCCACAAGTCAAGCATGGAAAATTATGATTCTCACATAGTCGTGTCACTGAATCATTTAAAAACTTCACCAAATACTGCTAATCTTGCAACACATTAGGCAATTCAGTGGAAATAAAGCAACTCCATAAAGTATGGATATCCCTGGTACTCAGCATATGTATCTTCCTAAATCAGCTGCATTTGTTTAAAACAACCAGCAGGTCTGACTTAAGAGCACACACTCAATGAAAGTGAAACAAGTTTTCTCAGAGGAGCACTGCCTTATAATTTGTGCAAAAGCTATAATTTCATTTAGCCGGCAACTTCATCTTGACAAGAAATAAGTACAAATATATTTTCAAAATTTTTTGTCCATGAAAACAAAAAATCCCTACTAGCTCATTAAAAACAAATCATGCTAGACAAGACTCCTGCAAAACTCAAGGTGGTAGTAAAATTATGTTCATTATAAGCTGAGTGCTTTACCTAATGAAGTGTCACAGGAATTAGTAACAAATGAAAGAGCTGTAGAGACAAAATTGAAAACTCAATTTGTTCACTGATAAACTAAATTAGCAGTGTAAACAGGGGAGCTAGTTTTGTAAGCTTATTTTTCAAACAATACTACATTCTTTCCCCTACATCACGCATTGTTTTTTGTCTCATACTCATTTTCTCTGTTCTCAGACCAGGAGCAGCACTATAGCAAAACAGCCAAATTGTGACCACCGCTGGTAAAGCCCTTTCATTTTGAAAATCATGTCCCTATCCTGCCTTGGAGTAGAGGGTCTTTGTGCTCCAAAGAGGGGGTGACCCAACCCGGGACAAATCTGAGAGTCAGGATACTGTTAGTGCTCAAGGTCATCATAATCTCTTGGGAACACAGTAAGGATCAACCACAGACTCATGACCATTTCTGGCCCTTGTGGAGGAGCTTGGGGGGTAGATGAGGAAGGTTCCAGAACCAACAGAGCTGCATCTGCCCCATGTGTGACCCATGGGTCACATATGTGACCCATGTCCCTGTGCAGGCTGAGGGACAGGCCCGCGGTGTTCCCTGGCACAAGGACAGTGGTGTGGCCGGGGTGGCCGAGGGTGGGGCGCAGCTCCTGCCAGGGTTGGGCACACATGGGGTGCTGAATGGGGTGGTGGTGCCCAGTTATGCCCCAGTGTGGAGCTTCCCAAGGTCTCCCTGGCTGCCACCTCCAGTCCCACCTGGATTGATGTGCTAGTGTGCAAAATGCAGGCCATGCTATCACTCACACCAAAACCTGCTGGCAGCTCCATCTTTCCCTGCTTTCTCAAGGAAGTGGGACTTAGGCAATCACACCATCTGTTGTCCTGCCTGTTAGATGTACCCCTATGACAAACCCTGGGTCTCTTGGCCAAGTTTAACCACAGAAGGGAAGGGGTCTGAAAGATAAAAGCAACTTCTGAATGTCACCCAAATCTGCATGTGGGTTGTGGTGGGGACACCACAGCAGCTGCTGCAGCACGAGAGGATCTCTACAGCTCCAGGGTTTGTGTCTGGTCAAGGTGCAGCAGAGCCCAGAGCCAGCCTGGCACCCCCTGTGTCCTGCACTGGGGCGCCAGGAAGGTCATAGGGAGTCCCCTCACTTCCCACAATAATCTGTGGTCCCATAATAATGTGAGGTGCTGCAGGACCTCGGGCACCCACTACAGGAAATCAGGCCCTTTTAGTTCTGCTGCACAGCTTGCTGTTCCCTTCTTTGTATCAATCTGCAGAAGAAAAACCCCACTTAAAGGTCACAGCAACACAGATAAGTTTGCAAAAAAGTGTTGTCAAGAAGCCAATATTTTAATGTCTGATAGTTCCAAGTGCATCACACTGACATAGCATGGAAATATGACACTATTCTAATATAACCTCTGATGCTCACATAATCTTGAAATTACCATTCTAAGGCACATTTAAAAAAATATTATTTTGAATATTTATATTATAAATATAATACAGAACAATTAAAATATTAATGTTATTTAAATAGTAATAAATATTAACAGTAATAATAAACATGAACATTTATTATAAATATAAACATTTATTAATATAAAATATATTATATACTCATATCTTGATATGATATATAATGTATAATATAATATAGTATCTATTAATATTAATATATATAAGCAAATATATTAAATATAGAATAATTATATAATATTATATATTATGTAATGTATGAAATTATTCTTTTGAATATTATTGTTATGTTCCATATTATTGTTTGGAATTTTACGTTGAACTAGACCTTTAGGCCTGTAACTCACATGAAGCAATGGTGAAAACTAAAGAACTTAAACAGTTTTCTAGTGTTTACTCTTGTGGAGATGAACATGCATCTTTGGAAACCATTAATCCCTAACACTGAAGGGAAGGCAGTAAAGGAATCTGATAAGCACACTAGTTTGCAGTCAGTCGACAATAACATTTTCTAGCTACACATCACAAAAATGTGTATTTCTCTGCCTTCTCTATACCCACCAGCATTTTCCGGAGAGAGCTACCCTAATCTCCTGGAAAGCATCACACCTTATGGTACTGACCACAGTAGGATGTGGTC
Organism: Cyanoderma ruficeps; assembly: GCA_008694505.1. Classification (NCBI taxonomy): domain Eukaryota; kingdom Metazoa; phylum Chordata; class Aves; order Passeriformes; family Timaliidae; genus Cyanoderma; species Cyanoderma ruficeps. Next base: position 10,005,432 of record VZDJ01007749.1, on the reverse strand, counting down.
TGTGCCCTTGGGAAAGCCCAGGATCACCAACTGGACTGGCTGAGGAAGGGAAACAGAAAACTTCTGATTTTGGACAGCAACCATGAGAATAGCATGGTGCTTCTTATAACCATTTCCCAACTAGAATTGGTAATGTACAATTTACTTTCTGTAGAAGAAGAAATAGTAACCAGTATTACTTTGTTCAATTCTGTCTATTTATGAGGGAGGAAAAACATCTTGTGTCCTTGAAAGCAAAAGGAATCAAGCAGCAGAAGAGGCAGGCTTTGCTTACAAATCAAATCCCCTTCTTAGCCAGCAATCTGGACAAAGGTTCTCTATTTTAATTATTTTAACACCGACAGACTATTGGTGCTTCTGTGGCTGCAGTGATCCCTTTCTTACTGTCCTGTCTCAGTTTCTCCTTTTTTCTATTCCCCCCCCCCAAAGAACAATAAACCTTTACCAAATTGAACTCAGTGAAACCTCTTCACCTGCATATGCTTTGGTTAACCAGCCCATAAAAGATCCCTTTTCTCACCAGTTTATTATTTACCCAACTATATTAAAAGTATTTTCTCCTCAAAACGCCTAATTAATGGTCAGATGTAGCCAAATGATAGCAATCTTGATTAAAGACACCCAGCATGACTTGGCCTATTACACAGAATTTCAACTCTGGCGTCCAGAGCTAAAAGCAACAGTAAATCACAGAGCACCGCAGTTCCTACAGCGACAGAGTGTTTGCACTTACAGTCGTCAGTGAAAGCAGCAAATGTAAAAAACTAAATATAGCTTGGGGGCAGAAAAAGAGGAAACTTCTTAAGAAAAGACTGAAGAAATTGTCAGATTCTCAACTAATGGCAATCAGTATATCTCTGGTGAAGGTGATGGAGCTATAAAAGATGCCCAAAGCAAGTACTAGAGATTGGGATGGTCACAAAAGTACCAGGTAGGGGGGGGAAACATAAATTAATGAAAACTATTTTCACTTTGCATTATATAGCAAAAGAAAAATACTTTAAATAATGTGCTTATTATTAATCAGATGAACAGAACATTCCAATATTCTACTCATAAAGGAAATAACCCCACTCTCACAAGTACTGCTGACAGTCTCTTCTCGTGATCTGTGCAGACTTCCAAGTTTCTTCAGACCTGTAATAATAATCATCCTAAAAAGCATAAAGTGGCTGGGCTGTGGCAACCACTTCTAAAGCGTGACAAACAAAGAGGGAAGCATCCCTTCCCAAAGGGAGAGCAGCTGGACAAATAGAAGGAAAGCACTCACAGGTTTTGTGGTGGGATAAAAATTTTTTATTAATCCTTTGGTATAGCTCCAGCTTTGTAGGTGTTTTTTCCATGGTGTTGTTTAGCAATAGGTCAGATCTCCTGCAGAGTATCCACAAGCTTCCTGCATCTCACCTTGTCTCCTCAAAATCGGAGTGTCTTTCTTTGTCATTGTAGTGTCTCATAGTTAAATGCCATTTTCTCCTGCTTCAAAAAGTTGTCTTTCTTTCCAATTCAAAACCTTTGAAGGACTCATAAGTCTTCCCCCTTTTCCCCTCTGTGAGACCCTCTGGGACTGGTATTCTTTTAATTCCTGTTCCTTCTCCCTGTTTAAGGACTTTCCACTTTATCTGGTATGGCTGTTAAAGTTGATGGCTCTCCATCCCTCTGACAAATATGTGGTACAGACCCAGCAGCAAACAGCCTGTTCCCCATTAAAAACACAGCATTTACAGTAACGTCCAAAATTCATCAGATGTGTAGAACATGCAGGCCACCCCATATGTCTGGGATCAAATAGAGTTTTAGTGTCATTTAAAAGAGATATTTTATGAGCTTTTTCCTACGACAGGGTGCAGGACTGAGCCTACTTTCACCTCACAAACAGCAGCTGACCAGCCAAGACAATTAACACGGATATTTAAGTAAGACTTGGGTAATGATGATTTTGATTTTTTCCTTTATTTCCCCTAAAAAAAAAAAAAAAA
>VZDJ01007749.1:9924053-10003451 GCA_008694505.1 Cyanoderma ruficeps | reverse complement strand
AAAAAAAAAAAAAAAAACAAAAACGTTGTAGAAACAACAGCTTTTGAAATCCTCACTGCCCTGCTGGACAAGAAAAACAAATACTAAAGACATTTCAGTCACAATAGTTTTGTAGTGTTCAGTAATTATGTGTGGAGACAGCAATACACTCAACACTGGACTACAGCAAGGACATTTCTATCTCAAAAAGCCAAGAACTCATATATCCTCTGAAACCTCTGTGGTAAAAACTGTGGAAGACAGAAAATAATTTTTATCTAGGACATATATTCAGAGATATGAACCACAGAAATCAAATACATACAGTTAGTGTACCAATTTTTCTGCATTATTTTGGAAATGTGGTGAATATTAATAAAAGTTATCAAGAAGAGATCCCATCTTCTATCCATTAGAGTGATTGAGAAAAATGATAGTTAACTGTGCCTGTACTGAATAAAACTGGAAGACATTTTTAACTACAGAAACTATAGTAATCACTTAACTTAGACTCTTAACACAGCATTAAGAACACATCAGCTCATACTTCTGCTGCCTATCATGGCTTTACTTTCCAGAAACCCACTTCAATGTAATTTTAAAGGAAAACTTAATATTTTAAAAAATTAATTTCAGAAAATGGAAACTTAAGTTTTTAACTATAAAACCTGACCTTTGGGCTCATTTGAGGAGTTTTCCTTAATGATGGGAATCAGTACCTTTTATGTCAATGTGAATTTGATGACTTTGGTGGTTCTGTGGTCTCCAAAAACAGGAGTAGAGAATAACCAGGCCACCAATTTTTAAAGGAAAGGAAAAAGGTAAGGGGAATCTGAGATACCCCTATATGAGAAAATGCATATAATTTAATAATCTAGAAAGGAACTACCAGGTGCTCAGCTATACTATAATTATTCTGCTTCATCACAGAGAGTTCTGAGGTCTATTAAGGCAGAAAATAGTTTGAATTTTTTCTTTTCCTATAAGTGGTCAACTTTTTAACAAAGAGACAGGCCAAGTAGCATATGTCATCACTGTGATCTGTTCTGACCACTGCTGGCTAATTAAGGCTTTAGCTAATTTGTTTTTAAAAGATGGCTTGAGTTAGAGTCTGAAAACTCTAGTTCGGTAATACAAACAAGAACTGAAGAGATGTTACAACTGAGAATGAAACAGCACTTGTACTTCTCATCTCAGTGGAGGCTGTAGGTGTGACTGACTGCAGTTCATTTCACAGTAACAATTTTTTACTCAATGAAGACAGCATCTTTCGAAAGTGTGAAATAACCTGATGGTAAACTCCAGTGTTCGAAAAGGGCCACTAAAAATTAGAAGGCTGAAGTCATAAGTGGTGGGCTTCAGTGGCAAATGTTAAAGAAAGGCTTTTTTTTGTCTGTAAATAATCTTTTCGAACAAATCAGTTTTGTTTCATTTGTAGAAATACCAAATAGTTATGTGGAATATTTTTCCCAACACCTTGAACTAACTGTCTCACCTAAGGCATCAACAGGGCAAGAAGATTTGCCATTCCTTCTTAGCATTTTCTCAAAGGGTTAAGCAGGACTGGTACAACTGGTATATGTAAATGTATACATTTATATATATACAAATGTGTGCATATATATGGGGCAGTTTGTGCAGCATGGCTACTCCCTGGTGTGATGTGGTTCAAGCCAGGATAACACTGAAGATGTGCTCATCGTTTACACCAGGAAAGATGAACCTTTGAAGAAATGCAATCAGGTGTGATGGTAGTAAGATCACCCTGAGGGAATCCCAGCCCTGTCCACCTGCTCCACCTCTTCAGGGGAAAAGTGGGTTGTGACTTCTGAAGCCAGCTTTGCACTGAAGCCAGGGTGCCTTTTAATGACATGGTAGACACCACAGATTTCAGAACATATATTGGGTGCCATTCAGTATAAAAATTCTATCTTTTCATACTTTTACACGACTGGGTAAAGATAAATGTGTCTACAGAAAAATTTCAGATTGAAACCCATTATATTGTGGTGATCGATTCATTGTATACTATTAAGAAAGTATATATATTAAAAAAGATATGGTTGGCTCAACTTCTAAGAATACTCAGATCTATTTAATATTCCAGATATTTGGCTACCTGTTTGCATTCACAAAGCTCCTTCTCAAAAGTGAAAATATAGCACTATTTCCTCTGCAATGTTCAACTTTCTCTTTCTTAAATAGCAAAGGGATCTTGCTATTTAGATTGCAGGAGCAGCAAGAAGAACATTTGCTTATTTAAATCTTCCCTTTCTGGAAGCATGGCTTGTTTATTTATTTACTTATAATTTGTGAAAACACACTTGATAATTGGTTTGGTAAAAACATCAATAAAAGGAACAAACCAGAGTTATGAACTTACAAATTACCACAACAGTACAAAAAGCCTTATATTCAGAGGCTAAAAACATGCTATGTTATTAACTGGTAAATCAGGATGGAATTCAGCTCTTCCAAAAATGGCAAGGTCACATACTGTCTGATCACATTCATACTACATGCAGTTTTATTTCACCCAAAATCTTTGTCTTTTTTAGTTGGTGTTGATCTAAGATGTTAGAAATGATTGCAGTCTACAGAAACAAGGGGAGGGAAAAAAATCAGTTGTTAAACATGTCTGACTCTTGGAGATAATTCAAATGGAAAAAAAATCCAGGTCATTGGCCTTTTTAAATAGACCCCCGGCAATATTTACCCCTCCATAAATAGCACAGTCACATGAAATAAAACTGTGTTCAGTAAAGCCTGCAAAACAAAAGAACAATTTACAGACTGAAAGGCAAACTGTGGCTCATGTGTTCGCTGGGGAGGATTAAGCGAGCTTGCTGCACGCTCTGTGCTCAGTGATTGTGGTGTCAGCTCCGCTGCGAGGAGAGCAAGCCAGGTCACCCAAGGTGCTCCATCCTCCAGCAAAAGCCGGGAAACGCCGGGATCCTGCTCCAGACGGAGGCTTGTGAGGGAAAGCTTTTGCTGTAATGTCTCGTTTCGCTGGGGCAGAAAGGAGCTCCAGCGCCTTTCCCCCCGTGACTCAGAACACATCTGCATAAGGAAAGATCACGGGCATGACTGCGCTGCTTTAATTCAACCAGCACGGCTCTGGTGCTGCAGGAAGGGCAGCACATTTCCCCGAGGTAGACAAGTCCTAACATGGAGGCACAGCCTTCTGAAATTCCAGTTACACCATTTAGTGCATCTGCTTGCAAAAATAGATATTTTTGGATATTGCAGACAAAAGGACAAAAGAGTAAAATGCTATAAACATTATTTACATTTTTCTAAAGCTCATTTCAATCTCTTCTTTGTGCTTACCCACACCTATGACTCTATTTCAAGTCTTACTTTTTAAGTAAGACTTACTTTTTTCCCCCCAAATATCCAGCTCTGGAAATCATGCTATTATATAAAAGCCACAGCTGTCTCTTTGAAGTCTGTTGCAGCTCTGAAAACACCTGAAAATGTGAAACAATTGCACACAAAAACTTTGTAATCCATACAAGAAATCAGTAGTATCCAAAATGGCATGTGACTTCATTTCATTCATTAACCAGGGAGTGGAAAGATTGATTTTAATTAAATCAATATTTAGGGCTCTTCCTTACTAGCAGCACTCATTCTGGTTTTGCAAAATGAGGTAAAACAATGCTGCTGAAAAGGTATTTTTGGGATCTGAGGCTGGTTTGAGGACAGATTTGAGGCAATGGGTGCCAGCCCAGTCACCAATGGGCCATGGAGAGCTGGATATTCAGCGGGCTTGGCTCTGTTTCCAGTTGCTGAATTGCAGCAGAGACATGTGCAGATATAAAAATACTTTTCTGCTATTATTCTCTGAGGAGACTAGAACTACAAGGGAATAGAATTACAATTCTAGATGCAGACACAATTCTTTAGAGATAGTATTTTACACCGTCAAAGTGCTTGGACATCCTGGCACAGCAAAGCCTTTCCACCTTGGATTTAGGGAGAGGTTTTTGCCCATCCTCTTCATTTCAGCCTATATATATCTGGTTTGCAACTCTTGGGCATGTTTTGTACTTTTCTGGCTGCCACATTCATTAAGTTTCCAAGCAGCTGATTCTTAGCATGCAGTAATTCTTGTTAGCCTGCTAAGAAGCTAACAGAATAAACCTTGCTGTTTGTTTAATTCCCTTCACTGAGCATTAGGAATTACTCCTGAAAGAACTCGGGCTTCCAGGTGTTCTTTTTTACATGCAAGCATTTCAGACCAGAAGTAGTTCTCTCTTATTTCCTAAATGCTGTGTTGAACACTCTTTAAAGATGAAGATAGTGCTCATGGACATTTATAAGGGTCAGATTTGCCACAGACAAAAGCATGCAGGAAGTGGTTGTGGAAACGCTACAGTGGTTTTTGTTGTTGGCAGTGGCAGCTGGTAGGTGGGACATGGAGTCATTTTTTGCATTTCAGTGAATACAGGTACCATTTGTTACATTAAAAAATATGATGAATCCACTCCTCTTGCTGAAGATCTTTACCCATTTTATATATATAAAATTCAAATTTTATATATATAAAATTCAAACAAATCTTCAGCACAGAGAACATTAATTAATACACATATGCTCCTGTTCTGTAGGTTCTTGCTAAGGAAACATCATTATGGCAAAGACATTAACTGACTTTGAAAGCTTAGTTGTAAACCTATGCCCCTAATGGATGCTTTCCATCTTACTAAGCCAGAAAGATTGCTGTTGAATTCTCAGACAGCACTGTTTACACCCAAAATGACAGTTCAAGACACAGGCAGAATTAAGGAGTTAAATTGGGATACATTTTCATAGCACTATCTGTTACAATAATCAGTGTATTTTTGCCTGAACATACAAAATTCTTAAAATACATTTTTTATTTGCAAGACAATCACACTGGGTTGTCTGACAGAAGACTAAATTCAAAGGTTTTTAAAATCACAACAAGAATCAGAGCTAGTTTTAACAATCCATTGCCTGCATATACCGACACACATAGTTTTGCCTGGTAAGACTGACATGATGTATTCATAGGTATGCTGAAGGAAGTCAAACTCAGGACCCTTACAAAGAAGATCTTGCCAATTAACCTTTGAATTCCAATCCCTGAATTTCAAATTCTGCTCTGGGAGGGAGATGGCAGATGGTCCTGAGATAACTAATGCTGTATTATTCAAGGATTTATCAAACAGAAGACTTGGGAACTATTATGCTCGACATTTACTACCCAACACAGACTGCAGAACGTGTAAACATACAGTTTATCCTGAACTAGGTGAATAGCTAACTTGGTTTTACTGGGGCATTAGTCCAGGAAGTATTTTAAGCTAGGACTAGGTGCCTCCCATTTGTAGACAGACGGAGTGAGTTGGAATTGTTCAGTCTGGGAAAGAGAAGATTCCAGGGAGACATTAGAGCACTTCTTGTATCTAAAGGGGATCTAAAAGAGAGGTGGAGAGGGACTTAGTAGAAGGGCATGTAGTAACAGGACAAGGGACAATGGCTTTAAACTGGAAAAGGGTAGATTTAGATCACATATGGGGAAGTTCATCACTATGACAGTGGTTAGGCACTGGAAGAGGCTGCCCAGAGAAGTTATGGATGCCTCATCCCCGGAAGAGTTCAAGGCCAGGTTGGATGGGTCTTTGGGCAACCTGGCCTACTGGAAGGTGTCCCTGCCCATGGCAAGGGGTTTGGAACAAGATGATCTATAAGGTTCCTTCCAATGCAGGACATTCTATGATTCTATGAGATACCCTGAAAAACTGCTGGGGTTGTGCAGTTGTAAACATAAGCACACTTGCAGTCAACAGGGCTGTTCATTTTCATTTTCATTTTGAGAGGGAAATAGAATTTTTTTCCACAAACCTTCTTGGCTGAGAGTTCACCCACTTAGGGCATCCTCTTCACTAAAATATGCCTCCCACTGTCTCTGAGAAGAGCTAGATTTCTGGCAGCTTGGCCTCCAAGCATCCGTACAGAAGAATGGGAAAGCAGAGCTGTAGTTAACTCCTCATCTGCTGGCAGCCAGGCAACTCCCTGCAGCACAAATATGGTAGCAACCTGGTACTTGAAGCAGCAGGTTTGCAAACCAACTTGGCCAGGGTTCTGCAAGTTAATGATGTATCGTGTTCTTGTTCACGTTTCCAAAGGTTTCTCTTCTGGGTAAAAAGATAAGAAAGTGCAGGAAATGTGACTAAATGAAAAGAACTGTAAATGTGACTTTCAGTAAAATCTGCTCCAGAATGCTGCTTCTCCGTTCTGAATAATGATCATGAATCATAATGAGCCTTCTTCTAAGCTAGAGATATGCAAGAAGTTTTGCAGAATCAAGGCTTCAGTGCATACTGAGGGCGCTGATTTAGGAGTGGGAATAACTTGGCATAAAATTACTATTCACAACATTCACTGTGGACACCATGGACCTTGATGAATTGAATGTGGAGCCAGCAGCTTGTAACCTGGCATGGTCCCCGTGTGCCTTTAAATACACTCTGAAAACCAGGGGCTTCAGGAGCTGACTCAGAGCAGCTCCGACAGCTGTGTAGGAAGCAGTATGTGCAGAAAGCAGGGAAGGGCAATCTCCAGCCCTCTCAAACACAGCTATTTCAGACTGCCACTCACAGCTCTTGCTTTCAGTTTTTATCTCCAAATACCCCAGTCCCACAGGCCTGTATGTTCCAATGATTTTAGACATTGCTGTAATTCCACTGACTTCAAGTGTAACTTAAAGCAAACATTATTTCAGTTTGGGAAATGGTAGCTGGTCACCAGAGATGCCACTCATTCTTTTCTGAAACAGAAGAGTTATATTAAAAAAACGAAAGAAAACTCAATGGCTAAAAGCACTTCTCATTTATTTGAGAGATTCAAAGTTTCATTTTGTGTAGCTGACTCAGACTTCACTAATGTTTCTTTTACAAATGATACACGAAGATGAAGTCTGAAAATATCTTTCAGTGCAGTCAATATGAAAATCCCATCACTGCAAGATGACACCTATTATTTATGGAGGTCTTGATGTCATGAATTTTGACTGACAACAGATTTTTTACAGCACATTTTCAAACAGCATTTCAAAGGGTAAGCAACCTTGGGGAAAACCTTTTAACCTCAGAAACAACATTTTTACATAAACTAGAACTTGCATAAAACTTCCTTAACAAACTCTGAAATATTGATGAAATTCTAAGGTAGACTCTTTCACCTCGGGAACTGGCAGCAAGGCTTGAGTTGCCAATAAACAGTGCACAGGACATGCTGGGCAGTGTCAGTTTCTAAAAATGGGTGCAGAAGAAAATGACAGCTGTTGGAGGGCAGACAAGAACACAGGAACACACCGACACAGGGGCTTGGCCCCAGTGATCTCCCAATAGGAACTCTAGGCCTTGAGGTGAAGTGAGAATTAACCAGGCAAGGAATGCAAGGATTTCCTTTACTGCATTCAATACAGGAGCTGGCAGTTTAAAGGACAACTGCCTAAAAGCTGCTATGTTGTCTGTAAAATGGATTTTGTAATATAAAGAAATGAAATTAAAAGTCTACAACACCTACAAGAAAGATAAAAGTCTTTTACAGTGGTATCCTATAATTTGTATCCAGAATTGACTCTAAAGTGTACAGAAAAGGATTCTCTGAGCTCAGCTCAGCAGGTAGGGGTTACAAAAAATTTTTGAGCCAGAAAAGGTCCACAAGAATCATTGAGTCCCACTCTTAAATGAATGGCCCATACTCCCTCTTTTACTAGAGATTATTTCACCAAAAGCAAAAAAGATGAGAAGCGCACAAGTTAGTGAGTTGACAAAGAAAAAAGAAGAGACAGAAGGGAACAGAGAGAGCAGTTTCTACTAAACTGGCTTCCACAGTCTTAGTCTTTTATGTTCACATAAAGCTATAATCATTTGGCTTTTGATTTATGGTTTATACACACAAAGATTAAAGTCCAACTCATGAAGGCATTCTACAAACGTTTATGGCGATCTTACTGTATTTATGCCCTACCACAGCTACTGAAACTTGAGTGTGTGCTTAAAATACTACAAATACTTATTTGCTGAATTGGTATCCAAAACTATATAGCAAAAAGAAATGTGCTGATGTGTATAAAACTTAGCTCTACGTGAATGGCTACAAGGTAAGGCATCCCACGTGTTAGCAGTTCCGAACGGGGGAGGGGAGAACTGCATATGGAAATGGCACAAGACAGACTTTAATGCAGCCCCATGGCGCACACACAGTCGTGGCTTTTGCGTGCTGTGGCAGTCACAGTTCTCCTTTCTCACGGCCAGGCTTCAGCCCGAACCACTTCACCCGCAGAGAGCAGCAGGATCAGTTTCTCCGAGCGCATCCATCGCTGGAAGCCCGGCCCGTGCCCGGCCCGGGCAACGCCGCGCCTCCAGCCCGGAACACCAGCCCGGAACACCAGCCTGTGGCTCGCTGCGAAAAAGGAAAAACACCGCGGCCACGTCGATCGTCAAACAACCGAGTTCAGGCGGAGATGGAAGGAAGACACAAAGCGCTGAGGCGTCGGGAGGGTGGGAGGGAGAAAAAAAAAAAACAAACTCGGGAGCACTGGGGAGATAGCACGGAGATGCGCTTGGGAGCGCACCCGCGCGCTGCTGCCGCTCCCGGCGCTCTCGGTTCCTGCTCAAACACGCGTGTGGCGATGTCCCCGTGAGCAGCACCCACCCGAGCGCTCCGGAGGGCGCGGGACCGACCGTGCCCGCCGCTCCGCTTCCCTCCCCGCCGCGGGATTGGCCGGGCCGCGCCCCGCCCGCCATCCCGCCCCTTCCCCTTCCCTTTTCCCTTCCCCTTCCTCCCGTCGGGAAACACCGCCCGCCCCGCCTTCCCCGCTGCCGGTTGGAGGGGCCGGCCGTCAATCATCCGCTCTCCGGCGCGCGGCCCAACTCCCGCGTCCTCCCCCGGCCCCCGCGGGCGGGGCGGGGGGCGTTCCGCGCTCCTCTCCTTCCGTTGGCTGCTCTGGCCCGTCAATCAGCTGGCGTCGCCAACCGCGGCCGCTGCGACCGCCCCCGTCCCGTTCCTCCCCCCTCCCTCCGCTCAACTCCGTTTGCTCCGCCAAGTTGCGCGGCCGCTGCCCGGCGGCTCCGGGGTTCTGGTGGCCCCGCGCGCGGCGGCCCCCGGCGGAGCGCGACGAGGCGGAATGACGGCGGAGGCGCGGGGAGCGCCCGGCGGCGGCTGAAGGCGGACAAAGAGCTCGTGGAAGCGAGCGGCTGAAGCCCGGGGGCGAGTCCGGCCGATGACAGCGGGCTCGACTGAAGGGGACGCGGAGCGAACGAGGCGGGAGCGGGGCAGCGGCGCCGACGAGCCCGTCCCGCGGCGGGTCGCGCCGCGCCTGCCCTGAGGACAGCGGGAGCCCGGGAGGGAAAGTTTTGGCGCTCGCCCGCCCCCGCCCCGCCGGGCAAAGTTGTCTTTGGGTTTGTTTGTTTGTTTTCCCTTTCCTCCTCCTCCTCCTCCCCCCTTCCGCTCCCCCACCGGCTCCGCGCGGGGAGGAAACGGCGAGGGAAGCAGGAACTGAGGAGCGACCCGGGAGCCTCTCCAGCGCCCGGCAGAGCCCACTCCGCTCCTCTCCTCGGTGTGGTGTGTGAGGGCAGCCAGGACTTCGTTTTTGGTGGTGTTTTTTTCGGGTCTTTTAATTTTTTTTTTAAGCCCCTTTGTTTTTTGCCCGCCCGCTTCTCCCTCCGGTGCAATATATGCTCGTGGAGAGCCGCCCCGCCGCCCAGCCATGTCGGCGGCCATCTCTGCCGCGGAGAAGGTGGATGGCTTCACACGGAAATCGGTGCGCAAGGCGCAGAGGCAGAAGCGCTCGCAGGGCTCCTCGCAGTTCCGCAGCCAGGGCAGCCCGGTGGAGCTGTCGCCGCTGCCCCAGCTCAAAGGTACGAGCCTGCCCTCCCGCCCTCCCCTCCGGCTGCAGGTGCCGCTGCCCGCACCGCCCGCCCTGGCTTGGCCCCTGCCCCGCGCCCTCTGCCCTTTAGCCGTGTCCTCCCGTGCCCCGGTGCTTTCCAGGTAGGGACCCCGCGGCAGGAATTCCTCCTCTGCTCGCACAGACCAGCGCCGCACGGGTCGGCTGTCGCTCGCTGTCCCGGGCGCTGACTCCACTGACTCGCCACCCACCCCGTTTCTGGCTGGTTCACGTGTTTTTTAAGGTCTTACTGAGGAAGATGTAGACGATGAGTTGAGTGCAGGAGTGCAGGCAGTTGAGCGCTAAAACCTGGGAGCGAGCGGTGGCTCCTCCCACGGGGGATTTTGCGAAGAGGAACTCTGCCCGTGGCACAACATCTTGAATTACCGGAGAGAGTTCGGGTTTGGCCGCTCGGTGCTGTCGCACCGCTCTTGGACAGTGTTGGAACGGCATGTTGCTGCTCTCCAGGAGTTGCCTCGGAGACTTCCTCCTGCACAGTGCTGTGTGGAAACAGTCGCAAGTGAATGAAAACTCTGGATGCTGGCATTGCTGAGACGGAAAATAGACAGTGAAGGGTTTATCCACTGTGCCGCAGCTAAAACCTGAGAAGTCTCAGCTCATTAGGTTACAAAAATGAAGCGAATTTCGTTGCAGCCTTCTCTGTCTTTGAATATCAGAATACGTTTCTGTATATTTTTAAAATTGCAAAAAGTACATTTTGGGGAGAGAATGCAAGACTTGTGATCGAAGCATTTGTCAAGGACTTGAAAAATAAGGGAGAGCAATTACCTTAACGTGACCTAGCATGTTAATTTTGCTTCCACTGCCTTTAAAGTCTTAAGGCTTTTGAAGCTGCATCATATGATGGTGGGAAAAAGATCTGATTTGCAGCAAATATTCAAAATCTGACTGATAAGCTGTAGCAAACTTAAAAATATTCCTAGGTACTAAGTTTTTGGGGTTTTTTTCAATTTGATTTTTATGGCATTTAGAGTCGTGTCTAGTATTTCAAAACAGTCACTTTTTCCTGCTCTCTGAGTGGCAGATGTACGTGAATCATAAATCTGGCTCTTAGCAGAAATGTTATTGGCTGGAAATAAGCTTAGGCAGGGGAGTAACAAGGGCAGGGTTGTTTGGTTTTAACATGTTTGTTGCAGTGGTTTTGGGTGTTAGTTTTAACAACAGCAGGGATGTTCTCGCTGCTTGTTTTGGGCTTTCCTTTTTCTATGGAGTTGTGTCCTGTCTTGGTCCACCACTTTGATTCAAGGGATTTATAACCTGGGTAATTCGTTTGAAATCAAGATTCAGTTTCTGCTGTTCAGGCAATGCATTTTCCTCAGAGCTGCATTTGAGAAACCACACTTGAGCCTTTATAAAGGCCCTTGGTAAATACTGCACATAGGTGGCAGACTTCAGAAAGTTTGAGTCCTGGTCCAGCAAACAGTTAAACATACGTGTGTTATGCAGGGAGCAATTCCAGCTTAAATCAGCAAAATGTCCCAAGTTTACATTCTTTGCTGAGCTGGGACTTTAATGTTAATTTTTTAACTCTGCATTATTAAGTCTTGTAGTTTTATGAGTGTGGTTTTGCAGCTTTTTTTTACTTGTAACACAGAGAAATTTTGCATGGCATCAGCAGCTCAGATATTTGGAAATTTGAAGCCATAAACCAGCAGAGGAATTTCTTCAGTTATACAGGGTTTTATAGTAGTTTGAGCTGCCTTAAGTTCTTAAAGGAAAATCCCTTCAGTCTTTATACTTATGATTCAGACGTGAAGTCTTGCCTCAGAGACCTGCTTCAGGCAAAATATACTTTAATGAGCTGCAGCGTCCCAAGTAGCCAGTTTGCAGAATGTCGAGCAGCACTTCTTTTGCTGGTTTTCCTCCCTTAGGTTTGTGATGTTAGACTTGTCCTGAATGTAGCTGTGGACATGGAATGGTTTCTTTTCATCTGCTCGTGTTCCCTCTCACCCTTTTTCTCTTAAACCTTCCTTACCCCTGAAACCAAAAAATGTTCTAGAAAGAGTTTGCTCTCTCTACAAATGGATCATTTTATAAAACTGCTTGTTCTAATCACATGTGTCTTGGGAAGATAAAGCTTTGCTTTATTTTTTAAAGTTGATATGGAATTCAGCAATAGTTTTACTGTTGCCAGTGTAGTATCATCTACAGAATCATGAGCCACAATTCCCAGGGATGGGCTGGAAAAGGAAAGTGCAGTCATTGTAGTGATGCCTAGCAGTGCTCAGCATACATTTATGTAATTAGAATAAGTTTTTGTTGTATGTTAAACCTGAGGTATTTCAAACCTGTATTGGGAGAAAATTGAATATTTTTAGATGAAAAAGCAATTTGGTATTATGCTGCTGTAAAATATTTCATCTTGTTTATAGGTACTATCTTTTTTCATCACTTTTAAGATAAAATATTCTAAAATAAGTATAAACAGTATTTTAAAACTCCCCAGTAGGTTTGTCAGACTGGCTTAAAACATTTGCATCTATTTTTCTGGAGGGAGAGATGTTCCTGAAGAATAATAGAAATTACCCATCACTTTGGAAAGTGTCTTCTTGGGTAGAGGGTGTTGTGGGATTTCTCCTTTTCTCTAGAGGCTGTTTTGTTTGCCACTGATTTGGCCTGCTCAGATGGCGAGACATACTTCCAGAGTTGTATTGTTTCAAAGCCTTTAGACAGATAGTCTTAAAAATACACATTTCTGCAGTTAATTGTGCTGCTGCTCTGAATTACCAAAATTCTGTGTTTTGGCTGTGTATTTCTTCTCCTAGCAGTGATACATCACATCTCTTACTAGTGGGTAACAAGTAGTACCCCAATAGCAGGAACTCTTCCCTTCAGAGGTGTTGTTGGGGGAGTGAGATTGAGAGGAGGGATGGTGAGATTGTGTGTTGTGATTAACATTCATTTTATCTTTGTGTGTGATGGTATCTGTCCTGCTTAGATGAAAGCTCAGCAAAACCTGACTGAAAGCAGGATATTCAAAATAATTTTTTTTACCTAAAGTTTGCATAATAGAAGAATTTTGATGAATCTTCAGCTAAAATAATGTGCTGGAGCGCAACGGGATTTTGTTATTTCATGGACAATTCTGAGAGTGTTACTGCTAAAAAAATCTGGCAAAGGGAGTATTATTTTTGTTGTCATAAGAAGTGGTAATTTTGTCCCAATAGGAAATTGTTTCAAGAGACTGATAGAACATGGCAGTTACCTTCATTTTTGACAAAGAGATGCAGCTTGACCTTGGAACCTGATCTGACTCTCTCCAGTAGATGTATGCATGCTTGTCTCTGTCACTTTTGGTTGAAACAGCATGTAGAAATACAGGTCAAAAGTGGTGAATAGAAAACACAACTTGTTCCTTTTATTTAGTATAGTTAATGTGGCCTGTCAGTCTGTAAAGCAAATAATTATTTTTTTTCTGTGTACCAGGCATGTCAACTGCAGCTGGAAAAAATAAACATTTCCTGATGCCTCTTACCCTCACAAGAGAAGAGTTGGAAAGTGGTCCAGAAATCTTTCAGCCATGGACTAGCCCTCTGTGGGGCTGAGAGTTACAGAGGTGAAGCGTACTGGAATGAGGAGACATTTTTAAGAGGACCTCCCACTGTGTAGTGTCAGCGTTCAAATACGGAGTGTAAAATAGGTGTTAACTCTGGTTATTTTCGTTAAACCCTTGAGAGAGAGTTTGGGTTTGGTTGAAAAGCAGTTACTGTGTTCAAGCTAAGCTTTTGTGGAAGTGTTGCAGGGAGGCCTGGTAACTTTGCCCATAGGTAAAATTTTAGTGTTAATAAATCTGAGGATCAGTTCAAGCCTCACTCTTTGACTGGTTTTGAGTCGCATAGTGTGTGCTTCAGAGTGACATAAATAAGTGAAATTAAAAACAGCTGAGAGGAATTTTCTTGTCGTATTAAGTTGCCTTTGCTCCCCAAGGGAAAATGTGCTTCAAAGTTTAGAATGGTTTACTTTCACTAAAGCCTTAATAAATATTTATAAGTGAGAGTTTTCTCTCTCAGATTTGCACTTGGTTTTTTGTATCCCTCATGATTCATTGTTATTTCCTCTTCTGTAGTCCCCCATCCTCCACCTTTTGTATTCAACATCTCTTGTAACTGTGATCATCTTGGATGAGTTTTTCTGTAAAAGTGAGAGTCTTTAATTCAGATGAAGGATGAGGATGTTCTGTGAGGGATTTATGTTTACCTCTTACTATAATTTCAGCAGGGTGCACTATGAAGTAGTCAAAACTTCCTTTTTAGTGAAGTTACCATCTTGAGAAATAAACAACCTGTAACAGATGAAAAAGCTGTAGTAGTTCCATGAAAAACGAGCTGTTTGAATTTCTTTCTATATTAAGGAACTGTTCCTCGTTTATGGAGCGGAACATTTTAGTCTTTAATTCTTAACAATTTGACCTTTTTTATCCGTAGACTTGAATTTTTGGTCTTGGAATATACTTCCATCAAAAGCAACTCCTAAATATAGAGCCTATTGACAGTCTTCACATGAACTTTTCTATTTCAATCTTTCACATCTTCCGTGTGCCAGCTCAGTATCAGATTTCTTTTTCCATATTCATTGCTTTCTGGTTTAGTCAGTAGTTTTGCAGGTGCTGAATTTAATGTTAGTTGCTGTAGGAAATAGAAATGGAATTAGTTATTGCTGCAGGCTATCTGATCAAAAGGTGATTACTTCAATCTATAGGTTTAGGGGTTTTTGTTTTAACATCTCTCTATCTTCAAATCATTCAGTGCTTTTGAAAAAGTGTCATACCAACAGTTCTGGACAGATTAATATTCTTTTTAAGCACAGAGGGAATATGTGTTGTGTTCTGATGAAAAAAAAGAAATTTCCGTTGAGAAGGTCATAAAATTTAGCTTCTGTACCCTTGTTGTCCTGACTCCTGTTTTAATCTAGCAGGTTAAAATTATGGCTTTTAGCAGCATGTGGATTTGGAGGGCTGGAGCTGCAGCCCAATTAGATGAATAGGTGGTAAATAACACCTGTTTTAGAAGACTCCCTTGGCAAAATGGTCTACTAGGAACTAGATGGCAACTTCTTTTTAAAGTCTGAATCACAGATTCCTTCAGAGAATTACTGAACTAGTTTCTCTCAAGTTTTGATGAATTTGTGGCCAATGAATAAAGCTGTCTACAAGATGTCTATTTCTGACTTGAAAGCAGAGTTCATTATAGTAAAGGTTGCCTTCGGTTTTCCTTCACAAGACCTTATCCTCAGCTGCTTACAACATTGCTGAACTGTTTGGACTGAAGTTTTCCATGCCAAGTATGGACAGTTTTATTTACAACTGTTCCTCAGGCTAATTTTCTTAGCTTCAGCAAAACCAATTCAAACTACTTTGAACACTAGAGGAAAGACAAATTTGTATAGTGTCAATATTAAAAAAAACCCAAACTCATGAATTGTATTGAGGTTTAATGCTTGTTGTACTTTGGAGCTTAGCATGTGGTTCTTAATGCAAATGAATCTCATTTGGTCCAAGTTCTTGTTTGGTCCTCAGCAGCAGGACTGATGAGTTGGTATTTACCAAGGTGTCATGCAGAGCTCCTTCAGGATCTGCTGTGCTCTGAGGCTGCTCTGTGTGGCTTTCTTTGGGCTTCTTGTCCTGTAGTACTGCTAGGACAGCAGCCACGTGTAGGCAAAACCTGTCGTGTTCTACAAGCAAGAGCCCAGGAGTACATTACAGGGGGAAGCATGGTATGGAACTGCTGAGATGATGGAAAAGCTTAAGTGGGAAGAGAGGGCAGAGGCCAGCTCCTCTCCAGTGGCTGCAGGGAGCTCAGTGTTTGGAGTCTTAACACTCCTGTGAGCTGTGAAACTTTCTGGAAACGTTTCTTACCATATTCTCTTCTAATTTCTTCATAACTTTTCATTGCAGCTGTGGATTTTGCACTTCCCATGATCATCCTGAAACTTCGCAGACTTGGGGTTTTTATTCTGTACATCAGGAATTGATTACAGATTAGCTGGTTCATCAAATGAGAGGTTTTTCCCTTGAGAGTTTAAAATTGAGGCAAGCAGAACTGTACATTTGGGGGTGGGAAGTGGAGCTGGGAAAGGCTGGTGAAATGTAAATGCAGGATACTAGGCATTTTAAGGTATTTTAAGGATATGGAGGCTATGGGAACAAACAGTAGTCTGCTCAGAATTCAGCAGACCTATATCCTGCTAAAGCAGTGGCATGTGCTGCTGCAATGGATATGGTGAAAAAGAGGCTATAGATTAAAAAATAAAGATGGTGCTGTTATATTACCTTTTGCTATTGGGAAAAGATGCCTGTGTCGTTCTCATCTCAAGTTTCTTTTCTTTGCCATTGTTTCTCTTGATCTCACCAAGCAAAGCTTTGGTGAAATTGATGGGTTTTGTCAACTTTGTTGATGTGATAGGATTCAGTAGAAAAAATACAAATTTTGTTGGGAGGTCAAGGTCAGAGTAACAGCAAAAATTATATTTTTGCATGTCTATGCAAGAACAATGCTGCTAAAGGAAGTTGT
Source organism: Cyanoderma ruficeps (assembly GCA_008694505.1). Taxonomy (NCBI): domain Eukaryota; kingdom Metazoa; phylum Chordata; class Aves; order Passeriformes; family Timaliidae; genus Cyanoderma; species Cyanoderma ruficeps. Next base: position 9,987,017 of record VZDJ01007749.1, on the reverse strand, counting down.
ATTTCTAGTAAATCATTTTTTTGTAACACTGAGAATTTAAAATGTGATAAAGTTCCTCCCTACAATAAGAGAAAAGCTTTCCCCATGTTACACAAGTTTCAAATGACTGATTAGAGGTTTGTATCTGAGACCATCACACACTTGGAGAGTTGGCAGGCTGTGGGTAAGAGACCATGAAAGTGGCACAGTAGATTTTCTCAGAACTGAAAGAGGAGGTGAGTTGAGCAAGTTTAGAGAAGGACAGTATAGCATGGGGCAGGAAGGCTGATCTGAAAATGATCAGGAATAAAAAGTCACAGCAATGTGTCTCAATGTGAATGGGGATGCGGCTTCATTTCTGCTATGGTTGTATTAAAGGATTAACAGAGTACACATAAACAAATGAGCTTTTAGAAGTGATTTAATGGGTTTATTTCTGTAGATGCTTGGTCCTTCAAAATAGAGGTACAGTTTTTATTTATTAATTTCATCCCAAGCAAAATTTTACGAGTTACCAAGTAAACTTTGGGTTCTAATATACTGTAATTCTGTACAACTTTTCAAAAGTGTATCGTATTTTCCATTACAAATTCTATGCTTGAAATAAGACATGCATGTAAGATTGAAGTCTTATTAAGCAGCAAAATTTTGGTTCCCCATGTATGTAAAAGCAACAGATGGTGAGAACTGAGCTTAGGTCTTGAATTATATATGGGAAACAAACGTGTGCACTTCAGCATAGTTGGATTCTGTAGGAAAATAGTTGCTGTTGTTTTGAAAAGAAAAATTAAGATGTATCAGCACCCTCTCGAGAGACATGGGCTTGGTCCCACAGTAAAGTCAGGAAGGACAGGGTTTGGTAATATATATTTGTTCATTTTCCCTTAAGAGTAGGAAGCAGGATTAAAATAAACCAAATACATCAAAATGATGTAAATTGAGTTTAAAAATAGCCAAGAGATTTTGCCAAATGGGAGAGGACTTAAAGTGCAGGTTCCCTCATTACTGAACACTTTGTGTTTAGAGTTTTTGGTAAAAAGAGTGTAACTGTTAAAGTATGCTTAAAATTGATGAAAAAATATCTCAACCTTTTATTTATGAGGCTAAATGTCTACTTCACTTAAATTAAGCAAAAAGGTCCTGTAAATGTTTGGTATTTGTCTGCTCAGGATAATCTGTTCTTGTTCAGGTTGGTGGAAGTTGGGTCACTGAATGCAGCACATCCAGGATTTCATCTGTGTTCCCTGTCTAATTTAATCATAGTTCTTGCTACTGCAACATAATTGTAAAGTATCTCCTTATATTATTGATCCCAGAAGACTTGGAAAAGTAAGAAACACTTGTTTAGCCAATTTGTAAATGACGTATTTATCCAAGGCGTTAATCCAATACTTGTAACTTCCTCACAGATTTACACATGAATTCAAAGGAAGAGGTGGGTTTTCCTTGTCCTTTGAAAAGTTAGATTGACTGTTTCCTCTGGCACACATTTCCTATTAAATTACTCCTCTATGCATCTCCTTCACGTTTAAAAGCAAAATGCTGAATTAACTGCAAAATGAGTTTCTGTACTTCTGTTAAATTGTGTTTAACAGCTACTCTTGGTTTTGGTAAATGGTATTTTTATATTTCATTTAGCACTAATATTGCCATGTGAAAATTACATATGTGTTTCTTCAGCTTCTGGAAAATAAACTTGATTTGTGTTGACTTGCATGTTCTAGTGTGATGTCAAACTGGAGCAACTTCATCCTACTCAAAATTAATTTTATACTTGGATATGGTGAGGAAATGATGGGGAAGAATACGAGTTAATAGATTTTTAATCTGTTAATAATATGCCACACAGATCCACTTATGGCATACTTCATAATTACCACTCAGTAATTAAACTACCATGACTGACAGTAATGTCAGTCAGACAGGAGTTTTGCAGTTGACTTAATGTATGGGGAACATAAATTGTAAATACAGTTGCTCTCCCTTCAGACTAACAAGGTGCAAATCAATTGATTTTGTTCAAGCAAAGTGTTTAGGTCCCTATGAATTGAAAATATTATTAATGCAGTCCTGGATCATGGGTATTAAGCTGAAATTATTACTGAGCCTGTGTGGCACACAACTTTGTCACCTGCTGTTCAGCTGTCTGTGTGCCCTGTCTGTGTAAAATTTGTGCAGAGCACTACAGCTTTTGGGGGGTGAAATAGGGAGCAGAGTTGCTCAGATTATTGTTTTATTTCTTAGCAGGGTAGATGTGAAATGCTTACTTGAGTCCATCTTGTCACACCCTCAAGGGCTTTATTGCATCTTCAAAATTACATGTGAAAATCCAGTATTTTGTTGAACCATTACACTTCGATAAATAGTGTTTCTTTAAGGGCAAGTGCATCCATTTGTGGAAAAGTGTAAATAATGTCACGTTTTGGGAACATGGAGCATCATTGCAATTGTCCCTTCTGATCTTTTTGATTTGATGCTCTCAGAAGCTTGGTCTGTAGTGTCCTTCTATTTCCGTAGTGTCTTGGGTTTTGCAGGTGGTTAATTTCCCTGGCACAAGAGTGAATTACATGGAGTAACAAGTTGCTTGTGCAGCATCTCTGGGTACTTTCACTGTGTGGCTCATTCAGTGTAACCTGATTTAGATTTTAAAGAAAGGACCTGTTAACATAGACAGGGCTTTACCTTGATCTTTATTTGCCCTCTTGTTAGGAGGACTTCTGGAAAGCATCTCTGTTTTACCATAACAAAAACCTTTGTTGCGTTTCAATATTTAAAAAGCTACTCTAAAGTCTTTTCTGTTTGGGAAACCAGTTTCATTTCTTGGGCCTTTGTATCAATTTCTGTAATTTTAAGTTAAAGGTGCTATCTGTCCCATATTCACATCTTCTGAGAAACAATTTCCCATTCAAGAAATTAATTACTCTCCCTTTTCCCAACTGAATGACCTGGCTATGCATATGAATTCCACAATAGAATTTATCAGCCTTAAATTCAAAAGCCTCTTCCTTAAAGAGGCAGGTTCCTGTTTTAAATTAATTTTTTAGAGGCTCTGGGTATATTCAAAAAAGGCTTATCCTGTCACATGATCAGTCACTAAAACTACTTTATGGGTTTTAAATGAAGACAGCAAATACAGTACCAGTGTGTGCCAAAACCATAAATGAATGGAGAGCATTATAGTTGACTTATAGGTGGGAGCAGGCTTGTTTCAAGTATTAGAGCAGTGGGGGTGGGGATTAACTGTTTTTTAAAAATAAAACACTTCAGCCGTGTAAGAAGTGAAACTTCTTTGTCTTTTGCAATAAATACTGTATCACTCTGAAGAAAATTTCATGTGGGTAGTCAGGTGCAAATTCCTCAACTTCTCAGTACTTTCAAAAGCAACACTGATTCAACTGTGTCAGTCCATTGGACAATTTTTTCCCCTGCTTTTCCTTATTGTTGCATGGAACTGAATTTCAGCTAGATTCTGAACTGCTAACATGCTCTTGAGGTAACCTTTGTATTGTTAGACTTGTACATTTTGTTAAGGGTGACTTCAGGGTGTTTTTTGTTCTGTTCCAGTGATTGGTGTTGATGCTTGGTGAGTTTTTATTTGTTTAAAGAATCAATGGTGCTTTAATTCTTCAGTTATTAGAAAGTGTGGTAGAAATAAGTTGAATTGTGGCAGGCCCAGTTACTAGAGTCTAACTTCAAGGACCAAGAGGGTAATTTGTATTACATTTGCATTTTAACTGTTTGTTGTCATCTATGATTAAACGCTGAGAAATGGGCTATTAATACAAAAGCATTTCAGCAGTGTACTTTTTTACTCTCTGAAGTGTCTTGGTTGACTCAAATCTTAATTAAAATCAAGGGATTTAACATGGTAGTAGCTGGAGACTCTTAACTATATGAGGTTATAAGAAAGCCTGGAAGATGGTAGAAACAATCTAGATAAGACATTTGCAGTTCATTATCATTGCAAGAAGCCATGTCACAGAATTTGTGACAGATGTTGTTAGATCAGCATGGGCTTTTCAGATTTTCTGGACTGATTTGTTGAGGTCAACTGCTGGCCACATGGAGCAGCAGATGAGACTCTGAACAATATCTTGCTGGGTGGAAGACAGATTTCCAGGAGTACTTTTTACTAAATGACTTAAAATGATCTGTAGCCTAGACCTGTAACTAACTCTCTAAACTGCAGTGCTGTAGTTGAATAAAAGGAATTGTTGATTGTTATTCTCATCTAGTTTTAATTCTAATATGTGATTTCCTTTTTTTTTCTTTTTTTTTTTCTTCCCTGGCATGTATCACAGAATTAATCTTAAATTCAGAATATTCCAATGAGCAAAATTTGATTTTCTTACTATTTCAAAAGAGGCCGGAGATTTACCATGTGGAGGGTGCCACAGTTGTACCATGTGGAGTGTACAAGTCTTGCTTGATCACCATCTGCAGAATAGTTTACTTAAAAATGGAAGTACAGGAGAAGCTCAGCTTATCTTGGTTGTCCATTTACAGTCCTGATTTCTGAAATATTAGACAGGATTGACCAACTTGGAAATTCTGTGCCAAGTCCTTTTTGTATTTATATGGGTTTTTGTTTTGGTTTGGTTTTTGTTTCTCTCCTATAGGTAGTATAAGTTCCCTTTCTATAATGATTGAAAATGCATTTTTACTTCATTGTCTTCCAAATCTCCTCTAGTGAACAAACTTACTATTGAATAAGGAGCTGGTTAACTTTTGAGATACATAATGTTGTTTTGACTCCCTTATCTGTCCTGGAAAGTCAGAGTTCTGTTTACTGACAACATGCAGAAAAATTTACTCATGCCCTTCTGGAGTCCCAGCAACATCTGTAGATTTTGGGATCACAGGTAATGTGAAAATACATTCTTTGAACTCTTGATTGGAGGGGGCAGAGGTAAAACCTACAACCCTGGTCTACTAAAAAATAGTGCTTATTCCTTAGGGTGACAAAGATTTTTTTAATGTGGAAAACCTGAAAATATTGATGGACAGTTCCTTGGATGCCTACGGTGCTGCACGGAGCTTGTCTGAGCAGCCCTGTCAGTTTCAGTGGGGCTGTTGAGCTGCCAAAAACTGGAATTGTGGGAACTTCTCTTATGGGTGTATGGAGTTACTGGGGAATGTTATACCCCTACCAGGGCAGCCAAGTGTATGGGGGCTACATTTTTTCTTTTAAAAGGAGCCTGAAGTGATTTAAAACAAAACAAAAGCCTAGAAATAACCAAACCCTGCAACAAACACAAAATCCAAAAGGTATCATTCTCAAAAGTGTCCAACTGAACTGAAAAAATCTTACCTACACATTATCTCATGCCTCAATACTTGGATGATGTGGTTCCAGAGGAGATGGTAAACTAACTCAGCAGCTCACTGCAGAGAGCTTCTGCTCCCATCTCTAATCCTGTGCCACAGCTGATGCACATCAGGCCCCTCCAGAAGCCATTTAACCTCACTAATATGACCACGTTATTGAGTTAAAGCAGCTTAGGAAGAGCCTGATGAGTTCCAGAGCCAGTGCTGATGGATGGATGTGACTAGAACTAGAAGGGGAAGGGAGGAATAAATGGGAAAGGGGGTAGAAGGGAGAGAGACCTCTCTCAATCTCTGTCAGGAAACGACTTTGCTGCCTGTCAGGCTGCAGATGGAGACTTCTGAGAACCTCGAAACACTCTGTGCCCTGTTGTAACGTCAACTGCACCAAAACTGCATCTCCTAACAGTGTTCTGCCATGCCTGCAACATCAGCACTGACACTCAGATGTTGGGAGAGATCACAACAGTCATATACGCAAGAGCTCTCTGGGCCAAAACCAAATATTACATTTAGGTCAAATGGGACTCCCCGTGCTTGGTTTATGTAAGTGGGGCAGAGTTGATCATACTACCTCGTTTTCAGACTAATGGTATCTCTGAAAGGAGCAGGCTGTACAAGAACATTGATTCCTTTAAATTAAAAGCCCCAAAACCAGACCCAGAGATTTGGTGTCTCACAGTCCACGTGTTCCTCTCTCCATGTCAGTGTTAAGGCTTCATCCTGCTCCAGCAGATAGATCCCTCCACCACTGAGTACAGCTGAATACAGAGCAGTAAATGTATCTGGAAAGCAGAGACTAAATCCTAAACTTTGCCCTGTGGAATGCAGCATAATTCCGACATGATCCTTTTCATGTATTCAGTTTGTCAGGGAATTACGGAGAAGTGTAGAATTGTCACCAAGTTCTAAGGAGATACGTGGTACTTCATTCCATAATATCATTGTCTTCTAAGTGCTTGAAAGGGCTGTGTATGAACTGTTTTAAGAGGCTGTCAGACAAAAGCTCCTCCGTTGTTTCTCTGGGTTCTGCATCTTCCTGGGGTAGCTCTTCCAGGAAAAAGCAAAAATATTTAATTAGAGAGACTTAAAAAAAATAAATGGAAAATGTTTGCAAATGTTTGAGAGGGTTTATTTTGTATTGGCAGGGAAACTACGAATTTTGAACTTGCCATTTGTGTAATTGAGGCAGTTTTTGTGGATTTAGAATCTGGTTTCTGCTGATGAATCGAGGATTATGTTAGGTTCTCTGGCTTTGTACTGAAGGTCTTGGGTAAACAATTTTGCCGAGAAAGGAGAATTGTCTTTCTTTTTCTTCCAGGAGGAAGGCCTGTAAACGTAAGAGATAAATATATTGTAGGAAGACATCGTTGTAGTCTGGTTTTTTCTCCAATTACCTACCAGTGAGGTAGCTCTTGTGAATTCTTTTTCTTTCCCTATTTTGCTTGGGCCTTCCCTAGAAAGATTAGTCTCTTAACTCAATATTCCATGCTTAGATTTACATTGGTGACCTTATAAATCTGAAAGCATTCAATTTAGCGCCAAGTCTGTACAATCATGCTGTTTCAACATTTTAAAGCTTCTGCTCAGGAAGAACTACCAAGTCAAATTGCTTGCTACTTTTTGTCCTTTTTTATCATGCCTACTGTCTGTAATGAGGGAGAGGGTTTGTAAACAGTCGAAATAGTCTGTGGAGAGTTTAAGTATTATGAAGCGCAACAATCAAATTTAGTATTTTAATCAGGTACAAAGCTCTCTACTATCTGTCATGGAAATGACTAGAGGCAAGTCATGATTAAAGTGGATCATAATTTTTAATAATTCTTTTGGTGCTGGATGTTAAGTTTTTTTCTTCAGAATTTCCCGTCATCATGCTTGAGTCGGGGTTGGTTCATTAAGACATCCACTGTCTACTTTGAACCTAATTTATCTTCTGTGCTCCTTATGGTATTTAGGGTATTTGAAGATTAACAATGATCTTGAACTCCACATGTACAATGTAAATCTTCATAGAATATTAGATCGAAGCTGGTATAAAAATCATGCCGTGGGTTCAGCTACTAAAGCTAAAAGCTCCAGTGTTTGTGCAGTTATGGTGGCACAGTTTGTTTTATTCCTAGAACTAGAATAAACTATTGTGATATGATTTTGTTGTGGTATAAAGTTGTCTAGCTTTCAGTGTGCTGGGATAGTGAAAGGCAAGGCTTTGAAAAGTTAGGAACCCTATCTGACAAACAAATTTTCCTCAATCGCTTGGTGGTTCCCATGGTACCTTTCATAACATTCCTGGGACAAATGTGCAATGTGTCAAGCAGGGATTGAGCACATGAAGATAGATGGTGCTTATAGAACAGAACTGGCTTTTTGTTACCTTATTTTTGCCATGGTTGCACATAATTTTCATCTCTTGCAGATGACTAGAATAATAAGTTGATAAAACAATTGTTTCCCCTTGTAAGTACAAAAAAAAGGATGCATGCTAAGAAGAAAATACTTCCTTTGGTTTTACTTGAAATATTTTAATAATAACAAAAGAGATTAATGGGCAGGTTTTTCATTTGAGGAAACATGTCCAATTGAAAGAGATCAGGTTGCTAATGAAATGAACTGCTGGTGCATGGCAGGGGAGAGATTCTCTTTTACTATGGTGTCTAGCTAGAAGTGGCTAATTTAGGAATTTATTTGGTATCCTAGGGAAGGTAGTAAGTGATTTAATTATTTTGTATGAATTCCAGTTACTGGCATTTAATCTGAGGTCTTTAGTCTGTTTGAACCACGGTTAGAAGTATTCAGGTGCTGCCTTCTGGTTTTTGAAACTTCTAAGTAAATTTTGCTTAGTGATACTTAATTTTAAATTTTTTTTTACATTTTCTTTTAAATTTTTTATCATCAGCTAATTGTATTGTTTTGGCTGGGCCTCTCTTTGAACCTTTGTAAAGTGGAGTATAGTTGAGTTTGAAGTGAGGGGAGGAGAAGAGTAGGCTTGGTTCCTGTGTTAGTCTGGCTATCAGCTTGGGGCTAGCAACAAAAAAAGCTGCCCTCCCTGTGTCGGTTCCTTAAATTAGGCTTTTTGGATTTTATCCTCAGCATGTCACTGTTATTGCTTTGTTGCTATGATACAATACTTACTCATGCAATCCGCTGTAGAATATTAGAAGATCTGACCTGAAATGTTACGTAACTTACAAATGTTTTTACAGCTGATGTTCGTTATTTTGCAGAGTGTAACAATTCGTGTGTTTGTAGTTATCTGAGTGAAATAAGCATCTTGCAAGATTTTTTATTCAAGAGAAAAACGGTTTTAAAATGGCAGAACTGACATTCAGAAGTGTGAATCGTTCTTCATGAGGGAGTAGTAATTGCTGGCTCGTTCAAAAGCTCCCTGAAGTTGTTGTGCTCAGCTGAAAGGATCAGAACTGTCAGGTGGGAAAGGGAGCACAGGGCACTATTCTGGTGCCTGAATTTCCAGGGCATAGCGAGCAGTATGGGTTGCAGTGGAGGTGTGCCTGTCCATTTCAGCAATTACTTTTTGCTTATGGAAACGAAACAATTCTATCAGATAACTACTGAATATTAAACCTGCTGTTGACTGTTGTTGTTCCAGCTGCTAAATAAAAGGTATTTTGGTAGGAAACTTGAGAAACGAGCATTATGAAAACGAACTGTTAAAGGTGTAAACTTGATCAAGTTTGTTTAATTAGAATAATTCTAAAACATTAAAGAGAAGCATGAGATATTTTTCTAGATTTGTTCAGGTTTTAAAGTGAGACTTAAGATTTTTCAGTACTCAATTGCCTTTTTCTGGTCTTGATAATTTTTTTTGATGATGAAACAGCAGTGCTCATAGCAATACTGCAGTGAATGGATGATGCTAAAGGATGTAGTCAGGCTGTAGGCAAGTCTTGAAAATTCTTCAGGGGAGAGCATTCTTTATTTGGCGATAAAACTGGGGATACTATTTTTTCACCAGAGTGAGTGAAATGCCTACTGGCTGATAGATGAGGTGATGCTGTATTGGTGCAGTGGCTTTGAACCCCTATAAGCAGTTGAAAACAAGAACAAAAGACACATTAAACCAAATTTTCAGTTAAAACCATGACTTTTTTATGATTGTTATGATCATGCAGCTTTGGGACAGTTACAACATATTAAGGATGTATTAAATTTTTGAAGAGTGTAGGGCTTGATAATCCATCTCTTTTAGAGTTAATGTGAAATGCTAATGGAGGAATTCTGCTTATCAGGTTACAGAGGTACTGAATGCTAAAATGAAAATGCTAAGTCACAGCCAAACACATTGTCTTAATAGGCAAAAAAATCTGGAAAATCCTTATATGACTAAGATTGCCATAAATTATTTAGACCAAAGCATTAAAATTCAGGATTAATCCTTTTGAAATATTGGAATTCTTTCTTCAGAGAAATGTTGATCACATGATGTCAAAAGTATGTGAAGCATTTTTGCATTGGGGTAAAAAGACAAGGTTCCTTCAAAGCAGATTTTACAGCTTTTAAGCAGGTTACATAATAAAGGATTAGGGAACAGAATGAGACAAATCGGATGAATGAAAGGTTAGTTTGATGCGTTGCTTCTGGATATGACTTCTGGTGATGGAGAGCTGGGACTTGTTAATGTCTGTGTATTTCAAATAAAGTTAATTCAGGAACTCATTGCTGGTAAATATATTTACTGCCATACCTTTGTCCATTATTTCTTTCATGTACCAAAAGTTGAGGATGGTGGGTGTTCCATTCTAACATACAGATACTGTCAATTTTGACAGAATGGCTTAATAATTTACTATTAATTTGCTGACTATGAAGCACAACATTCCCCATGAAGAAAACGAGTCATAGCTGTGCAAATTCTTGGCAACAAAATAGATTTAGAAATCCTGTGTTTGTTTCTACAGACTTAAGTGTTTGGGTTTTTTTTTTTTCTTTTATAGATGCCACCTTCAATGAGCAGCAAGATCTTTTTTGTCAGAAGTTGCAACAGTGTTGTGTGCTCTTTGACTTCATGGACTCTGTTTCAGACCTGAAAAGCAAAGAAATCAAGAGAGCAACACTGAATGAACTGGTTGAATATGTTTCAACAAATCGTGGGGTGATTGTTGAATCAGCTTATGCTGACATAGTGAAAATGGTAAGTAGAATGCTCTTGTTATAGTTTGAATTTTAATAAAATATCTTAATCAGTTTATTACTCTAATGGTGTTTAACTCAGAATTGTGGTTGGTTATTCTGCTTATACAATATAATATAATTTGTTAATGGTAACTTGGCTCAGAAAAGCTTGTAAAAACAAACAACTTGTAAGTTTTAATTATGGGCTGAAACATGATGCATTCAGGTTAATTAAAATGAAAGAACTGGTTCACTGCAGATACTGCAGTCTGGGCAAGCTTTAAAGTTGTTCTGTTTCAGAAAATGGCAACATTTCAGTGCTGCTGTCTTTATTTACTAGTGGCAATGGAGAGTTAGGCTAAAGTTTTCTGGTAGTGATTGCTGCAGGCACTGGTGACAGCAGGAAGGTTTATCAGTATAAGAAAGCAGGTCTACTTTGTAAATACTGTATATGGCTGTTTGTTATTATTTTGTCCTTGGAGAGCTGTACTAGAGTAGCCTGAGTGGTTTGCTGGAGTTATAAACCCTAGGATGACTCGTCCTGTGCAATTGCTACTAGTGGCTTGTTGAATAATGAACAAAATATTTGTGGTTGTTATCTGCTGACTTTCCCAGGTGTTTATGTGCATTTTCAAATGCTACTTAAGTAATGTTTTTGATCTGCCTGTACTCCATGTACAGGGAATGCAACTGAAAGACGCTTGAGAATAATCTGATTTTTTTTTTTTCCCTAGAAATGTGAAACGTAAAAACAATGGCTTTAGTGCCTGTGCATTTACATTAATGGTTCTCTAAACTTTAGTGAAGTTTACATAGATAAAATGCTGACTTTAAAAGAGCTCTCAGGAACCAGCCTGCAACTTATATAGTTCTCTATACAATACAAGGTAGTTTTTTCTTAAGGTTCATTTTGCTTGTTGTTTGGTGGTTTGTTTGTTGCTTGGTTGGGTTTTTTTTCTGGGCAGCTGATAGGGAGGACCAGATCTTTAATGTAAATAAGTGTGGATGTTTTGCCATCATACTGAAAGGCTAGGATTATTGAAACCCTTTTAATCGTTTTGGCTGTTTCAGCAGATGCTTATTAAGTTTTACAAAAAAATCTAGGACACTGCAGGGTTCTGTATAGTTTTGTTTTTTAAAGGGCCTGTTTTTCTATCCTCAATGTTTTTTACATGAGGAAATAAAGGACAAAGTATGTTCACCTCTTCTTAGGCGTCTTTTTTTTTTTCCCTTGCTGCTGGTGGCAGCGAGCCTAAATCCTTGCAGTATTTTCTTATTCTGTGTGCTCTCTGTAGCCCCTTGTTAGAAGAAAGAGTATACTAACTAGCCCATAGTACTTGTTGAAGGGAGGTTTTCTTTTATATTGGAGTTGTTTTCTTTTCTTGGAGATAAGGTGGTGTTGAGCTGTTCTTTTGAGGTTTTTGTTGTTGTGCAAATGATTGGATTCTGTGGGTGCTTGTTTTTTCCTTCCATAACAAATTTCCATCTCCTTTTCTCTCCTAAAATGACAGAGAGTGAAGAAGCTCAGTGAGGGCTTTAAATGCTCAGTGAGAGCTTTTTGAGAGCTTGAGACAAAAGATCCCTCCAAGCTTGAATAGTATTTCTAATCTCCCTGGCAACTGGCAGCAGAAAAGGCCTTTCCTGTGAATTAGGATGAAGTACCAGCTTTCACAAAAAAATCTGCATAGGTCTGTCTCTCCTTCCACATAACACCTATGTCGGGCTCTAGGCCTTTCTTGGTAGCAAAACTTGTATGAGACTGAAGAGTTATGTTTCACTTTTGTTTTGTTTGGGTTTTAAGTTTTTAGGCTGTTCAGTGTTCCTACATTAAAAGAAAAAGAGTTTTACTGCAGAGTTTGAAGTGTGGTTTTGGGATGAAAAAGTAGAAATGGCCTTAATGAAATCCAAGTATCATCTGGCTGGTAATAGAGGACAGGCAGACTAAAGAATTCCCTGAAAAAAGCCAGACTGGCAGCAGTGGCAGAAGCAGGAACAATTTCTTTCCAAAGCCCCTTGTTTTTTCCTAGGCCTGGTACACCTTCTCTCCAGCTGGCAGAGGAAACAACCTCAGGTTTCAAACAGGTTTCCTTGGAGTTGCCTGAGCTCTGGAGAGGCTGAGTCAACAATACCTTAAAGATAGCATGAAGGGAAATAAAATGTTGTTTCTGACCAGTGCATAGGCAAGGTCTGTGCAGGTGAGGAGGTCTCTGGCATTCCTTTCTTTCACTGGTCTCTGTTGCCAGGATAGCTGGTGAGCCAAGGATCACACAGGCTCCTGTGGTTGTCTCTGCTCTGCTTAGATCCTGAGGCTGGGAGCTTGAAATGATACCAGTGTCATTTCAAGCCCTGAGGATGGAACAACATCATTAAAAAGAAGTCTTTGTTTAAATGGATGTGCAGGACACACTGTAGGTTGTCTTTTTGGTGCCCTGGGCAACCTGATTTTCCTTCAGCTGAGGAGGAGTTTTGCTTGCAAATAGTTTAGAAGGTGTAGCACAGCAGTCAGTGCACCTCTGTTCTGGGTCATCTAAAACTAGTGTCTCTGTTTGGAAATTCTCAGTTAAAAGCACTCTCAAGCTAAAAGGAAGTTAGGGTTTGGCATTGTGCATATTTTAAGTCTTAAAACTTATTGGGAAATAAGAAAGTTCTACCTTTTATCAGTTTTGAGGACATGACAGAAATGTTACACATAACTCTTCATCTCATTGTGCCTATCAACCTCGCCTTGTTCCCCAGCAGAATATAAAAATCTAATGTAATGAGATTGTCCTAACAGGCTGTATGAGTTGTGAATTCAAGATTTAAGAGAAATCAGGTATCCTCAATCTGCACACTCAGAAATTGGAATTGAACCATATATCTTTCAAATGCTTTGATCAAATGTACAGACAACAAGGGACTTTTTTTTCTTGTTTGTTTTAATAAAATAGAATTACTGTATCTCAGTACACTAACTGGCACGTTTTTTGATGCCATTTTTGGAAAACTTTGAGATTTAATTTAGAAAGTGATGCTGGATAAATCTGGAAATCTATTCAGCTTTAAAAACCTTCTATGATTGGTGTTTTTGAGATCACAGTTTTGGGATAAGACACCCCTTAGCAAAGAAAAATAACGTTGTAAATAATATGAGAGGCTATAGAGAGCAATTTGCAAAAGTATTGCAAACATCATAAAGTAAATTAGCTGGTTTTTTGGGGGGAGACAGGCTAGTACGTAACGAGGGTGCCAGATTTATTTTAAGTTTCATATACTCTCAGGAGATGAATAATGCTAGTGGAAGTACTGAACACCCTGAAAATCATACAGTTGGTTTTCCAAAGGCCTGGCTGAGAGGCTTGCTGATTGTTTCTGCTACAGAAGCGTATTTAGAAGCTTTGTTTCAGACATGAAACTTACTCACTTCTCTGAGGTTCTGTGCTAAAGGCTGACCAGCTCAGTTCAGCATGATGCATCTAGAAAGGAAAGGAATTATTTTCAGGAGATGTTACCAGAACACTTGCAAGCAGAAGTAGAACATTCTCTGTAGGAGACTGATTCATATGCTAGAGGGTTTTATTGAATACCTGGTAAGTGTAGACAAAGCAAATAAGAGAACCAGGATTGTAATGTTGGTTTTTGAGCTTGATTAAAATTAATGTTCTCTGACTCCTATTTCCCCCTCCTCTCCCCACCAGCCTTTTCTTCTTGAGCTTTGGAATCCCAAGTCCCTTGTGTTTACAACATCACAGGGCAACTGTACTGTTTTTAGTGGGGCTGTTTGTTTGTTTGTGTGGTTGTATTTGGTTTGGAGTTTTGTTTTGGTTTTTGTGTTGTTTTTCCTGTGCATTAAGCTCGGAGACAGCTGAGCCCATCCACACCCGATTTCATTGCCCTTCTAATCCAGGACAGCAGCGCCACAGCTTTGCCGTGTCCCAGCAGGACACGGTGACACGACAGAGAGCAAAGGGCACAGGAGGAAATGAAAAGTCATTTTATGTGAGAGTTGTGTAGCTGTCTCTTTCTCCAGGCAGCAACTGACAGAATGAGAGGACACAGTCTTAAGCTGCACCAAGGGAAATACAGGCTGGATAGTAGGAAAAAGTTTTTTACAGAAAGGGTGATTAAATATTGGAATAGTCTGCCCAGGGAGGTGATGGAGCCACCATCCCTGGATGTATTTAAAAAAAGACTGGATGTGGCACTCAGTGCCATGGTTTAGTTGAGGTGTTAGGGCTGGGTTGGACTTGATGATCTTAGAGGTCTCTTCCAACCTAGTCATTCTGTGATTCTGTGATCCTTTTTAATGAGGCAGCTGATGCTTATGTGTAGAGCCAGCTGGGTGACTTCAGGATCTTTCTAAAGTCGTTTTGCTCAATTTTTCAAACACCTTGGAGACTCCATGGAATAGGTGTAGGAGGATTTTCTGCAAACTGTTGAACAGTTTCTTTTGTGCTTAGTAGGCTTGGGTGATAAGCAGCTACTTGAAACAGATTTGATCAAAAAGACTAAAAGGGTTTGAAAGGTGATTGGAAAAGTTGGGTTAAACTTGTTCCTGAAAGAAGGGTAGAAAATGCAGAAATGAACTGAACTTCATGTTCTCTTTTGTTTGTGGTAGATATTTAAATCCAGTATGTTATATCTGGTGCAAGAGATGACCTTTTTCCTTTCAAATCTGAATGGTCTTCTATCCACACTTCAATATACTTCAAAAATCCCTGAAGAAACCTTTTTAACTTGTCCTTTTGAAAGTGATTTGATGTGACTGTATCATACTAAAAGTAACTTAGAGTAACTTTAAGAAAAAATAGCTACTATGTGAAATGGAAAAGCTAGAATGGTTATGTGTTTCTAACTTTCCAAACCCTAGACACATCTTGAAATTTTCAAAGGTGAAAAATGTAAACAGAAACATCTTGAAATAAAACTAAGTGAAGAACTGTAGAAATAAGATACGTTTTTAGGATTGTCTGCCTTATATGACAGACATGCTTTCTCTTATGTGGAGAGAGCTCTCTTTAAATCATAATTGATTAGTTATATATTATTTGTGGTCTGATATAAAAATATCTCTTGATGTCACGTAGTTACATGTAGTTAATTTTTGTTTTTTAATAGGGAAGCTGAATTTTTTTAACTTCCATAGTTTGAGGGAAGTTTCTGGAATATGACCATGTCTAGCTATAAGCTTATAAAGCAGTTGAGATGAAAGTTACTTTCTTATTTTCACTGATGTGTTACAGACTTCTGGCTATTTGTATTTTGCAGTTTTGAAAAAATGAGCTAGTGATTTATTACATTACTTTTTTTTAGATGGTTTTGTTTCATTGACTTCAGGATAAGTGCAGTACCTTAATGAGTGTGATCTGTGAAAGTATAAACTGTGATACAATTAATACTTTTTTTTATGCTTGCAGATTAGTTCTAATATTTTCAGAACACTTCCACCTAGTGATAACCCAGATTTTGATCCAGAAGAAGATGAACCAACTCTTGAAGCCTCATGGCCCCACATACAGGTGTGTGATTTCTTTACTTTCAAGCCTTCTTGTAAGGCAAGAAATGTGGATACTTCAGTCATTTTGTGCCTTTGTTAAGAACAAAAAAAAAAGCTTTTATAATACGATTGAATTTTTATACTTGAGGGGGAAAAAATGTGGTGCTTTTGTTAGCATGTATAAATATGGTTGAATGAAACTCCTCTAAATGGCTTAAATATTATTTTTAAAGAGAAGGATTGCACTGTTAAATAGCGGTGTATGGATGTCTTAAAAACTGTGGATATTTTAGGTAATTATGTTCTTCACCTAAAAGGTTTGTTTTCTGCAACTGAGCAAGTTTCTAGTTTTGCTTCAATCGAATAGAAGTTAGTATTAACAGTTCAGTTTCTTGTGGCAATAACAAAAAATAGAGTAATAGCCTTTATTTGTCCTTTGAGAAAAGAGAAATCCTGTCCTCCTTCCTCACCCTTTTCCCTCCCTCTATGCAAAAACTTCACAATATCAGCGTTGTTTGGTAACAGTTGCATGGTTATTCCATTGTTGCACTTGTGTGGTGATCTCGTGATTTTTATAGCACTGCTGTATCAATCACGTGATTGACTTGAAATGCTGCTGAGTTTTAGTTTCAATTAACTCTTGGAAGCTGTAAATGTTCAAGCACCTATCTTGGCTAGTTCATTGGTGAATTTATGTGAGTAGTATCTGTTAAAGAAAAGTGAAGTAGCAGCTCTTAGCAATGGGTAGATTAAGCTGCTGCACATCTGCATACCATTTGCTCTTTCCTCTCAAGAGATAAAATGCTACTCTGCCCCTATAATATTACAGTTGTAATGCATCCATCCACAAATGCTCTTATTTAAAAACTGGGCTTCTAATATTGACTCTAAAAAGTACGTATTCAGCACAGTATTTCAGACTTAAACCAAACAAGAATTAAGTTATCACAAAAAATGACTCTGCAGGTTAAAGGCTGTGAAAATTATTTTCTTATGTATGGCTGATTCTAATTCATAGCAGAAATGGCTATAACTGAACTAGATGAGAGGCTTGTCTTTGTTGGGTGGGAGGCTGCAAGAGCTGAGTAAATGTCTCCTGCAGTCAGTAGCAGCACCATCTAACTTCTAAATACCTGTACCTCAGAGATAAAATTTGTAAATGCTAGCTCAATTCACCTTAGGTCATAATTAAACTCTAGTCTTGTTCATTGAAAAAGACCTGTGAATTTTGTGATCAGTTCACTTGTGCCTTAGGCTTGCCTGAGAGGAATTGAAAGAGGTTTGTAACCTGTGGTATCATGGGAAATTTTATTTTCAGGTTTCTTCCTTGCTTTTTTCTAAGAGAGTTTTTGCCAGGCTATCTGGTCACTGGCTGTGGATTTCCCTGTCCCATGTCTGTTGTTCATCCTGTCCTTGGAGTAGATCACTCCTTGCAGCACAATGGAAACAGTTTGTGTTTCCCACTCTGTCCTTTCACAGTTCAGGTACTACTGGAAAGTAGAAGAGTGAGTTGGATAACTTGTTCATTGCCCTTCAGGAGCACAAAGCTGCTGGAAATGTCAAATTTTGTGTGTGGAAGAGAGGCTGTACACAACCATTCTTCTCCCCAGAAAAATGCGCTATTAATTTTGGCATGGTCTGAAGGACTGCTTAAGGAGGGAAGATGTGGATGTTTTGCTGGCTGTGATTTGTGACAGATCAATTACAAATTCCAAATTCTGTCCTGATCTGGCAGTCAGGTAGCCAGTTTTCTGGGAGAGGAAAGAAAAAAAAAATCTGAACCTCTACTCTTCTGTGCTTGAATCTGTTGACATAATTGCTTAATAAGTTACCAATGTGTGTAGTCACAAAAAAGACACCAGACCTTCAGTAAAATGAGTGGCACTTGAAAGATGTTGCTTTAAAGCAGTGCTCAGGATGGTTGGTAACAGTCAAAGCAGGTTGAACAGGTTGGCATTTAAAGCTACTGTGCATTTTGAAGCTTAGGGAGTTGCAGAGTTGTTGGAATTGGTAGTTTAAAGCTATAATATTCTAGTAGTCCCTGCCAGATTGAATCACTACAGCATTAGGAGTTGTATTTCATAGCTCTTTGACCCAAGCAGACCAGTTTTGAGGACAAAATATACTAAATCCAACATCTTTGCCCTGATTTAGTATTTCCAAAAGTAATGTTTCTGTTAAGCTCAAGAAAGCTGAGCCTGCCTGTCTCTTTAGGTAGGATCTGTTGTGGCCAGAATCTGTTCTGGTGCCCCTAGTTTGATTGTTGGTGTTATGCTTTCAAGTTTGCAAACATTAGCATACAGGAGAAGTGCAGAAATGGCCACTGCAACTTGCTTCCTGAAATGCCCTGGATAAAGAGGCTTTCATGTATCTCCCAAGGCTCATAAGGATTTCCAAAGTCCTTTGATACCCAGTTGATACCCTGAATTTAATCTTGGACAGCTTGTAACAAGATGTTGCAGCATTGTGCTTTTCGCTTGGTTCATCTGCTTGATGTCTATTGCAGTCACTATATCTGTTTATGGAAAAAAGCCATAATTATCCTTCCTCTCCTGTTCTTTAGGGGAAACAAAATATGCCAATTTAGTGTTCACTCTTAAAAAGTGTTCTATCCCATGACAATTCTAGTGGCTCTTTCTCTGTATTCTTTCAGGTTTTTATAAATTTCCTCAAGCATGTGTAGGTCTCTACATCTCTCTCTGTGCTGTCAGTATCTTCCTGGAATACCCTGGGATTTCATCTGTCACTTCCATAGCTTCATTGTGAGGATGGATCTTAGTCATCCTATGGCTAACCCTTTCTCAGCTTAAGGGCTTGCAAATGCTTAGCAGAACTTTTGCTTGGAATTCCAATTGTGACTTTGCAATCTTCAAGTTTCATTCTTGGGCTTCAGGGTCAACTTGGCCTTTCTTGTGGGTAACATGACATATGTGGGGGCTTTTTTCTATTTTCCCCCCTAGTGGTAGCTTCTAACATTGTGGCATTGTCTAAGCAGTTATCACACATGGCTGTTCTTTGTTGTGTCACTGACAGAAACATTTAATATAGGAATTTATTACAGAAATCTTGAGTTAAATTAAGTTCCAAAATTAATCCCTATGAAGCTGTGCTATATAACTTCCCTCTGGCCATATGTTGCCCATTTCTATACAAGTTTATCTAGTTGCTAATTTGAGAAAGATCAGTAGAATCAGAATGTTTTGAGTTTGAAGGGACCTTTAAAAATCACCTTAGGCCACGCCCCCTGCAATAAGTGGAGGCACCTTACATGAGATCGGGTTGCTCAAGGCACCTGCTCAGTTTGCTGTCATCTGCAAATGTGCTGAGGGTGCTCTCAGTTCCACTGTCTGTGTCATTGATGGAGACCCTAAACAGCCATGGTTGAGCTCTTTCTAAGACAGAGGATGGAGTATGGTAACAGTTAAAATTCTACTAGTGGGTTGTCTGTTATGGTGCCAAGGGGATGGTGCCAGTGGCAGGACAAGGAGTATGGCCATACACTGGAACAGGTGAGGAACTTTACATTGAGGGTGGCAGAGCACTGTTCAGGCTGCCCAGGAAGGTCATGGAATCTCTTTTTCTGGAGATATTCAAACCCCACGTGTTCCTCTGTCACCTGCTCTAGGTGACCCTGCCTTGGCAGGGGGGTTGGACTGGATGATTTCCAGAGATCCCTCCCAATCCTGTTATCCTGTGTAAACTGCTGAAATGAAAAGCTGTCACAGTCTGACAGAGGAGGACAAAGTGAAGGGTTGCTTGAGTTTCCAAGCCTCTGCTTTGTGAGTACAGCACACCCTGCTTGAGGCTATGCATAAGTAACTGTCAGCTCAAATGTTCTACATAAAAAGTACTTACTGTCATGCATTTCTCTGCAGTGAGGTTCCTAATTATAATTATGAATTACTCAGGTGTTTGCTCTCAGTTCAGTTAAGTGCTCAGAGTGGTAATAGTTGAAATTCATGCCTGTATGAGCACAGCTCTGTGTGGGTTTTATTTAGAAGCCAAGTCAGTGATGGCATGATGTACCTAAATTGCATTGTAGTATCATTACTAATCAGTCGTTTAATTATATGGAGTTATGAAATAGGCATTGAGAACATGAACAACTCTGAATGTAATCTAAACATAAGGCATCTTTCCTCTCAATTCTGTCTTAGTGAAGAGATGCCCTCTGTGTACTTTATTGATCTGCCATCATTATGGAAGTGCAGTATTTTGTCTTGGACTTTTGATGAGCCCCAAAATATGGCACTTGTGCTCTGGCTTCTTCATGCCACTCTCTGCTACCCCAGATCTTAGGTAGCTCTATCTCCTGTCAGTTTTTTTCTCTGGACATTGTGGGATTGTAGCAAATAGGAACATGAACTAAGTAGAAATAATATGCTACAAGCCATAATGGATATTATAATTGAGTTTCCAGGATATAGAAGCCTAATTTTAATCCAAACTCTTTCAGTTTCTGTGAATTCATTCAGCTGTTTTAATGCAACTTTTCATTTTTGGAGTTTGCAGTCAAAACTTAATTTCAGGAACACTTAGTAGATTTTTCTTTGTTTCTTTAAGGAATTATGCAATGTTAGAGCACTCAATTTAACTCTCAGTGCTGCTCAATGTTTGGTAACCTATTTCTCCTTAGTAAGTTCTTAACATGGCAGGAATGTAACATTTAGAATTTGTTTTTTGTCCACCAGTGGTATTTTCAGTAGATTATTAATTAAGCTTTGACTCTTCTGGGAATTAAAGTGTTCTGGGTACTTACTGTAATTCTTTCAGTAAATTCCAGTAGAAGCTGTGGTTAAGCAGTGATGTGTTAGGCTTTGATTCCTTTTGTACTTTTTTGAGCATGTGAATTGTTCCACTGACTATGGTGATGATGACAAGGCTGAGATCTGTGTTATGGTGTACTTACTAACTTCAGAATTTCCATTTCCATCTCTCTAGCTGGTGTATGAGTTTTTCCTGAGGTTTTTGGAGAGCCCGGACTTTCAGCCCAGCATTGCAAAGCGATACATTGACCAGAGATTTGTACAACAGGTAAGAGGGGAGTTTGAAAGTTGAAAGTGGGATTTAAAGATCACCTCTCAAGCTTAATTTATCAGGTGGACTCTTAAAGCGTTCCTGTTGATGCAGGGTAAATTTCAGTTGTTGCAGCAGTTGGTTGGTTTCTGCCAAACACTAAATAAACAGCACATCATACCACAGGGGCTGTATGTAATGGATAACTTCAGGAACACTTTGTTTTCAGATATCAACCTCAGTGCTTTGCAGTGCAAGATATATGGCATTTGTAAAGTTCTGTTTTTCGTGATTTGTAACTTAATTCCAGTCAAATCAACCATATGGTAATTATGTTTTTGTAGTCCTATGTTTGTGGGTTTTTATAGTTTTACCATTGGAGAACTTACAGCGAACTTTTTTCTTGTAAAAAGTTCATGTACTTATTGTACTTGAAATGTGTTTCAACACCTTCTTACTTGTGTCTGGATAGTGTAATTCTCTTTATTGTTGTGTATTAGCCACAGAAGGAAAAGTCAAGTAAGAAATTAATTAGGAAAGTCATGCTTTACCATGCAAAGCAACTATGAGCAAGAAAATGAAGTGAGATCTCATACTAAATATAACTTCTGAGGGAATTATTGTGTAGAATGCAGCAACAGTTTTTGGTTCAAGGTGAATCCAGTGAGGATTTTTTTCACTGTGTTGAAATATTTGTTTGCCAAATTTTGTTTGTCAAAATATTTGTTTGCTCAGTATCTGAAGAGTGAGTGCTGGCTGGCATCGCAATACAGCAGTGGAAACTAAAACCACAAGATGGGTGTTTTCCTTCCCTACCTTCAGTGACTGCATTTCATTTCCACTTATTTTATGGGTCTGCTGTTCTTGTTTACAAGTGTTTCCTTCTTCTCGGTTTTATTCAACCTACACACAAAATTTAAGCCTGAAGCTGCTGGTGAGCTGCTGGCTGTGGGTATTCAGTTTACAAATTGACCTGTGGTCCTTAAGAGCAGCATTTCAGAGTTTGTTCCTGACATTTCACTTGATCTTTCTCTAGAGTACAAGATACAGACAATGCAACCAACAGCTAGCTATATATGGGAAAAAACGTGGAGTAGTGACCCTGAGAAATTCCTGCTAAATATAAAATTGAAATGAGCCTGAACCAAGTTCCTGAACAGCTGTTTCCAGTCCCTTGTGCTGCTTGGTACAGGCGTACCTAAGCTCAGACCTGAGCAGGAGACTCTGGTGACTGCTTGAGCTGTTACTGACTTGCTCAAGGCAGCCAACATTTCTGAATATGCTGTTGCTTGGGCATGCAGGGTTAAAAAAATATAACAAAAATTACGGTCTCTAATGTGATTAGAGTACTTTTTTATGTCTTTGAGTGGGCATGCTTGGAAGACTTTCTACAAGAAAAAAGTGTGTGGAAAGTTTTGTTAGCTTCTTGCAGCATTTAGTCAGTATTAATAGGGAATTGGTTAATAATTATGTATCTTGTGCTTATTCTGTGACCCTCTCCTTAATTGTAAAATTTCTTGTATGGGAATACTTTTGCTTGACCATCAAGACACAAGTACCATTTTGAGATTGGCAGTAAAGGATGTTAGTTAAGAAATTGTAAATATAGGATATGGATTTGATTCATTCTGATTTCTTAAATAACAAGTGTAAACCGCTTACCTACAGTTTGGTGATCTCATCTTTGCAATTGCATTTTTATTTTGATAGTATAATAGTTACTGGAATGATTTTGGTGTCTGTTGTACACAGGAAAGAAATGCAGTTGATGAGTTTATTAGAAAAAAACCACGTTATTATAAAAATATAATTTTGACAGTATTCTATTGACATCTAAACAAAATGTACAGTTAAACTGATTCTATTTTTTTCCTAATGTAAACTTTTAAATTAAAGATAAAATTCAAATCAGATAAAACAAAACAAAATCTCAAGTCTTCAAAAGTAATGCATTTCAATTTAATTTTTAAGTTGTTGGAGCTCTTTGACAGTGAAGACCCACGAGAACGTGATTTCCTAAAGACAGTTCTTCATAGAATCTATGGAAAATTCCTTGGTTTAAGAGCATTCATCAGGAAACAGATAAACAACATTTTCCTCAGGTATGCTCTGTGTGTGTGACTACATTGAGGAATATTTTATCTTGCCTTCATGGTCTGGGTCTGCAGTGATTTATTCTTGAAATAAAAGACCTGTGTTTGGTCTTTTATGTTGTGATGTTGCTTTCAAATATTTGAAGCTTACTAAAGGTTATTTCTTTGGAATCTCTGATCCTCTGTGGCAGTTTTTGATGGTTGTCTTTTTTTGGTAACAGGTTTATATATGAAACAGAGCACTTCAATGGTGTTGCTGAACTTCTTGAGATATTAGGAAGGTAAGTTTGATCTCACACAGAAAAAATATAAAATGTTATTGTGAATGTTTGCTTCAGCTTTTCTGCTTTGGGAATGGAGGGGGAAGAGAATTATTACAGTAGCGAGTGATGAAGTGCAGTCACTGATAATCTAATACTGTCTGGGTTACCACATGAATATCAAATTAGGACACAGAATAAATTATTCTTTTTTCAGTGCAAGTTTTAAAGATGACAGGCAAAAAAATGTTTCTCAAGGGTCCCTGTTTGTCAGACCTATCTACTCTTGCTTATCTTCTACCTGATAGATGACTTGTTCTTTGATTCAGAAAATGAATGTTAACTTTTGCCCTTGTGCTGAAGGAAATACTTTAATCTTCAGCAGGCTGGTTTTCCTTCAGTTCTATTCAGGAAAGCCTTGTAGGTTTTTTTTTAGTTACCTTTTATTTGGATGGTATTTCACTAACTTCAGTTTAACTCTGAAGTTTTTCTCTGGTAGTTTTTTACTGCCTTTTCGAAACTTGTCACGCATTTCACAGTAGAAAATTGTATTAGTGCTCTATCTGAAAATACAAATATGGTGAAATATTGTGGAACAAATTTTCATGAAAAATCAAGTTAAAGGGATTCCATCATTTTCTCAGATTTGCCTAAAATGTACAGGGCAAAAGAAACTAAAAAAAAAAATCCTGAAGGACTTTTATCTGTTCTATAGCTCATCAACTCTTAAATATAAGATGACTGAATCAGTGAGACAACTTTTAAACTTTTAAACTTTTTGTTTTTGAAGGGGAAAGGTTGTTCAACAATCTATAAACAAGTGTTCAAACTGCACTGTTAAAAATGTATAATCTATTCTTTTTTCTCTGCAAGTTGCTAGTGATTGTGGGTGAAATGGATCAGCTTCCTGATACATCTGTCTAAGCTTTACAGTTAGACAGCAAGACGTACTGTAGATGATTTTATTTCATGGAGGTCATGATAAAAATACTTCAGCTCATCTAATGCTTATCTAGCTTCTAGTGTGGTTCTCTGGTGTCCTTACTCACATGATACCAGCATTTTAAAGGTTGTGCACATGTAGAGCTGCTCTATGGCTTCAAAATAATCAGGTTTAAAAACTGAATCAGAAATGGAGTTTCAGGTGAACTTAGAGAAATTCTTGACTTGCTCGGAAAAAAAATATTTTTTTAATAAAAATAAATCCTGCTTATTCATGTTTTCAGTATTATCAATGGTTTTGCACTGCCACTGAAAGCAGAACACAAACAGTTCCTTATGAAAGTTCTGATTCCCATGCATACTGCAAAGGGATTAGCTTTGTTTCATGCACAGGTAAGCTTTTGCCTATTTTTAAGAGTGGTGGGGTTTATTTACATTTGAAACTAATGAAATTCAAAGCGCTATGTGTTATAATGTCAATATTCCAAAATATTTGCAAATTCAGTCACTTTTTAAAAAAATCTTCCAGATCTTATATCTAAATGTTAATTTTGAGATAATATTTGGCATATATTACAAGTGAAAGAATGTACCAGTGAGTCCAAGACTTACCAACTGAAGTTGGGAGCTTTTTTCCTTGTAGTCTTGTCACACTTTAAGCTTCATTTAATCCCAGGGTCTTGTGCTGTTGCCATTTCCTTTGTTTAACTTAAATGCTGTGTGTACAGGAACCATGGGTATGGCCAGGTATTTATTTCAGAAGCGTTTTTTTTCTTTCTAAAGCTGGACCAGTGATGGGGTGGGAGGGAGAATGTTGTTGCCATTTATAAATGGCAGAAATGCACAGTAGCTCTCTGGATCAGCCAGGAATTATGTAGATCCATGACATGCTGTCAGAATGCTGCAGTTCTTCAGCTGACTTTGATTCTTATACTTGCCACAGACATTCAGCGTTTCATTTGAGGAGTAATCTGTATCCTTTCCAGACATATGGCACTTCAAGTATTGAATATGGTTGATGTAAACTTGGAAGTCATTCTGCTGTGGCTAATTAAAACTTGCTTTGTAACTTAGCTCACTAGTGCAGCTCCATACAGACTAAAGATACAAGAAAATGGGTTTCTAATTAAAGTGAAATCATTATGGCTGTATAGCCTCCAAACAGGGTCATGTGATGAGCTCACTTAATTCCTAATTCTCATATGAAATTTTAAATTAATCAAATCACTTGTCTCTGGTTTATTGCCTTGCTGCTCCATGAAATGAGTCAGTGAAATGAAAGGGCCCAGTCACCTCCCAAAGGTGTTCTCACTGACATGTCAGTACAGCAAGCTGCCCTTTTTTGGGAGATATATTGGATCCAGTTCATGGCTACTGAAAGGGCACTATTAATTCAGCTGTACCTGAAAGTAGCATTTGTCCTCCTGACCAGGCTACTCCTCTGTCCCTTCATAAAACACTGGTGCCACGTGCACACTGTGCACTGTGTTTCATTTTATCCTAAAGGTCTAAGCCAGTGTTAAATCTCCTTTGCAATCCCAAGTGGCCTGGTTGCTTTGTTGCTGAGTAAAGTACAGCCTATGCTTAAAAGTGAAAGCCTTAAAGATGAATTAAGCTTGAGTCTTTGTGTCTTTGAACAGTAAAGCATTATTGTACTGAATATACACTTATAATGGGATTTATGAGATTAATGTGTGACATCTGTTATTTTTTGAACCTATACAAATGCATCAGTAGCCTCAGGGCAAAAGAAATAAATTAGACCTGTTGCTATTACATCATTGTAATTACCTGCTTTGCCATAACAGATTTTAAAAAAAAGGGAATGCTTACATTCAAGCATCTCGAGTATTGAAATGTAATGCATATTACATAATTTTTGTCTTTCCTTTATTTTGTGAAATACTGTGACTTTTAAAAATCAGTCTTAATTGAATCTAGGATTGTAACTAGTTCAGTAATAGGATTATTGTATGGTTTCTGCATGGGATGGTTGTTTACTTACTCAGCTATGTGCTCAGTAACTAAACTCTAAGTAGTTATATAACATTAAAATATCCTTGGCCTGAGCAGGCCCTGCACAGAAACCAGGAGAGGCTGGGAGAGCAATGCTGGTGATTAAATCACATTATACTTCCCCACTCCTCCTACCTTTCCACAGGCACTTGTTGGCCATTGCTGCACTGGGACAGGACACTCAGCTGGGCAACAGGTGCCTGATCTCCTGTGGCCTTGGAATATGTTCAGATTCTTTCACTTGTAATCTTCCTACTGGATGTTGTGTGCTGTAGATGTCTGGTACCTGAGCAATGTGCAATGTGTGCTCAGTCAAACCTGTGTTACAGCTTGTTTTTTACTGAAGTATGGCCTTTTTTACCCCAATGTTTGAAAGTGATAGCTTTGGAATGTTAATACAGGAGTTGATGTTAAGAAAAACCTGTCTGAATATGGGATCTGAGTTAGGGAAATATCTGCCAAGCTTAAAAATAATTTTCTAGTTTGAAAAAAAAAGATGATTTTTGGTATGCAGGAAGTTTTTTTAAGAGAGAGCAGGTCTGTATATCTTGCTGCTTTAATTGCTGTTTTGTTTAGTTTGGACTAATATGAAATGGCTGTGTAGGGGTGTCTTGGGTTGGGTTCCCCCCATGATCTGAAGTGCTTCCATTAGAAGTTGTGATACTTACTAATGCTGCAATGTCCAAACAGTGTCTGCTTAAACTAAATAACCATATGACTTACATTCCAGCTCGCCTATTGTGTTGTACAGTTCCTGGAAAAAGATACAACTTTAACAGAGCCTGTAAGTGTTTTTCAGTTGCATGTCTTTCTATTTTTAATTTTAATTAAATATTGCAGTGTAACCTGTTGAATTGTACAGCAGTGCTGTGTTATCCTGATAAAAGAGAGATAGGTAGGATTTTTTCATGCTGGGGGGGAATGAAATCTAGAATAGTTAAGAAAATTCAGGGTTTAAAAAGGTACTTATCTCTTTAGCTGTGGCCAAGATAGAGCCCAGATTTAACTAAAAGTTTGAACTGCTGATACCATGCAAACTACCCCAAATGAGAAAGCATGTCATGACTCTATTCTCTCCTCGTAAAAACTAAAATTTCAGTGATTTTGGTACTGATTGCTTGTGCTTAGCCACTGCATGAAGTTGAAATATTTTAGGGAATAAACAATCCTGAAATAAAAGTTGAAAAAAATAACAACACTTCATTTAGACAGAAAGAACTCTGAAATTCCAAATGTGGTGTTTCTGTCCTGCCTCTTCAGTTCCTGGGGTGCCTCTTGGCACTCAAAACTCAGGTGCTTCAGGCATCTGTGGCTTTTGCCAGACTGAATCTCCCGTGATACATATTGACAGCTCAGCTAAAAAGGGTTTATGCACTGGCTTTGGCAGGGCCCATGGAGAAGAACAGAGGCTCAGGGCAGTGCAGCAGCTCGTGAGAAGACAGAGTGATGTCAGGCCAACTATAAGAGAAACTGAGCTTTGTTGGACAATCAGGAATATCTCCATTAGGGCTTTGTTGATATTTAAATACTTTACCCCTTTTGTGACAGAAAAATGAAGAGCTTATGCAAGACCTAAATTTTTCTTCTATGAAGAAAAAAAGATAAACAGCTTTGGGAAAACAACATTGCTCTTTGCTGAGTGGACTTTCAGTGGAAGCTTGTTTTCTGCTCAGCTATTTCAGCTGACCAGTTATTCTGTCAGTGGTGGAAGGTGTCTATGGATGTGCCTTGTGTGCTTGAGGCATCTTCTTCCCCCTGTGCTGCAGTGTTCCCAGCCACACTGGTCAATAGGCTTATTTTGAGGTATAGGGCGAGGAGAAAGGAATTGTGTAACCCATATTCCTTAAGCCAAGTGAGGAAACAACCCAGGCATTTTGACAGTTAAAGTTGACACGTGAGCTGACATGAGAAAATGTGTAGTGTTACATAAAAACCTGCAAGATTGAATGAAGTGACAACGTGACAAGGTCGGAACTTCCTGACACAAATTTATGGAAGTGTGGTGCAGCATCCAAGCCCAAAACTGCTGTGAGGAAGGCAGGGCTTTAGGGCAGTGCCACAGTGCAGTTCTGAGGCTCGTCTGGACTGTGGTCCATACAATTGTGGTTGCTTCTTAATCAGTTAAAGGTGAATTCAGGCTGGAGAAGACACAAGAACTCACTGCAGAGTCACTGCCTGTGTTTGTTTTGGTTGTTACTCTGGGGGTATAGTAAAAGTTGCTTTATAAAGGAATTAAATGAGATAAGAAGTGAAGCTTTAAGAAACTTTCTGAAATGCTTGAAAAGTAAATGTTAAAATTTGGGGCGACTGATGAGATAGCATTGGAAATTTTTCTTGGCTTTAGGTCAAGTAATATTTTAAGAACTCCATTGAAAGGCTGTCTTCACACGTATCTTGCTGTTATTTTTCTGGCAGGAATTGTCACTCAGGGTCAATTTGGAGGACTTTCAATCTGAGCTATGGTAGCTATGGTAGTCTGCCTCAGGTCAGTCCTGATGTTTGCAGAGCTGACAAGAAGAGTTTGTTACCTAACCCTGCTGAGTGCAATGGCCTTTACATGGCAGAAATCAGGCTAAATGTGCAGTCCTTGTACATGAGTTAAGTTTTCCAGCAGGTGCCTGCAGTTGTAAGCCACTGCATGGGAATGCTGTAGCTCAGGGAAGAATATTAATCTTGTGTACTAAAAGCAACAATCCATGAACATAAATATGCAGGTATCAGTTTTTTCATATAAAAGCATATTCAAGCTGGAAGCTGATACTCCAGCAAGGAGGAGCAAGGAATAGGTTATCTTGTTGAGGTGTGCACTGTTGTACTCAGAACATGTTATTTCTTTATCAAGTCGAGAATGTGAGTCTCTTTGCTAGCAAATTATATTTAAAAATTCTTGCAGTAATTTGTGCTGGGAAGTGTACTTTAGTCATATTAACTTCTTTTCTCTGGAAAGCCACTTTTGATAGTACATGTAATTGTTAATAAAGCAGCCAGCTGGAAAGCTGAACGAAAAAGAATCAACATGACAAAAGGCAAATATGGAAGGTATTTAAATAATTGAATAAGTTTTCCCTTTGGATATGATCAGTTAGGTGCTGTTGTATCATAAAAAAATAGAGGTCCTTTCGTCAGAATGAAAGTTTATAAGGTTCTGAGAATGTTTCTGTAACACAGTTGGAGCTTTTTTTTCCCCTTTTTTTAAAGCCGGCATTCATTTTGTAATTTAGAACCCATGTGAGATGTTTATTTCTAGGAAAAATGCCTCCAGCCTTTCTTTGCTGTATTCCCTCCATTTCTCTTGGGGGCTGTACTTTCCAATTAATTTTCCCAAATTTGTTTTTCCAGTCTTGTGTAAGGTAGTTTCAAATGTAGATACTAGAATACATTTTCTCTGTAAGTTCACATTTTTCTTACTTTAGTTTCCAGTCTAACACATCAAACTGTAGCAGAGAAAAGGAAGAGTTGGAGGCCATTGCTCCTCTGTAGAGCCCTGTCAGCATTTATTGTTTCCTCCCAGGCTTCAAACCTTTGATGCCAAAGCAGGTGCTCCCCAAAGTACGGATGAGTAGAAGACAAAAAATATTCTGTGAGATTTAGCTACAGGGGGGTTAACTTCACTCTGTGATGCTTTGATGTGATCAGCATCCTGTCAATTAATATGGATATTGGGATGAGAGAAGAGTATGGATGGATAATCACAGGCACACAAAGCAATAAGGGTCTGAGTTATTCTGATACCCTGAACAAGACAAACATTTAAATGAGTGTTTATTCAGTTTTCATTGAACCTCTGGAGAAGGAAAAGCAAACCAGTACTTCTTTTCTTCCTTGTCAAGTACATAGTAGAAACTTGCCCTGCTTTAACTTGTTTTTATTTTTCATACAGGTTATCAGAGGACTGCTCAAATTTTGGCCAAAAACGTGCAGTCAGAAAGAGGTTGGTTTTGTGTCTCATTTCTGGTTTCTGCTGTGATGTAAAATCTTGTGGGGCAGATTCGCAAACCTTCTCTCTGCTGTGCTCTTCAAGAGATCTTGCAGAAAACTTGCAGTTCTTGAAGCTTCTTGAGGCACTCACCTTTGTCATGTGACTCAGTCTGCTTTCTTCTGTGTAGTTAAAATGAGTTTAAAAACCAGGAGTTTGATTTATCCCGCCAGGTTCCATCCCCAACAGCTCTTTAAAAGTGGGTCCCTTAACACTGTTGTCTCTTTTTCTGCAAGTGGTGATAATTTTTTCTGTGCCAGCTACACAGAGTTCTGCTGGTTGCAATTTTATATGGGAATTAACAACTTATCACTTCAAAAGCTACTTTGGTGATCTCTGATAATCTCTGCAACCATTCTTGAAATAAGATGCCCTAATTTTTTCTTTTTTTAAACTGTAAAACCCCATTTTCTGCAGCAGTTTGGCAAAGTATTCAGCATTTACCCAAAAGAAGTCCAAGAGGAGAGCTGTAACCTGTTAGCTGAGAGTGATGATTGATTTCTGTTAGGCTGCAAAACCCTTGTGAATGTCTAAATGCCTTGTAATGACAAAGTGTTCTTTGCAGGATTCATGACTAATGTATAAGCTGTATTTTGTTTGTTTCTGTTTGCAGTGGTGATATGAAACATTCTCATCCTTTTTTTCCTTTCTAAACAAACAGGTAATGTTTTTAGGTGAAATTGAAGAAATCTTAGATGTTATAGAACCAACACAATTCAAAAAAATAGAAGAGCCTTTATTTAAGCAAATATCCAAGAGTGTGTCAAGTTCACATTTTCAGGTAAATAAAATAAGTACTAAAAAATCCCCAAACAAATCTTTGTGGTAACTTATTTTATGGTTATGAACCCTTAACTTTGTGTTTCAGGTTGCAGAAAGAGCTTTGTACTTCTGGAATAATGAATATATTCTTAGCCTGATTGAGGAGAACATTGATAAAATTCTACCAATTATGTTTGGCAGTTTGTACAAGATCTCCAAAGAACACTGGAATCCGTACGTAACTTTTCGCTTTTTCTGTGGCACCATAAATAAATGGTCCACTGTTTCAGGTTTGGATTGGGAGCTGGTAAATGCGACATCATTGTTACTTAAATCAGATGAAATCCATGACATTCTGGGTGTTAAATGGAGTGTCACTTTCAGCTGTGTTGTTCTTTCACTGTTCTGCGCTGTTACGATGGAGACCTGGAATTTATTGGAAAAGTGTGAGGAAATTGGATCATGGTTTTTTCATTGTAATCACATCTTTTGTGTTTGTGTTAGTTAGATCCTTTGTGTTAGTTCAAACTGCAAATTAATGCTACTTAGACCAAAGCAATTTCCAAGGGTTGCTTCTGTTGATGCTTTGCTGTCCTTTAATACTTCAGATGAATACAATCCTCTGTGTCTTCGTAAGTGTTTATTGCTGATCAGTGAGATAAGAAGGGGGAAAGATCCTATCAGAGAAGAGCAACCCTAATAAAGGATGGTAGGACTGAGAAATGAGTGACTACTTCACTTTATAGTTAGTGCCACAAGTTAAATATCGGTATTCCTGTGTTTGACAGAAGCAGTAATGGTATTGAAATACCGAAAAGCAAAACTTGCCGGTGCCAGCACCCTGAATTAAGTTGCAAATTAGTATGCAGAATATGAGGCAAAAGCCAGGGTGAGCAGGAGCCTCCCACAGCCCTGCAGAAAAACTGATGTCCTGTTTTAAGCCCTTGGAGGCTTTGTAATTATTCTGGGTTTATCTAAATGGTGTGTCTAGTTGCAAACAGAGCAGCTGAGACTGAATATAAGCTTTGGGGAATAGTCCTTGGAGTATCAATGTATTTGGGACCTCAACAAATTTGGAGGATATCCCTCTTTCCCTATCTGCAGGCAGAAGTTGCCTTTATGAAAGAAGACACAGGATAATTGCCTACTTGAGGACAAGAAGTTTGGGGAAGAAAGTCTAATCCTTTGATTCTAATCTGCTTTGGAGGGCAGCAAAACATGCTTTTATCCATCTGGTTGTCTGATAGGGACTCAACTTCTTGCTCAAAATCCAACTTTTCCTCTCAGAAAACCAAAACCTTAAATAAGCTTTTGACCTCAAGCCACATGAAAGCCAGGGTACAAAAAAAATCAAATTAAAAAGATGAGTGTATAAACAGGCAAAGGACACTGTGCATTTTGAATGGAATGAGCACAAGGCTCTGATGAACAGCTGGGAGATTTCCTAGTGCTAAGATGCACAGAGTGCACTGAAAAGGCAAACCTGGTTCTTTGATTATTTCCTTAGGGCTTTTTTTTTATTCCTTTTTCAAGGTCACAGGGCTGCAGCTTTGCAGTCAGTGGGCAACTGCTAGTGAGGGGGAAGACAAGGAAGACAGTTTACCCACTTTTTGCTTAATGATTAATGACAGGCATTTTCATGTTTAATTTTATTGGGTTTTTATTGCTTTGTATAAATATGAGTGGGTTTAAAGGAGGTAACACAATATTTAAGATGGTTTATTGAAATATGAATACTTTCACAAAAAGAAGGGTAATGCAGCAATACAGGCAGCCACGTAACACACAGCCAGTGCTGCTCAGGCTGGTGAGTTTAAGGAAACTGAGGCACCCAAAACCATTATCTGATATTCTTGATTCTAGTTCTCTAGCAAGACTCCTGCTGCCCAGAAACACTGCTAGGAGAGCTTTGCTGTGCTAAACCACACTAAGCCTGTGGTTTGTCTGCTGCCCTCTTGAAGCTACGAGCCAGAAGTTTTCTTTTTCCAGACTCTCATATTTCATTGCTCAAACATTACAGAGTTGTTGTTAAAACGTGGTTTATTAAAGGTTCACATAATTGAATGGCTTTAAAGTACAGCCACAGTATGAATAATTATATCCTGTGCAATTACAGAAGTCAGGAATTTAAGATGAAATAGCCATTTCAAAAAAGCTTTAACTATACTATAATTTCCTCTGTAAATTAATAAAATGGAAAGGATTTTGTTTCAGAAACTCCCTGACCTTACACTAGTATCTTGAATAAGAAGCTCAGAATCCAAAAAAGAAATCACATGCTTGTTCTCTGAAGTTAATTTTGTCACTGAGTAAATCTAATGGCTGTGCTGCTTCTGTTTCAGAACCATTGTGGCACTGGTGTACAACGTGCTGAAAACCCTGATGGAAATGAATGGCAAGCTTTTTGATGAACTCACAAGCTCGTACAAAGCAGAAAGGCAAAGGTACTGAGCCTCTTTCCAAGCTCCCACTGATGGATATGTCCAAGCTGTCATTTTGGCTGTTGCTCTGCTGTTGTGGCTGTGGGGCTCTGGAGTGGAGCTGTTTGGTGCTGGGTGTCCCATGGGGGAGCTGAGCCCAAACAGGGGACAGGAGGCCCCCAGCTCCCCATCCTGCATGGGCAGGGATGTGCTGAGACCACTGCCAAGCCCCCTTGCAGTAGCTGTGGTCTTCCCCACCAAAGATTCTCAGTCCCTTAATTTGTGTGCATGTGATAAAAAAACTTCCTTAAAACAGCAGCCAGCTGTGCAAAGCCACCCTACAGCAATTGTCTGCATTTGCTGGAGCAAAGGTACAGTTTCATCACTCACCATTACTGATTTGTTATGCTCTCTTTTTAATTGAGGAAGTTGTAATTGCCTCTAAAAATAGCTTTGAAGAAAAACTTAAAAGAGGAATTAGTAGATGCCAGTCACAGTTAAGTTACTGTGTCTCTAGATTGTGCTTAAAACGCATCTGAGATTGATCTTTCACTCTTTTCTTCAGAGAGAAAAAGAAAGAATTGGAACGTGAAGAGTTGTGGAGAAGGTTGGAGGAGTTAAAGCTTAAGAAGGCAATGGCAGAAAAGCAGAACAGCACTCACAACGTGCTCAATGCACACAATACAAGTGCCAAATAAAAGAAATGACCACCTCTACTCGGCAGACATTCTTTTTTTGTACCCTTTTGAAATATATAAGGATTTGCAAAAGAAACCTCATCAGTATAATGGAAACAGCCAATTTTTTTCTCTGGCAAATGTAAAGATTTGAATTTAAATACAGCAGTTAAGTGATGTCATTACCACAGCATATTGTAAATTTGTCTAATTATTGATATACTGTCACTTCCAATGTTTCATAGAACTGAATTATCATCCTTAATGAGTGAAATAATTACGGGAGTGGTGAGAATTATGACTTGAATTTTTGATTGTGTTGCACATAGGTGGGATAGTTTGCTACGTACACATTTTTTCCTTGTTTTATATGTGCTTTTCACATTGCTGCATACTTTGGTTAAGACGATAGAAAAGGCTTCTAGTTGTGCTGTATTTTCTCAAATAAAACCAAGGTACGTTACCAGTAACTTGAGATATTCAGTATATGTCTCTTACAGCATTGAAAGGAACTTGGATACAGAGCTGTCCTTGAATTCCTGATTGGATTCAGATTTAGATCGATACAACGTTCACATTAGAAAGGAGGTGAGGTCAGGGAGAGGATCAGCTGCAGCAGGTTGGGGTGGCCAGTGCCTCTACCCCATTCCTGCTGCCTCTTGGGTCCTGGGCTAGTTAGGGATTTCCTCCTGCTACAGCTGAGGATGGAGCTTCCTCTGGAGAGCCCATCAATGATGCTCCTCATCAGCCCACGGACCCTCCAGAGTGGTGCAGTCTCCAAGAGACACCCATCTTGGATGTTTCTGCATTAGTTTTAGCATCTCACGGACTGAAGAATGAGACCAAAATTGGCATTAGTATTTTCTTTTTTTCAGTAAGGAGGGAAGAATAGCAAGAAATTATTCCTTGTTTTCTTTAAGGAAAATGCAGTCTGTTTCTTAAAAGTGGAAAGTTGACAATAGAAGTCTTGTCTGTTTACTTGATCAAATATTTTTTCACATCTTTTATCAGAGTACCATTCCAATCTCTTTAAATTGCAGTTGTGTGGAAAAATTTTGTAATGAAAGATCTTTGGGGAATTGAGCAACATTCAATAAAAGTCTTTATGTTTGTATTTAGTGCTGTACCTCACACCTTTGTGTTTCTGAAGACCAGGAGAATGAGAATGGCTGTTACAAACAAGGTTTTTACCTGTCCTGAGTGGCAAAAGTGGGGAAGTCTCTGCTACACTGTTTGAGTCAACTGTATTACACTTATTTGTTGCTTCATTTTTGTCTCTAAGTAGTTGTTTCACAGAGGATATGGGATTAGCACTTTGTTCAGCTGACCTAGAGCCTAAATGAAAATAACTCACACAAATGTTGGGGAGCCAAACACCTTGCAGGGGTTCAAGGAATAACTCACTGGCATTTGTAATTGTTACATGTTTTCCCAAAGTTACAAATAGAGACATCAGGCCTAAGTAATAGAAAACACCGGAGCTGTAAGATACCCTTCTAAATTGTGCAACACTTGCTGTCAGTATCGCTCCTATAAATAGGTCTGTAAAAGAAAGGTTTCTTGGCTGGGATCACTGGCCTGCTCTTGTAACATTTCCTTATAAAACAAAACATCTTGACAGCTGAGATGTAGTGACTGAAGTGGACTGCTGTGGGAGTTTATTGAGGGGAGAAAAATAGTACATACTGCAAAAAGGAGTTTATCCTTTATTTAACTATGCTTTCTACTCAGCCCACAGCTGCAGCTATGTTGTCTTCCAACTTACCTTCTCTGACCTCATTAGCAAAAAAAAAAAGAAAAGAAAAAAATGCAGTAGGATCCATCAGAACCAATTCTAATTGTTTCTAATTGTTTTGTTTTGTAAAATAGAAGAAGTAGCTGCTGTAATATCATTTGTTCAAGGAACAGTTGGGTGTTCCTTTGGCAGTGAGGCATCAAGAAAGCTCAGTTGTCATAGCATAGGCTGGTAGATAGCAAAGTCAGTGGGGATCTTCTTGATGTGGAAGGGGTTAAGTGTGGGGGATTTTATCCATCCCCCACTCCCTGCCTGCTTTCTGTCCTGTTCCCCATCACCCAGGGCTGGAGTGTTTGGCCTTTGCTGGTCTTGTCCAGTTTAATCTCATTCCCTTACCATGCACTAGGCTGAGCTGTTCAGGAGCCATCCTGAAGATATGGTGGGGACTGGACACCACCTTTCTCTCATACAAACATCTTTGTCCCCTGATGAAGCATTCTCCCCCAAACAGCCACTGCTGCTATTTTGTTTATCTTATTACAGTGAGTTCTTGCTCCCCTGTTTAAGGCTGGGTCTGGTTAATGCAGTGCCTTAATTAGCTCTGGAAGCCCTCTGAAAGTAGGAAATTTTGTCCCAAAAGGCTTCCTCAGATGCCAAAAACAAGGAAGAAAGATGAGGGGGTGCTTTTGATATACTTACTTCTCTGAGTACTCTGCTGGAGGAGGAAGGAAGAAGCAAACTATGAGTTGGCATCCTTGCAGCAAAGTCTTAGAGCAAACACACAGTGGTGCCCTGCTCCCTGTAGACTCCACACATCCAAGTCAGGCATCTCAACTAACAAGGGACTTATAAGGAAGAAAAAGACACCAGCACCCCAGCACAGCGGGTGAGCAGGCATTCCCCATAGAACAGAGAGTCACAGTTCCATGCCCTGCTGCTGTGAGACTTATTTTTCACTTCCTTAGGAATGACTGCCACAAAGAGGGATAAACAACATCCTGAGACAGGTTTTGAGATCAGGCACCAGCTCAGTGCCCCAAGGGTGTCCTGTTGCTTGAGTTTCCTTTGAGCTGGACTGATCAGTGGTTTTCACCTTATCCTCATGCCACAACACTCCTGCCTCCTGTAAAGCTCCTTCCAAACCTGAGAGCAGGTAGTTTCAAAAAAGGCACACAATAGATTTCTTGAAGTATTTTTTAATATTAAAGTCATTGTACTTTGAGTTAAAGATGACATGTAATAGAATTCCAGTGTATTTTGTTTTAAAACATACTTTGGAGAAGAGAGGCCAGGATGTTTTCAGAGTACTTTACCTTCCACTAAGCACCATCAAGGCAGTGACTGTGCTATGGGAGCAGCTTACAGCTGATGCAGAAACTAAAGGGTCTGTTGGAGAAACATTCAAACACTGTCCACTTTTTCACAGTTTACTACAGTGATGACTTTCTGAACATGAGTGAGTTCCCTCCTTTCCCCTTAGTTCCCCCATACACTGAGGTAAACTTTTTAAACTTGGACTAGAAAAGCATGAGTTTGTTAGACCTGTCCTAGAGTTAGCTCCGTCTGCAGTTCCAAGGCTGTTCCTCCAGCCAGCTTCTCTCTGGAAGAAAACATACCTGGTTTTCAGCTTTAATTGCTGATGGCAGTTTATTCCAGTTATTTTCTATCCCTCCTGCTCTGAATGGTTAACAGGCAGTCATAGTCTCAGCTGATGTGGTTCGTTGCTTGACGAGTCCTCTTCAGATGCCTTCTGCGGATTTTGATCATCCACTTAACACTTAACTTGGCAAAGTCTGCTGCCTTAAACAGGGCCAGAAAGATGCCACAAAGGAGAGCAATCATATTCCAGGGATTTGCTGTGATAATCTGAAAGAGATTCCAAGTATTAGTGCCCTCATCTGATTCCACATAGGTAGAGAGGAGTGAGAGGTGTGGGAAAGACCAAGGAGGTGCCTGGGTCCTGCTGGACCAAGTCCTGCCCCACTCAGTCTGCATTCACACTCTGGTTTTGGGCAAGAAAACACCAATGCTGTAGATTTTGCTGCTGCTGGACCTTGGTTGTCGGGTAAATACAGTACCGCATTTTATTCTAATGAATTTATTCTGGTAATGGATAAATACACCAGGCTATTTTTATTATTCTTATTTCAGCCTAAGTTTCTCGTCAATTAATTAAAAAAAAAATCATTAAATCAGATTACCCAAGCAGACTTATTTAAGCAAAAAGTTCAGCCCTGACCTGAAGCTACCCTTTGCTGGAACACAGGGGGACAGGTGCTTTTCTTATCTACGTGTACCTCAAGCTGAAAACAGAATGCTGAGGGTCCCCAGCCCAAGGAAAAGCATCAGATGGTCCTCACCTCCACACAGAATGCATTACTGGACATAAGGAAGAGCCTACACTGAAATTTCAGAAGTATCCTCACTCTTCTCTGCATTTCTTCTTGGAGTGAGGTCACAGAGGCAAGTGCATGCACACACAAAGCACAAGCATGCACAGTCAGTGACTGAAGAAGGGACTAGCGGGTTACTCACGTCCTGAACAGTCTGGATGAAAGGATCTTTCCATTCAAACACCACAAAGAAGAGCTGGTCGCTCCTTGGTTTAGTTCTCTGGTCAATGTAGTTAACCACGCTGGTCTGAGGAGACAGAAAGAGAAGTGCAGGTTACTTTCTTCAGCAGTACAACGAGTCCTTTGTGCAACAGAAAAGGTCTGTAAGAAGGGGAAAATACCAGACTATTTAAGGACTTCCAGCACAACCTTTCTCCACCTAGAACAATGGGCTCCCAAAATATCGCAAGGGCAGTTTCCTCCCTCTGTTTCATCTTCACAGTATTTTCCTATTTCTCACTCAGTATCACACTACAATACCATTTCTACATTGTCTCTCAAGAGGTGCACAATTAATTTCCAAAATTCATTTACTTGCAATAATACAACCTTTGGAAAGTTCTCATGAATGAATGTTAAATTAGCTTTATTTGCCAGAGAACCACATAATGGTGGCAGGAAGATTCCATCTTTCTGAAAAATAGGTTCTAGAATAAACCAGAACATTCCAGCAAGTGCAGAATGAACATGGAAAGAAAGAAGCCCAGGTGTAAACAAACAAATACATCCCAGTACTGCCCATTAACTAGGTCACCACTTGAAGCTAATGCTGCTCAAGCAGGGAGCTGTAAGACAATTCCAACAGGAAACTGGGTTAGGACACCAGACTAAGTTACAGCCACATGAAGGCAGAGTCTCAAGAACCACAACCAGG
Organism: Cyanoderma ruficeps; assembly: GCA_008694505.1. Lineage (NCBI taxonomy): Eukaryota > Metazoa > Chordata > Aves > Passeriformes > Timaliidae > Cyanoderma > Cyanoderma ruficeps. The sequence continues at coordinate 9,947,946 of VZDJ01007749.1, read as the reverse complement.
AAAATATTAAGACATCAGGCCCCAGGAAAACACTTGTACTGCACCAGCTGCCCCCAGCCTAGGGGGGAACTACACAGGGTTTGTACACAAGCAGTAACCAACAACTTGGGCTGCCCCCTGCTCCCTTTCTTGTGACCTCAGGAAAGCACAGTGGTGGAAGAACTTCTCCCTCCTCCAAACCTCAAAGGAGTGTTCAGATCCTGGTGTGAGCAGAGGGGAGTGCTGCTGCTCGTCCTGTTTAATTCGGCAGCGGAAGCAATGAATCCAGCAACGCTGTGACTTTGTGTCAGGGTTGTGACACAAAGATGAGACAGATGATGGAAGAACGTGCCTCTTCCATGTTTTGTGAGCCCAGGCAGAGCCCAGTTTTCTAGGCATAGGATGGCTGAGTTGGAAGTCTCTAAGCAGACCACTCTCTTCATCTCCTTACAGGCCTTCCCATTGTAAGAGGGATGACCTGCCACAAAAGCCTCCGATTTACCATGGTGCAGTTTCTTTACAAATACCTCAGGGATTCTCTCACTCTTCTCCACAGCCCCAGCCCTGAAAAGATTTTAGGCTGCAGACAAGTAGAGCAGGAGCTAGAACACTGTTCATGGCCACTCAGAGCATATGGAGCTTCCCCACCTCCTGGTGTCTGGTCAAACACCTTTGCTGCAGACTTGCTCCACACTCCTACAGCTCGTTTCCTTACTGCAGGGTACCAGCACCCCAACCACACTGATCCAAGAAAACTGCACAGGAGGAAACAAACAGTACACAAGGCTGAACAAAGGCAATGGGAAAGGAAGAAAATACAAACGAATGACTGCTGGGCTGGTTAGCAGAGTGAGTGATTGTTCTGTTTGACCTAGTATTTGTATCCATCTTTCCTGTATGCCAGCTCCCAGGTTTGGATTTGAAAGGCTAATGGACTTCTTGGTGCAATTTGAGCAGATGTTGTACTGTCAAACAAAGCAAGTGCAATTTGTCTGAGCTGTTTCAATTTCTGCTGTATTATTGATAGGGATTTCATTCCTGCCCCCTAGGGTTTATTAAAAACACAAACAAATCCAGAAAACAAACAGAAAACTCAAACCAGCAACAGCATTCACTTACTCAGATGATCAGTCCATAATGCTGGACTAAACAGATGTTTATGGCCAAAAAAAGATCTTTTTTTTTCTGAATTTGAGCCAGCCTTTTGTTTCCACTTTGAGACATGTTAGACTTGGGCACACAAAGGAGGACTTCTAAAAATCCTATACTTGGTAAGCAAATGGCACCAAAAAAAAATCACCAAATGGTAAATGATACAGAGCTGTAGGTTCTTTAGGACAGACAGACAGCTGCTGCCAGTGCTCACATGGCAGAAGCTGACTGATACATTCTTTCCTCTCCTCCAAATCAAGGCATTACTTTGGGACTTGCATGACTCTGGGATTTGTCTCCTGTCCTTCTCTAGTGGAGCGGGAGTGTACCCACCTCACAGTCACAGATCTGCTCTTCCCTTAAGACTGTTCCACGTAACACCTAACTGTGAGAACTAAAGATAGAACTGAAGCTTCAGCTTCATTTTGCTCCCCTCAGAATTTCCCAAGAGAAAGTGTAGTCTCTGAAAGAGACACCCTCTGAAAAGGACAGCTCTTAAAATCCTCATTTCTCACCACCAACGAGACACTTCCTTTCCAACAAGACCGGAAGCAAAACAAACTCAAAACACAATTATTTTCCTGTGCATAAATATGAACAGAACAGGAATGAAAGTCAAGCTCATTTCCTCTCTGGATAAGTTTACATCTTCCACCTGCATATTTTCTAGCTGTAAATGATGCAAAAAGTGAAGTTACTCCATGTTTCCAAGGACACTCAACAGCTAAAAATTCCAAACCCAAACAAAAAGCAGACATGAGAAGGCTACAAAGAATACAAGACTTACATTTACCTCTTCATCCTAACGTCAGTGGCAACCTAAACAATACCTCCTTCCAACAGTAGCTGTTATTTAGACAATTCCTTTGTCAATTGTTCTGCACCTTGAACTGTAGGTGGCTGTGTTAATACTTCTGTGTCCGTCTCTTGGGACCCTTACCTCAGACTACAGGTGTCACAACCCATTTGAGGCCTGGAATTCTGGCCTCCCTGTTAGATGTTTTCCTGAGCTGTGTCACGAGGCCATACCAACAACTGAGCACATCAAGGCATTCACACTTCTACAGAATCCCTCCTTGCCGAGAAACAGTGTGAGCAACCAGAGCCAAAACTGCTCAGTGCAAAGTGGCATCGTGGATGCAGTGAAACAAAACCCAAACTCCCAAAACATTACGAGTACTTCTTTTTTTTTTACCTCTTGTTTGAATTCAACAGTCTCACTACCATCTTCTTCTTTTGTTTTGACCAAGGACATCTTGACCCAAGTTCGGAAGCCGGCCGAAAACTTCCAGCTGGAGTATGAACTTTCACAGTCCTTCATGAATTTTGCTTTTTCTGGACTAAAGGAAAAAGAGCGTCACTTTATTGACCAAACCAAGAGCACTGTAGGCAGGAAAAGGTCAGACCTACAGGCACTTCAAACTATGCTCACAATTCCTTTCATTCTCCAACTGCTAAATTCAACATATCTGAAACACTACATGTAGTGATGTTTTCATTAATGGTAGCACTTCACTGGTGCATCCTTAACTGCAGAGGACTTACCTGGTGCCTACAGCCCTGGAGCTCTGCCTGTCTGTAGGGACTGTTCTGGCACACAGGGAGTTCAGCTCAGCTCATCTGTCACCTCTGGGACAGAAAGGAGCAGAGCCAGGACCTCAGGAAACAACTCATCACCAAGTGAAGAAGCAAGAGACAGCAGGAAGAGCCTAGAGGAAGGACAGGGTGCTTCACCTCATTTCTGGTTGCCAAATAAACCACTTGCAATGCAGGCATGTTTAAAATGCCTCAAAATTTACATTCAGGACATTCCTATATTTTGGAAACACTGTAGCTTTGGTGTAAGGCTCCCACCTGCAACAAAAGGGCTATTTTCCCAATATGCAATCACAAATATTTGCAGCCCCCAGAACATCAGGATTGCTTTGTGTGTTTTGGTTGGGGTTTTGTTTTTTAATACTGTGACTGTAAATCTTTAAGGCTTCCAACACCCCTCATGCTGCAAGTAGTAAAGAGGTAGCTTTAAGGTATATCTGGTCTCCATCTCTTCTCTACCAGCTGCACAGGACATAGTGAATAAACCATGCTATTTACTTGGAGCTCCTCAGTACTGTGATTTTAGCCATTTTCATGTCATCCCTGTGAAATAGGCCCAGCCCTGCAGCTGCTTTTCCAGTAAGGTTTCATTTGACAAGAAGGGGTAAACCACTGTGAGAAGTCATGAATCATTAAAGGCTATTTTTACTAAGATAGATTTCAGGTTGCAGAGATATGCCAGGGCATGTTGGTCCTTAGGAGTAGGGAGAGGGTTTGGATCCAGACTAAATCCATCTGCCTAGGAGAAGGGAAAGTGTTCTTTGCTTTTAAAGCAGAGGCTGTGCATGACTGGGTCTTTAAGGAGATGAAGGTGTTTTGGTCTTTCAGGAGAAAGATGCAAAGAAGGAAAGAAGAAAACCAGAGGTGAAGAAGCAAGCTCTTGTCCCAGAACAGGCCAATCAGGATGATTTGTCCAGCACTGACTGGACTTGCAGTTTTCCTGTCCTTTTTTTTTCTTAGTTTTTAAACTCAGGGCTTCTTTTCTTTCTACAAACCAAGGTGCCATGTCTACAAGGACCAAAAGGACTGCACTGATATAAATATCACATTGATGGCTACTCTGTACCACCACCACCTGCTCAGGCTTAATAGATGAACACACACATGTCCAGGGGAGGGCAAACTCCAGCAAAGCCATCCTCGCAAGTCAGAGCTTCAGGCAATGGACTCAAACACAGAATTCCACTGTGCACATGGCACAGAAAAGAAAAGGGTTTCTAGAAAGAAAAACTTTGCTACCCATCCAGACAGATGCTATTCCCAGGGTGTTCCAGGAAGTTAGGAATATTTTTATTTTGACATGAGGTGCTTGTTTAGTGACCCCAACAGGATGGCACCTCTCTACCTCCCACAGGAAAGACGTGGGCAGAGCCTAAGGACAAAGCCCACAGCCTGCCTGCTCCTCACCAGATCATTAGTTAATCAAACACAGGAACACCAAATCCAACAACTGCTTCCCCCCTCAGGATGTGGGCAGAGCAGCAGCTGAGGGGACAGCACAGGGGAGCACCAGAGTGCTTTGCCACTCAAGAGGAACACACATAATTAGCACTCTGCCAGCCAGTCATATGCCTAATGGCTGGCTAAATACAGCATCCTGGAAAAGCTGTCCAAGCCAACATGGAAAAGTGAGGCAGGAAGTTATGACACAGAGCTGAATGTTACAGCCACAACTGCCATGGTAGGCAGACAGCAGCAGTATGCTTTGCCTTCGACAGTAATTGCAGGCTTGAAAAAGAAGGATTAATAATATCTTAGGAGAAGCTGTGGAGAAGTGATCTGAGAGGCATCTCCATAATCCAGACCACTGCCACAGAGTGAGGGCGGAAAAAAGGGGGGTGGACAGGAGGAGCACAGCAGAGAGGCACAAGCTTTGCACAAATTATAGCAGAGGGCAAATAACACAGCTTTAAAACCACACACAACCAAGTGAACACAAGACAGGAGAGGGATTTTAAGCTGAAAAACAGTTCTCCAGGCAGTTTCTTTTAATTCCCTCTTCACACCAAAGACAGACAACCCACACAGGCTACACCTCTTTTCTGTTGCTGTTTGGGTTTTGGTTTTTTTTTCTCTTTCTCTTTTTTTTTTGATCTATGGGAGTCACTAACCCATTTCTGGACTGGGCTGCAGTGGATCCTTCTAACATCAGTGTCCATGGACCACCCCATGAGAGCCAGAGAGGTTTAGGACACCCCACCAGCAGATTCCAACGCAACAGCAAGAGCCAAACGCACTGATGGTTCAAACCCAGCCTGTGTTTATTGCTTTTGTGTTTCCCTACGGCAGGAATCCCTCAAACAAAGGCTGGTGTAGTAGCAGAAGCCTCAACCCTTGTATGTTGTATTTCTCTGCATTGTTAACAGCAATCCAGATCAGAGACATGAACGTGGAGCTCTGTTTAGACCCTTAAATAATCTCTGATCTGTCCACAGTGGTATCCATTCTTTCACAGGACCGTAAGTTATTTGACATGCTACACTAACAATAGTTCTGCCAGGAGTTTTCTCAGAGGATTTTCTTCTAAACCCCATGTATTATCCTAATAACAGTTCAGGAGAGGAACTTGTATTTTTAGCCACACATTTTGGGTAATTTGCAAGGGTTTCATTATTTCCCTCCCTCCAATTAATACGGTACAGACAGCAGCTGCCACTACCTAAAAAAAAAATATAAAAAGGAAAAGAAGCCAGCAGCATCTCCCTCCAGCTCAGAGGCCAACAGCACACAGTGCAGCAGTGTTCTGTGAGGACCAGAACAAAACCAGTGAGCAGTGCCAGTTTCATGGAGCCTGATCTAATTTTAACAGAAGAACTACACAGAATAAAGCCCTTGACAGAAACATCTGGACCTTGCTCAAGTCCTCAGCACTTACTACACCACAAAAAATCTCTTAAAGGCACAAGTCTTTAGATGTCATTTTCTTATTGCTTGTGGCACCTCTGCTAACACTGTACACGAACTGCTGGGCACAGTTTTACTCTGGGCTCTCATAACCAGTGAGACACTTTGTCAGGAAAAGTAGTTAACAGAGGCCAGTAATTGAAGTTTTCAGAGGCTGCATGGAACGACACAGAGCAGTTTCTACAGATATCTTAATCCACACTTCCCATCAGCTAAATTTAGCATCTGCTGATGAACAAGAAATCATTTCTATTTTCTCTTCTGCTGGAAGCTGGACAGAATGAGTGCTCTCCACACACAGAGTACAGTTTCACATGCGCTTTTCACAGTCAGGAGAAATGTAAACTCCCCACCTGCCCTGAGCCCAGCCAGTTCATGCCAGGACAGCAAACACAGCACTGACCAAGACAAGCCACACCATTTGTATCAGCTTTTGGAGGATGCTGCAAAAAAGACACCACTGGCCTCTTGCCCACAGCTGGTTCTTTTCCTGTATTCCATCTAGACATGCAGATTATTTACCACTGAGACCTTCATCCCCTTGCCAATGTTACCATCCACCTGAGTTAGTTCAGAACTAGTTTCAACTCCCATTCCTACTACCTCAAGCAAGCACAAAGGATGCATCCCCAAACAAACATCCCCATTTCCCATGTGGCTTCCAAGGTCTGAGGATGCACAGAATGAGCTGTTCATCCTGCCCCAAGCCAGTGGCAGCACCAGGGGTGATCTCAGGCAGTGCTCGTGTCTGGCAGCACAGAAAGAGCTGAGCACCTTGCTGCAATTGGTCCCACTGTAAGCATTTCCAACCAAAGCACAAGCCATAAAACCAGAAAAAAACAACAAAAGGAACAAGCAGCACCTTTTACACCACTACTCCTAACTAGTATTCTCTCACCCTAAAATATCAACGTCTAAAATACCCAGAACATTAGCATTTTATGAGGGGTTTCAGTAAAGTTACAGAAAACAGTTAAAGACTTGGGATGTCTTCACTGAAGTAGAAATGCTTTGTAAAAGGCAAATCCAGCTAACTGGTCTTTGGTCCCCCAGAATTATTGTGTCTGAACTCTTCCAGTCTTTGATCCATTTGAACAGCATCAGTATGACCATGTCCAGGCCTCTGAGAAGGCCTTGCTACAATAAAATCTGTTCTCTTCCCTCTCCCACCTAATTTTGTTCTGCATAAGTCCTCTACCCCCTGTCCCTTTTTCACTGAGCATCTATTATCACATTAAGGCTTTCTATCAGGTGTCACTATGACTAGTATTTCTTGACTAACTTTTAATCTGGATCTCAGAGAGAACAGAACTTGAATTAAATTAAAGCAAAAATTAAAACATTAAGTATGAAATTTATTCTCAAAAGGTGGAAAAAAGAGCAAGTGGGTCTTTCAAGAAAGTTCAAGACAGGATAAATTCCACTCTTGTTAAAATTAGAAGGTTGATGAAATACTCCAATGACACCAATGTAAAACCAATATAAAGCAATTTTGAAAACCCCATATATGAATTAACATCATTCTGCAGAGTCTTAAATAAAGCCAGTAATGCAAAGAAACAGAGTTAATCTTTCAATGAAATCACAACATAGCAAACTAGGGATCTGACCTTTACAGTAATTGCTTTAAAAAACCCCAAATGATACAGAAATAGTTTTGTTCTTGGTGCACTTCCTGACACACTACCAGGACAGCACACTTCCTGATCACCCACAGCAGCAGACAGCAGGAAGCCAGCACAAACTCCAAGCTTTTAGAAAGTGCAGCAACAAATGGTTTAAGCGCAGTTGAAGAACAGTTTTTGTCACTGAAAAAGCCCTCAATACATTTTTAAAGGTCAGATTAGTAAACAAAGACATGAAAGAGCATCAACATAGTCCAAACATTTAAAAAAAAACATAAAAGCCTGCCTGATTTTTACTGAAAAAGCCCTGCTTTCACAAGTATTGCGACAGCAAGTTCAATGCAGCCACAGGCTCATCCCTCCTTTTACATACCTGCTGACAAACTCTTGGAAAGAAGAAAACAGCAGGTAGTCAATGGCACTAAAATCTTGGTCTGTTTCATTTAAATGGAACTGCAAAAACACCAGTTCCCTTTTCTTCACATCACGGGGGCCTTGAACAACCAAAGCATACTTCTGTAAGCAAACAGAGATGGTGAGAGGAGCGAAGGAATCCTCATTTCCTGTTCATTAATTTGCCATCTGGCACTAACACTCTATAGAAATCTAATACACACAGGGAGTTTCTTGGCTGCTGCTAAGTACACATCTATTAAAATACTTATCAAGAATGGCACTTGAGTCTCTCCTTTTAGTTTAAAAAGGAGGTCTTCACATTAAGATTCAGTGTTTAAATATTAATATTTAAATATTAAATACGGTCACTTGTGGGTTTTGGATATTTGTTTCTACAGAAGCAAGCTTTCCTGCACTTCCAAAGGCAATTTAAGACAGACTATCAGTCAATGTATACCTATCTTGCTGGCTCAAAGCATTTCGGTGTAATGAATCACTTGGTGCCCATTCAAGATTCTTCCAAGTGTGACAAACATGGTATGTAATTCCCAGCAGGAATTCATGTATGAATTCCTAGCAAACGTAGAAAAAGAGATTAGCTATCCTCCTTTAATGGATACCGATACTGCATTCAATCAAAGCTAGATTTACAATATCAAGGAAAATGCTTCCCAGTTCATTGAGGAGAAGAATGAAGTGAGAGTTTCACTGTGAAAAATGACTTATTTTATCTCATTAAGGGTTTTGTGCTGCACACACCCACAGGACAGCTGATCTTCCATAACACATATATACACTGACTGGGGTCTTTTACATTTCTGAAAACAAAATGACAGATGGCTTACAAAAAATTCAAACCAGAAGCAAGGATTTTTTTACAGCAAATAGTACATACTTCTACTTTCCAACAAGATTATGAGCAGAAAACCCACAGTGAATAAGCTTTTTTCTGTTATATTGTTATTACCATAGTTTGATTAGTAAAAGGATCTGTGTAGTTGATCCTCTGAGTGATGCATTCAATGGCTCCTGGCTGACCTGGATTTATCAGAGGTGGAATGTGATCATAGTAATGATGTTTACAGCTAAGCAGTCGAGCCTTGCCTGGGTAGAAGGCAATACCTGTTTGGGGAGAAAAAACATTGGAGAGCGCTGATTTCCTTCCTGAGGACATAGATTTTCATTCTGGAATTTAATCCCACAGGATACCAAGCTATCTTTAAGATGCCACAAAACAATCAAATTAAACCATGCACTTCCACATTTTTCTGGAGCAGGACAAAAGTATCAACTGCATCAGGACAGAATCCCCATGATGCATTGAAAAAAATGACGGTTTATTTTATATTCTGTTACAACAATTCAGGGTCCATAGAAGCTACCAAATTTCCCTAGTCTTCCCACAAGCCAGCAGCTAATCCATCAGCCCCTCTCAACCACAGAAGAATCTGTAAAATATGTGAAGGGGCATCAAATGTGACATATAATGCTTCAGTTATCATTTAACACATCAAGTGTTAATTGGAAACAATGTACATACCATACATGACAAATCAAATATTACTGGCTGAGCTAACAGAAAAGATACTCTTCAGAATGCAGCATCTTCTGTTAACTTAATGTGACACCATGATGAAAATCAAAGCCATCAAACACACTACCATCCTTTATTATTTACATCACTGGGTAGGGCAGGCAACTGCTGGATGGAAACCCACATATGCCATAAACCTCCTGTTCCAGTCCAACAGCACACTCAAACAACCTTGGCCACCTCAGCTTTGGAAGGCTAGCAAAATACAGGAGCCAAACCTCAAAATCCTTTTACACCACCTATGCCCTATTTATCACTGGAAACAAGCTTGTTGGAAGATAATCTAGTCTAACTTAAGGAAAAAAAAAGTATGATTGATTAGATATAATTAACTCACAGCTCAGATGACCTGCCCACCAAAATGTGAGATATCAAAGCACTCAGCATATATCAAATGCTTTATTCCTTTCTTCAGAGCTCCATGCTTACAACTTGCCATCTCATCACTTTAATGGAGCAATAAAATAAAGGACTACATTGATTGAGGTCCTTTGATCTGCAGGGATCTCCAACCATACTTTTGGATTTAAATGCATGCTGCTTTGCTTACTTAAAATCTGCTTATTTTCTCCCTGTTGCTGTATGAAATGCTCACATGGTGGGGGGGGGGGAGAAAGAGAGGAGGAAAAGTTTGAGTTTGCTTGCTCTTACAGTCGGGTTCATATGGTCCAAACATAAGGCACTACTTCCAGAGCTGGGCCTAACTGGCCATAGAGAAAAACAACTACAGTAATATGGCAACAACTCCAAACACCTTTCAGCCACAACTACTAAAGTGGGTATTTGGAAAATGTGGTAACACTTCAAACAGAAGTGTTATTGTTAAACTGGAAACTCACTGATGACTGACTGAGCTGCATTTGCTGTCATGGCTCTACTTATGAACAGCTACTGGACAATTTAAAAGAATAATAACAACAGAACTAACTATTCAAAAATGCTCCTGTGGAGCAATTCCTCCTGCAAACTGCAACAGTTTCTGCTGCCACATTGCATTTTTGTGCCAACATTGTTCCCTGCAGTCACATCACTTTTTCATTGCCTACTGACGTAATACCACGTTGTAAACAAGGCAGGGTGGAAGTAGAAAGTGGCATTGTGGTTATTTTGTGGTTGGTTTGAGAAATTCACCTTCTTTACTGTGAATGGCATCTCATTGCCCAGTGCAGCACTGAGCTCCTGATACACATCCCATGTGTTACTCTGTTTAAATTATACATTTTGAGGAATATTTCCAAAACGAATTATCTTTCTCCCCTAAAAGAGGACTCATTCTAGAGTCTGAAAACACCTCTTATCTGTGAAATGTTGCATAATTCTTCACAGCTTCTACCATTCATGTTATTGGCACAACCTCCCAGAAGTCTCCCATACAACGTGCACATTTCTGTGCAAAGTCAACACAACTTTAGATTGTAAAAAGTAAGGAAATTAAAGACCTGGGTCAAGGTATGCACTCCAGGCCCTGGAGAATGAACACCAAAAATGTAAAACAATTCAAGGAAAACGTGAACAAGAACTTAACCCGTTTTGCTTGTTACTGCTCTTACCAGGTGCATCATACAAGGACACTTCCTTGTAAGTGACAGACATCACTGGGTGTTTGAGCTTCTCCCTGAAGTCACTGATGGTTTGGTAGACAAGGAACACAGCTACAGCCATGAGCAGCAGATAAATAAACAGGAGAATCACTGAAAAAACATTCTTTAGGCAGGTCTTGCTGAAACGCAAAGAAGGGGTAGTAGTACCCAGTTCACCATCTGGAACCAAACAGAATATGGATTGGGACTTTAAAATACAGATATTTCTGCTGAATTTTCATTTAAAGATCAACCATGTGAGAGAAAAGTAATCCTCAAAGTCAGCTGGATTTAAAAGAACCAGAGTTCATTTTGGTTTTGATGATCAGCCAGGCAGATGCTTCCTTCTCAAGTAAGAGGTGTAATCAACCTAAGATTGTGCCTCCCTTTGACATGTCAGAATTTGGTACTCTGCTTAAGGGCACTGCAGGCAGGAAACAAGGTTTATCTTCAAGGACAACTGAGAAACAAAGTTTTAAGTTTACAAGAAAGTCTGTTGATGGTCAATCTTCACTTCTGGAAAAAAAACCTCCTTTCCCCCCACCTCCAGTCTGAAGTAATTCTTATACACACTCAGCATAGACATTAGTGGAGTGATTTAATATTCTAATGCTCATGCCCAGCTCTATGCATTGCATCTCCACCGTGGCAGAAGTCACAAGATATTTGTCACCCTCTAGTTCATAATTCCTTGTGCATGTTAAAAACTTTCATAGGATTCTTCCAATTACAGTTAGAAAGAGACTGACCCAACTCTCCCAGAGTCTCCTTTCCTTCAAATCTTGTTCTCTTTACATCTTCACAGTAGTCTCACTCACACACAGACACTGCTTTACTCATACTCCTTGCATTTGCCATTTCTTTTGGCAATACAAAAAGGGGTTCCTGTCTTCTTGAGTTACAGATCATGTTTTGTCATGAGCGATATACAGCTGAACACAAAATTTTATGTTGAAACTCAAGGTAAGAAAGGAGATGAGCAGCCATGCTTCCTGCTGACTGCTCTGTGTGCTGTCATTTAATGAGTCAGGCGCTCTCAGGCCATGCCACACGCTGCTCTCCAACTCTGTGGTTTGGTGTTTGTGCCTTCCCACAGCAAACATGAGCCTTTTAGTGAACCCTATTGCACACATAACCACTTACAAATGTCCATGGGCAAGTTACATACCCGGAGATGGCAGCCAAGGCAGTTAGGACATTAATACGCATAAAACTGCACTGCTGAAAAAAATAAGTCTTAAACAGCTGCAAGGCATTTAGGCCATACTCCTTTCAGGCTGGCTAACCTCAGTGCCCACACCTGAGCTGCAATAAGCCCATTTAACACTGCTCCATGCCCTCCAAAAGCAGCCTGAACTGTCTAACTAAGAATCTATTTAAAAGCATCTATTCAATATTTCATCTTGCTCATGTAAACCTGGCACAGACTCTACCTGCAACCCACTGCCACTCAGGTGAGACACAGCATAAAGGAAGATGATATACTAAGCTACCTCAGAGTCAGATGTGCTGAACCTGTTTTGATTGAGCACAGTTCCTGACAAAGAAATATTCTGCTATCGGTCCTTGGAAAACCTCCTTGGCTTTCCATCAGTACTGATTCACATAAAATAAGTAAGTGAAATTAGTGAAGTAAGTGAAATAAGTAGTGAAATTAGTGTTTTGCTTATTTTCAGAAGTGCAATAAAATAAAACCAAAACAACCAAAGCCACACACAGCAGCAGCAGCAGCTAACAGGCCCTAAGAATCAGTAATTTTTGGGTCAATAGCTCTCACCTGGTAAAATAACAGAGCTGGAATCTTCATGAACTTCCATCCCTCCTTCTCTTTCCTCTGTTGGATTTTCAGATGCTCGCTCCACATCTTCACTCAGCTGTGTAGTTAAAACAGTGGTTCAATTTCCAAACATGCTCTCAACTTGAAATTGTTGGAATTTCTAAGGTACAAATAAAAGAGGCTCCAACTAACCAAACACACAAAAAGATGCCCCCAGTCCAAGAGCACCCAACATCTGTTTCACTTGTTCATAAGACAAAAGCCACATTTCTGCAGAATTAGAGCCAAAAATTAAGTGACTTGCATGCCACAAATTTAACCTACTTCTACTCTGCTGCTTCAACAATGACATGACCTTTCCATTCAAGTTCAAAGTAATTATTTTCCCAGCAGCTCCAACCCAACAGACTTTAACCCCACAATTAGGACAGTGTCCTCTCACAAGCAGGAACTCCATTCTGTCACTGAAGAATATATTTTTAGGCGTAAGGAAACCACAGCACATACCAGCAAACAGAGCATTAGCACTTCTTAATAAAGAGGTGCAAAAAGCACAAGATACATTTTGAGAGGTGTTAAGGCAAGGCACTGAAATACAGTCTCAGCCACACAGGTGGCTGGGTCATTATGAGACAACAGTCAAGCATCTCTATATTTTTGGTCCTTATTTGATCTCACATATTAGTGGTTATGCAACTAATTAGTCTTCCAGTGTTTCTGAAACAACAACAGAGACCTGATGTTTTGTTGTTTTGCTATTCAGAGCTCTGGGCTCAAACTGCCAGGCCACTTCTGTCAGAGTCAGAAGCTTGTCACATCAGATACGCATCACAGGACGTTGTGAAGCACTACAGATTTTATACATTATAAAGTATCTCTTGTATGTTTTCCAAGTTTTCTTTCATGGTGGGAACTGACACAGAGACTACAACAATGCAAACCAAGGCATGAGCTTGCAGCACATCACATTAGCTTTGTTCCTGTTTCAGGGAAAATGGGGGCACAGATAATGCTGCAGTGGCACTGAATGCTACACCCCTAACTTACACAACAGTAACATGCATGTATCCGTAAGGGAGTGCTTTTACTTCACCCAACTTTAATTCAGTACTGAAATCATCATTATGCCATCACCACCTATTAGCAAAGAGTCCACTCACTTTACGTCTTCAAAGTCTGACGTAAAGTCTCCATCACCTCCTGCTGTATTTCTGTATTCATTTCCACCACACAAAGCAAGATGAAAGCAGCTACCCAGCTGTTTCTAAATGCTCAGTATATAAATAAAGCATGATTTCCCATAGCATGAGGCAAGAAGTGAACAGGTAACTTGTAGGCTAAAAACTCAGCTCATGTGCAAAACCCTTACCAAGGTCCAACTGAAGATACCTTTTTCAGCTATCACCATAAAATAAGGGAAAATTAAAACTCTGCCCCTTTTTGTAGAAACATGGTTCTGTTTGTTTATCTGACCCAAAATAAGCTACTCTGACCCAAGAAAAGTACTCACTGAACCTCTTGTATTAGCTACACAAAATCAGCTAAGAAACAAGTTCCAATTATACTGATGCAAATTGTTGATAGCAGGGCTGATCTAACAAATACAAGTTACAATGTCACTGCAGTTCCTCAGCTGACCCCCACACCTCTCTCATTCCCCACGTACAGGCACCTCATTGACTGAGGTTATTGAGAGGGTAAGTGAATTCTGTTCCTGATGCCAAGGAGATCCCAACACAAGTTTTCAAAAGAACAAAGCAGCATTTCCTATCCTCTCAAGAGGATCTACAGCAATTTTTTTCAAGTGTAAGAAAAATTATCTTAGAGGTAATTCCCTCTAATTCAATCTAAACGATTCTGTGATAAGCTCAGAAAACACAACCTTTCAGCACTCCTTAGAAACAAACCAAGAAAGCCTAAACAATATGCAACTATGTTTTCTTATCTCTGTTCACAATGTTTCACAAGCTTTTCACACAGAAAGCCAGAGAAGGACAGCCAGGAAAGAGCAGGACTACTAACATAGCTTCAGATGCAATAAGCAGGTTGAACTGATGTGTAAGACCTGCTCCCTAAAACCAGCTATATTTTACTGCAGATCCTGAACACCTGAACTAAGAAGAGGTCACCAAGATCCCCGTGCTGTGCATGGCTCAGCCACTGTGCTCTGAGCAGCACACAGCACCCTCACTCTACAAGGCAAGGCAGAACAGACCTACAAACCCAACACCACACACACACACACACCTACAGTCTCCCAGTGCCTGGGAAGCCAGGCACAGCATTACTGCAGGACAGCTGATTCCAGGTCACACTTATCACTCCTCATGGATTTGGGGATTCTGCCAACAGGAAACCCGGAGCATCCCAAACAGGTTCACCCTCACGGGCCAGCCCTTCCTATGTGGTATTTTTGATAAAGGGGTGAAGCATGGTGCCAAGCAGAAGGAACACAGATTGCAGGATGGTTAAGCTTGCAGTAGGATGCAGAGACAGGACAGGATGCCAAGGGCAGGAAGGGCATGAAACAGACCTCAGCATTCCTCTGGGGTCAGCACATACAGCCGAGGGAGAAACAACCGCAGGAACCCGCCCATGTCCCAGCAGTTCTTTTTCAGTCTTGCACACAGAAAAGCACTGAACAAAAAGAAGCTCAGAAAAGGCAATTCCAGCCATTTGAGCATCCCTGCCAGGGGCAGAAGCAACAAAGACTGCTGCGGGTGCCAGACAAGGAATGGACACACAGGTGTTGCACTTACACACAAAACCTATCTTGACTCCTGCCACAGTGTGCACCATACACAGTTTGGGATAAACTCAAGCATATGGAGCAGTGTCAGTGGTGGCTGATACTTAAAGTGGAAACATAACATGCATCATCCATGTCCACACTTCAGGCATTAATGCAGCTTCATTAACTCTCTGAAGTGCCTCCCCTAGGTAAAAGCACACAAGTCAATCCCATCTTGATAGTCATGGGCTAAAACCTTCCTACTGGATAAAAGTCCTTTAAATAAAAGGAGAACTTGTTCATACAGGCCTTTGCTGATCCGCTGATTCATCACCTTCCAATGCCTTCTAGCCTGGCAAGAAAACCAGAAGCTGAAACTAAACAGACAGTACCACACTAAATTAGAATGCATTAAAACTGAGCCTCAAACTACCCGTCACGTGTAGAGGAAGGAAAATATCTACGTTCCTTTTCTTTGCAAGATACAAACAAGAGTGCTCTGCTGTAACTCCCTGCCGCAGCTGAACTTGGCACACATGGCTTGTGTGTCTACTCGGAGAGATAGGAACGAGCAAGGAAGCCGGGCTGCTGAGCCTGTACATTGATATGCAAACCAGGCGCCGCCTCGGGCTTTTGGCAGTGTGATAAAGCGTCCTTCAGTTTCGGATGCGAGTGCTCTGCTACCCAAGGGCTTCTCACAGCCGACAGACCATCCCCTTGTTACCAAATCCCAGATACGGAGTCCAGCTGTATTCACCTCACACACCTGAAACAGCTGCCGCTCACTATCGTAACCACGTTCAAAGGTAACACACCGAGGTGTACGCACCCGACCCACCCGGGCTCCTGCAGAGCGCGGCCGGGCGCTGGGTGCCCGCGGCGTCAGGCGGCAGCCGGGCTCACAGCGCCGGCTGTCCCCGCTGGCCAAGCGGCGAGCCCCGGCTCGGGCACCAGCGCCCGGCGAGCCCCCCAGCCCTGCCCGGCCCCCGTACCTCCTGGTAGGATGCGGACACCTCTGGCTTTGGCATAGCATCGGCGGGAGCGGCGCCGCGGGGCCGGGCAGCGCCCGCCGGCACCGCACGGGGCGGGGCAGCCACGGGCCGAGCCGAGCCGGGCTGAGCTGAGCCGAACCGGGCTGAGCCGCCCCGCCCGGGCAGGGCCACGCAGGCGCCGCCGGGACCCCCGAGCCGCCCGGCCCGGCCCTTCCCGTCCCCGGCCGGTGCCCGCCCCTTGCCGGGGCTGCCGGGAGGCGTAGTCCGGGCACGGCGTAGTCCGGGCACGGCGCTGCGGTCCGGCCGCTCGGCGCACGTGAAATGCGCTTTTGGGAAGGTTTGTAGGAACATCTTTCCCTCCTGAGAGGTACTGATGGGAAGATGAGACTTTTTTGCATCACAGCGCAAACTCTGCTAGCACAAGCATGAGCCAGACTTGGAAAGCTGGCTCCCCCCAACCTGTACAAAATATTACCCTTTTAATTTTATTTTAAAAAAAATATTTTTATTTTCTTTTGCTCAAGACACCGGAACACCAGGTGTGCTTGACCAGCAGACAGAACTCCTGCAGGACTTCTGGGGTGACCCATGCACGCTGTGCCCGCAGCAATGGGGCACTGCAGGAAAATAAAAGCCAAAACCACCTAAGGGCTGATTCACGAGTCACGTGGCCACAAATACATACACAGCTTCTTCTTTTTTTTTTTTTTTCCTTCTCCAGCGTGGAAGTAATTGTTAATGTTTCATCATCAAGAAAAAGCATGTGCAACATTTTTTTTCATTGAGATGCAACACTGTAAGGGAGTCCCTGCTGAGTAGGTCATTTCCCTCTGCCCAAGGCCCACACCTAGTAAGTTAATAACCAAGATTTGAAGTCCTTTGACAATAACAACCCTATTATACATTTGCATTTCAGCACTGTAGTCAGGAAGAGTGGATGCTGCAGAAACAAACATCCAGGCTTTAAATCCTTCAGATCCTCACTTTACAGCATCGCGGTGAGGATTTATGTATCTGAAGTGTAAAAAGTTTCTAATTTTCTTAAGAAGGATAAACATCAAGCTTATTCTTCTGCCAGTCCTGAATGTTCCCCCGTGCCATATTTATAGCATAGGGAAAACAAGTAATCTGAAAATTTCCTATTTATTCTCTCCATTCTTAGACTAAAAATGTTTGGGTTTTTTAAGTCACAAAGATGAAGCTTGCACTGTGTGAGCTGATTTTGTGAATGAACATTGAAAACAGCTAGCAGAGAAACTTTAAGAGAGGAAGAAGGAGGAAAATTGAGAAATCTTTTTATTATTAGGTGTCGCCTAGTTATGGTGCCGCCAAGTCCATCTCTACAGCACGTCCTTAGGTGCCACATCCATGTTTCTTTTAAATACCTCCAGCGATGCTGACTCCACCACTGCCCGGGGCAGCCTGTTTCAGTGCCTGACAACCCTTCCCGTGAAGTTTTCCCTGATACACAATGAAACCTCCCTGGCACAACCTGAGGCTATTTCCCCTTGTCCTGTCGATTGTCACCCGTGAGAAGCGGCAGACCGGCACTTGGCTGCAGCCTCCTTCTAGGCAGTCGTGGAGCGGGACAAGCTCCCTCAAAGCCTCCTTTTCCCCGGGATCACCTCCATCCCTCCCCCCCAGCGCTGCGCAAGTATTCGCGGCTGTTCCTGCGGGCTCCGCGTCGCTCTCCACGGTGCTCCTTTAACTCCGGTCCCACCCCGCTCCCTGCCCGGGCCGTAGGCCGGGCCTCGGGCCGGGGGCGGTGCGCGCTCCGCGGCATGGCGGGCGCTGCGGCCCTGGGCCCGCTGCCTCTGTCCTGCCTGCTGCTCCTGCTGCTGCCGGCCGCCGGCGCCGAGCCCGAGCTGCGCTTCAGGCCGCCGGCCGAGGCCCCCGTACGGCTCTTCACCGAGCCCGAGCTGGCCAGATACGACGGGCACCAGGTAGGGCCGGGCCGCCGCTCTGCGCCGAGGCCGGGCCGGGCCCGCAGTCCCGGCGGCGCCGCCTTCCCTGGCGCTCCGTGCCCTGGAGGCGCCGAGACGCTCGGGATTGTCGTGCTCTGCTGCTGTGCTGCCCCGCCATCCCTCCCGCCCTGTCCTTCTGGGCATCTCTTGCTTCTCGGGCAGCAGTTTGTGGGAAGTTCGCAGGCACCCGTGTGCTGCAGCCTCTGCCCCTCCGTCCGGCTGGCAGCTGCCGGGGCTGGAGCTGCGCACACAGTCACATTGGGTGCCGTGTGCCCAATTTACTCGCTCCCTGCTTGGCATAGTGCTCCTGCCGCAGAGTTTCAGATTACCATGAGTTGGAGCCAAAGTTAATTTTCTCTCAGTAATCATTAAACCATGTACTTAGACTTTAAAAACAAACAAACAAACAACCACAACAAGGTTATCAAAATAACAAGACAGTTAACTTAGGAGTGTTTAGCTTCGTGTGATTCAGAGGCCTCAGCAGAACTCCAGACTCAATACGATGAAGTCCTGCATTGATACACGTCTGCCTCTCTTTTGAAACGCTGTCTGACCTTCTCAGGGTCTTCTGGAGGTACTTTGAAGAGACTAACCAATGTCTGACTAAAATTACATCTTATGTATGAAACACAAAGCAGAAGCACTGGCTTATTAAGTAAAACTGGCTTATTAAGTCAGCAGATCAGATTTACATGTGTTTATGTATTTATCTTTGTTTCTTAATCAAATAATGCTGTTGGCCACACACCCTTTTATTTTGGGCAATATCCATCTGCATTAGGAATAGAAAGATGCAATTGACGATCTTCAAGCAGACTAGTGTGCAGACAAGAGATGACTTGCTAAAGGGACTTCTGTGTCTTCTACGGTTGTGCTGTTTAGATTAAAGAGATTCTCTCGTTGCTTATGGTGGAATCCTCAAAGAATATTTGAGGCAGTTTAAAGCACAAGAAAGAAATGTCAAGAGAGGGAAGGTGTATGGTGATATAACAAGAGTAAACATACAACAAAGAATTTGTGTCCTGAGAGCTTGTGGATTTCACAGCTAAAACTGACTGCTTTGTGCCTGTGCTTAAGTGCTGAGGATGTATTGATGGCTTTCCCTCCAGGAAGGACAGCCCATCTACCTGGCAGTGAAGGGAGTAGTGTTTGATGTCACCTCTGGAAAAGGTCAGTGTGCTGCTCCTTTGCTGTCTACTTTGCTTTCATGTTATTATTCAGTCTTTTTAAATATTCCCAGTGTATTGGAAGCCTGCAGTTCAGTTGCAACAAAGATGCACTTTTTCCTCTTCTAAAAAACTTGATTTTCCTCTTCTGACAGCTCCCCTCCTAAGGTTTCATCTAGAGCTTACACTGGTCTGAGATCACAACATGTAGACAGACAAGCCAGCGCTGTCCAGGTGGCTTGGGCACTGCTGATGAAAACTGGGAGACACTTCCCAGATCCCTGAGTCCTTGCCAGACGTGGGGTCAGGCCACATGGGAGCTACAGCATTTTACTGCCCTGGGTACATGAACTGAGCAGATCAAAGCTAACGTGGATGTGCCCCCTGTACAATATCAACACTGCTGCAGCTGCTTCTTTTCCTTCTGAGCTGGTGTGCACACCCCTTGCTGTTTGTGCCTTCCCTGAGAACTACAAATGTTTTAATTTGAACTCCTGCTACTTAATCCAGATTTGCTATTAAAAGTTTGAAGGGACCATGAGGGTCTTAGACACTTTGCCTTGATGTCATCTTAAGTAAACTAATGGCTTGTAACTGTGTTTGTACTAACCTTGTCTGAGCATACACCTTGGGTTGGCTGATCTTCAAATCCTAAATTACACCAGGCTTCCAAATTCTGGAGTCTACAAATGTCTCATGAGACTGTAAAGCACAACTCCCTAAATAATGGGTAAAATTTAAGAATGCAGTATAGGAAGTTCAACAGCTGTATAATCCCAAAAAGTAGGAAATCCAAAGTCAGTTCTGGAAAGAAGAGTCTTAGACTTGAGTTGTTGCTTTCAGTTCACTGACATTCAGTTCACAGGCTGGTAGAGGCTGAACATACCCTGTACATTATCAAATCATCACTGGATTTTATGTATTTTTTTAAAATCTGACAGAATTTTATGGAAAAGGAGCCCCATACAATGCTTTGGTTGGAAAAGACTCAACGAGAGGAGTTGCAAAGATGTCTCTGGATCCAGCAGATCTTACACATGACACAGTAAGAAAATGGGTCATCAGTTTAATTCCACTTTGCAAATTTTTATTATTATTATTATTATGCAAGATGATGAGTAATGATTTTAAATTATTTGTATTTATATAGGTTGATTCACATTTAAAATCAAAATGCATTAGTTCTCTTTAGATACATAAAGTATATTTACTGGTCATGAAAGGTGCTAACAGCCTTCAAGAGGAAAGTTTTCCATTTGTGAAATCAATACAACTTCTCTGTAAGCATGGGAAAGGGAAATCACCTGCTGTTTAAAAAGATGCTTACCAAGACAGTAAATCAGTTTCTTTGTCAATTGGTTTGGTGTATCCTGACATGGCAGGGAATGCTGGCTCTGGTGGTGGGCTGTTGCTTGTTTGACCTGAATACCTTAAAGTTTTGTCAAGGCTGAATTTGAATGGAAAGAATACAATTACAGACTGTACTATCAATTTTGTTCATCATGCTCTGCAGTGTAAACCCAAAAGCTGAGCCTAAGGTTTACAGTAATAATTAAAAAAAAACCCAAACATGTAAATATCTCTATTTTTATTTCTTTGAGACGGGACATTCATTTCCCTATTTCCTTTAGACAGGACTCACAGAGGAGGAACTGAAGTCCCTGGATGACATCTTCAATAATGTTTATAAAGCCAAATATCCAATTGTTGGCTACACTTCTCGGCGAATTCTGAATGAGGATGGCAGCCCCAATCTGGACTTTAAACCTGAAGATCAGCCACATTTCAGCATTAAAGATGAGTTTTGAGGAACATTTTTGTACCTAGAGAATGCCTGGGGAGAGGCACAGCAGAATATTAAATTACTTCCCTGTGTTGTGGAGTTCATTACTACAATTAGCTATCATGAGTCAGTTCTCTGCTCAGAAAATGTGTGTGTGTACACACACAGCATGGAGGAAACAAACAGATCTGTAGTAGTGTCATACCCCTGGGCTGTTTGCTGGAAATTACAGGAATTGTTTAACCTGCAAGTTCTTTCTGCCAGGATTTCTGTATTAAGAAGTGTATAATGTAAAATTACCTTCCTTAGAAGAGAGAAGAAAGCTTTTAATACTTGAAATACAACTGGTCTTTTTGTAAATCCCAAGTTGTTTCCCACTCTTTGGAAAAGCATAAATGAATTATTTGGGCAAGCCAACATCAGTTCTCTGTGCTTCATGTGAGTGTAGGTATCACGAGTACAGACAGGTGCAGTAGGGGTTACATTTTTAAAAGCATTATGGGGTTTAATATTTGATGGCTTTGAGAATACTGGATATAAAGCCACTCAGTCTCCTCAAATGCAGTTACTGTGGAGTATTTCTGCAAAGCCTACAGCTGTAAACTGAGAAAAATAAATACTTTTTTCCCCCATGAGGACTACTGTGACATTTTAAATAAGACTATTATGTTAGGTTTGGATAAATGGCACTTCACTTTTTAAAAATAATTATCGAAGATGTCATCTATATTAGATTATGATGATTTCCTTCTACCTTCCTCCAATCTTTCTCTGACAGAAAAAGGAAATCATAGCCCACTGTTTGCCACATACTCTTACAGCACAAGTTTATTATAGCAATTTAGTGTCCTGTGGATGTTGTTAGTATTTTTATATTAACAATTTCAGCTCTCATTTTTTATGTCTTAGTTTTCCTTTGTTCTTACCCTGGCTTTGTCACTGCTGTTTAATGAAATGTGCAGTGCCATGTTCCTCTTCCTCTTAACCTGATACAGAACTGCAGATCCTGCAGGGTGAAAGCAGACCCCCTTTATGGCATTTCTCTGGCAGTCTTTCAGCAACAAGAGAACTGTAAAAGCCTGAGCTGTAAAAATTGCTGCTAACCCCTGACTTTCACTAACTGAAGTAGAATGTGAATTGTCCCATGTGCGGATTTATCTGTCACTGTCACCATTTTGACTGATATGGGAAAAGCTAAGCAGCTTCTCCCAATTCTCTATTAATAATACAGATATAATAAAAATAGGATTCTGTATTGTTGTTCTATTTCTTAAACATTTTGGTAATTTTCTATGAAGGGAAAAATTTATTAGATGATTCTCCACCTTCTAGTTTGCAAGGGACAGCTGCCTGTCAGCTGAATAACTAGAAAAGCAGTTTATATGTATTTGCCCTTTCTTTCACAGTGTTACAGATTTTATTCTAAATTTGTTTTGTGTCTCACCATTAGGCCACTTTATTTGCAGGAGGGACCCCATGGGCCCCCTCACTGTTGGATGGTGCTCTGAGTAGAAAAAATAAATCAGCATCTAAGAAATAACTATTGCTTCAGATAATTATTTTTGTGTTACTGTTTATTATTATTACTGCTGACCTTTTGATTAGAGACCAACAGCAGCTGGGAGTTCACTCCTTGATGATACCTGTTGTCTTTGTGGGAATGCATGTGGGTTTGGTGGTTATGGGGGTTGGTTGTTTGCCAACATTTCACAAATAATTTTTCACTGCCTGCTAGGTTTTTTTGCTTCCTGATGGGGCAGCTTCAGTAGTTGTGCTGCTGTGATTACTGTAGAAGTCCTTGTTTCATCTGGGATTACAATATCCAGCTGCATTTCAAAAAAAACCAAAACCCTTTGTAGCTCGATTGCAGGTCATCGCTGCTCAGTGTTCGGGTTCTCTCCCTGCTTTTCCTGTTCTCCCTATGAAATCACTTTTGCTGATGTCAAGGCAGGTAACTCAGCTTCTCTTTAGTACTAAATTTCAGGTTCTTTTCAGTGAGGAAGTGCTCGCGTTGCAACAGGAAATGGGGATATAAAGCCCCTGCTTGTAATGCAAGATCCCCACGAATCCAACCTGCTCTCACCTTTGTCTGTGAGGGAGATGCCTTAGTCCTTCTTTTCTGTTACCAAAGACAAGGTTATCACAACTGAGTGCACTTTAGAATGCAAAACATTTCCTTTTTGGTTTTATTTCCATTTGGACACTGAAGTTTTCACATTTAATCACTTCCTAGGCTATTTCACTCGGGGTTCCCACTCAACAGAAGTGTTACAACAATAAGGCTCTAAGTGGACACATCCTTAACATGTTTTCACTGACTGCTTTTTAAAAATGCATTCAGAGTGCCACAGTATTTCTTTTAGTGTTAACTCAACAGCACTATTTTATGTCTAAGGTTGTTTTACTTGCCAATGGCCTGAAATTTATTTTGCTTGAAAGCAAACAGTCTGCTATGGCTGCTTTGTTCAGGCAGCTGCATTTCCCTGACCTGTCTGTTATTCCAGTAAAACAGGTGCTCTCATCATCTATAGATTACACTCAAGCAAGCTGTGCACAGCCCTGTTGTAGCCCTCCTACTCCACACCTCCTTTGGAGGGTCTAGAATTTCATTTTAATTTGCTTGCTGCCTTCAGAAAACATTGCAAATGGTT
>VZDJ01007749.1:9855453-9924042 GCA_008694505.1 Cyanoderma ruficeps | reverse complement strand
TTTTTTTTTTTGCTGTGTGCTTCCAACGTTCATCTTGCTAAATTAGGTCTAAGGTTTTAATGAATTGCTGCACCAAGTATTGCCTTCCTTTAGTATTTCATAATAGTTTACTCTTCAGAATGTTAAGAATTATCAGATGGGTTCACTTACCTAGATGATGCATCATGTGAGTTGGTGTTTCCCACCCGGCACTCTTTTCAATAGTGAGAGGATAAATTCTGTCATCCCTACTTTAAGAAAGACTTCTCTTATTAACTACTGAAGCATTAGGACTGCAAGTGTAAGCAACAAAAATTCAGTAAAAGGTTTATGAAATGCAAATCAGAGTATTCTCTTTATTTTTTTTTTTTGCAGTTGTAGAGAGTGCAGTGAAGAGAAATTCTCCTAAGAAAGTGTTATTAGTTATTGCATCCTAATCTAAGCAAGACCACCTGCTGGAAGGCAGGGGCTCTGAATCCTGCAGATTGAACAGCTGACAGTTTTCCAAGAATTTAGGATAAGACATAAAGTTCCTTCTTTTCTTTCCATAATGTGTATATGGACACCACTTTTTTGTAGCCCTTTGCCAAAATATGAGTCTTTCATTGACTTCAATCAGGTCTTGTATTAGCATTCTTCTGCTGAAAAGGCCTTGTGATCCTTTGAAAACTGCAGCTTAGCCTACTAACTTTGTTGACTGATGGTACCACTGGCTCTGAATTCATCACAACATTAGTATGGGAGTCAGTGTGGGATCACAGTTCAGACTGCACTTGTCCAACCTGCCAGACTTGCATGTTTCAGTAAAAATTAAAAGAGGATGCTTATCTGTTTAAGGATGGTGCTTTGGAATGGAAGAAGCCTCAAATCATTTTGTACATCACCTCCTTTTATTGTTCTTTCAAAACCACTATCAGGCAGTACATTCAAGAAATGATAGTTTGGAAAGATACTACATTGCTGTAGTTTTCCCTTGTATGACTCCCAAAAAACTCTAGAACAAGAAAAAACGGTTTAGATGACTTTCACATATGTATTCTGTCTCTTATAGGTGAATCTATTTATCTGAAATGGGCTCAATGTATTTGCATTTGGTCAAGAGAAAATGGAAGAGATGTGGAAAGATCCACTTAGGAAGCCCAATGCTTATTTTTCAGCCAATCTGGTTGAACTGAAAGGGAAAAAAGTGAAAAAAAAAATCTGACTACTTCTGTGAATGAAAAAGCTGCCAGTCAGAAGGATTCAGCTGCACATCAGGAAGATGTGCTAAGCAGCTCTCATTAGTATTTACATATTTTCAGATGAAACACTGGATATCTTGAAATCCCAGAACTGACGTAAGTGATGACAATCACACTTTGTTACCCATCATCCACTTACTCCTTTACCTAATGTTTTCCTGTCCATACAGGAAAAGATATACAAACCATGCAATTTATATGACAAACTTGTACTTATGAATATAAGTAATATTCATAAAAATGCACATGAAACTATAAGGTGAAAGTTAATTACATGGTATACAGAATGTCAGTTTTTGAACAAACTAGTACTTGTCAGTGAATGCTTTGAAACAAACAAAAAATCACTAAACTTTTAGATTTGTAGCATTTCACTCAGAGCTCTGTCTGTGAGTGCCAGTTCAGACAATTATAATGTACAACAAATCTGTCTGTCTTGGTCGAAGAATCAGTGCTATATCAAAAGGTGATTTTTTTGCCCCCTCTATATTCAGCCAGAGTGTCAAAGAGCTAGGTATATGATAGGTGGGCATCACTGCTAGAAGTACTCTTAATGGCATCAGCATGATTTTGACCTTGGCATGTCCAAAAAACCCTAACCCAGGAAACAGAATAGGTGGGAAATAAGAATTTATCTTAGTGTGCTACTGGGACAATTTATAGTGGCAAGGTGCATCTGGCAGAGCAGGTCTGATAGCAGTGCTTCCTATTTTTGCTTCTGTCAGATACGGCCAATGATAACAATGTAAACTTGTACCCTTACCCATCTGTTGGGCTTTACATAACACCTTCTGGTTTAGCTTTTTTTTCCTGTTCAGGAGAAAGTGTGAGTCCTGATTTACTTGTTTACAAAACTTACACTTAAATCTTGGCTTGGGTAGTCTGTTGATGAGAAATCCAAACTAAGAGAAACAGAGATTAATGTTCTGTGAAAAATAGAGCTTGTGCACCTGGATGAACTGCAGAGCCACAGGAAGTACTCTTGAATAAACAATTTCTTTTAATGTTTCCTGCAAGTTATTTGTAGCTGTTGCCATCAGAAATTTTGTACTGTTGATGAATGTTCAGCTTACCATGTTCTGCAGTACTCCTTGACATGACTCTTTATCATTATGACATGAGATATTATCCTTCTGAGAAGCAAAAGGTTTAGGAGAAACTGGGTGCAGGCCATCTTGGAGATAAGCCAGCCAAGAGAAATCAAAATATGACCTAATTTTCCCTCTGCTTAAAGAAACCTCTCTGAAAAAGGAAAAGAAATCACTGTCCTAGGGTCTATATTTTATCTTCCAGATTTTGCTGAAAGTTTTCCCATACTGTGCAAAGGCAGCAGATAAAAGCCTTGAAAAAGACTTGAATCTAAACCCTTGCACTGTGAAAATTTTAATCCACTTCTTGACATATCTCCTGGGGCTTTAAAGATTATGGCAACTCAGATAGTGGTGTACAAAGAGTCACACACATGAATTGGATCAAGCCAGGCCCAAGCTAGTAGGAATGTCTGAATGTAGAGCTGAAACTTTGAGCTTTCACCCATCTTTTGTAGACAACAAAATCTTTGAATGGAAGAAAATATCCTTAAAGGTGGCACTTGTTTCAGCCAATTTGAGCAGACAGAATTAGATGATAACTGAAAACTTCCTCGTGCCTTGTTCTGTGCTGCTTTGCATGGATTCTAAAATCATTTGTGTTGGATACACAGAACGTAGTTACCAAGCAATTCACTGCCTGGAGGGTAACATTATAGATTAAACTGATAACTGCTTCAAAATAACCATGGCAGATCGAGAGTATCCTAGGAAGGTTATTTGCCTCGTTGAGGGCTGTGGCTCCATAGCCTTTATTTTACACTGCAGATAGAAGTCCAAGTAAACTCAAAATTATCCATTACATTTATCCCTTTATTAATTTTAAGTTTGAGCAAGACTTCTAAAAACTTTACTAATAAGAATGAATATTGTTCCACAAAAAAGCAAAGTGTTCATTCTGAACTGTGCAGTACACCTAAGTATAGTTAAGGCAAAAGTAGTAATCAAAGGGATTACATGTTTAAATTGAGATTACATTCTAAGGTAACATGTCTTGGAAGTGCCTCAGGCATTTCAAGGATTTTTCCTTATTTATTGTTTAACCATGCTCTGTAATTTAAATTAGATGCAAGACTTTTTAAGAATAGGGCAGTAAGACTCACAAGGCATTTGTGAAGTATTTTCATGTTACACAAAGACAAATGTACACGTGCACCTGAGATACACAACAGACAGATCCAACAATTTAGACAAAGGCAACAGTCTTACAGTCTTTTAAAACATGTCATATTCCATGTATTTCTTAAACTGAACAGGTAACAACACCCTGACACAACAAAATGATAGGCAGAAATGAGCTTGTAGGGATATCTGAAAAACTCTCAGAATTAATGGGTGTAAAAGACCAACCTATCAATTTTAGTGCACTTGAAAGGATTTTAAGAACATGACCTTAGCAGGGCTGTTTGGTATGTGCTCAGCCTCTGTGATTCTACACATTAAATATTATTATTTAATAATAAAATTTTAAATAAAATAAATGCTTTCCCACTCCTCTGAGTGGTCTTCTTTGAGTTTAGCATGTCTTG
Organism: Cyanoderma ruficeps; assembly: GCA_008694505.1. Taxonomy (NCBI): domain Eukaryota; kingdom Metazoa; phylum Chordata; class Aves; order Passeriformes; family Timaliidae; genus Cyanoderma; species Cyanoderma ruficeps. The sequence continues at coordinate 9,920,205 of VZDJ01007749.1, read as the reverse complement.
CAGGTGGAAGAAAACAGGCTGCTGAAAAGTTCATGTGTGAAGCAGCAGCTTATCAGTGGAATAGCATGATGTGAAGCAGAGCAAAGGAAGGGCAGTGAAACTCTACTTACAAGAAGCAGCAGGAGATTATAAATAAATCACAGGAGAGTGTTCTTTCAGAAGAGGTGAAACTTGCTGATGCTTTCAGAGATAAGGTTGAACTTGAGAACAGAAAATCGTGACATCCTCCTTGGATACAGTTCTGGGGAAATCAGCATGAATTAAACAGCTCATACTGCTGCCTCCTTGCTTGACAACCTCAGCCTCATTTTCCAAAAATATGCCTTTGGCTTTGATACCTTGCAGGTGCCTGGATTCTTGGCAAATCACACTGCTGCTGTTCAGTCCATAACTTATCAATTTTTCCCATTTTATCTTTAAATGATGCCCACTGCAGTTTAAGAAAGAAGGCTGGAATTTAGCCAGTGAAGAGATGGCCTGGGACACAAAAATGAAGGTGCAGTTTTCAGCTTCACCCCAGCTTTGCAATCCTTAATGACAGGCTTCCTAGCTGTTAAGTAAGCTGGTGTTTTCCTTGAATTCCTTGTGACTTTTGTCCCTGCTGTGACTTCCAGCCTCTTGAGGAAGGTAATGTTGGCTGGACATTTGAGCTGGTGGGATCCCAAGATGGCTATAGCATCAAAAATGCTACTTTATGGAACTCTAAATACTTTTTACTTTCCTCACTGCAAAGAGTGATCACTTTGTGGTTCTTCATCTTTCAGCTGAAATGAGTATGGTTTACCCCATGTTGATCCAAGTAATATGTATTTATGGGAAGCTTTAAAACACAGGAAAATAGTTACAAACCGTTATTCTACAATACTGTAGCTCATTTTATTGCAAGGTCTGTCAGAGGCAGTGTGTGTAAATTCCTCATGGTACTGTGAAAACACGAATATAAGCTAGTCTAATCTTTGAAATGTATCTGGTTTATGTTACCCTTAAAAAAACCCTCCAGTAGGCTGTTTGATTTAAGAACAACAGAAATAAATCAGGGGTTTTCCTGGTACTGAAAAATCATCTCACTGAATGTGTTTTCTTCACAGCTGGAAATCTGCTAGCCACTTGTATTTTTCATTGTGCACACTGCTGGTAGCCACCTAATAATCATTGGAATACCTGCATTAATTATTTACATAAATACTTCTTAAATTTTACTTCAAATATACATACATAAACGTTCTGTTTTCAATGGAATTGAACTAAAAGTAGACACCGTGTGACTTGAGAGGTCCCCATGAGCTACTGGAAAGCACTTCTAGATTTATAGACAGAGTTTGGAAAGCCAAATGAATTCTGTAGAATGTTTATATAAAAGCATTACTCTCCATAACTTCCTCTAACTAGGCTGTCCTTTCATTTATATCTTTTTCCATCAACTTATTTAGACTGACTCATTGCACCTAAAAATAGTTTAGATTTCCTTTATCTTTTTGTACTCAGAATAACACCACAAAATGGATCATGCCTACATGCAGTTATCTGAGGAAACCTACTCTGTTATTTCAGTTCATTCACTTTGGAGCATGGAAATCACTGAACCACATATTAAGTTGGTATAAATTTAAATAACCATGGAAGTCAAGGAAGGTACATGCAGGGATCTGATACCCACTTAAAGATGTAACAAAGATTACTGTCTAGGCCCTGGAGAATGTCTCACCTTTAGATATCCTTTCAGAAACAGCATGACTGCAGTGCTGTTAATGGAATCATCCCAGATCTCTGCTGGTGTTACTTCAAATAAATCCAGGCTTCTTGAATTTTAATTCTTTTGCAATTTTTTCCATGTAGCAGGAGGTACATGCAGCCTTACACCACAGGAGCCAAAGGAGGAACTCTGTGAATAGCAAGTTCTTACCCTGTCTGGGACAAATCACAAAACAGAAACAAACTCAAACATAGTTCATTATTCTGTGCCCTGCAATGTGGTGGTTGTTTGTTTATTTTTAAGAGAAAAAACCCAAACCAAAACAAAAAGCCAAATCAAAACAGAAAAGGGATTAGAGGAACTTCAGAGGGAAAAGTGGGACTATACCTACACACCAGAGAGTTGGTATGAACTTTAACAATAAGGCTTGTACACATTTGTTTACACATTTTCAGACAGCACAAAACTCCAAGAATGTTATGAAGCACTTAATCCAAGAGAGAACAGCATGGATATAATTTACCTGCTATTTATCTACTTCAGAAAACAGATTTTTGCCTCAAGCTATAAATCATTAAGGCCTCTAACTTTCAAACAGTGCATCACAAATTGGCTTTCCGGTTTATAAAAATCATCCTAATACGCCTCAGCGCTGTTTTCTTTCAAGAAAGCCTACAGAGAGCCAGCTGTCTGAGCTGGTTGTGTTGCTATGTAAGATTTGTGCATAAGTGTCTCTCTGGGAGTTTTGTTTTGGTTCTGTCATTTAATATTCATGACAATCACCATTAAGCTGCCAGCTGAGCTGCCTTAGCATCCTGCCTCCAGACAAAGTCAGAAGTTTACTCTTAGCCCACACAGCTCCTGGAAGCCTGCACTTCCACATTACTGGCTATTTTGGCATGCATTTCTTATATTTAAGCCAACAGGAGAAATAAAAGAAACAAAAACCAGAAGAATTGCTAGGGAAAAGATAAAGCAAGAGCGTGTTCAGTACTCCTAGTTAGTGATGATGTGGGTAAGCAATTAATCTGATCATTCCAGCCAATACACCAAGGTTTTGGGAAAGCTGACAATTCAAATGTGTCCATTAATAATAAAATGTGAGGGGGTAAAAGGGGAGGGGGGAAATCCTTGCTTTTAAGCAGCATGGAATAAACTGTACCACCTTAAAATTATTCATAGCCCACTCCATATCTGTCAAAACAATATATAAATATTGGGAGTAGTAAATAATTTCAGTGTCACTAAAAAGCAATATATTCATGCTAAAAGCAAATTCTGTAATTACATTATTATTTTAATGTGCATGTTTTTGCATCAAGAATGTCACAATAATCCAATGATGATTAACACTCTAGACAATTCAGTTGCACACAGCAACTTGGAGAAGTTCAAGGTTTTCTAAATTTCAGCTTCCCCAGTCAGGCAGAACAAAATATACAGTAGGACTCCATCCTGCCAGTGTGGGGCAAACTGAAAAGCCCTTGGAAAACCAAGAAAACAAAAGAGTGACATGAGGAGGAGGGAGGGATCAGTGATAAAAATAGAGTAAGAGGAGAGAAGGACCCTCACAATCAAGGGAGAGAGAGGTAACCGAAATTTTGATGTTGACAGCCACAGCAGAGTGAGAGAAGTCCAGAGCCAACCTCACTGTGTGGCTGGTTCCTGCCTCATTATTTCAGACTAGTGAAGTGGGGAAAGAAAAGAAACGTGCTTTCGAGTGGAATTAAGTACTATTCTATATTGTACATAGTGATTACAAGAAATATATATTGGACTATATTTCTCCCCTTAAGTTCCTGTGATAGTTTTTGTTCAGCTGCAGCTGAATGGACAGAAGGAGGGAGGGAGAGACTTACTTGTTGCCTGAAGAAGGAAAAATGTTTTTCCTTATTTTACTCTACACCCTGCAACAGAGAATCAGGGATGGATTTGTTAAAAACCAGCGGTTGAGGGAATTAAGGGCTCACTCTTCAATCAAGACTACAACATCATCTTTGCTAAGGAAGCATACATTTATTTTCTAGAGGGAGCCAGTCCCCCAGGGGTGTTAATAGCAACAATGTACTTCCAGAGTCAGCTTCCAAAAATAAAGGTTTGTATAAAAGCTCCTACATAAAACTTCAGAAAACAGACTTCTGAAACTTGCCACAGCTTCATGAATGTTTCTTCCCCACCAACAAAGAATTTAGGAAACGTGAAGAATGTGAAATACAAATATCTAACATGATGAACAGCTGTCTACACATAAAATGAAATTGCCAAAACATGGAAGAGTAAAGAAGAATAGAGCAAGGCCCTCCTCATTTGTATCTAACGGGCATCCCAAGTGTGGATGCAATATTTTGAACCAAATCACAATTCACCTGCCCTTCCTGGGTGGAACCAGCTCAGCCCTGATGGGGAGAGCCCCAGCAGTTTTCACCAGACTCTTCCTGTGCAACAACCAGCACTGCTCAGTCTTGTTTCTGCCTCCTGCTGCCTTCTGTCAGATCAACTCCTCTGCCTTTAGGCTGCTTTAAGGCTCTGGGAGCAGAAAGCCCATCAGGACTCAAAGCCTGTCATGAAATCCCAACAGGAAGACCCAGTTTTCTAGCACATCTTGTCATAGTGCACATCCTCTCCTAAGCATGATTCGTGAGCTGTGTAATAATAATGATAAGGTTTTCCTGCTCATTTAAGGAGAGGAAAGAGCTCTTATTCCAAGTATGACCATTATGAGGCATATACATATTATCCTGTTTATGCAGAAAACAATGATTTCATGTTTTTAGTAAAAGTTATCCATTAAGTGCCTTAACATCAAGAGGGGGATTAAAAAAGCAGCAAAAATAAAGGAGAAGCATCTCCTACTGCATACCAGATAGCAACTCTATACATGAAAAAAAAAAATATTTCTCAGACTTCTTTCTGGAAGCCACTTTTTGAAAGATATATTCTCTCCTTCAAATCCAGGCATAACTATGGCTTTATGACAATGTGGCATAGCTGTTTCATTTTCAAAAAGCCAGTGTACTCCCATTAGACTGCTTCTGATCTGCCCATAGCCACAAGCTACACTTAATATTGTTTATTTTCTGTAATTCGTGAGATCATGTTTCACCCTCAAGTACATTTCATAAAAGTATTCCTCTACACACTGTTGATTCAAAACAGCTAAAGGAAGTAGGAACAGGACAGCACAGTAATAGGCAACAGGCCTGGAGAGAAAGTTTAGAGAAAATTGCAGTTCAGAGAAGAGCTGTTTCTGTATGAGTAGAAATCACCTACAGGCAATTTTCCTTGTTTCTAGGAGCCTATTAACTTTGATATTTATGAAACTCTTAAGCTGCTCCTTTGGAAACAATCATAGCAAATCCTCCTCCAGGGGGTTATGAAATATTTCTTTTTTCTCTAGAAAGCTTCCTTAGAAGTAATGAAAAAAATTAAGAAATTTATTCTTGTAAATATACCATATATATATATATATATATACACACACACACAGAGCAGCTAAAAGAGCACTGACAGTTTGTTTCACATTTCAATCCACATTTTTCAGGAACTCCCTACTAAGAAACTTTATTAAATTCAATAGTAAATTTAATTTAGAAAGAGTGCTGTTTTCACTGTTTTTCTTCCCCAAATGTTTTCCTAGATGGATGCTTTCATAACAGTACTTTTTTGTTTGTTTGCTTTGTTTCCATGCAACTTGAAATCATAAACCAATTTTCAACTAGTGTACATGAATAGAAATACAGAGCTCCAACTGAGCCATGCTGAATTTCACTATTTTCAAATTCAGTCCCTCTTCTTTTCCCTAGACCACAGTAACCTCCTACATTAACAACTTTCATGCTTTCTATGCTGCTAAAAACCCAACATATTTTATATTATTTAGATCAAGTACCAAAAAGTACCTCTCTGATCATGAACATAATTACATATCCACTTCTCTTGCATAATTCTAGACTTAAATGGACACTTGCTTTTGGTTAAAAAAACCTTTGGAACTTCACAGCTCTGTACCTCACTGTACATCTGTGTACATTATTATCCCTTTCCCTTCTTTTCTCCTTTTTCAGGAGAAATATTAATAATATTAAGACATCCACACTGCTGGGACTTTTGACAAATATTGTTGCAAGGTACAGATAACTACTTATGAACCTGAAGCAATTGCTAAATCTAGCTAAAAGCTGTAGAAACAAACCATATGTTTTGGAGAAGCTTATTCTTGATTTTGCAGGGGAAAAAACCAAACATCCCTCCCTCCGCCCCCAAATTAAAAGTAAACATAATTTTCTAATTTCATGCTAATTTACATAATTAAATAGCTCCCCAGGGGTTTCACTGCCAGTCTAAGATAACAACCATGCAATCTGGCTCTTGCACAGAAAAACCACTTCTGATTATTGTTTTTATGCACAGTCAGGATTAGGCAAAAATCTTTCTCAATACAAGCCTGGAAAAGCTAAAGTCCAGAAGGACTAAGGGCTCTTAAATATTCAGTATAGCAAAATGCAGATTTGTCTGCCCCTGACTTTAAGAACATGGCAGTGAGCACCTCCCCTGCTTAATGTTTAGTTTAGACTGTTAAACAACACTTCTGATAGTCCTTAAATTTCACTGTCTGAGAAACTTATTTTCCTGCCTGTTTTTCTGAATGGCCTCAGAGAATCCCAGCAGAAAATGGAGTGGAAGGGAACTGGTTTGTAGTCCTAGAGAAGAAAATGGGTTTGAAACATAACTGAAGACACAGACAAATAGGTATTTGCCTCCCAAGCACCAGCCACAAGACAAGCAAATTAAAGAACCATCTGAGCCATTTTGTGGATGCAAAAACATAAGTGTGTGTATGTAGTTTCAGCAAAATTGTGTGGCCCGGACAGAAAAGTTACAAATGTAGGTAAGAAAACACCCCAACTCACTGGAGCACTTTGTAGAACGATCCTGAATTACCACAAAGAGAAAAAAAAAAGGGAGCGAGGGTTTTCTGAGTGCAGCCCTGATGGAAGAGAGAGGCTTGGGCTACTGCCAAAAGAGCTGTTTTCTATTGTCTTTTTTCCTGCTACATTCAGGAAAACAGGACCTCAGTTTAATCCTACTCTGATTACAAAGAATGTACACAAAGATACATCACTTTGTATAAACATTTCTGACATAAATAAACTAGAGGAGCTCAAATATTGGCAAACCACTAAAGTCAAAAGTTATGTAACTCCTTTCACATATACTGAGAAAAAATACACAGGAAAAAAACCCCAGCAAAATCCTGAAATATAAAAGACTTTTAGCATTCAGAATTTGTAATCTAAGTTGTTTTTTAACTTAAAGAATTAAAGATGTAATAGGAATATAAGGAAACATACTATTTCACAATATACAGATGAAACTTTCTGAAAATAGTGTGGAGAACTGAGGAATGGAAAAAAATGTTCTAGTCATCACATTACCTTGAAACTTAGAGATCTCCATTATATCCCAACCAAACCCCAAATTCCCTAGCTAGATCACTGAAACACAAATTCCCTGCACTCACCTTCATGGGTCCTTCTGAAAGCCCTGCCTGAGGCACCACTCTGTTCTCCCCTGTATTCCCCACCTCTGAGAGCTCTGTGCTGTGCAGCAGCACAGAACTCTTCGATTCCACACAAGTCAGACACCCTGAGGTTCTCAACCTCCAAAGAACTTGTGAAGTATTTTGCTGCATTCATGTATTTTTTGATGCCTTGAACAAACAAGAGCTGAAAATGTGCCTACAGAAAGATTTCCACTGCCTTTGCAACACAGCAGCTGAGCAAGACAAAGACCTGGTCCTTGGCCCTTGATTCACATAGGGAACGACAAAGACCTGGTCCTTGGCCCTTGATTCACATAGGGAACAAAAATTCTTTCCTAATGCCTACTTTTTCAGAGCAGGATTTCATTGAGAGTTCTGAATGTATCTCTCTCAATTCTGTTTCAGAACAGAGAAAGCAGAGAGTGCAGACTCTTCCAGAAAAGGGAAATCTAGTTCTTGTTTATATGAAGTTGCTCCCAGCTCAACTGATCTGGGCCAGAAACCCCTGGCATGAAAAAAGAACATTTACCTGGTGTATTTCTCCTACCCAGACTAACAGAGTACTTGCTTACATATGGTAACTATTGAAAAAGGCATTACAAATTTTAACTTATTTTTTCAAATAATCTTCAGCTCTTGGCAGCAGGTTTAGCACACTGGCACAGAGCACAACTAAGAAGAACAGGGAGGGGGGAAAAGTGCTCTTGTAATGGAAGAAAAATGCATTTCTCATCTGTTGATCTTGCTGATACCTCACAATCTCTTGTGTTGAGAGTTGTGTCACATCACCCCAGTCAGCTGAGCAGCAGTGAGCAGCTGGCCTCCCACACTGACCCATTTATCTTTCCCAGATGCAAGCGGGTCACTCTGAGAGGCCGATCCTGGCCCATGAACGCTGAGCAGGAGAGACATCCAGCGGCTGCTCCATCCAAGTGCATTTTTAAACACAGCCGGAGACGAACTCAACTGCCTCCTTAGCTAGTCCCTGGCCCTGCGTGTATAAGAAAACATTTATGAGCCAACTACCAGACATACAGAAACAGAGAAAAAAATATTCCAGTGGCTGAAGAACTACTTTAATCTCTGCTGGGCATTTTTCATGCAATCAACAGACTTCCTCACTGCGTTCTCAAAGTCTCACCCATGGTTCTCCCTTTTTCTCTGAGGCTTAACTTCATTATTTTGTTTCTGAACTCTCCATGTGAATTGGGATAGGTCTGTTACCTTCCATGAAGCTGTAATGTTCTGTGCCAACCCAGGATCTCCTTCCATGCTTTGCCATTCAGATACGTATTTTTCACATCTACTATCTTCTATTCAAATATTTTCTTTAACCTTAACTCTATTTGTACTACTTTTTTTTATCTACATAGTAAATAGAGCTCCCAGTTAACACTGATAAAAATTCCAGAGAATCAGTTGTAAGTCCTAGTATTAAATGGTTTGATCTTCACGTAAGAGCAAAGAGAAAGAGATTATTAACTTTACTGGTAGAAATTAGTAGTATCTACAGTATTTATGATTAAAAATTCAATGTCTTTCCTGTTATATCTAAACTATTTCATGTACATAAAAATACAGCTTATTTGGAAATATAAATCACCACAAAAGGGCTTATAAAAATTCTGAAGGCGATAAACGAAAAGAAGGGAAACACAGGGTTAATATTTTTTACTAAATATTAGCAATATTGATTTAGAAGTAATTTATTTGGAAAAATCAACTTTGTCCCTGCTACATGTTAAGTAATTATTTTTTTAAAAGGCTTGACCCTTACAAACCTGAAAGATCTATATTGAAAGAGTAGGAAATGGGTTATGTCTTCCATATTTAGAGAAGAATTAAAGGCAGGCAGTTGCTGACTTCACTGACAACAATGCAGGATGAGGAGTTAGGAATACAGTTAAGGGATGTGTTTAAAGAGCTTTTAAAGAGAAAAGAGCATCAGTCAGTTGGGTAAAAACAGGTAATATGATGGAATGAGCCAAAATTACAAGGATATGCTCCTTATGAAAAAACTGACATACCCAATAATTATTAGTAATTAATAACACACAGGAGTCAATGCTGGAAGCAGGACTGTTGATCCCTTTTTCTGTCTCTTTTTCTCTTTCATTAATCTCTTCCCTCCTCTCCTCCCTTTTACCCTACCCCTTTATCCCAAACCCACACCATGTGCTTATACAGTAGGTCAGGGACCAACAGAGCAATTTCCATGCTGAGTGTGCAATTCACTGATAAAACCTTCTTCTGGGTTGTTTGCAGACCCTCTGGTTTTCATAGCTCCTTTTGCCCGTGAGCATTTATGAATCTCTGCTGGTTCCTTACTCCTAAGGGCAGGACATCACAGCCACACAGGTGGGGAAAGTCTCAGGAACTCTTCAGTGACTCGACTCCCTGGATGTCAGTGAGCTGTCACAGCCGTGCCAACCGCTGTTGGCTACAGGGCACAGGCACAGGAGGATGTGGTTGGTCTGAGCAGTCACAGCCATTGCATTCCTGTCATTTCCTCCACGGCAAATCCATCGCGAACTCCTTTAACAGCAACACTTTGCAACACTCTGAGCTCCAGCCCACTTAGCACAAATCTACTACCCCTCGAATTACCTTTGATCAGTGATAAATTTGTTGCCCAGTTGTTACACTCAAATGACCTAAAGTTGTCCATCTGCTGAGTCCTGAACAGTGGCCTCTGAGAGACAAAACCAGAGACACCTCTTCATCCATCTGTACTCATGAAAATCTTCCCTAATTAAGTCCTTCCCTAATTGCCACACTCTGGAGATATAAAGTAAAATGGATTAATGCTCCATTGCAGAAAAAAGTGACACTGGCTGGAGACAATACTCATTTCTTATGAACTTGTTTATTTCTATACTTAGTCCTTTGCAGAAGTGCAGAAAAATGCATGTGAATTTTCTTCTATTAGAAGAGTTATTAATTATCAGGAGGGTACTTGGTAGAATTTTCACCTGTACATCACTACAGCTGGATACATACCAGACAGTAATGAAATTATTATTACTTTCTAGTTATTGCAAAAGATTTTTTTAATTTAAAGGTTAAATCAATAACTGATTAATTAATCAATTATTTAATCACTTAGGTCTAAACATATTGAAAAACATATTCTAATATGCCTACATGAAAAGTAAATATTTTTCCTTCATTTTCTTCTGCTTTGCAGTAAGAATTTACTGAAAAACAACTTTAAATGGTGAAAAACACTTTGGCATGAGGTAACCCTGATTTTGTACAAGCATTTAAAAAATACACCCCTGAGACAAGAAGCTCTGAAAGAACTTGGATCCTATTCTGTTGGGAAATGTATTACTGGCTTTTACGCCACATATTCTTTGCACTGAGAACCTTGTTTCAATCAACCCCCAAACACTGTGATAAAGTAGCTTTTATTGTCACCATTCTCCATACAGAAAATGGTAGGAAAAAAGCTACATCTGAAGTTTCACCAACACTTTACAGCTGCAAAGGAGCAGTAACTCAGATCCCTTGACCTAATGTTTTGTACTTCTCCAACAAATTTTCCTCCATTTGAGTTCAAGGAACAGCAAAGTGATTGCTGAGACAGCCAAGTAGACCTTAAAAGTAAACCTGAAACCAAACAATGTCAGCTAAATCCCAGTATCAGAGTTCAAATCAGCTTTGTTACAAAGTTCCTGTGTTAAGAATCCATCATATAATCATGGTTTGGGATGGAACCTTACAGATCATCTAGTGCCAAACCCCCTGTCACAGGCAGGGATGCCACCCACTGTCCAGGCTACTCACGAGCACCATCCAATCTGGCCTTGAACACTTCAGGGATGGAGCATCCACAGCTTCTCCGGGCAACCTGTTCCAGTGCCTCACTAAAGAATTTCATCCTAATACCTAATCTAAGTCCTTCCTCTTCCAGTATAAAATTGTTCATCCCTGCCCTATCACTATTTCCTGAGTAAGAAGTTCCTCTCCTTGTTTTTTATAGGCTCCCTCTAAGCACTGGAGGGCACAATGAGGTTTCCCTGGAGCCTTCTCCAGGCTGAACAACCACATCTGTCCACATAAGAAAGGTGCTCCAACCCTCCGAGCATCTTCGCGGTTCTCCTCTAGACTTTCTTCCTAAAAGTCTTTGTTACTTTTAGGCAACCTTCCCGGAGCCAGGACAGCACCGCTGCCCTTCAGGGCATGAGCAGCTCCGGGCAGTGCCCGGCAGCGCCTGCCTTGGAGAGAAGGCTGCAAGCGGAACAGTGACCACGAGAAGGCGGCAGAACACAACCTCCGGGAAACGCTTCCCTGCCGGCCCGGAGATTCCTGCATGTAATCCAGTTCAGGAACCTGGCAACCTTAAGGTATAAGGGCTTCCTGAAGTCGAGTGAGCAGCAGAAAAGCGCGGCACATTGCTGATCTACTGGGACATGGACGGGAGCATCCACATAAACCACAGCCAAGATAACCTTGGGTGTGAGGGTGAGTGCCAGGCAGAGCGGGTGAGGTGGCTTTGCTGCTTTGTCACCCTGGGGGGTTTACAGAGAAGCCTTAGAGGCTCTTAACACTGTGTGCCACAGACTCTAAAATGCTCTCTCTTGGTCCTCTTCTCAGGCAAAATCGTGTCAACTTAGATGAGAAAATTGCCTACCTGAGAACTGAATAAAATCCGGAGAAAGGCTTCTGACAGTTGACCAGTTAACAGATCATACACAGAACTGAAGGGATCAATAAGTTTTCATAATAAAAATACTACAGCAAACAGCAGGGGATAATTATTGTTCTTTATTCTTTAATATCATTAGCTTCTCATTGTGTCATATGACACAACTCTGATCCCACCTAAGTTTCTGAAACACGTCACTGAATGGGCAGGTTGCTCTTGATTTCTGACTCTGAGACGAGCCTGTTTCCTTAGATCCAGGTGAAGGGACCTTCACAGCATCACAGGGGTTGAGCAGGTATCCATCTACACTGCATAAGGACAGCACTGTGTGCTCAGGCAGTAACAGCACAGGGAGAACTCAGGACTGGAAAAACAGAAGCAATATGGGCGAGTGTGGTCTCAGGTATGCAATGCAAGGCGCTTGCAGACATACAGCAGGATTTGGTTATCTCTCATTAACTTTATTTAATGGCACAATTAATCTATAGAGAAGAAAAAAATGTACCACAGAAACATGATGTCTAAACACAAAAAATAAGCAAATCAAGGTGCCAAAAGGGATGGTTAAAATATAGATTACTTGAGCAGTGGCCTGAAGCCAGGAGAGCTACTTAACTATCCCATACCCTGATGGAGAGCAGGGTGTGATTGTATTCCACTGCTACCATCACCTGTATCTATGTTTCTGTGTAAGAAATGAGGAGATGCACACTTAGTTATGAAAAGTCTAAGCAGAAAGCACTGGATGAAGAGCAAAATCTTACTATACTATACTACACCTGGAAAAAAGAAGGCAAGGAACCTCTGTACCAGAGGGAACTGAAGTTCAGGGGAAGTCGTGGGATACCCAAGCAAGGAGTACACAGGCTGTGCAGTGAAGAAGACAGTCCAGGAGGGCTGATTTACAGCACAGAAAGAAAGACAGATTTGAGGCCAGTGCCTGGAGGGGACACACATCTGTGCAGCACCACAGGCCACTTGCACCATCTCCTGTGGCAGAAGTGCCCAGGGCACAGTGGAGGAAAGGACATGAGATGACTGCACCCAGGATCAACAGTGTCATACAGAAAAATTCAGGCTGGTTAGGGGTTTCTTTTCTCTCTACCAGTGAATAAATTCACATCCATTCCATTCTAGCACAGCCTGCTCTTTCAGAATTCAGAAGCAAGGCTATTCCTGTTCAGTCTGCTACAGAAAAAAGGGATCTGAATGGGCATCCACAGGCACCCCGAGCTAGGTCTCTGTTCTGAGCCAAATCACCGCACGTAACCCAGAAATTCCCAGAAGAGTTGGTTACATCCTCTTTCCTGCTGCTCTACACCAAAACAAGGTGTATTTTCACAAACTTCTCAGTAACAGTGCAGCTTTAACTTTATCCCTCCAATTTACTCTGACCTTACACCACAACCTCACCTGTGCCAGGAAAACTGCTGGTAGAGGCACATGTTGAACTGCATTGAAGAAAATTAACCTCTCCTACCCCTTCTACCCCCCACAAAAAAGATTTTTAGAAAGAATTAATTAGCTTTCCAATCTAGCTCCCTGTGCAGTCACATCAGCTGTTACACTGGCACAAGTGAGCATGTAGGTGATGGTGGCAGCAGGCAGGAATGAGTGAGTGACATGCAGATCATACTACTGTGAGAAAGAAGGGCTTGTGAAACCACATTCTCATGGAGACTGTGACTGATCATTAATCACTGAGGAAGCACATTTAACTTTGGCACCAGGCAAACTACTCAGCTCTTAACATTTTAACCCGAGCACCTTGCCAAAACTCAGGTGGGTTTTCCAGTTAAAAGATACATAGATATAGTATAGTATATATGTATAGATATATAGATATAGTATATAGATACATATAGTATAGTATAGTATGGTATAGAATTTAACTCCAAAATAGTGCTGCTTTAATTAAATTCACAAATAATAATTAGTTTTAACTGTTAGTTTCAACAACTGGTATTAATTTTTAATTTCAAAGCATTCCACTTCCACCTTGCTCACTGGACTTTTCACCCCATCACTCACAGCAAAGGTTGCTGGATCAGCCTTTGCCACAGCAGAGGAATGGGAGAAAGCAGCCAGGGAAGGAGTGGGACTCCTCTGTAGTAGCTCTGCTGCTGAAAGCACAGGAACATTCCTCAGCGCCAGACTCTTCTCAGGAGGCGTCTGACACTGTTTCCAGGCTGTGCTCCACACCAGTTTCAGCCTCTCAGCTGTGCCAGCTGCAGGTACTCAGCCTCCTTTGAGTACTTGCACTCCAGCTGAAGAGTGAGAAACCTCCCACACAGAGAAGGCAGAAACAACTACCGACTTTACTCTTAGTTTGTTTTTTTTTTCCCCTCCTCCCAATTTATTTATCAGGTCTACTTTCAAGATAAAACTAACAAGCCCTTTTACAGGGTCAGATCTTTCCCAGCTGTGCAAGAATCAAACAAATGAGACAGCTGAACGTGCCCCCAGCGGGTAAAGCAAGATGCTGCTCTGAGAGCTCTTGCTCAGCTTTTCTTTACTCTTACCCAAGATAAGCTTCCTACTCACTCTGTGGTTTTTCTGTTTAAGTTCTCAAACCCAGCTCCTTCTGCATACGTGCTTCCCTCCCCCAAGATGACTTAATATTGCCCATTAGTACAATTAGTTTAAGTATTCAAGTAACCTCTGCTAAGTTTTCCCAGAACTGATGACACGCTTAAGTATCTTTTAAAATGCAGTACCATTTCTTTAACATAAAATTACAAGAAATAAAGGGCATCAATAAAACCTCCTGATTTCAGGAAAGCACCTCGCTAGTTAATAATGGAATATTTAAGCACACACAAACAGATGTCTTTAGCCCAGCTGCTTCTTCCTCTTGCATATAGTCACACATGAAACAGCTTAATATGCTCATAGGAAGGGAGATTTTATACAAATAATTGTAAAAAAAACCTAAAAACCTTAGGGAGAATCAGCAATTCTAGTTTTCCCCCTTGCATGCCGAACATTTTGATCTCAAAAAGATATAAGCTCCATGCCTATCAAGAGGAGATAAAACATTTATGATCCTATATTGCATAATGCCTACACATTTGAAGGTAAATAGTCACAGATATTTTACATTCTCTCTCTTCGCAGTTTTGTCAGTTCATTTTCCAAATCAGGTTTTGAAGCCTTCATTTAGCTACAGAAAACACAGTGGCTGCTAGAATGAAGCAATACTCAATACATGTGTTGTAAGGTAATTCCAAAGATGTGCACTGAAAAACTTACAAAATTTGCTCAGTACCACATAAATTAATCCTATATCACCTGAAGAGAAAAGGGTGGAAAATACATTTATTTAGATTTATTTCTGCTTTAAAAAAAAAATCAATCTTCAGGATGGCAGTAGACAAATGAAGTTATACTGAACCCTCATGTCCCACAGTGCTTCTGCTTGCTCTGCTCAGTGTTTATTTTCATTTCAGAGTGCATCAGACTGGCATTCCACTTGTAGGTGTAGTAAGGGAAAACCAAACTCGAACTCCCTTTGTACAATGTACAACTTGCAAGCCTGGATGCCTACATAAAGCCAACTAAAGGTCAGAGCAGAGGAGCTGTAATTAAACTTGTCATTTAGAAGAAACTCAGGCCTCACTCCAGAAACGTATCAATGAAATTGCTTAGCTTTCAGTTGCTTGAGTCCTATACAGAAGGTCAGCAGTACTTTCCTAGATAGGATCCTAAATGTGGATTGGGATTCTAAGTAGTTTATAGCAGATTGACCGGCATTTCTAGCAGGACTGTTTCTCCCTTTACTTCACTCCATGCAGCAGTACCCAGCCATGGATTGCTTAACATCCATGCACCCCCCTGCTCATATCACAGCTGCACCTGCAGCTGTATTAGGCAGTTTGAAAGCTTTGTACTACACGATTTGTGAGAATTATATTGTTGACACAAGTAAAAGGTAGTACCTCTAGCAGATGGGCCTTCACATTTCCATCAGTACTGATAAGATGGGCTCTTGTCCACTGTGGCTGAAATTACAGGGAATTCTCCAGTTTTAAAGTTTTGCCAGTCTTGGCAAGAAGGTGTAGTAACTAAGGCCAAACACCTGAGCTGGCCTGATGTAGTTTTTCAGCCCTAAAGGTTGTTTTTCCACATGGGAATGAGGCTGCTGTCCCATCAGGATGAGGGACGGGTGCAGTGTCATGGCACACACGGGATCAGCGCGCAGTGGAACCGTGTGTGTGTGGTGCCTGCTCAGGGGCCAACACCTCATTTCCCAGAACTGCCAGCACAGCACCTTCCCACAGGCATGAAATTGTCTGTGTTGGAGGGGGAAAAAGGAAAGAAAGACAAGATTCCCTGATTATCATATTATGTTCCTCATCCTGTCAAGTGACGCACAGGGCTGTGGCGAAGCACGTGAGGCTGCCTCAATCCCACCACGTTATATAATTTGGTGGTAACAGAAGTCAGGCACGTTTGCCAAATGACTGACCAGATGTGGCATTTAAAAATGGCTCAGCTTTGCCCCTGGACAATCTTAGAGAAAAAGCACACAAAGCTAATCCAGACTCTTCCATCATCCTGATTACAATCTTTGGTGATTATTTTTCCCCAAACTTTTGTCTGCAACATGATTTTTCCCTCTCTGTCTTTGCCTGATGTCAGCTGTGGGAATTTTCCCTTCTCCAGTGCCAGTGATGGGAAAGCAAGAGCAAAACTGCTGTTCTGGGTCACATGATCTGTCACAGAGACCCTGACCCCAACCCCAACTGGGGTTTTTTAGTGAGAATCTGGGGAGGCAACACATGTTTAAGCTACAGCCCTGATATGATCACAAAAGTCTGAAGTGAACACATTCTCCATCTCATGACCAAAGCACTGGGCATGATTGTGCATCCTACTTCTGCCTAGTGAATACTTGTTCCTCTAACTTTTATCTCAAATATTTGTGGAGGGATGCAGCCTAAATTTCCACTGAGTGTGTGATTTAAATGAACTATGCAATTTCCTCTTCAAGTCCATCAAGTTATATTGCAACACCATTTCTGTTTAAGTGGTTTGCAGCCCTCTTCACCTCTAGTAATTCAGGTTTTCACAGAACAGATGGCAAACTAATAGAGAAATGCACAGTCACAAATACATGGAGCATTCACTGCCCGTACACAGTGAATCAGTATATGATTCACCCACTTTCACAAAACAGTTGTGACCTTTCATCTGACTACTTCCTCAAACAAAATACAGAGGAATATTAATAACATATGGAAACCAGGAACCAACAAATAGGGGGAATAATAATAGCTCGTCTCATGATTTTTTTGCTATTGTGCTAATCCTTACTCCGTGCTCTGCATTTCTCAAACGTTTCTGTCATCTCTTGCTACCCTTTGACTACTTAACCAGATCCACTAAAGCACAGGTGGCTCTTTGTTATGAAAGAAATGAAGGCAGAGAATACCTAAAGGCCTTGCAAAGAGGTAAGTTTTTTGAAAACTTTATAAAAATTATTAATAAATATATTATTTATTAAAATAATATATAATTTATGTTTATATTGTTTATAAAAATAAACAATATCATATGAATGATATACCGATCTGCAAATAATCTTGTACTATATTTTAAAAGTAACAACACATATATGTACAATGTTCTTTTCTGCCCCTTATAGTGTAAAGCTGATAACAAGCAACCCTGAGCACCAAGATCAAACTTAACAAACACAACTTATATTGAGGATTAGAGAAGGCAAAGTTAACATGCTACAGTATTGCACCCCAGATGTTTTTGCCACCACATGTGAAAAAACTCAGGCATAAAATTAAACACAAGCAAAATCCTTTCAGGAAGCTACTGGCAATATCTCACTCTATCAGGCATTTTCAAATAATTCATTAAATATCAGAGAAAAAGCCCTACCTGGTCTCCAGAAACATGAGGTGATACACACCAAGAGGAAAATGTATTTTAAATGTTATGCAAAGCTTTGGCAGAAAAACTGAAGTGGCACCATTCTCCAAACTCCAAACTGGCAGAGTTGAGACAGAGGAGAAATATCAGAGCTCCACAAGATTCTACCCGGACATCACACATGTGAAATAAATATGTGATAAATCTGAGAAGCAAAGGCTAAATGTATTTTCAAGGGACACCATCCTGCAAATATTCTGTAAACAGTGGAAAAAATGTGCATTTTCCTCACAGTATGTAAGACTTCCTAACCTGGTGCTTCACCGCTTTTTTCTTTTTTAATTCCTAAATCAGATCAGTTATTTCTAAGGAGTTTGCTCTGGTCAGGGTTCACCGTGTTCTAGGGACCACATAATTGGTACCCAAAGCTCCAGAAGAGGTGGTTCCTTGGAATGCCATGGAGCTTGCTGGTTGCTACCAGGTTGTGTTATGAGTTCCCCTCTGGGAGAGACAATGGAGCCCATGGAGTGTTAGGAAACCTCCAGGAGTGGCAGAAGTGTGGAAAAGGCTGACTACTTGCCAGATGAAGTCACCCCAGGGATGGTTTGCAGTGGTTAATGATCCAAATTTCCAAGGAAGTAGCTAGAAGCCTTGTCTTGCAGGCCTCTGAGGGGTCACTTCAGAGCCACAGTGCAGCATTTCCCTTTTCCCATGGGAATGTGGTGGCAGTTCGCACCACCCGGTGCCAGCGCTTCCACACATCAGACAACACAGTGGGTCAAAACAAGTCAACCAAGGAACCAGCAGTGGGTATTGGATTTATATTACAAAAAGTCTTATAAACCCCTTAAGGAGCTGTGTCTCTCTATCCTTGGCACTGTACCAACAAGTAACAAAGAGCTCCCATTCCAAACAACACACCACATCCACTGCTGACAAGATGCCACAGGAGGATGAAACACAGGAACAAGATGGGGATGGATAAGGACAAAAATAGCTTGAAGAAAAGCAGAAGTCCAGAAGTTCCCCTTTTCCTAACGGTTGATTTGTATCCTCTGGCAGTGTGGCACAAATGGAGATGACTGAAAGCAACTGTACTCAACCTTAATGAGAATTTTGCCTTTGCCTCACTTGGGGCTCTGTTTCCCCCTCTCTTTATCAATAGCACAGTTCAAGCAGTACAGATGTTCAAACCCTGATGCAAATTCTGAAAGACAAGGAATGCTTGGCAGTTATTGGAATGCTGCAACAGGCAGGTAGAAGATGCAATGTGGTGAAATACTCAGGCCTGCAGTAAAGTTTAACCACACTATCAAACACAGCTGCACCAGTCACATGCTGGGGATTTCCCAGCTGCAGACTCTCAAAGCACACGAGTTTCAAACAATTCAGTCACTATGCAATCAGCAACCATGTGACAATTTCATTTTCTCTTTCAAAACATCCAAACAAGTCTGGATTCAGAAAGACCCTGTGGCTCAGCCACTGTGACTCTTAGTACTCTTTCTGCATTTATCATGTCAAACATAACACTGCTACTACAGTAGCACTGTACTGGTTTATCACAGAAAGTCCTTCTGTGATCTTCATTCAGGAAGGAAATAAGTGTTCTTATATACTGATGACACCCTAAAGATTTCCTTAGCAACATGATCTAGACAAATTACATCAAGACCACAGGTTAAATGTGTAACACTCAGGCATCATTAAGTTTTTTGTCTCTATCACTGGAGAACACGAGATTAAGTATGTATAAGAAGAAAATCACTTTAACAGAGTATAAAATAGATAAGAATTAGAAAAATAAAAGCCTGCATTTAAAGGCCTTTATACATCCTAACTCTGCTTGGTTATCATTCCTCTCCTCCCTCAGTTAGAAACCAGACTGAAAGTCCATGAAAGAAGAGGTACAGTTCAATTTTGCCAACTGTCTTTTCCTCTGCTCATTATCTGTAAGTATTCTGGATAGGAAAACATACTGAAAGAAGTCATTATTTACTTCTAGTTTCCTCTTAGTCTGTGCTAATTGGCAGGTTTAATCAGGAATATTCGTAAATTAATTATTACTAAAATGATGTTTAAGAGGTTTAATTGCAATGTATGTGTATTAAGGAAACAGTTTTTCCCGGGAGTACAGGAGACAGGGGAACCTACAGTGATGATTGTATTTCAGGAAGGAAAGAGGAAGTCAGAGGGGAGAACCGTGCTAAGGGCCCTGCCCTGGGAAAGCATTTGATTTAAAATTCTAAAGTAAGGAGACATGCCCAAGCCACATTTTTGCTTTATCACCTCTGAACAGCTATTCTTTCAGAATGCTGACTGAAATTGAATTCTCACTGTAAAACATGCAGTGTGCTCTACTCCTGGGAGCAGCCTTTAACATCACTTACAAACCAGCTGGATGCTATAGCTCCCTCAACACCCTTTATATCATCCCTTTTAATTTACAACACACTATTCTAACAGAAGAAAAGTATACACTGTTTTGGAACAAAAAAATGCTGACACATCCTCCACATATGTGGGACTGAGCCACAGAAACAAAATGCACTAAACTAAAATGAGGGTCTGCTGTACAAGATTATAAGGAAGAAAAAGAATTAGTTTTGGCTTCTGCTGGTAGAATCACAGATTCTGCATTCATGGTATACTGCTGTGGGAGATGTGCTGGTGAAAATTTTGCATGGAGAACATAATGTTGTGATGAAATGCATCTGAAATCTCACTTTTGCAGCATCACTTCTGGAACAGATGACATTATCCTCAGAGTAAATATGATCATATGAATAACAAACAAGTGCTTGACTTGGGAAGACCTATTTGACAGGGCTTTTATGAAAATACATTCCCTGTGGTAACCATACCTCTTGGAAAAACTCAAAAAGGGGACAGTGCAAGTGTTTACCTCTGTTTGATTGGAGATAAGTTGGAGTAGGCAGGAGGATGTTACAGTAGCAACACCTGAGGAAGTTGGCATGAAAGCAAACCCAGTACATGCTGAGTCTCTGACAAACTTGAACTAGCATGGCAGAGTGCTAAAATATGACTTTTCCATTTTTTTACATACTGAGATTGGAAGAGGTAATGAACCAGAGGTCATGAAATCACCACTAATTCAAGAGAATGATGCCATTATTATTACCCAGCACTGCACAACGACATAAAATGTGATTTAAATGCTAGAATGTTATTTAAATGCTAAAAAATACAACAAATCACACTAACAATGTATAATGAGTAGATGAGATGAGGGAGACACTGTTGCATAAAGACATGAGTGTGCTGCAGTTGTCAGTAACCTGCAAGTTCAGAATCCTATCACAGTAATTAAAATTATGGTTGAAATCGAATTGAAAGTCAAAAGTGAGAAGCTTTTTAAGAAGGAATCTTAGGATGGTCATGAATTTGTAATTCCACAGTCAAAGGAAGGATCATTTTGCCTAAAAATGCTGTTTTCTTTCACAATTCAAGTGTAAGAAGAAGTTTATAACAAAAAACACAATATAATAATGAAGATAAACAGTAATAATCCCTGTGAGTTAGAAGGTACAAAGTGAAAAATATCAGTAAGTTAGAAACATCAGCAGGGAGTCCACAGCTGACATCACCATTGTAACACAAAGAACTAAGAAACCCCCAAACTTATCAAGACTGCAATACCTCAGCATCTATAGAAACCCTTTGCCAAATGGAAATGACACAACTTTTAATAGTGGTGCAGAAGAGACAGACATATTTAGAAATATTTCTATTCCATATTTGGACAGCTGTTCTTATGTCACATGATGAAGTTGAACTATTTTCCAGTCCCCTGGTAACCAAGCAGGATGTTATACCACATGCATTTGAAATCAACATTTTAAAGTCAGCCAATTCATCTACCTCACACCTAAGAACTAAGACAGAGAAGGCTTGAGAGCTAATCATGTTTATTTTACTAAATTAAGGCATTCCAGGGAAATCCCATTTGACTGAAAAAGTGCTAATGTCGTGCCAATAATAACAGAGGCCAGCAGGATGACTCAGAGCTAATGGACAGTGAGTCTGAACTTCCTTCCAGGTAATAAAGCTGTTATAAATTTAATGAAGAATGGAAGAGATGGAATATAATTAATATCTCCCAGTGAACCCAGTTTTGTGGCAAACAGATCTTGTAAAACAAGTCTTTGCATTGTTTCATGAGACAAGTATTTGGAAGATGAAAGTAATTGTGTATTTGCAATATATCTGCGGAGAGGACTTGACTTAATAGTGTATGACATTCTCATTATGAACACTGGCACAACAGTATCAGTAAAATGTATTAAATTAACTGAAAACTGAAAGATGTAACAAAGTAATAATGAATGGAGACTTGCAACATAAACTTTAGGGCTTTCGTGAGAAGAAAATAAACATATGCATCCATGATAACAAGATTTGTGAGATCAATAAAACTGTGAGGATGAAAGATTAAGATATTAATGCAGAACAATTTGAATCACTTAATAAACTAAGCCAGTTCTAATTAAACATGTCTTAATACAGCAAACTGCAAGGGGAGTAGAAATAAAAGCTCCACCACTAGCCAAGTCTTCTCCCTGGAAAACACATGGTCTGAAAAGTACCAAGAATTACAGGTGACAAACAGCTGATGTAGCTAAAAAATCCAAACAAAACCCCAGTCTTAATACATCCCTTGTATGTATAGACAAAAAGCAAGACCAGCTTTTTCACTAGTGAAACGTGCTGTGAATCACCACACCAAGTTCCACAGTTTAGGAAGAATGCTTTAATGCTTTCAAAATAGAATTTAAACCAAAAAAAAAAAAAAAAAANACTACATCTGAAAAAAAAGAAAAAAAAAAAAAAGCAGACAAAATTATTTGAAGAGGAAAATGCCTTGCAGCGACATGTTTGAAGAAAAGACTCAGTTGTTAACATTATTATCTAGCTTGACTTAATAGAACAGAAAATGCTGGTTCCTAATGGTTACTCCATGTAAACACAAAGCTCATGTAGAAACATGGCCTATTAAACAACAAGCTATTTATAGCTGAAATTACCATGGGAAATCTCAATGGCATCTTCATTTCAAGGCTGGATATGCTTTTGGGTGTTGTAGGTCAGCATGTATTTGCCTGATACTGCAGTTGAACATAAAATAATGTGTACAGAGGTAACTGGGTAATAATGACCTATGACACAGCGAGCAAGCTAACTGACCTAGTAGGTTCTCCCAGCCTTTTTCCGCCCATGTGGATACTGTAAATATATTTTTCTCTCTTTGAAATGAGCTGACACCAACACAGCACTTCACTGATTTTGGAATATTGTGTGTTGACATCTGCCACAATTCACTCAAGATTGTCAGATCCTCAGGCTTTCTTCAGAACAGGTATTCCCTGGAAAGGTAAGGGTTTTTTTAAAAGGGTGCAGTTAGAGGGAAGTGGAAACCCTAAGTTCGATCTCACTGACATTAATATGTGATTTGCCATGGATTTGCAGCAGCAAGATCTGGAGCAGAGTGTTCAAAACCCTATGGAAATGGTTCTAATTTTGGACTTCTTAATTCCACACACAATTTCTTCAGGAGCAACTGCTGTGCATGGTATAATAATAACAGTCAGACCTTCTGCTTTTCCAGAAATAACCATGTCATAAGCTGCTGCTTCCTTGTTTTATGTATTTACAGATATCAACAGGCCTATATAAAGCCTCTCCACAGTTTGTTCATATACAGTAGTCTTCCTTTTGATATATTTTTAGATCAGTTGCACTTAAACAACACTTCCTCAACCTACTGAACTTTGCTCTGGGACGATGACCAAGGAAATGCAAACACCATGCTGTTTAAAGGATGACGGCCAAAGTTTTCCCCAGCACCCGCTGAAAGTGTAGGGTACTATGAAGGACAAAGAGTGTAGCGTGACTCCAGCGTGGTGCAGCACCCACTTCATGCTCACAAACTCTGCACCTGCCCCTGGGGCAGCCTCCAGAAAAAGACAGGTGTGAATTTATCCATCTGCAAGAAGCAGCAGTTTACATGATCTCCCAGGTAAGATGTACACATACAAGACAATACATGATCTTTCGGTTTTCTAATAAACAATGCCACTTTGAAGAAATCAAGAGCTTCAAGCCTCTTTGCAAATAAATTTATCAAAGGGAGAATTGTAATAAATAAGATAACTCATCAAGGAAAAGCTGCATCTGTGAGCTCTTTCCTAATCTTTGCTACAATGTTTGATAAAGCTGGAAAACACCTGGAAAGGCAATTTGCCTACAGCTAGGTTGTTGTGTGCTTTCAAGCATATCACCTTAGAATCTCAAGAATGGCAAAACTACCCTTTTCTGAATTTTCCAGTGTAGAGGATATAAACAGGTCCAACCTCTGGTTACTCCAGTACAGGAAACCCTTCTATCACATTCTGCCATTTCCCCCAAAGTAAGAAATGGGGCTAATTACAGCCATACCTGTAAGATTTTTTATGGTTTGTAAAGTTTGAGTGCTAAAGCAGCAGATTGGATAATAGTAAAGAAAAAAAAATGTGCAGATATCAGGACTTTTTTATTGGTTAAAGTACAAACTAAATCAGTCCCAGTTACATTACTGAGAACTGTTGCATGAAGGTTTCCCCTCACAGGGTGTAAAGTACACCAAGAAAAATTCACAGCGGTTTTGCAATTTTCAGCTCCCTTGTGTGAAAATTCTCCTATTCTGATTCTGTTCTGATCCCATGCAGCCAATGCATGTCTTGCTCTGCAGAGCACTGGTCTAGGGAGAGGACCTGTTAGCATGTCCTAATCAATAATTTCTTATGAGCAAATGTTGTTTTAAAATACGGATTAGTCGCACAACAAAACATTTTACACCTGCACCTGTTGCTACATATCACTAAGAAAAAAATGCTGCAATTCCATCACATACCAGTCAATAAAATCTTTACAGTGTTGAGAAAACATTATAATGTTAATTTGTGCGTTTTCTAAGTGGAAATAGTTGAGATATTGTTATGGATAGAGTGAGACAATCCCTGCCTTGGGTTCAGATTTTTGGCAGCAGCTTTACAGAACCAGAATGTCCGTGTAGACAACAGAGAAAGCCAAATCCCACAGGGCAGTGCAAGACATAATCAAGTTATGTCTGCTTTGTAGGAACAAGACATCCTCATAGAACTGATTGTTTTGCATCTCTTGTCCTGCTGACAGAAGTAGAGATACATGCAGGTGGAATATTCTGCAGCTGGAAACCCAAGGACACTGAAAATGGAGACAAGACACAAATGGGCTTTGAGAGAGAGAGTGGTAAACAATGTGAAATGAGACAAAAAATTACTGACACAGAGACAGCAGGACAGGGGCACAAACAGTACAAGAGAAGGCATGGGAGCCTGAAAAGGGTAGAGGCACGTGACTACATCATGTGTAACTAAAATCAGGAAGACCTGACTCAAATTGGCAAAAAAGTGAAAGACATACAAATAGGTAAAAGCACGGTGATGCACAGTTGTGTTGGTGCAGATTTAACAAGAATCTGAAGCTAAGAAAGTTGAGGCTTATAGTCTGAATTTGGAAGGTGAAATGCTGGTACAGGCAACTTTTTTCAGCTGTTAAACCTGTGTTAGATGAAATTCACTCCCTTACAAGTGAAATTAATGCCTACTGTGAATGCCTCAAGCCACCACAAATTGTCTTTCAGCATCCTGCAGAGCCCTGTGTTACATGTGGTCTGAATCTTAAAAGAAATAATTTGAACAGGCTTGTGTCCTGTGAAACTCCAGCAACTAACAAGAAAAATAAAGAATCTCTGGGAGTTTCTGCAGGAAAAATGGCCATTTCCCAACTGTTCTCTATTCTGACTGTCCCTTCAGAACCTTTGGAAATGAATAGGGCAGTTTTTCTAGTTACTCACAAAGAACAGGTCCCATTCCATCTCAGCCTGCTGGACACCAGTAACATGGCTTGCATGAGGTAGGATCACGGAATCAAGACTACACAGAATAACTAGGCTGGTCCTAGCCACAAACCTAAAACCATTTTCTGGCCTCCAGACTAACATTTCATGTTCTCTCCTGACTCAGGCTACCTTTCAGCCCTGGATCCCACTGAATCTCAATCCACCCCTCTGTGCTGTGGGTCACTGCTGAGCCTCCCCTCTCTCGTCACAGTGCCACTCTAAGAAAAATGAAGAATGCAGCCTTTGTGGCAGCACTGAGTGAACACCACTTGTAAGGAAAATATCCCAAATCTCATTAAAAAGAGATAAAGCCATCTGGATCCTAGGACAGTCAGTTTGAAAAAAACCCCACAAAACTATTCTGAAACCAATTTACAAGGAGAAAGAGATAGGAAAACAACTTTGCTGCCAACAAATGTTGCAGCCCTTGTCATCTATTACCACATGAACAAAGCACTCAATGACTGACTCCAGTACCATTGCCAATTATTATGACAACATACAGTAAAACCATATTATGTTTACAATATAATACATGTGAGTATTCGATAGAGCCTGGCAGGACTTCAGTCACTGCCTCTTTTATGCTTTAAAAATCAATTTTTTAAACTGAGTTTGCTGCATAACATGTTCCCTAATTACATAGTTTACTGTATAGAAAACAAGAAAGGATATTGAAAGTGATTTCAGGCAAACCTCTGAACATTTAGTGAGATAAACCCTTTTTATTCATACACATTGCACCACTAACAGCCAACATAATGCCTTTATTCTATAAACATGCCCGATCTCATTCCCATTAACATCAGAGACAAGTTTTCCAAAAGTTTCAGCTGCAACTGAAACTCAAGAACAGAATGTTCAGGGCCCAGTTTTAAAGGGGCTCCTTCTTCACCTTTGATGCTACAATTGCAAAGGTAAACAGGATCATTTAAACATCTGCTCTATTTAAAAATGACATCAGAAAAACACTTTGCCAAATGATTTGATTTACATTTCCCAAATCACGTGCCAAATAGAAGCAGGAGGTTGCCTTGGAAAATATGAACTAAAGATGTGCTCAGACTCAAATATCCAGTTACTAAAAGGCCTCACCATCAGTCACAGCCAATAACTCGGTCAAATTTCTGGGAGAACTACCTATTTTACATATAAATCAGGACACGGGTGGAGATACTTAAAATAACAATGTGCATGCTAGCTTAAGTACATTAGGCCTAAGCAACAACACACCAACATGATTATAATGATTCTCAGGCAAGCCTGAGTTCAGAATTAACATGGTTCACCAACCAAGCTTTGGAGCAAGTTGTCCAAAGAGGCTGCATATGCTTCATCCTTGGCAATACTCCAGACCTGACCAGATAAAGCTCAGAATGGATATGAATGCCATAACCCAAACTTCAGTTACTAACACTGGCTTGTTCTGCTACTGAAAGGTGTTTAAAAACACATGCCAGCCCTGGCAGCCCTAAATCACAGCCCTGGTTACACAGTGGGCAGACTGGAAGCAAGTAACAATTACAGAGATGTTTTCTTAAATGTGATGCTTGGCTTGGAAATCTTTGTGCTGGCATAGTGGACTGAGTGGAGCTGTTTTGCAAATCCCTGAAGAACATCTAGAACCTCTCAGAGACTTCTCTGATTACTGTAGGGCAATCCATTTTTATGCTTCAGTATGATTGATACAATCTAAGATCTATGCATACACTTAACAGGAAAATTTGGAATATATGCACTTACATTTCTACACTCTGGTTAAAGAGAAAGCCTTTCAAACAATTCCAATATCAGGCTGAGAGAAACTGTAAGGGTAATTCCTCCAGTAGCTGCCTCGAGACATATTTAATGTTTTCCCTTGTGACCTTGGCAGAGAAACTGGGTTTGTGATAAGCTGTTAGTACAAAGAAAGACTGTATTCCACACCAAGGGAACTGTGCAATAACAGAAAGAAATTAGATAAAGTGCATGGTCATCCATATAGGAGTAAGAATTCCTGTGAGAAGCTGGAAATTACAAATGAGGAGAAAGAAGGGGGCGTATCAGAGGATGACTGTGAGCAATCACTGTGATGTGGCACAAAGAACAGTGGGATATTCTGGGTGAGATGTTGCCAGGAAAGGCAGTGTCAGGATACAAAGTGCTAATCAGACTGAAACATAATGCAAGATCTTGCCACTGGTATTCAAGAAAAATTAAGTACAAATAGTGCAATTGCAGAGAAGTTTGACGCAGTTATAAAAATAAGATAAACACTAAGGATATAGATAAACTAATTCTTCTAAAAGAAAAGACTCTTCTAACTATTAACAAGCTGACAAAATTCAATACTTTGCATATTTGCTTTACAATACCCTTTATATGGAAATAATTACAATTTAAAATAAACAGCATTATGTACTACTTTGTTTCTCTAGACATCAGTTTTGGCATATTTTTCTTCTGGATATTATTTTTTTTTCCATCTTCTGTTCCAGGACTATGGATAGCAACAAGTTTGAAATTCATTTCAACATGAAACCTCACAAAGACAGAAAAACTTATATTTTTCTCCAAGACTGACAGGTATTTTAAGAAAAAACATCAGTTACTAAGGAGAAATGTCAGTTTTTCCCCTGAAGTCTGTGTAACTATGAATTCCTACAGCTGGAGTCAGGAATCCTATTGTCATTCTACAGGCAAGACCACTCAAAAAAACCCCAAACCAAACAATTTCACCCACTGGCATCACAGACTTTTGTTTTCAAAACTGGCACTAAACGTACACTGACTGTTAAACTCAGACAATGTCAAGCATTACACAGCACTTTGTCCTCTCAATTAATCCTCACAGCTCTGCTGGCAGGTAGTTTAGAGACTTGCTTAAGGCATTAAAAGTAAATCAGCTGGGATCAAAACACAGCAATGTCCATCTCTCAGGTTGTTCACCATTAGACCTTGCTCCTCTTGTAAGAAGGGATCCTGGCAAATTCCAGGGTTTATGGGAAAGAGACTCTTTTTAAAATTTTAAAGCTTTAAAGCACTTACTGGAATACAAAAAAGGAAATGGAAATAGAAAAGATGAGAAATCCAAGTTAATCCAAGAAACGCGATAGCAATTGATCACAGTGCAGTCTGGAAAGGAAATGCAATCAATACGGAGGGGAAGAAATCAAATAAAACAGATACAGCTCCAGTGGCTGAGGCACAGGTGCTCAGATTGCAGCCAGGGGTGACTAATTTGTCCTCACCCCTGCTGTATGATAAAAACTAGAAAGCTAAACATTAAGAAATGTCACCTAATGTCAATATATATATATATATATTTCTTAAAACTGTGTCAGAGTGGCAAAATGCAAGATTGAAATTGCTATTAGAATTGCTGTTCAGGTCTTAGGAAGCGCCTCACTCACCCAACACTGCTTAGTCACTGCAAGGGAGTGTTTCAGTGCATCTGTGCTCCTGGGAAATGATGTTAGCAGGAAAATTCTATTTGCATTTAATGTATTTTCCAGTACTGATATTTTGATGACAAATTGATATTTTTGGTGATAATTTTAATTTGTTCCAGGTATTAGGAACGTAACATTGTTAATGATAATAATGGTAACATTTACAAAGCCTATGATGTTACTAATCTAGAATGGAAGTACCACACAGCCAAGTATCCTAAGTACTAAACAAATACTATTTTCATCTAGGAAATAAATTATTGTGATTTTTTTAGAATACTGTTTTGTTCCTAAGAAGTAACTGAAAGCCAGGTCAGCATGGTTCTGTTCATACCTAGAGGACAGGAATTCTACTTTCCTATGAAAATCAGAATATTGCATTAGAGAATTTAAGCTTGAGTCTGGGGGTTTTTTTGGGTTTGGTTTTTTTTTAAAGACAGGTAGGGAATTCCCACTCTGCACCTTGGAATGTTTAAGTATCATAACCAAGAGCTCAAAAGTCAAGCTCCCTTATTCATATTTTACAGTATCTTACTCCATGTGTAGCTACAGTAACTTACTGTCGACATTTTCACGGCACATTATTACTCAGACAAAAGCAAGAATGCAAAATCTACTTCAAAAGGCTTAGAGGTTCAGGAAAAAAAAATCTTGAAAATCTTTTTGAATCTTGAAATCTTGAAAAACTTTTTATTTCCTCATTCTGCCTTCTGAGATTGTTCAGCCCCTCATAGGATTATCTTTCAGGGAATTACTTGAATACAGACCCTCCTCTGTGTCCTAAACTTGCCTTCTGCAATTAATATAGCTGGTATAATTTTAAAAAAATACTCAGTAGGTTACATCTGCAATGTATCTGGCCCTGAAGAAGAATGATATTCCAATTTCTTTCCTTTTCTCATCAGATGGGTCAATGTGACATAGAGGGGACTTGACCCCCTCCCT
This sequence comes from Cyanoderma ruficeps, assembly GCA_008694505.1. Classification (NCBI taxonomy): domain Eukaryota; kingdom Metazoa; phylum Chordata; class Aves; order Passeriformes; family Timaliidae; genus Cyanoderma; species Cyanoderma ruficeps. The sequence goes on along the minus strand of VZDJ01007749.1, from coordinate 9,890,118 downwards.
GCCTTTCATAGGCAAGTGAGTTCACTCTAAAGATTAAGAACACACAGATAAATGTACATCTGATCTTTAAACACCAAGGTCAAATCAAACTCTTTTCTCTTTCAGATACCATTAACTCTGAGAATATGAGACATTTTTCTTTCCAACTTATGTTTCATTGAATTTTAATTCTAATTTATTTAATATACAGGATTCTCTTCTTGAGTTCCAATTTTTAATAAAAGTTTTCTTAACATTTTCCCCTAGAATTTAAACTCTCCTTTCTTCCCAAGGTTTAGATGACGTTATAAAAGGAATGCTGTTCCTTTAAAGCTGACACAGTGAGAAGGAGCAGGCTGTCTTAGATTGCAGGCCATTTCATTTCTCATAATCATGCTATCATTAGCTACCCTTAGGAGAATGAACTGTATTGATTGGTTCAAATCAAACCTGTGACCTGGTGGCAGTATTAGATGTTTGTTACAGAGCATCATCTCATCATTAATCTTTCATTAGGCAGCATGATCCGAGAAGCAGCAGCAGTCACACCACGCTTACTCTCTCTCGAGTGATGCCACCACAGAGCTCTCCCTTATTGGATCACAGCAATTACTGGCCTTACAACGCAGATCCTGAAAGCCTTATCAAATTTCCTCCCAGGGATGGCAAGCTTACAAATAATCATGTGCTGTTTCTTGGGTGAGGACATCACAAAATTACACCAGAATGCAGTAAACCCAAGTCATTTGCAATTAAACATGACCCTCATTTCTCAGATGATACATCTTCATTTACAGCATATGAAGGCTTTTACAGAAATCCCAAACATATCAAATTAAGGTGTCTTAAAAAGTTCCAGTCAAAGAATAGGTAGGTAAGTGCCAAATCACATTTCTGCCTGGGAGAAATGAAGCAGAAGCTCTGATATCTGGATTGCTGGCATCTCAGTGCTGTGATTTAAAGAGCTGGGAAACAACTGCAGGCAATCAGCAGGAGAAGGATGTGTCTGTTCCCAAGGACCCAAGCACTGCTGGAACAGAGCCCAAGAGAGGGATATCAGTTCTTATTTTCAGCTCAACAGCACATTATAATGAGGTTGGGAGGGGTGAAAGTTGGAAATTGTGCACCTCTAACAATATGTGCAAATATTGAAAAGATTAAAATTTTAGTGCCTCTGAGTGAAGATCCTTTACATACTGCAACTGGCCTATAGGTCCTTGGATCCTGTATTTCCTCAGGTTTACAAGTATAAGGGTTGTGTGTCTAAGCTATTTTCTGCAGCCATATAAAAGCAGCATTAAAATCTGAACACAAGACCCATTAACCTCAGCAACCATTAAAATAAAAAGGCCAAGCAAAGGGCAAAATAACTCCCTATTTGAAGAGAACTTAAAAACACACACTGCAGGGAGGTTCTTACTCATGCAGATTAAAAATTATTCTGGCTAAATCACACTGATTTGATCAGGGATATGGAAAAGTGACATAATGCAACCACCTCACTATTGCCTCAGGCAAGGTGGTGAACCCCTCCTTGTCCCACAGATGTTACACCTCCCACAAACATCACCCATGGCCACTCCCCTCGCAAGCCCAAGAGCTGTCCACCATCAGTATGGCTGTGAAAGGCCTGGCAGCCAACACAGAGTATCAAAATTAAGATTAACATCTTTTCCTACATGAAAAAGACACGTCCAAGATTGGCAGATTCAAGTAAAATACAGGACAGGTAGGTGTGGCCAACACTCTAAGTTGTGGGTTCATCTCATCATGGGCTGTACAAAATGTCAGTGTCACACTTACTACACAAACTCCAGTGGTTCAGAGTTTGGAATTTGCTCTTGAAAGGTAATTTGACCTTTAGGAAACTGAAGTGCCTCCTTTTTTATTATGCTGTTGGCTTGGGCACTTAGGGAAGTATTTATCTCCTCTTGTCCAGCAGAGAACATCTATCATTGTTCTTTCAAGTCCTTCCAGCCAAGCACACATTTTGGAGAAGCAAAATGATACTACCCTAATCCATATGACATACTCCATAGGATTGTGCATGATAAAAATCAGTCCCTAGTCTCATACAACTGGCTTGTGATAAGAGCAAAAACCAGCAAAGGGGGCTGATTTTTGTGAGAGGCAGATTCACTGTACGAATCTGGACTTGGTATCTAACACCAAAAAATCAGCCTTCACTAACCTCAAAACACTTCATCATGTTGAGGTTCTTCAGTGAGGAACATGAGCCTTTTGTTCAGGAAACATTTGAACAGTAATGGGCTGTTTTAGTTCATTCACTCCTGTTCTCTGGAGCTACCAGACAAATTTGGGGTANAAATATAAGAACCAAAAAAAAAAAAAAAAAGGAGAGAGACTGAAAGAAGAAGCTTCTCAAATTTTTCCATTCAGATGGAAAAATTTAGACTCCTAAGAGAGGAGGAAAATACATAAGCACTTCCAAGAGAAAAGAAAAAAACTCAAGATATGCACACAACACGTATTAATTTTTTAAATACTGAAATTAATCTTTTCCAATAGAAAACTATGCATCTTTCATAGCCTTCCTGCACATTTACATTACAGAATTAAACATTTTAGCAACAATAGTTGATTACAACAAATTCTCCAAATTCTAGCAATACAATTGTCAGGTTAACATGCCTTAGGCAAAACTGCAAACCAATAGATAAGACTTCTTGGGTGACAGCCCCATGTCTTGACAAAATGCAGTAATCATAATATTAATAAGCCCAAAAGCTTGATTAATATTGAAACATGTGAGTATGAAGAATTTTAACCACTGCAGTTATCTTAGAAGTTAGCCAGAGGTTACTTCAGCCCTAACTGAAAGGTGAGCATCCATGAGCCAAATGGTAGCAGCTGTGTCACACAAGTGTTTTGGCTGGGGAACATATTCCAACTGAAACTGCAGAAATCCTTTAGGCAGCTATGTAAAAAACACAATTCAGGGATACAGAAGTTAACAACCTTGAAAAGAATCTTTGCTGACCACAAATTGGTTCTTTCCAAGACACCTCTGTGTCACAGCTTTCCACCTTCCCCAAAGCATAAACCCCAAATGCTTTCTAACTCCAAATGAATTTCTAACACCAATTCCTAGAACACAGACAGGGTCAGTGGATGCTTCTAATCCAAGTTTTTATTGACTGTTGTTTAGTGAATGTTGATCTTTAAACCCAGAAGGTCCCTGCACAAGGAGGCCTTGAAAATAAAGACATAATAGCTGCACTTTTGTAAATGAAATAACTGTGTATGTCCATACTTCCTTCAGGCTCTTGCTTGCTTGGCTGGAAAACAAAATCAAATGAAGTTGCTCCTCTGCTTTGCAACAAGATGACAAGAATTCTTTTCATTCTAAGAAAACACTTTACATTTGAAATATCATGTTTTCTGATATCAAAAAAATCCTACCAGAATCCTCAATTCACCAGTCCTAATTTCATCCATTTCACCGTTACTTCTCTAGTCTTCCATTACTCCTTACCCCCAAATCACAAGTCCCTGTCTTTCTGTTTTACATGGTGGCTTCTAACTTTCTTTGCTTGACCACTTTGAAATCCTCCAAGGAGCTAAGATACATAAAATAAAATTAAATAAACTTAACAGAAATTAGATCTGTCATATATAAAGACAATCAGTTGAAAAATTGTATGGAGGATATTCCTTGAAGTTTTGGAATAAACAGTGTGGCTTCATTAAAATATTAAGACATTGTAGTGAGAAATGCTACTGTCTTGAATGTTAGACCTTACCTTCCTCAGAGAGTATCACTGATATCACTCTGTTGAATTAATAAATATAGCTGAATATATTTACTGAATTTTGTCAGAAGCCTGGCAGCAAGTTCATTGCAAAAAGGAAATCTTTTGGAATGCCTGTGTAATCCCTTCTCAATATATAATCAGGGCAGAAAATGAAAAGTGTGACAAAATCCCACTGGATCTGAGCTCAGAGAAAGACCTGATCGATGCTTATATATGGATGGCAGATTATCACATGAAGGAGACTGCAATTTATTTCTTATTTGATAGAGTGAATTTAATCTCACAACTGTAACCCAAAACTTCAAGAAGTAGTCCAATAAAATTCTTCTATTTGATTCTGTTCAGAACTCTTATTTACAGACTTTGGTCTTGTCTTCTTCATGTTTATCAGAGAACAACCCATTTCCAGTTCTTTTCAGAAAATTCCAAACTATCAAAAGCTCAAACCAGAAACAAAACAAGGAGGGGAAATTAACTTGTCTGAGAGAACTTCCATTAACTCACAGTTCTCATCAGGTCAAGACAAAAATTGGGTCCATAGACTTATCCAGCCTGGCCACGGGCTTTTTAAATCTTATATGGGTGATGCAATACTTAAGTGCTATAAGGGATTAAATTGTTAAGCACTGACAGAGCAGAGCATTTAAGCAAGTAAGCCTGATGAAGTAAGCAACTAAATATGAGATGTGACTTCCACGAAGAAAGTCACTCTAGGCGAAGTTTAGCAGAGGTTTCTACAGCCAACTTTCAGACATACAGGATTACAGGAGGAGGAATAACCCAGAGAAGGCAAAAATATATTTAATGTGTTATTCAGTTAGGCGAAGCAGGGTATAAAAACCTAAAAACCTGTTTAGTACATTCACCTATGAAAACAATAAAAACAGTTCTGTCAAGAGCAGTAGCAACTTTATATGCTATTAACAGAGAAAGGCCTGATTTAAAGTACCCACACTGCATCTTATATGGTGAAGTACCATGCTGCAGCCAGAGTAACTGAGAATAACAGGATCAGATCAATTCATAGACAGAACATTTTTCCACAGGCAACCCAGAGCTGAACAGAGGAAATAATTCACCAGTACTAAAGATGATAAAGCAGATGTTTGTACTATAGACATCAGCTTTCATTTGGAATCTGGACTGTTTAATTTAGAACACGTGGTATAAGGATGATTGGTAGTGAGAGGAAATACTGTGAAAAGGTTTACATATCTCATTCCAAAAGCAGACCTTCTGCTTTGTGAAACAAACTTAACTTCAAGTTTAATGCCAAAACCCACCAAAATAATTCACAACCTTGCATCTGAATAATGACATTTATGCTAGTCTTGCCACAAAATCATGCAATTTCATTAACTGTACTATTTCAACATCAGAAATACAGTCTGCATGTTTGTATACGTTAGTTAGCACACATTTTCCAGACATCCACATCAGCAATTACAGTGACATCTTCTTACAAGATTTCCAAGCATGGATGAGCATTGCTCACACACAGATTGCATAACAAAACATGAAACTAAATGTATTTTGAGGGGGTTCTGGATTTTACCAAGAGCTTCTGGCACAGCATAACTCCATTCTATGCTGTTATTCCAGACCAGATTTGAGAAAAAACAAAACACACTCTCATTTACATTTCAGTCTGTGGCATACCATACCTAGCACAGAATTTCTCTGTAAGCAACATTCACTCAGGTAGAGCATTATTTACTAATCAAGTTTGGGAATGCATTATGCAATTCTTATACAATCAACAGTGTACTTTCCAAGGACTGTAGAATGTATATTCTTCAGAGATTACGAATTACCTACCACAGTGAGTCACACAAAATCCCAATACTTGTTTTCTTTCCAAGCAGCCTTACTAGAACACCAGACCGAAAATTAAATATTTACTGTAAATGACTGTTGTTTTTGTAATATGCTCTGCCATTCTATAAATCAATCATTTATAAAAAATGTTTCATTTGCACGTGACAATATGGGGCAACACCCACTACAAGGAAATAAATCCATTACCTGTGCCAGGTAGTTTTTAAAAACTTCCTTGTATTCTTTTTCTTCCCAATAGAGCTTTTGATTAGAAAGTAATATAGACAATATTAAACTGGTAAAGAAATTTAATTTACAACCAACAGGAAATATCAAATCCATTGGGATAGCAGTAAATTGTAGACATAAATGATATTTTTGTATGTATTCATACATAGGCAAAAAAAAATTACTTATTACCAAACTGTAAGATTGGTGCACACCTAGAGCTCCAGCTTGACATCATCAGTGGAACAGAGCTGCCTGATTTCATGTGAAAAATTAACATTGTCAGGTAAAAGAGATGGCCATTTGAACAGTAACTAAAAGGAGAAGTGCAGAACCCTAGGAGGAAGATTTATCTGGGCAGGATTAATATTTGAAGAAAATGTCTGTTCAGCATTCAGAGCAATAAAAGAAGTGGCACTGTATATCCAGCGCAGGGAACAACAAGAATCCAGAAACCCTATTTTCCCAGGGCATATTTTCCCTATTTTCACTCATGCCAACAGGACCTCCCAGTGCATGGAGCCAAGAGGTAAATTAAGATTCTTGAGGGCAGCCATGGATATAGATGGCAACGAAGGGAAGAGAGAGACCACTTTCACATGGGAAACTAATAGAAACTCTGCACTCCATCAGCTCCCAGAAGAGCATTCTCATGAAGCCAAACTGCTGTGTGCATTTGACTTTTTTTGAGCCATTGATAGGTATATTCAGATTAAATGATACCTAGACTAGAAAACTTCAGGTCACTTAGTATTCTAAGAAACCTCTTTTTTCTACTATAAATAGTGATGTTCAAATTCTTACCTGTCGAGAATGAGTGAATGTAAGAGTGTAACTAAATCCCTTAAGAATTTAGGTCAAACCCTAAGATCAATTCAATATGGCCCATTTCTGTTTTACATCCTATACTGCTTGCTATGTCACTTCCCTACCAAAAAACATCTACAGAGCTATATCTATGGTTGATCCACACAGGACTAAATCTGGGTATGTGCAAAAATAATTCTATAATTAGAATGTCCAGAATTACACAAGATGTATGCATCATGAGGTCCTTTTTAAAGTTACTTTACAACCCCTTGTGTACGTCATCGTTTAGAATTTTTAAAGTGTAGATTGGAACTGACTTACTTTTCAGTTTCATGTAAGATGTGTTCATACTGGCATACCATTTTTCATAAGAAAAAGCTTTTATACTCCTTTAGGCTGAGTGGCTTTTATCTTACACCAACAGAAACAATAAAATCAAAGAGAAACAGAAGTTTCTCCAAGAGCTGTCCTCATAAAGGAAAGAATTATGTTAACTCACAGTAATTATAAATGCAGTCATAACATTGGCTGCAATATAATCTAGACATGCCTGTTCTAGCTTTGGAATAGTTTCCTGAGATACTTGCAGAGATCTAGGTGGGGCAGCATAGAGCTCAGAGATGACTAGCAAAATGGTCTATTTTGGGCAGTCAGAAGTCCAATGGAATTGAAAGTTTTGCAACAATACTTTACTACAAAAGTACAATTTGAATCTTTACACAAGATTAACAAATCAAATGTACAAGTACACTTCCTCGGTCCTCAACATGCTTGGATGATCAGTGCCCTCACTTCCCTAGGTCTTCCCTTTATGTTTACTGGAATTAATACTTTCATTCGTCATAAGGCCCATACATGGATGAGACTGGAATTTCTGATCAACCGTTACTATTCGATTTAAGAGACACACCCTCCTGCAGGCTCCTTTGAAATTCAGTATTAGATTTGGTTTTGTTGTAATCTTAACTCAAGTTGCAAGTTGAATATTGATATTCATTTAAGTCCTGCCTATACATTTAAAAAACCCCACAACTCAATATAGCTTGATATGACACGGGAAAATTAAAGGACAGGTAAAGATCAATTTACACAACCTGTCAGTTGCTCACACCACCAGTTCCTAGTGTGGCCACCTGCTTACAACACTCACAGGCTATTAGTGTTTCACAGATATTCACATTTACTTCCACCTCTCCAGAATAAACAATCCACTAATAATTCTAAGAGTCCACTAATAATAACTAGACAGCAGCAAAATCCATTGTAATAAAAAATAAAAAGAACGAGGAAATGTGCACCTGAGTTCACCCTGCCACACAAAAACGAGTGGATTTCTTGTACGGACACATTATCTCACCACCACTTTGCACTGTGGTGACTCTGGGCTAACAGGAGGACACGAGTTACACAGCAGAAAAAAAACCAACCCAGCACCATGGTCTGGAATCACAGTGGCTTTCCTTACTGTGTGATTTCTCTCAATACCTACAGACTGCCCACATCAACTCAGATGCACTGCTCTTCTACACCAGCAGTGGTAGAGCAATGAAAGGGAAATGGCCTGTGCCTCCCTCAGTAAGGGTCAGGGTCACGTACAATCATCAGCACAACTCAGGGCAGTCCTCCAAATTCCCTGCTTTTCCTCCTGATGCAGTCCTTATAAATTATTCCAGGACAGCTGGCTCTCTGCTCATAAAAGCATTCTGACGCTCAAATGACTCCTGTGCTCAGCCATGTACAGGGACCAGGAAGGCAGAGATGCTGTAGTGGCTATGAAAAAAGGACACAGAGGAAGAGTGCACAGGGAGGAAGACAAAAGTTTTTTGCTCTCTTGCCTCATGTGCAGATATCAGGTGACAAAGCAGACAAAAAAACTGCTCCTAAACATAGAATCAGTGCAAGATCATGCTTACATGTTAATAAAAACAAGCAAAAACCCCAAACAAATGAACAAAACAACACATTTTCCCCTCTATTACAGTTATTACCTATTTCTTTTCTTCCTCAGGTAGGAAATGAAACTTTAGGTATGAAAAACACTGATACTTAAGGTAAAAGAAGATCCATAAGAAAATTTTCCTTCTAAAAACGTAATCTGTGAGTAGAGACATCAATACAATATTCTAAGACATGCTTTGTTATCTAATTGCCTCTTATAAAGAATTAAAGTGACATTACTGTGCAACAAAAGTGCACTTATAATCTACTTTAATACATTTCTTTTCCTAGGCTTAAAGACAACAGCAACATTAATCAAAGAGATAGTAACTATTTCTGGAGCAGAAAAAGCAGCCCATCCTCCCTAAGAGATATACTGGTTTCTCATACTGACTTTTATCTGTATACTATTCTGACATGTTTTCTATTCCATCATGTGAGATTAGTGAGGAATGCACATGGTGAAATGTAAGAAAAGGCAGAAGACACCTCACAGAGCGAGAAACTCTAAAAAGGAAAAAATGGCATTCTGATCATGTTCATAATTCTTCTTTATATGACCTTCAAAACATACTTAATTTATCCTGAGAATCACAGTCTATTTAGGCGGTACAAACATTACCAAATCTGCACCAACCCTCAAATTGACAGTGCTTTGCAATGATACAAATGGGTGACCAAGTAATTAGTTTGCAGAACTACAAAAAGGGTGACTTCCCCACTATATTGTGCTTGTTATTCATAAATTTTAAGGTAATTTAGGTAATGTATCAGTAAGGTAGCCTAAAAACACATGACAAGCTGACACTTTATCTCCTCAGTAAGACAACACTGTCCAACAAATATCTGTTAGACGTTTTCAACTTTGTCCAATGTTACATGACATTTATATATAAGAAGTGATAGACATTTTGTTCCTAAAATAAGAAGTAACACTGCAGCATGGGTACTTTCCCCAAATTTCACAACTAAGAAAGGAACACCACAAGTTACTGCACTGCTTTTCTACAGTTCATTATTTCTAGTAGGTTTTGAAGGTGCTCTTTGAACAGGCAGTGCTGTCTTACTGCAGTGCTGTAGGGCACTTCCTGATAAACAGGAGGAAGCAGGAGAAGCAAAATGAGTATTACTTGCTGCAAAAACTGAGTCACAGCTACAAACCTTTATGCAATACCCTGCCCTTTGTGCCCTCCTTCTTACAGGCTGCAGCAACATTCAGCAGGCTACAAGTCGAAAGTCATGTTCAAAAACCAAACAATGCAATCAGCAACTTTTGTAACAGGTCACATGAACCTGTGACCATGACTTTGGGAAAGTTCTAAGTTTAGCAAATGTTGCATCTACTATTCTAATAATGTGACAAGGAGGTCTTGTTTACTTGGTTTATTTATAACACTGTGTAGGACTGGGGGGTTTAGACTGAAAATAAAAATGAGGCATTACTGGGAACTGACTAACAGTGACAATGGCCACTAATGGTTCTCCATTATTACGTGTGGGCTCAGAGTAGGAACTGCAAGGAATTAATCAACACAGGCTTGTTATGTCATACAGTGACCAACTAATCCAAGTCAATGGAGAGATCTGTGCTGCTTTCAATAGCACTTGGATCAAGCAAGCCACAATGCAAAAACAACCCAACCCCAAACCAATTGATATCAAACCCTTGGGTACGTGCTAAATGAGTATGACTGTAGTTCCCAAACTAACACATTGTCTGCGAATAGTCAGATTCCCAGACTTGTGAGCACCCACAAATAGAGTTAATTGCCAGTAAATCTGGCAGCTGTTTCAGCTTTATGTTGGTCAGAGTTTATAGCATCAGGCTTGCAAACAGTGCTAGAAAGCCTTATCACTGTGTAGTGCATCTGCTAATACCTATGGTCTATTCATCCAAAAAACTGATGCTGTTTAACATGCTCTTGCCTTTCTGCAAAGGGTTAACACCACCAAACAGAGAGAAAAAAACGTATGAACAAACCTAAATAAGAAGCAGCCTGAACCTTTGCTAAATGAACACACCCTCTGTGCAGCTGAACTGCACTGGCAAAGCTATACGAACACCTAAATGCCAACTGCATTTTGAACTACTATGTCTCTAGTTCAGTCTACAGGATCAAGCTGCAATTACATATTCATGGCCAGTTTATATTCTTACCAAATTTAGCTAAATGGAATAGGGCAAGACTATTGTACATGTTTAGAAAATGATGGAGGCAAAGAACCAGAACTTGCCAGTTTCAAAAATGTTTAAGCTTATACTGCGCAACATGCGCTTTTATGTTGTTTGCATATTCCAACTGTGCCTCAAAGACCCAACACTAGACACACTGTCATGACATATGGCTACCATGAACTTATTTTTAACTTTGGGATCTCTCCACGTCCACAATGAGATGGAACAGGCATCCATAGTGTACTTCAGAAAAGGACTGGTTGGATTTCCAGTGCCAGATGTAATAAGAGTTCTTCATAAACCACAAAGCTCTTGAGAAAAGCTATCTGAAGATACCCAAAAAGGGTACAGGTGGCTTTCAACATGTTCTCTGTATACTGTTTCATACAGTGAAAACAAAAGGAGACCTCAAAATGGGATAGAAAGTATTTGTGACTGTGTGTGACTTCTCTCCTTTAATTTACTTCAATTCTGAGACAAATGCTCTTTGATAAATCTAAGTATTTAGTGAAACCAGGCAAAGACCATGCAAGTCATCTTCCCCATTCCATAAACACCAAAACTCCTGTGACTGAATGATTCAAGAGTTAACGTTACAACACATTAAAGGGACAGTTTACAGGAAGTAATTGTCCAAATTGTAGGTCTTATTTTTAGTAAGGACATCATCATAATAAAATATTAGTTACAAAATGCTAGAGAACGCAATTAACCAGAAACTGCCAAGCTCATCTTTGAGAAACATTGACTCTGTGTTGTGTGTGTGTCTGTGCCTGCGTCTGTGTGTGTGTGAAATAAAAAAGTAAAAACAACTCCAAATAACATTCCTTGCTGCTGCTATTAGAAATAATATAAATCTACACTTACAGCATTAACACATTCCAATACCATCACGTCCCACCTCTGCCCTGGCCTTGTGTAGCACATTCACAAGGGGAGAAGAGACTGTAAGACTGGGGACACAGGTTATCTCCACTTGGAGGGTTTGCAGGAAGAATTTAATGGGACAGTGAAAGTTTTATAACATGAAGGTACTCCTGAATCCATGCAACTAAGTGTGGAACACTTGCACAATACCAGCATGTTTCTCACTCCTAGACTCACTGGTTACATGTCACCAGGTACTTGCTGAGAGCCTCTTGTGTGCTCAGTGAGATTGGATATGGAAATCAAGATTTAACTGAGCCTTTAAAATGAATGCTGAAAATAGTTTTTAAAGAGTTCTTATTTGTGTTAAAGATCTAAATCAAACGTGATTTATGTTCTTTTATACACAAGGCCATTCTATTCTGCATCTAGATTTTCATTGCAGCACTTAATGCTGTAAAAGTTTGCAGATTCTTGTCCACTTAGAAATAGCAAAGTAACATTTAGAATACACATTTCCTCAACACACAATCAGGAATACTGATTAAAAAATGTGTCACCTTGTTTTGTGGTTCAAATGTACTATAAAAATGTTCCCAAGAAACATCTGGTTTGTATTCACACCAGTTTGGTTTAAATACATATGTCAACAGATAAGCCTCATATTCCAACTCGAGTGAAAACAGACCTTTTCAGCAAATTCAGCCTCACCCAAATTCATTCTGAAAGAAGTGATAATTTCTACTTTATTTGGTGCAGAATATCATCCACTGGTGGTAAAACTCTCAATGAAGTTCAGAATCTTACCCTGAATAATCAATTCTTACCTCATCCTGTTATCACTGATCTCAGCGACACAGGAATATATTTTGAGGGATCATTAAGTAAACAAGCCTGTGCCTTTTGAGATTTGAAATTATATTTTTCAGAGAACTGACAACAAGCATAAAAATTAATCATAATAATCCTTATTACAGATGCACTCTTACTTTCAACAGCTGAAAACTGTTTCTTCTCAGTGCAAAGTAACTTAGCATTTAAACAGAACAGCAATCATGAAACAACAAAACTCTGCAGCAGTTCTCAAGGTGCAAAAGAATAAAACCTGGCTTCCTTCATCTGCATTTTCAAACCCCTACAAAGACTGCAGTGAAGACGGCACAACTAACCCAGCAGGTAGGAAGAGTACTACACTAACCACAGCTATTAAAAGCAATCTGAATCAGAGAAGTTAATGCAAAATCAGGGTTAGTTTTAAGTAGTCTGTTTAGTGTAGCAGAAAGGTTAAAAAAAAAATCAGGCTTTTTCCACATTACAAAGGGCTTTTAGGACACAAGCTACCACAACAAGTTATTGTAATTAATCTTTCTAAAATGCTAATAAAATGATAGATTATATGAAAATTAAATCAAAGGAAGTATTTTGTAGAGTTGTGAGCAACATTTAAGCAGTATGCAACTCAATCCTTAAAAATAATTTCATTTTTGTAACACAAATCAAATTTAAAAGCATAAAAAAATCAACTTAAAATTAGGCATGCGGTAGAACTGAAATGCTTTTTCCAAAGTAATTTAGTGATGTTACTGGGATGAGGGAGGAACCAAGCTTTTGCAGGAAATCTCTCTGATCCAGGAAGTATGCCAAATTAGACAAAGGCTAATTAGAAAGCCTTAGAACACCCTGCTTTTACAACAACAGAGACATAACAATCAATCTGTGTGAAGAAAGGAAACCAAGAAGGAGCAAACTCTGCCACCCAAAAAACCCACACACCCAGTCTGCATCACTTCAGTTAGCAAGAAATGTCATTGACCTCCACAGGGACAAGGACATGCCCCACCTGCAAAACAACTCTACCTTATCTTCACTGCCTCTAAATGTAGGGCAGAAAGAAGATATCATCTCCCAATCATTCAATTAAAACAATATTTTAAGATCTAAACATGCAGAAATCTCAACAAAATTGAAGATTAAATTCTCGTAGGGCAACTTCTGATAACATTTAAGTCTATTGCCATGACACGTGTTCATGCATTGCTTTTTGCCTCTGCTGTTCTTTCAACTGAATGCGTAACAGATTTAGGATTTCTGCTAAGCATTGTGTTCACTAGAGAAATGTTGCACAGTGCACAGTGCCCCATTGTTTATGGAAGCTTCAAAATGGTAGTCATGATCTGCTGAGTCCATTTTCAACATCTCACATTTAGTTAGGCATTCCAAGGCAAAAGACAAGTTCCAAAGAATTTACAAACCTAAACAGTTACAAAAACAGGAGCCTTTGGGGAAAACAATGAGGTTTTGGTTTGTTTTAAACTTCTTTACACAACTACGCCTGCTTCGCAAAATGTATTTCTCACTGTGATTTACAGTATACCACAGATGTTTCCTTGTGAATGTAATAAAGATATCCAGATTTTTAAAATAACAGTAAAACACCAGAGTTCCAGTCCACTGACAGTCCTAGATTAAGGCAAGTAATACTCCAGAGCAAAGGAGAAAAAAAAAATAAAAGAGACCCAGTGGATACAGAAGAAGCAACAAGAAGTTTTTGAAGAAACAAACAGAAGAGAACAAAAGTTTCAAAGAGCCTGAGGTGCATCAAGGAGATTTATGTGAAACATTTGGAGTTTACACTCTTGGAAACTTTGATCTAAGGGTGGAAAGTGAGGTGGGCGAGTAAAGGAAGAAGGGAGAACAGAGAAATAGGGTTTAATCTATTTCTGAATTTTGAAAGCCATATTTATTGTAAGTTTTAAAGTCGCACTGTTGGTACACAGCAGAGGCAACAACAAAAAGTTCATAAATTCTGTAATTCATCCTGTCATGACAAACACTACCAGGTAACAATCCTGCACTGACCTTGAGCATGGGCTAGGTCAAGTGACAAAATGTCAATTAGAAATTAAAAGACTTATGAAGTAGTTTCATATTACACAAAAAGCTACAATGGCCTTATTATATGAATTAAACTTTGATTAATTCACAGAAAACCATCAGAAAATTTGTTAGAGCTGAATGCTTTGAACTCTTACCAAGATTTAAGAAAGAAATAAAAAGACACCTTTTTTGGTAAGTTATCCAAATTATCAATCATGTAACAAATGCCACAAATGGAATAAATATATTTGTGAGACTATTAGACTACAGCAGAATCTATGAAAAGCTACCTTGTTTCAGTTCACAAAGATGCTGTGGTAGCTGTTCTGCAGAAAGTAGGAAATGGTCTAAAGAAACAGTGCAATTTCTAATTCTCTCAGGTACTTACATGTTTAACAGACTTAACATTATGCTCACCACGTTGCCCTGGTGGGCATGATACACCTCCTGTCTTTGTCAGAAAGCATTGAACAACTTACCCAAAACACCCCGTGGCAGACTGCACTTATCCTAAATTTCTTGCTCACATCTTTACTCCTCTTTTCTACGTGGAGTAGAGAAGACTACACAGGAGACTCCCACGAAGAAAATGACAGAATACTGACTTAGTGCCTATGCCTGATCAAGGGCTGTTCATAAGTAACAGCAGAACTGCACACACTTTTTAAAATCTTTTTTTAAAAACATTAATGTTCTCAAATACCTTCACTATCCAGATTATCCCCACTTCTACAAAAACTTCTGTCATGTCCCTTCTTGACTCCCATCTTCCCTCATTAGATTCAGAGCCACAAGTGTAATAAATAGCTCTAAGGGTAACTGCCATTCTCCCCCTTGCGTAATGTAACCATCTAATGAGAAAATGGTATCTCAAATACATTTCAAATGCATCATGTTTTCTCCGGAATGAAAAAGCCAGACTGCAAGAACTGACTTGACATTCAGCCCTGGATCATACCACAAGGAAATCCTTAGGACTGTGAATGAGAGTAGCATGTTCAAGTCACAGAAGAAACTCCCAATTAACTTTTTGGAGAGCTCCCACAAATCACGAGTGCAACACTGCCAAATCTCCTCTACAGCCACAGGAAAGGTGCAATTATAATTTAGCAACAAAACAGTAACTCCTCCAGGCAGAACTAAACCACAAACATCATACTGAGAAACAGAAATCGCTCCTGCTTTCCCTCTGCCCTCAGGGTTATAATTAAAGGAAAGTCAAAAGAGATCCTCTTTATTTCTATTCCTTGAAAACAAAGAGCCCTGTTGAGTCAGGGAATCCAGCCTCCACCAGAAACAACTTCTAGTCTGCCCTCAATAGAGCTGCTAAATGTATGTGGGCCTTCATAAGTCTCATAAGAATTAGAATGCCTTGATTATGCTAAAAAGCTAGATGTTTTCAGATAAAAGGGTAACTGACACTTAGAAGTGAAGAGGGGCCATCATGGAACTTGAAGAACAGCTGTACCTGAGTAAAAGCAAAGGGCTGACAGGAGGATAAAATTAGGTCCCAAATCTATGTTTCTGCTGAAACCACAGCTTTTAAGTCTCCACTGGGGTTAAAAAAGCTAAGCTCTGAGCTTATGCTTTGGAACTACTCTATTAGTCCACTTCGATTGCTTTGTGAAAATATTGTCCAGCTGCTGACAGGCCATTTCTGTCCTTCAGCCTGTGGGAGCCATTCCATCATGCCTGGCAGCTGTTTGGGTTCATCCCAATAACTTCCATGAGGACACTCAGTACATTAAGCAAATACCTCACATTCTGGGATGGGAATGAGTAGAATCCATAGCTCTGCAGTCGAGGGCATTTATTATGCAAGACTCAGACACAGCCTGATATTGCCCAGTGCTCACAGACTTCCTGGAAGGTTGTTTCTGATAGGGTGCACCACCTCAAAGCCATGAAGGGCACATGGAAAATTCCAGGAAAGCTTCACCTCAAATCACAGGACTTTTTTTTTTTCAAGGTTAAGAAGATTATTTAACTATTTTGCAGGGAGGTTCTAGCATAGGCTAGTACACCACTGGAGAGATGTACAATCGGTACAGATTTCTTCCTCAGGTTACAGTAAGCTGTGCAATGATATTCTGGTGGCTCATTCAGAAGCCTTTTTTATTGTCAGCATACAGTCATCCAGGTGACTAAATGGTGAGGTAAGCATTGCAAATTCCCCCTTCAGAGGAGAAGCAGTGTAATCTCCAAACAACACATCCCAGGGCTGTTTTGCTGCACTTCAGACAGTTATCTGTGCAACTATTTATGGGTCCAAACACAGTTCTGTTTGACAGGTGTGTCCCTAGCAGCATGTAACCAGGAACACCTTAGTGGAAAACTAGCACCTATTATATTTCTAGAAGCTAATGAGTAATCCATGTTTTTGACGGAGAACATAATTTTAAGAACAGCACAAATTCACTGATACACTTTTCCAGAATTTGTTTTTTAAGGCAGCTGAAGAGAAAGGCTTGTGTTCCTGAAAGTTTGACCACTTCTCTCCTCTCTTCCTCTGCATGACTCAATCTAATAAAAGACACAGCCACTCTCTAATAATCACACCATTCCATCCTTGGAATGCTCTGGGACAGCACAATCTAGCTGAGGTTTGCACTGCACCATGTCATCACGACACTGCACAACAAAGCCCTTCAAATGGCACACACAACCTTCACAAACAGACGCCACTGTATCACAAAGAAAGGCTGAAAAAGGAGGACTGCTAACATTGAACAGTGCACTGGCACACAAAAAGAGCTGAGCCTCTGCTTCCTTCAATTTTCCAGTTGAGACTTTGGCTAAGCCTACTCAAAATCACTTTGGGAATAGTGCCAAACTAACCATTTGGTTAAGATGTGGAATGAAATTATTCCGGGTTTAGACTTGGTTCAGATTAGTTTAGCCTGTAGTTAGTATATTTACTCACTTTTATCTTTCAAATTAAAAAAAACCCCCAAAATTACAGATGAGAGCATGCTGATGCAGACACATCAGCCCTATGGGGACAGAACTCAGCACACATGAGTTTTGCCTTCTGACAATTCCAACCTACCTTACAGCTCCTCTACAAAGACCTGTATTTGATGCTTTATTTGATGTTTTATTTGGTGCTTATTTTGTACCTCTTAGTGATTTTTTTAATAGATCTTTCACCTGTTCACAGTGACTAGTGTACCAGAAGTTACTTGCTGATGATATAGTGCCTTGTTTCACATGGTCCACCACATTTTCTTTGAATGTTAACAATCTGGGAAGATGCCATCCCAAATCAGAGACTAATTTGCTGTCTCGTCTGTCTAGAGAAAGCAACAGCTTTGGGAGACAGACAGTCACTGACTTTAATGAACAATTTCACAAAAAAACCCCAACCAAACCAATCAACCACAAACCACAATCCCCCTCAACACCCATTCAGAAGGGATCAAAGAGGCCCCAGCAGCTTTTTGAAACGCAGTAGTGAAATACAAAGAGCTACAGTCAAGGGTGTGTAAGCCTGGTCTACCAAATACTACTATCAAAAGCTTACACATGTGGCCACTATCGTTTCACATTATCTGATTCTCAGAAAAAAGACAAGGCCAGCTCCAGCAGGGCACTGTAAACAATCCCAGGCTTCATCCTTTCACAGAGTATCCACGATCAAAAAGGCTACAGAACATCCTCGGGCTGCTCTTGAGAGGCGGACTTGGCAACTGGAACAGAAATGAACCAGCATCCTTTTAACATTCTGGATATAAGCTACTGCTGTCATTGCTGCAGTTGAGAGAACGACCGTAATATCAATGGCATCCTTGACATGGTACTTATGTAATAATTAATTGTGGGGAATGTCATGTTCCAGCGGGTGTAGAAACCATCCCCCGGGGCAATGCATTGCTTTTCTTTAGTGGGAGAGCACAGCACGGAGGAAGAGCAGCAGGCTCTGCCGTTTGCCCTCGCTCGCAGTGCGATACAGAGCTATCCTTTCACTCAGCACCCCGCAAGGGGAGGTTTGGCAGCGGCTCCCCTGCTGGTGCCACATAATGGCGACTCCACGGCACGACACAAAGAACGCCCCGGCTGTTTCATGGGCCATCAGTCCCCGGGAGCTGCCGCAGGGCGCGGGTCCCGCAGTCCCGGGGGGCGGGTTCCCATCCCCGCGATCCTGAGGGGGACGGGGGACACGCACCGCGAGCCCCGCACGTGACCTGACGCCGCACGGGCCGCCCCGCATGACGTCACCACGCCGGGCTCCCACCGGCGGCGCCCATAAATAGCCGCGCGGGGCCGCGCAGGCGCGCGCCCGCGCCGTGACGTCACCGGAGACGCGGGCGCGGCCCCGCCCGGCGGGCACGGCGCTCCCCGCGCTCCCTCACCTTCTATTTTTATCCCGCCTTTGTTCCCCGGGGCCCGCCCCGCCGCCGCGGGACGGACAGCGGGAGGCATGGCGGCGTGACGCCACCCGCTTCCCGGAACGGTGACGCGGCCGCTGGAATGCGCGCGGGGCTGCGCTGCCTTAAAGGGGCAGCGCTCGGCGGCTCCGCCCGGGGGGGCGGCGCTGACGGACGGGCGCAGCTGCGGGGCCGGGGGGGGCGCGGCGCGGGCGCGATCTGCCCCGCACGCCCCGCACCGCTCGGGGCTGCCGGGGAGAGTGACCCCCGTCAGTCCCCGGCCTCCCGGGTGCGGTCTGAGCGCAGTCCGGGCTGTGCCCGGCTCTCCTGGGTGACGGCCCCGGGTGATGCTCCCCGCGTGCGGTCCGGAGCGGTTCTCCCATCACCGCTCCGGCTCTGTCGCTGCGCTTCCCCGGAGCGCGGGAGCGTGGCGGGCACGGCGAGAAGGGAAACGCCGGGTCCTGCCCCAGGCCAGCAGCAGCAGCAGAACGCGGACAGCGTCTGGCCGCCTCCGCGGGGCAAACCGCAAGCGCGCATTGCTAATAAAACGGTGCTAATGTGCAAAGAAAGAATGCCTTCATGTATTTCCTGTACGTTCTCACGCGAGACACAAGAGAGCCCAATACTACAAGTAAAGGTTTCTGTTGATGTGTTAGGCGTGAACTGTTTTACGTAATAAAACACAATTTTAACTCAGCCAGGAGCTGTGGTCTTCAAACTACAGGTGTTGTCCATAGTAGGTTATCTCTGGGTCGGGGATGTGCTCTGAAATAAAGCCCCTCACTCATTATAAGGTCGAGATGATGCTGTACCATCATATTTAGATCATGGCTCGTAGGGAAATCTGGGGGGTACTTAGTCACCTATGGCATGACCTTATATTCCCACTCAATTTAGTAACAACAGTTGGTTTCTTATAGGACATGTGAGATTTAATTTATTAACAGTTTCTAGGATAAGTGGAGGGAACTCAGAAAAGGCATGAGATGAGAAGTCAGCAGATGAAGGGGAAATGCTCAGAGGGATGGAGCTCCCAGAGAAATGTAAGTCTTGTCTCCCTCTCAAATAGAACATTAATGGAAATGCAGTTACTTGTCAATAAGAGATTTTTATTACATTGCCCTAGGTGTTTTTTTTTGTTCCTGACTAAAATTATGTGGCTATGATTTGCAATTCAGCTTTTGTCTTTTGCTTACTTTTGAGCCTTTTTATTGAATAGCACAATGGAATCTGTCAGAATGCTAAAACTCTTGTGTTCTGAGAATGATCTTTAAGCCACCTGAGGAAAAAAAAAAGCTTCCCTTTACAATCAGATGGTATATCCTATTCATCAGGATGGCACGTGGAAATATTGATATATGTTTGAGCATGTAAAATCCTGGTAGGCAAATACCAGAGGAATCTGTATGTTCCAGAAAAAAAGAAGTGCTGCAGCTTAGTTCTGAGTTAGCCAGTGTGTCACAGATGTTTGTCCTCTTGTCTTTAAACTCTGGAACGAATCCTGCTCTCATTGGCCATTTGTCTGCTTTAAGCTGGGACAAGATATGTTACAAGAACTTTTAGCTTGTTGAAGGACTTCTGGCTTTTTGCATTATGATCAAAGCATGAGCTGAAAGGGTGTTAGTATTTTTTTTCCTAGCTAATTACTAGCATTAAATAAACCAAGAAAGAGGTAAAATTAATAAAATATCAGAGGAGGTTGCCTCTGAAATGCAATCTAATTAACATGTCAATTTAAATAAATCACTTACTGTCATTGAAACTAAATAATGAATGTGAAAAGCTGTTTAGTGCGAAAGAGATTTGAAGTTTTCTTGGAAAAGTAATTGTTTAGAAATTCAGTATTTTTCATTCTTGTTCTTATAAATAATCAGGCAGACTATTCTCTTACTAATTTTATGTTTCTAAGTGACTCTAGGTTTGTTTGTCACTTAAGCTTCCTTGTGAGTAATTATTATCATAAGTTCCTATCACTCATTAAATGAAAGTTGTTTTTTCCCCTAAATCCCCTAGCCTACTTCTGTCATGCCAACAGGAGCATTCAGAAAGTGGCACTGAGGTGCAGCTCTGATAAAAGTTTTCTGTTTCCCTGTGACTCATTTGACATTAACATAATTATACTACAGGAGTCAAAGTGATTTTCCAACTATGAGTAATGCACGGCACTAGACCGAATGTTTACAGGACACCGAGGCATATCAGCCAGCTGAAGTAACCAGCTGCTGATAACAGCTGAAGTAAGTTGGGGAATTAAAAGTCTTATAACACAATTACCCTTCTTTGGCACTCGGTGTCACGTACGGCTGGGAGGTGTCGTGTGCCCTGCGGGGAAAGATCCAGAAGCTGTAACGAGGAGAAGACCGAGCCCGTGGGTAGTTCACACAACAAGTTCTTCATAGTTTTCTTCCCACTTGCATATTTATGGCAGAGTCGTGCTCAAAGAGGAGCAGTGATCTTTTCAAGAAGCGGCTGTATTTACCAGGGTTCATTTCAAAACACAAGTGACACACATCCTCTCAACCAGGAAAACAAGATCAAAATGAAACAACAACAAAAAGAAATGAGATCATCTCACAAGAGCTTTGAACCGTGTGTATGGGAATAGCACAAAAGAAGAAAACCAATAAGGATAAAGCCAAATTGAGTGCTGTTAGCACAATGAGATATCTTTTCTCTGTAATTGAAGTATCTGTGCAGGCTAGTGATAAAAAGTACAGAGAAGAATTACAATGAATAAGTTCTGGATAAATCGCAGAAACAGTAACTACAGAATGTATTCGCTATGTGAAGAAACTAAAAGTATAACAAAATCTAAATGGTCAAGACTTGTTTTAAGTGTTTCCTGGAATTTGTAGGAATTACTACCTTCTCCAGAATTTTAAAAGTAATTTAGGAAAGAGTTTATTTTTTTTCTGACTTTGTTTGTTTGTTTGCATGCAAGTGGATGCTTGATTGAAACTGGGTCACTTTGTATTTATAAATTTGTCAACTTTGGCTGGATATCCTTCCAATGAGGCCTAATTTAGTAATGTGCTGAGCACCCAGAACATCACTGGTTTCATACGTCCCACGAGGATTAGCTTTGAAAGTAGAAAGCTAATTTTGAAATACCAACTCAAACCCACTACAATTTGCTAGAGTACCAGAGTGGAAAATAACCAGTTAACAGCTTCCTTATAAAATACCACAGTAATACAAGTAGGGGAGAGGGTCAAATGCAGAAAACAGTGCTGATAGCAGAACTGTTAGCAGAAAGATTGTATTCCAGGAGATATATCTGAAGAATTCAGAAGAAAATTGCACGTCACACTGCGTTCTTTATTTCACGAGAAAATCTGCTGAGGTCAGATGCTTGGCATGCTCTGATTATCGTCACTGACTCTCAGAGCTGGATGAGGACCAGAAATGGGAAAAAAAGTTTTTCGTGGCTGAGAAAGGCTGGAGGAGGAAAGGTTTGCCCCGGTACCTTGTACTTACAACATTCCCCATTTGCCAGGAGATTCGGGACTTGGAGGTTTTCTGTTTTGTCTGCTATGGTTTTCATGCTGCATGACAATGGGCAAACTCTAAATCTGTTTCCTTCAGTTTGGCCACCTCTTACTTACTAAGAGATGACTTGGTGGAGATAGCTCAGCATTCCAGCTGCTACTACAATGACCAGCATGAATGTATTTAACAATGTTGATAAAATCAGCCAGCAAAACCCAAACAAAACATAAACAGAACAATCCAAGCCCTATCCACAGAAATAAATTCCCGCAGCAAAATTTAGCAGTCTTAAATTTAATCTGATTTGCTATGAGCTCATCCAGGACTGCAGTTTTATAACTACAAACATCCACCTCCATGGCATGCGGTGCCACTGGATTTACATCTGTTTTCACTACTTTTAATTACCAACAGCCCTAACTACCAAAGCTCAGCCCTCCACTCAGATTGCAAAAATGTATTCCAGTATTACCAGAGTGGGTTCCTGTACTTCAGGAGTTACTCCTTAGAGTAACACAACAGGAGATGTTTGTAACACAGTTCTGCTCAGCTCCATACCTGCCTGGAGTCCCCTAATAAAGCACCTTGAAAGCAACACCTCTGCAATACTCTGCATTTCTACCTCTTCCATTCCCACTTGGCTCTAGAAGAATTGTCTTCTTTTAATGATGTTCAGAGCAGCTATACCCGTGCCCCACCTTTTTTCTTCTTGGGGGAACTACCATTTATTTGTAACATTTATCTTGCATTCTGCAGTGAACGTACAACCTGTGCAAATTCCAAGAATTTAACCTTTGTTCCTTGTCAAAGCTTTGAAAATTAACTTAAAATAGCAGAGTGAAATAGGCACCAAGGGGCATTTTCTGGAAGTAACTGATAACATCTTGCAAGTACTGCTTGCCCTTACTGGTTGGTTGGGTTTTGTTGTTAGCTTGTTGTTCAAGCTGAGCTCCCAAAACAAAAGTTCACAGACAATTATTCAGTACAGAAAGTTGTTATGGTTGTAGAAAGCATATGAAAGTAAACAGGTCTATTAAGACGTGGCTTATTTTCTAAAATATAGGAAAATTAGCTGATAGTCATTTTTTGTGAGTTTTCAGAGTATATATATATATATTTATATAGTAACAAGGCTGAATGTTTCTGTAATGCAAATAGCTATTTTGGTGATAACTGATAATATGTTACTCTGAGCAGCAGCAGAAAACAGTTGGAAGTACAAACCCATGCCAACAACAATGAAAATAATTTCAACCCATTCTTACCTTACTCTCAGTAACCTTCTCCCCTAGGGTTTATTCTATGATGTTGCGTGTCAGGTCCCTCATGTGACTCAGTATTTTTCAGAAATATTATATATTGTAATAGTTATACTTAGAAATGTTAATTACATTAATATATGTCTCGGCTTAAATATATGTTATATACAGATTTATTTTTATAATTTGTTTCACAGAACGACTTCTCGTAGAAAAATGAATTTATCAATTCATAGCATAAATTTTAACACTGAAAAAACAGATATTAGGTTTTGTGCTATATTAAAGCCCTGCTGACACCTGTGCATGTGCTTAAATTTAAGCATATGAGTAGTACCAAACTCACTGGGCTTACATGCACAATTAAAATTAGGCATGTGTGAAACCCTTTCAGGTCAGGATTTCCAAATTCTTTCATTTGCTTAGAGTAAAGAAAAAACCCAAACTCGTAACCACTCCTTCATGTAATAAAATTGCAATGATGTTTATGTCGAGGGACTTACTGTCATTTGATAGGCAAGGTAGCTTATAAAACAAATTTTTACTCAACAAAATGAAACCCTCCAACGCTGTGATTACCTGCCTGAGTGGCCGTCTTTTCTAGTAGGAAAGAGAAATTGATTCTTTAACATTTTGAGTATCAGCTGAGATGAATATGGTTATTTTAGAATAAGGTGACACATTTCTAAGGAGAGATTGACTTTTTTTTTAATGTGTACATTTTCTTCTTCTGTCAACATGAGTTTAATGTTTTCAGAAAAACTCTGAACAGTATTTTACTTTGGTATGGAAATATGCATTTTGTTTCCCCGTGGTACTGAGCTTTGCTAAATCACTCATTTAAATGTTCGCATGTTAACATTACAAGTTCAAAATAGATGGTTGTGAAAATATTGAGGCTTTCTGCTCTCTGAACATTTCCCCACCTCTTTATAAAAGAGAGTTGTCCCTGGTCATGGTGCACTTGCATCATTGCAGTAGAAAACAAATTGGCTTCTCCCACTTTGTTAGTACTTGCTGTCCTTAATTGTATAGTGGAGAGGCTCAGGAGCCAATAGAGTTGCCACAGAACCTCAGCCACCCAAAGTCCAGTCAAAGCAATGTCTGACTCTACATCCCCTGTCTTACATGATTTGATTCTCAGCTGGAAGACTTCAGCCCCTTGAAGTGGCTCCCAAATCAGCCAGGAAGGTGTGCCAGGAGCAGCTCAGCCTCCCCAGCAGCAGATGGGGGACCACTTGCCCCTCGTGCTGCAGGGAGGCATCTCTGTCCTCTTGAGAGACACAAACCTGAGATCCCTGCCTGTGCCTTGGCCTCTTCTTTTTAGTTTAGCAAAGCATCTCTCTTGCAAATGCTGGTGGAAGGATGAGGTGGTGCTGCTTTCTTTAAGCATCCAGTAGGGAGATGTAAAAGCTAGGTACTATTCCAGTGGCTGACTGGTTTAATCTCTTGCTTCCATTGATCTGGGAGGTTACCTGAGCTATCAGGCTCTAAATGGGGACAGGAGCACCCTCCATGCTCCTTGCTGAGGCCATACAGAAAATAGAAAGAGGACAGCTGGCACAGGAGGAGGAGACTCTTCTTTCTGATTCTCGCTCCCAGGGCTGCTCCAAGGTTTTACAGAAGCATTTTTCAGAAGCAGAAACATAGCCCTGTTCTCAACACTTTAAAGCAAGTGCCTGAAAAGGCACCTGGTCTTTGTAAGGCATGACTGCACCATGCAGTTGCTGACTCCCCCTGCAAAGGATAGGCATCATATGAAAACACGTACTTTGGAGGACCTAGGGAAAGATTCAATATCAGGAACCCACTGGGCATTGTCCTGAGAAAGGCTCCTAACTAGGTAGCAGATGTATTTGAGCACCCATGCAGAAATGAAATTTTGAGTGCACAGGAAGATGAAGGTTGCTCATTGCAGCGCATGTGAGGTCTGGGTGCCGGGGTGTTTGATAGCCCTGGGAAAGGGTTTTGTGTAAAGGAGCTTGGGATTTGCTTGCCTTGGGTTACTACAGCTAGTCCATTCAAAAGCTCCCATTCTAATCCATCACAGGAGAGTTTGAAAACGACAAGGAGGAGGAGTCTCTTAGGAGGAGCTCACAGAAGGAATATTTCCAGTGTAAAACAATCAAACTATAAATATTCCAGCATAGGGAAAGGATGTGTACTGGGTGAACTTTGAGATGTGCTCCAAAAATATGCTGCTGACCTCCCACTTGACATGATCTGTTTCCCTATTAAACTGTAATATAATTAGGGCTTGCTCTAACCCTGCCACTGATTTCATGCTTACATCGATGGAAATGTGGCCTCACAGGTCATAGAGAGAATAAGGTATACATGTAAACTCTAAAATAATCCGGACCATAGTAGAAGGAAGGATAACCACGAGAAAATGCTTATCTCTCCTACCTTATTATTATAAAGGATATTTAGATGTCTTATCACATAAATATATATGGATATTAGGCCAAAGGTCTTTAAAAACTTGGACTCAAAGCTCAACTTTTTCCATAATTGCAGTTGACCTGCACCTGAACTGGAGTCCGAGAATTCCCGTAAGGAAGTGAAAAGGGAACTGGGGACAAAATGAATTGAAACTGGGTGTTGAGAGCCAAGATTCTTATATTGACCAAAGAAGGGATTTGAAAAATAGATGATGACTCTGCTGGTAGGCAATCATGGTGCTAACAGTCACCATGATGATAAAAGTTGGTGACGATTAACTTATTTCATCTCATCTCCCGTGTCTGCTGAATTTCACCCAACAAGCCTGCTGTGGAGCTCTGGGAGACACACAGATGGGTCTTGGCTGGGGTAGATCGTAGAAGAAGGGTGGTGACAACCCCCTGGGTTTTGTAAGAGTCCCTCTAGGGCAGGCACATGCACAGATAAGTAAGACTCAAGGAACAGATTTTGTCAGGAAACCAAAGGGTGCTGAAATCCCTCTGTTTCACAGGAATGAATTTAGAGAGAAGGTCCATTAGGGGTCTGTCCTACTGATACCCTGTGGTAGGAACACCCGTGAAGGGGGAGAAGCTGCATCAGTGTTCTGGGACATCCTGGGGAGCAGGACTGTGGGCAGGAATGCTGCTTTTATGGTACCTTATTTATTTGTAAAAATACGTACAACAGGCATTTTAAAATAAGAAAAGAGCTGCTGTTTGAACATGTATTCAAGTTCATGATGAAACCTACAAAACCTACAAATGCTTAGATATCTGCATGAATATTTGAAGGATACAGAACATTTATGGAAAAATGAATTTATATATTACATTACATTATTTATAACATAATATGTCATAACTTATATTATATTTTTTATTATAGTGACATTTAATAATTGTAAACCAGCCCCCAGCAACTTGAGTCCAAGTTTAATGCCCCTGCTTTGCAAAGAAAACAGTGTGCACCTCACACCTGCAGTGAGAACCTTTTTTCCCTGCAAGCACTCGCTGCATAACATGTGGCTGATTTACAGCCTGAGTTCAAGAGACTGCACAGACCACTAGGGAAATTTTGGAGAAGATTTTGGAGCCTAGACATCCACTTTTGCCCAAAGCACAAATCACCTGTAAAAAAAGACCTGGCAAATTTAAGGGCTGCCTTCTAGGTTACATGTTCTCTCCATTAAAGTGATACAGATACTTTAATCACAAAACAAATCATCAACAAAAAATATCAAGCTATACCATCCCAAGTCAAATCTTTGGGTGATGAAATTAAATTATTACGCCAATTTTTATCTGTGGGGAATTCATGGCTTGCTTGGGTACTCTGTCCTATCTATACTTTCTGCTCCAGCCACAAAGCTGATAATTTATCTGACTTTTTTTCTGATACAATGTAGAACATCTTGGCTTACGCAAGAGCAAGGAGTATTTCTTCACTAACAAGGAAACTACCTTCCCCTCAAGAACATAGCTCCAAAGTGGGACGGTAGAGCATGTTTTACTTTGATCAGCTTTGAATTTATGAGGAAAAAAACCCCAATAAATTTAAATATTATTGAACTACACTTTCCCTTTGTGGGAAAAAAAAATCAGGATCTACCAAAATTCTAAACATTTGGGTTTTTTAGAAAAATAACAGTAATTATTCTTCTTCAAAGATCTGCAATTAATTAATTGATCAGCCCATACATTTAAGAAAAGGTGTCTCTTACAAGAGACCACAATATTAGACCTTGCCAGGTGCTCTCATCCCAAATGTGTTAGAATAAATATGTTTCCACAGAAATAAGAACTAATATTTATAGAGGCTATGTGAGATCTTTGTTAATAGCAAGCCTTAAGTTAGGCAAGGCTTTTGGACAGAGAATATTTAGCCTTGTATTTAATTGCTGTGCTGAATCCGGGCTTCTATTTGGCAGTTGAAATATTGTCATCATTTTTAGACCTCACTATAAAACTCTTGTATACATAATAAAACTCTTGTATATATAATAAAAACACACCGAGAGTCTTTACAGGGGCTGCTAAATACTACTGCCACGCACACATTCAGTAGCAAGAATAGATTATAATGCATCAAGAAAGCAAAAAAAAGGCCCATAAGAGTGCTAATTAAAATTAGACATGAAAATTAATTATAGAAAATAAAATACAGCAGCCTTATCCATTATTTCCATTTGGGGATCTCAGCTACCTAAAGCATAAAATACTGTCCATTTCAGCAGACTGGGAAACAGAACAAAAGGAAGATCTTCAGGTTATCTTCACAAAGATGGTGAATAAGGAGCCTTCTCATTTCCCAGCTATCCTCATGTTATTTCCAGTGTAGGAATAAAGCCTAGCACCGCAGAAGGAAGCAGTGCATGGTGAAAGTAAATTCCCATCTCTTCCACTTAACCACAGAACCTGCAATGTGGAGTCGAGCATTGCTGTGCATCAGGACATTCATGGCCCCAGATTTCCCTTCTAAACTTGGGCTTGGCCTTTTAATAAAACCCCATCAGCAAGAACACTGGGTCTGGAGAGAAAAACTTGAGTTAGGTTCTTACATCTGGCTGAGTGGGGTGAAATCCGTGCCTCCTCTTTCTGAGGAGAAATGATCTAACCACACACTGATCATCTGTGCTGTTTGGGGAGCCTTTCTCTGCATGTCTCTC
This sequence comes from Cyanoderma ruficeps, assembly GCA_008694505.1. Taxonomy (NCBI): domain Eukaryota; kingdom Metazoa; phylum Chordata; class Aves; order Passeriformes; family Timaliidae; genus Cyanoderma; species Cyanoderma ruficeps. The sequence continues at coordinate 9,861,424 of VZDJ01007749.1, read as the reverse complement.
ACTCAAGCTGTCCTAACCTGAAGTTTCGAGCCGATTAGACAGTAAACCAGATGGTGCCTGACTTTTCAGCCCTGTGGTGAGGACATGCCCTGGACAAGGGGGATCCTGCAGTCTGCTTTTCTCTTTCTGTAGCCATTCTGTTTCTAAGAGTCACTGCAGAGAAGGTGGACCCTACCCCACCAGGGATAGCATTCCCTGCTGGATTGGTGTCACTTGGGAAGCCCAGGTGGGTGTAGTGGCACCCTGCGCCTTCCCCCGTTGCTGAGGTTGCCTTAGCAGCAGCTTCCCGTGGCCACAGAGCAATCAGGGTTTGGGTTCAGGGGGGGCCTTTGTGATTGCAAGCAAGGCAGTCTCATTTTAAAGCTGTGTGCAGCTCTATCAGTTTAATTTTATTTACACTTTGTTCTCATTATCTGGGCAAGTTACTGTACAGTCAAAGCCAAAAAAATAAACCAAGGAAGATAAGAGGCTGAATGAAAGTTATGATCATTCATGTGCTCCTTTCATGGCAAGGCACATGTGGAGTAGGTGAGAGGAGAAATGATAAGGACAGTGAAAGGCTGCAGTGGCAGCCTTGTTTTAATGTTCTGTAGGCTGCAATCTGTGCCCTACAACGTTTTTATTTGAAATGGTGTTTATGTAGGAATGAATGTTTAATAATTAGAAATGTGCATTTGTAATTATTATGACAAATTGTAATTTGCATATTTACCAGACAGATGAGAAGAGCTGTTTAAATATCATAAATTATATTAAATTCCAGAATATTCTTTATATATGTGCACAGTTCCAAGGACAATCAATAAGAAGAGCTGGTTTTTATAGGGGGTATGTGTGTGTGTGTTTGTATTTGTGTGTAGCAGCATGATTAATTCCATAATATGTCCAAAATGCTTGTAACTTAGCACAGTAAAAATAGATACATTCTCTCTCTTGCTTCCTCTCATCCTTGGAGTTCACCTGGAAGACAACAAGGACACAAACAATAATTACATTACTCTACCCAAGGGAAACATACACCTTCAACAAGTAATTCCTAGCCTTTCTTCCAAGATATTTCAAGAGGAGAGTTTTATATGCTGAGAACCAGTGTAACTAAATGCTGGTTTTTCATAGTGCCTGGGGGCTAAATTTATCTCTCATTGAAGCCAATGGGAATCTTTCCATTGACGTAAATAACAGTTGGATCAGGTCTTAGGACTTTGATTAGTGATCATTTTTTTATGTGTAAAGATATCGATGAAGTTCAGGATGAGCCTGCAACTGATCTCAAACAAAATCTGGGATGCTTTTATAAGGTGGAAAGGATGGGGAGAGGGAGATGAAGGACAGGATCTGTGAATGAGTAGTTTTCTTGCCATGAAATGGATGGGACTATAAAGGTACTTTGAGGAGATGGAATTTACACTTGTCTGAGGTCAGGTACCTGACCTATTCTTTTGCTTGTTCAGTGAAACCAGTGAGTTTGCTGTGTTCAGTCTGGCTTAAGATGTGATTCTTCCACATGTGGGATCTAGTTTTCTTGTTGTTTATTACCCGGATGTATCCAAAGAGATAACAAATTTTAATTGCAGGTTATTGTGCTTGGCCAGCTTCTAGGCTGGCACACAGAGTCCGTCTGATTTAAAAAAGCCTTGAAAATCTTCAGCAAAAGGGAACTAAAGATATACTTGACTGGGCCAGTGTCAGGGCTGTCTCTTAGCTAGAGAGAAGGGATGTTTGTATAATTTGCACCTCCACCCCACACTTCTGAAACACTCCCAATAACAACGACTGACAACCTTCTGGAACATTTATTTAGTAAAATTCATGGTAAGGTTGTGCACCAGACTGTGGTCTTGAAATTTACGTCTTACACCCACTGGTAATTTTGTTACCAGTGCCTCCATCTCATTAAGGCAGAAACAAAAAGGAAAATGACAGATAACAAAAGAGAAATTGAAAATTACTCATTTAAATTTAGGAAGCTTCCAGGCAGAACCAGAAGGAACAATGGGAGAAAAAATTCTGGGAAAAAAGGAACAGAAAAAGGGGGATGATGAAATCCAGGGATACATGGAGGGAAAAGAGAAGTGAGAAGAGTAGAAACAGGGAAGTGGCAAAAGAAAAGGAGAACCTGCTGTTTTAAAGAAATGGGAAAGGTAACTTAAGAAAATAAAGCAAAAGAGAGTAGGGAATGGAATTTTGAAAGGAGAGAATAAATGAAGAGAATGGATTTAGAGGGGTTGTGATGTGAGAAGGCAGTAAGGGAAGAAAGGTAAGATAAGGAGAGAAAAACAAAGAGCAAAATAATTTCATCTTCAGTGTTAAAGAATAAAAGTAGTTAAAAGAGAGCACCTATTTCCCTCCACAAAACATATATTCATCTGCTCATCTGTTTGAGAGGTATTAAATGTAAGAGAGTAGCAGGGTTTGCCACACAGTCTTAGCGAGAGTCAGTTCTCTAACCCTGTGGTTTTTAACTCCCATTTTTGGACCTTTTAGGTCCATGGAGATCCAACCCTTACGGAGTGAATTTTGTCCTTGCTGCTGTAGGTTTGGAGGTTTTTTATTCACTTTTTGGAGAAACCTTTGGAAGTATCCCACAGATGCCCAAAGAGTCCCCAGACTGCTGAAAAACTCTGGGCTGGGTGGAGATGGCTGATGCTACTTCTGTTGCTGATCGCTCCCATAGTTCAAGGAAACCTACATGCTGGAAAAACTAGTCTCAGCTTTCAACCTTGGTGTTACTCCAGTCAGTTGGGAAAGTTATCTCAAAATTAGTGCACGATTTGGTGAAGAGGGGAGTCTTGCCACATAGATTCAGACCTGAATGTACCACATAGCAAAAATTATAATGAAGTTTAGTTCCCATCACAGAAGTAGAGAATCATATTTCAGGCAGAGTCAGAAAACCTGATTCTGTGCAGATTTTACCACATGATAACTCTGAATTATGGAAACCTATTTCTCTTACGTGTTCTGTGCAGGGAAAGATTTGTCTTGTCAGGGTTACAGTAATTTCAAAACTTAAAACAATTCAAACCACAAAACACACAGAGAGGCAGGTTTTACTCACGTTATCATACACATTTGATCTCATTTATTTACATCTCATTATATTTTCATCAGACTGAGCAGATTTAATGGAACTATGTCACCAGAAATCAACATAGGATCTGGATGGGACATGGAGGTTTTAATTGTGTTGCTCTGTATGATGCTCTGCAGTGGCATAAATGTTAGGACAGGAGAAAGTTTCTGCTGTGAGATTGGGAATCTGTTCCTCTGTATGATGGTGTCTGTAGCTCTTTTAAGTAACAAGACAGACATTTTAATTTTAATCAGATATCCGCAGTGTGTGAAGTAGTGTCAAGGAATGTTGGAGGCAGGACTTGGTCAGAAAGAGGTAAAGGAAAGAATTCCTTTCTCCACACTGGAGACTCCTGGAGGGCTGCAAGGACCATACTGTGGGTAGAAATCAGGTATTCAGCCTGATTTCTCTGCAGAGGGAAAAGAACCCAGTACAAATCACTCTGATGAGCTGCTGTACCTGGCTTAAGGGAAACAGAAGTTAAGACCATGGATGTTACTTCTGTCAACAAAATGCTGTTTCAGGGAACTGTCCTCTGCAGTTTGTGATGAAAGAGAGAAATAGACTGGAAAATGTTCAGGGGGAGGCAAATGAAAGATATTTTGTGAGATGGAAAATTAAACTGGCAAGAACGTCAGAGTATCTGGTGGCTGTACTGGGTGTTACTTTAACTTCCTGATTGTCTTAATTTTTTTCTTTTTTTTTTTTTTTTTTTTTTTTTTTTTAATTAGGGNTTTTTAACTGAGGTGTGATCCAGTGTCTTTACTGAGATTAACTTAGCTTTGGTTTCGAAAGGGAGCTGGATAAAACCTATGTGACACAGTGGAGCTGGGTTTATTTTTCATTGTTGTTTCATTTTCTTTTTTCACTGAAGGGTTTCAAGCCAGGACATGTTTCAGTGGCCTAATCTCAAACACGCACAGGAACAGTTTCTCTGTTTGCTTTGCAGGGAGGAGCTGGCTCCCTTCAGGAGAAGTTCAAGAATGAACACAACTGGTTTGCTGTCAGATTTTATTGCTGGCTGCAGCTCGTGGGCAATAATGGTACCAGCACTGTTTAGCAAACATGTAGATGTCAGTGACCATCCACAACTGGATAACACTTGGATTTCCAAGGTACTTCTACCCACATGGAAGGAGGGAGCTGTTTTGTTTTTTTTTCCCCATTATTCTGCAACACTGCTCTGCTTAACTGAAAATACTCTAAATACAGTCCCACTTCTGATACAGCTACCTAAATAAGGACAGTTGCTAAATTTCTGTCATAATTATAGCAGGCACCTGTTCTTGGCCACTAAAACCGATGTTGCTAACACATTTCTACAGTGCTTAAAATTTTCCAACCAACTATCTTTTGGGAAAAAAAAATTCCACATTTGGCTTCTGCTTGAGAGGAATTTTTTCTTTTCTTCTAGGCTTAAGAAAAATGGTGCCAGCTGTCCTTGAGCACAGCATGAATTATAAAATTCTGCCTCTGAAGTAAAAAGAACTTCTTAGGCTGTACCAAGGTGAAATAAAAAGCTTGCTCTAGACCCTTCTGAAGAGCAAGGGTTTTGCCTGGAATTATACTTGACATTGGTTTACCTAGATTAATAAAAATGCAGCAGTAACTATGTTTTGATAGAGTGAAGAATGATTTATCTATAGTTGAGTGAAAAAGAAAAGCTTGTGGCTCACAGGAGCTGTGAATGGAGAGCTGCCAGGTAGGTCAGAGGAGATCTCTCCTGCCCTCACAAAGTGCACTTCTTTGTTTGCAGAGAACAGGGTGCGACTGCACCTTCCACAGGAGGGAAGGCAACGTCACTACTCCAGGCTCCTTCCTTTCCCACCAGATCAGTATTTTTCTTTCAAGAGCAGGCAACTAAATGCAAAATAGGAGCGTTAATTTTGCAAAGTTACCAGCACTTGGACATTAAAAAAGCTAAGTGTACTACTCCTTTCTGTGNACTTGGAGGAAGAAAGTGTGTATATATGTATATACATACATATATATATATATATGTATATACACACATCCAGACAACCACATGCACACAGAAGGGACTTTCAAACTACTCTTAGAAATCTGAATCCTTGACAAAATTCTCCAAGTAATTAAAATATCCCAGAATATACCACTTGAGACATATTACCTATTATCAAAACTGACGTATTGAACATTATAAAATTAATCAACCATTTGAAGCACTTGATTGGGATATACATTTTTAATATGAAGGTATATATTTTATTTTGGTTTAGTTACAATATTCTCAAGCATGAAACATCCTGGTCTTGCCATGCCAAGTACAGAGACTTGAAGACTGGCTTAATAACATGTTTGCATGTATTATATATGAAATATTATTTTACTGCATAATCCCATGCATCTGTCTTTGTAAGCTTTCTGTGCCTGCCACGGGTAAACTTTTTTGGTGTTTTGTTGGGGTTTTTTTAAACATCTTATTTTCTAGCACTTTGAAGGCTGTTAGAAGGTAATTTCTGTCTGTTACACAAACCAAAGAAAAAAAAGAACTAGACAAAAACCCCTTTACCACAGCCACAACCGTATTTCCCTCTCTGCTCTAGGAACTCCCTGTTTTTTTCATGAGATCATAAGGAAATAGCATGCTACTGTGTTTTAAGAAAAGTTTAAAAAATACCCTAACAAAACAAACAAAAGCCCCAAACAGCGTTATTTTTAGCTTTCTATAATTTCATTAAACGGGTCTTTCCTCCTGAGAGTAAAAAACGAAGCCTTCTCCTTTATGTGAAATGAACTTTTAGCTGTCATCTAAAGTAGCGGGGGGAGGAAGGGGGAGGATGGTAGGACCGCGGCGCGCGGGGGGAATGAAGAATTTTTTTTCCTCTAGAGAAAGATCACACTTTTCAATCCTTTCGAAAAATACACGATCGCCAC
>VZDJ01007749.1:9571505-9855448 GCA_008694505.1 Cyanoderma ruficeps | reverse complement strand
TTTTTTTTTTTAATCTTTTATTTTTATGGCCGCGAGAGGGACTTTGATTTATTGTCAGAAGCAAAATGGCCCGGGGAAAGAAACTCTCGGAGTCGCAACAAAAATAAATAAATAAAGGAATAAGGAAATAAATGAGAGGGAGAGTGGTGAAGAGGGGAGGAGAAGGGGTCTGTCGGGGTGCCGAAGGAGGGATGCTGCCCGGCCCGGTCCGGCCCGGCTGGGCGCGGCGGTGTCGCTCCGTGCCGTGCGGTGCCGAGCCGTGCCGTGCCGGCGGGGAAGCCTTGCATCACCGCCACGGGCCCGCTTCCCTCCTCCCTCTCTTTCGGAGAGGCTATTAATAGCATGACATCAGCCAGGGACTCGCCGCCAGAGTAAATACCAGCGCTGCCCGCTCGGCTATAAAAGGGGGGTGATGCAACCCGGGCGAGCGGCAGAGGAGCGGGGAGCCGAGGGAGCTGCTCTCCCGCAGGAGGCGGCGGAGCGGCGCGGACGGCAGCGCGGCGGGGCAGCGGAGCCCCTTCCCTCCTGCCGGGAGAGCGGCGGCGGCGGGAGGAAGGTAGGTGGAAGCCGGAGAGGAGCGGCCGGGACTGCCCGTGCCGGCGGGACGAGGGGGCTGAGCTCCGGGGAGGCTGTCCCGCCGCGGAGGGATGGATGCCCGCCGGGAGACCCGCGGCGCGTCGCCGGCAAAAGTTTCGGTGCCCCGGGCGAAGTTGGGCGAGACCGTGCCACCGCCGGCCGTGAGCGCCGGGAGAGCCCCCGGCCCCACCGAGCTCCGCCGGAGCCCCTCGCCCGCCCGGCGGCGCCGGCTCCGTGCCGGAGCTCACATCTGGGGGAACCCCCTGCCCGGGCTGCCGCCAGATGTGAGCGCCGGGGGGAGCCCGCCCGGCCCCGGCCGTCCCCGGGCCGGCAGCGCCGCTCGGCACCGCGCGGTGGCGGCCGCGGCGGGGACACGGCACCGGCACCGGCACCCGGGAGCCGCGGGATGCCCGAGCGGCCGCGCCCGGAGCGGGGGACGGCGGCGGCGGCACCGCGGGGACGGGGGAGCTGTGGCGGGACAGCGCAGGCGATGACAAACCCGCACTGCCGCGCGTGGGGTTATCTCTGATATTCCCGCAAATCGAGGGGAACTTCTCATGACAGCCAGGGATATTCACTTTCCTTTTTGTCTCGGCGTCTTGACGTGAAGTAGATCAGTTGCTAAACTATTGCCTAAGCAAATCGGGCATGACACAACAGCCAACTTCTTTCAGAGAACGAGTTTCCTGTTGGAAATCGATTTTCCTCCTAGTAACAGCATTTGAAAAACTGGAAGGCAGCAGAAAATGGTTTGGGAGCGATGTGGGATGTCAGAAAGCTTAAGGTCAACTAGCGTGCACAGAGGTTGTGAACTGCAATTGCTCTTAATGCTGTTTAAGATTAACCTCAGTGGTTATCAGGGTTTATTGCATCAGCACCAGAGGAAAAGGAATTCGTATGAAGAAATAAAACCAAGAAGCCCAGTCAGCCATCTGCTGTTAAGCAAGAAAAAACTGAAAGTAGTCACTTTCAATATTAAAAGTAAACGAGAATATCCTTGAATAATGGAAGTGCACAGCTAGGAAGCATGTACGGATTTTAAAGTCCTGGCAGATGAGATGTAAAACTCATTGTAGATGAAAAGAATCATCTTCAAAACAACAAACCAAAAGCAGGGGGAGAACGAACAAATAGAGTTGTTTGAACGTACCTCAATTGGGAGGGTCCCATGTACAGTAAAACTGTTGAGAATTCCAAAAGTGAGGCTAAAGTAAGGAAGCATTAACTCAGCCCGGGAACAGGCTGTGCCGGTAACAGCGCAGGGCTGAGGAGCGTTCAACACCTCCAGTGGCAGCAACTCCAGAACATGTGCATGGTGTAACAAAATAAACAGAGATTGTATCGGAAAGGCCACAATGGGATCCCGCTCTGAGGCTGGATACCCTTATTCCTACTGTTTCCCCAGCCTTCACACACCCAGAGGAAATGAGATAGTGCCCTGCATGGCTTACAGACAGAGGGACGATTTGTATAAAAAATTGGGACAAGGAACAGCAACTTGTTGCATTTCTTTAAAGTAGTAAAATCTAATTTTCCTGTTCGTAAAACATTTCTAAAAACACATTTGTTCCTCAAAAACTGTGAAGCATCTACCTTGTTGTTATGAAAAGGGAGCATGTTGAGCTTACTGAGGAGCTTTGACCTAAGGCTGATTATTTCTGTCATTTGTGTGGTGGTGGCTCCTGATGCTCCCGGAGGCAGACTGGAAGCTGCCCTACCAGGCACTGTCCAGAAGCCCCAGGAATGAGCCCCAGGAAAGCAGACCAGTGGCAAACAGCTCTGCAAAATGGGACTCAGCTCGCAGCAGAAGTCCTTACAGAAACCTCAGCCCCCTGGTAGGCCTTCCCTCCCCCAAAAGTGTTAGAGTAATTTGAGGTGCATTTCAGGATGGTTGGGAGGGCAATGAGCTGTTCGGGGAGGAGAGCAGCAAGTTCCTACAGTCAAGGACACTTTCTCCTGCTCTGGGCACCCAACCACTCCTCTTTTTCACACTAGTGACAGGTGGGTGAGAAGACCTGAAGCCATTATAGTAGAGTTTTGTTGGTGTTTGTAGTACACTTAGCACTAGCTACTAGAAATCCACAATTAACACAATTTCTCAGGCATATTCTTGGTTTCCTCTGGTGCTGACCTTAATTAAAAGTTCACCTAAACTGAAAAATAACTGAATAAACCAGCAGGGCTTGAAAATTATTAGCCCAACTAATTATTTTGGAGACTGGGAAAACAGTTTTACTGTTGCTTTAAGGCTCCTGATTGGATTGAATTATACAGAATTAACTTTGTTGAATGAAGCCATCACCAGCATTCAAGGAGACTGAGTCAGTGAAAATAACTGAAATTTCTGCTGGCAGTGAGGGGTTCAGTGTCATCTGGAATTAGCCTGTTTAAATTAGTTGAATGGTTGAATGTTGGTAAATGGTAAATAATACTGGGAGGACTTCAGCTGGAAATTAATAGGGCCATTTCTGACTTGTTGGAAAAGAGTAACTGCTAGCTTTCTGAGATTATAGGATTAAACTGTATCGGTACTTTAAATGTGACTCATGAGCAGGGGCTTTCTGAAGAGAATTATATAAATTTCCCAAGGTCTTTCTGAATAACAAATTGTTCCAAATCATTTCCCCATCTTGAATAACTACCGGTGAAATCCTGGCCCCGTTGAGGTCAACAGAAAAAGTCCTTTTGATTTCACTGGGGTCAGGATTTCACCCTGAGACTCTGGGAAATGTTCAGCTCTTCTGTGGTGGCTGGGATGAGGAAGAAGTGAGGAAGACTGCATCTGGACCTGATATTTTCCAGCAACAGGCAATTCACTCCTCTCTGATTTTTATGTTTACCTTGCTTAGCGATCATCCAGGCTCTATTCTCATTTACACCAGTGTGGATTTACAGTGTATTTTTAGATATCTCTGAGCAAATTCTATCTTCTTCTCAAGGCACATGACCCCAAACATTTCTTGCTGGGTTCCAGAAGTAACATACAGGGAACTGTGCAGGTTTGGGTTGACGATGTGGCAATTTAGCTTACCCACACTGCTACCCTGAGGCAACTGTTTGCTTACCTGCACTAAGTTAATTACAACTGACTTTTCTGTAATTATTGTGGTTCTAATCCAGAGTAGATAACACATACTGTAATTATCCATACAGCTATTTTAAAAAAAACCAAAACAACAACAACAAAAGTCTACACACCAAAGATAGCTGGAAAACCAACATAGTAAAATCCAATTTAACACAAGTCACTTTATGAACAAGGGAAGTATTACAATCTGTTTTCCTGTGGATTTGCACCTTTTGTCCATTGGAGTGCACACAAAAAGTGCTCAGTTTTCTTCCAGACCTCTTATCTCACCTCTGCTGGGTGAGAGATGGGCTGTGACTTGCAGGGATGTGTGTATCAGCTAGCCCACTGTGTTTGGATGACTGACTGCTGAGTTTTGCCTTTTTCGCCCTCAGTGGGGCCACCAGTTTTCACAAAGCACATAGGGCCTCTCTCCCTTCAAAACTGGCTAAAAATAATAATAAGAATGACTAAAAAGAGAAAAGTAGAGAGTATTGTTGGATAGGTTTCTTTTCCTCAGAAATCTACTAGAAATGAGGTTTCTCCATGGGTTTACATTTGCATAATTCCCCTAAAGACTCTTCAATCACACTGTTTTAAGTCAGCAGAAGATCCAGCCATAAATATTTAAGAATTTCAAGCCTCTCATAGAGGGCACATAAGGACAGTTTCGAATTTTACAAGAGCAAAGGAATGAAACAAATGGCTTCACATTTTTCGTGAGTCAATCCCTCCAACTCAGCCTGTGCTGTGGAGGCACAGAGCACGGAGAGACTTTTGCCTTTGTTCCAGCCCTTATCGCCAACTATTTTTCAGGAATTTATAGTCAAATCTACAACTGTGTTTAAATTGAGTGTGATAATTTTGTGAGAGATCCTGTTGTGGTTAGCAAGTTTCAGCTTCTAGTAGAACTCATTGAGTTAAGGGTAGCTGAGATCAAGGTACGCTCTGTCCATTTGAAGCTGGAATTTTTGGTGATAGAGCTCTGAAGATGAAAATACTCTTCCTCTCCTTCTATGCTTTAAATAATAATACTACTTATTTGCTGTCTGATTTTTGTTCTTATTTTCTTTCTCTTCCTATTTACTCGATTCTCATTTGCCACACTCTAACAGTTTAAAACTTAACAGTATACATACTTGCACTAAAAATTTTTAAATATTAGGTTTCACAAAGACATAGAAATTGTGTCATGTGTTGATACATGTTCATACTTTTAAATACTAACTTTGACTTAACATAAAGTTGAAGGTTTTTTGAGTGTCCAAATTCTTAACTGCTTGTCTCTGTTGAGAGATTGGGGTAGACTAGGAATGGGGACTGAAGCAATGTAAGAACTGTAGTATTGTTCACAGTATGAAATATACCTCTGATTTGAAATTTGAAATATTATTTGAGAGATATAAATTTCTGAAGTTTTTGAAAGACTATCAATATTATCTCTTTTTCTCTTTCAGCAAAATGATGGTTCAACACTCCGGCCAGCTATCTGCATTAGAAGTCAGCGCCTCGGCAATTGTTCCCACTTTGTCCCCTGCAGGGTCACTGGGGTTTGATGATTTCACAAATTTAACCCCCTTGGTGAAGGAGGAACTCAGGTTTGCCATTCAGAATAAGCGTCAGTTCCACAAGATGTCTTCCACTTTGGACACAGTGACTGTTTCTGAAAGGCCAGTGGAAACATCAATGATGAAGACAGAGGTAGGGCTCTTTAAACAGAATTTTGGTGTGAATGATTAATTCTCTAACAAAGTTTTGCCACGAGACCAGTAATTGTATTAACTAAAGAAAACCCTCTGTACCATACTTGTTTCCTTTCCTTGGCTCTCTGTTGAGTGCTTCAGGCAAACCCTCTGGTATTTCTCATAGTTGGATATTTTATTTTCAATTATGGACTACAGACAATATTTTACAGTGATTAGAGCAAGTGCTAATCTGGTTTCCCTGCCCAGTGGTGGCTGAACTTGGAATAAGTCACTGCTGAGGTTCTGTTTCCCTGAGGATAGTCCAGCAGAACCCGTGGGAGTTAAGACATGGGGCCTGCAATGTCCACACTATGTTTTTGCTTAAAGATGATACTATCCATGAAAAACATTACTCTTTGAAAGTGGAGAAATAGCTTTGGTTAAGGAAAGTTACACCTTGATCTGAGCCTCTCCAGGAAACAGAAGGAAGTGTGTTAGCATTCCCTGTTTGGTGCTGCTTTTAATTCGCTCACTTCTCACTGCCTCGCTCATGACACATCCTGCACTCTGCTCCCTGTGCTCCTCCTCCTTTTCCTCCCTGGGAAATGGAGGAGAGATGGGGGTGTGGGAGCCTGGGGAGACATTCAGTAAGTTTTTTGAGTACCACTGATTTTAAATGAGCCGTCATATAGATTACATACAACCTTGCTCCAGCCAGGTTTTTATTGACAATTCTAATGAAGTTCCTACCCTTCTACTGTATGGCAAACAAAGTCAGAATCACATTTTTATGTGACTCATGATGTGAGCACTGACAGCACTATCCATGTTGATTTTAAAAATCCAGAATTTATCAAAATACAGTCTTGTGCTTACAACATCTTATGGGTTGTGTGTATCTGTTTTTTGTGGGACAGTTTTCTCCTGAAGAGGATGAAAGAAAAAAGAGAAGAAGGGAAAGGAATAAAATTGCTGCAGCAAAGTGCCGAAACAAAAAGAAGGAAAAAACAGAATGTTTGCAAAAAGTAAGTGACTAGCTAAAATTGTTCTTAATCTGTCATCCTGCCAGGATCCAAACAGATAGCATAGGGTACTGTCATAGTAGGAAATCAGAAAGATGTCACCCAAAACTCTGTAAACCCTTAAAAACATTAGTTATGAAAAATAAACATGCCATATATTAAATCCAAATCTGGTTGAAACTGGCATAAAGTGAAAGCATGTAGAAGTGAAAAGAGATTACTGTTTCAGTGACCAATCTTGTCTGTGGAGATAATGTTAATTTGAATGTGTGTACTGAACACAAAAATCATGTTTCATAAAATATTCACTATGGAGAGCCTGCAAGCACCTACGAGTAATTTCTGACTTCTTTGTGAACAGAGTGGTGTGGAAGCTTGAATTCTCTCTCCTAGAAGCCCAGTCAGATCTTCACCTCCCTTGCTGTGATATAAAACTGTATTTCAGTAGCACCAGACCTGTATGTAGGTATACAGGCCTGTATATTCCTGTATCTAGGGGCAGGGGAAAAAAGCTACATTTGTCCTTTGCCGGCTTAACATGGGTTTATAAATATGTGACCTGATCTTTCAGGGGGTTAAGAAGCAGCATAGATAATTTGGGCTCAATTTTTGACCCAAGAAAACCTCATTATAATTTTGCAGAAGATAGCAATAATGCTTTGGGTATCTGTCACTGTAAGTGAATACAAGTTTGAATTTTGCTTTTCTACTTCCATTACATTCTCTAGAGGCCAAAGGAGGTAACTCTCAATCTGGTTTTCAGGCCATCACTGGTTGGGGAATGTACAGTTCCATCATTACAGCACACCAAGTACATGTGATTCCTTTCTCTGCCAGCCACACGCTTCCCCACCAGTATAAGACCACAAGTATAAGAAAAAAACAGTGACTTACTATTTGAATTTCTCAGTGTAAAAGTTGTGTCTGTGCTTTGTGCTAGGAATCAGAGAAGCTGGAAACGATCAATGCAGAGTTGAAAGCCCAGATCGAGGAGCTGAAGAATGAGAAGCAGCATTTGATATACATGCTAAATCTGCACAGGCCCACGTGTATAGTCCGTGCACAGAACGGAAGGACACCTGAAGATGAAAGAAATCTTTTTATTCAACAGATCAAAGAAGGCACATTACAAGGTTAAGTGATACGGCAAACATGGAAATATTTATAATGTTTTTAACAGCTACCAGAATCCATGGGGGAGTCTGACATAATGTGTAGGATTCTATTAGTCAAGAGCCTTTAGGAAGGGCAGATTGCTTTCATGAGTGGAAAGAATCATTTTGGCTTGACAGCAATTCTTGCCTTTGGAAGATCTGGTCTTGATCAAATTGAAGAGCCTTCTGCCTCAAACGTAGGGTTTGCACCTGTCATACTTGCTGTTCCTAGGAGCTACAGTCAACAGCTTCCGAAGTTTTAGCTCTCTGCTAGTATCCAGTATCTGCACTCATGAGGTTTGTGCTAGAACACTATGACTTCCAGCGATGCACGTGGTACAGACAGCTGTGCTGGATGGACTCTACTCTTCCTTGTTGCTGGTAGGGAAAGAAGACTGAGTATTTTTGAGTTTCCAGGAGGATGGTTTCTGGCAGAATGTACTGATGTGTAATGTAGCATTCTAACCTAACACACACACACACAAAAAACCCCCTGTAGTTCCAACTAAGCTTTGTCTTTTTTTTTTTCACAATGCTCATGTGGGTTTCTTCTGTAACTCATCTCAGTGACTGTATTTGAAGGGTCTAGTAAGTGTGACAAAGAAATGCTTCTTCCAAAACATCTATGTAGCCTAGCTTGTATTTTATGAGCTATCACCCCAGATACTACCCCTTGGGGAATACAATTTTTCCTTGAATTGCTGGAGAGTAGCTTGTACCATCACTTACTGACTTGGTGAATCGAACCCACTGAATTGGAAAGAGGAAGGAAACTGACTGTGCAGGGGTATTCATAGAGCTCAAGTAAAGAATTGCAGGAGTGAATCCCAGACTCCTGAACCTTGAAAATGTTGTTTGGGGTTTTTTTTAAGTCATCTAGGATCTAATCCTACGAGCCTTAATTCATGCTGTTACCCCTCAGTCACAGAAAAGGTTCCATGGATTTCAGTGGGTAAGCTCATGCAGATAGCTCTTACAGGCATAAGAGCTTGGCAAAGCTTTTTCCATCCTGGTCAGGATTACTTCCTTTTGCCAGGTGACTCAGAGGGAAAAATTATGATTGTAGCTACTTTTGTTTTACATTTGAGTGGCAATTACAGTCGATCAAAAGTGTTACTTAGAATCTAAAGGAGACAAGAGTTTTGATGTAGTGAATAATTGTTTAATTTTTTATTAAATACTAACCTTGGATGTTTTTGAACTGGTAGAAGAGCTGCTGGACAAAACAGTTGGAGCTATGAGTGTTGAAATTCTGATGTTTCTGTGAAATTCTCAGATTGTTTATTTCTATAAAATATACCCTTACAATTTTTTTTGTAAAAGAAAATATTATCCTTATTTATCACTAATATCATAATGAGTAGAGCTAATAAATACTGCGAGCAAGATAAAACTGAAAACACAAGTGTTGCGCTGTCTTTTTACTTTTATCTCTTGGTGTTTAATATTATATATTCCTAAACTTCACCAGCTGTATTTGAGACACCACTATTAAAATCATTTATCCTTCATCTTTTTTGAAGATGAGGCACTGAGTGTCTTAAGTGGTTGGGTGCAGATATTGTACCTTCCAAAATTCTGTATCTCCATCAGTGGTGTCTGACTGTTCAATGTCACGATTTAAACAAAGCAGAATACAAGTGGAGTTTACAGTGCATAATATTTCACACCAGTTCTGCAGTGTTGAAATTGTGTGTTTGTTCTAAAGGCTAAACTTGAAGATACCTCAGCCATGAGCTTCTTACCCTGCAAGTCTCGCATGAGTCCATCACATATTGTACCTGGTCCTCATATGATTGTTATATTCTGCAACAGAACTACTTAGTACCATTTCCTGAGATATGGATATATTGTAATGTCCTATATCACATGTTAAAGGTATGTACTTCATGTAACTGAAAAGTGAATGTATTACAAAGATGACATTCTAGGTCCAATTCTGTCTAAAGAATCCATGATCTTTCTGTATATTGGAAGGAGGTTCCATTGACTTCAGTGAGAGGTTTTTCATGTCCTGTAACCTCTCTGGCTTAAAGGGCAAGTTCTACATGTAATTGGGCCAGCTGTTTACCAGACAACAGATATACATGGAGTGTGTACAATAAACTTGTCAAACAGTGTTCATTATTCGACTTCTGTAATGTGGAAATACAAAACCAAGGCATTACCCCGGTATTGTACACCTTGGCTTTGCTTTTTGCCTCTCAAATACCAGCAGACAAGGCTGTTTGCCTCATAATTGGTTATAAAGTGCTACCACAGAGACTATAATGACAGAATTCATGTGTCTCCCTTAGGGAATTTGTATGGTTGCTTTTAACCATATCGCCGGTGACGCAGGCGTCATGCTTTTGTTGCTTGATCTTATTTACTCGGCATGCCAGATGTTAATATGGTACCACTACTATTGTCAGAAGATAATCTATTTTTATTTCTTTACATGTGCAGCCATAGCTGCTCTGTATTTCTTTTGTATGTGTGTGCGTGTGTGCGTCCTCCTGCACGCTGCTCTGGAAATGATGGTACTCAAGGTCACTTGACTGTGCCCAGGAAAAGAGTGTTTAAACAGCTACACAGGAATGGGATGTTGCATGAGTTTTCTCGAAGTATGCTTTATTCAGGAGAACCCTTAAAATGTATTAAAAAGCAGTTTGTTTTCTATTCTCAAGTTTGTTTTGATACTTTAATAAAAAAGAATTAATATATATTTATTCATGTGTCATTTAATTCATTCTATGTGTCAAGGTCCAAAAATAACTTCATTCTCTTAAAACAACACTGAGATAGTAAAAAGCAAACACTCTTTACAGGTTTGCAACAATAAGCATTGCATAAAGTGAAACTGGTACTGTTCACTGCTTGTCAAGGTATAAACAACATCTTGTTATTGCAAGGTTGATTGTGAATTCCAGGCTAACTTCTTATTTGTGGCCAAAAGCTTAGATTAAAGGACTGGAAAATAGAACTCCTAAACCTTTCCTAACCTTGCAACCAACCAGCTGATAGTTATTTCAACGTTCTGATTCCCTAATAATTTAATGCTTTTGCCACCGTAAAGCCTTAATGTTTCTAGTTCTATTTCTATTGCTTTCCATAATTACATGGAAGATACTAAGGAAGTACGGCACAATTAGGGCTTTGGGTTTTTTCTCTGTGTCTGTGTGTTGGTGTGTCTGGGGAGAAACATGAGGAAAGATGAACAAAATGTTCCCTCCTGCTTTTCCAAAACTGAGCATCTACACACCCAGACAGAAGTCCCTGTGTTTTGACAGCCGGTGATGTGGACAAAAACTTTTGGCTTCAATCCATTGCAAGCAGTCATAACTTGTAATACAGAGGCCAGATAGAAGGCCAGGAGCTCCAGGGATCGGGAAGTCCACTGCTCGATTGCAAAATCCAGTTAAAAATATCATCTGCGAGAGAGATCTAGGCTACTCTGAGCTTGGAAATGTTCCTTATTGGTCCATCCATTTACAGTTGTGCAGTCCTCATATGTATATTTATTCACCCTTTTGTGCATTCCCCAAGAGCTGCTATCAAACTTTGCTTTCGAATACCCAGTTCAACACTAAATTGGCAAATATAAAATTATCTGCCTGGCCTGGTTTAGAAAACCTTATCAATAAAATTAGGGCTACCTTTTCCTGAACTGGTATTTTATAATTTTTTTTTTATTACATGAGTTGAAAGCATGAAACCACCATTGGTCTCTGACATATTCCTAATAGCATAGTTCATATTCCTTGAACAATTATATGCCATACTTTCTCCTCAGGACTTGTTCTAGATGCTAAATCTCTGTTTCCAGGCCCATGTTGACCTCAAAGCATGTTGGGCTTTACACTGTACTTTGACAAGGAGCATCTTCTGTTTCTTTTCTAGCTCTTTTCCCTGATATAAATGAAGAAATAGCAATATTAAATGTAGGTAGAGAAAATGATTTATACAAGGCTGGAAATGTTTAATGAAACTGAATGGCAACAAATTTAAATTTACAATAACTTTTCTACCTGAGCCCATTAGCATTTGAAGTTATTGATTAAAGGGATTGTTTTGCTAAAGAAACTGGATGGTTTATGAGTCATGAAAATAAAAGCACACAATTGTTTGTCACTAACAAAAGAGTTTTGAAAATAAAATCTATTTTGTCTTAGGAAATTCTCAAATCCCGGATGATGGGTGTATCTCACATCCATTTTCCTTGGTGGTTTTGGTTTCCCTGCCTCCTCCCCTCCAGCCCAGTTCTGGTCTAGGTGCAAGTCTCACTCACGCTGGCCATTGCCAGGTTTCCATGTTTGCCCAGTGCCCCCAGCTGGAGACCCTGAGAATCACCCCGAGATTAAATGTGCAATAATATTAATTAACGTAATTACTTTCTAACATTCTTCATTAGTTTGTAATTAAGCCAATAGAATATTTTCATTTCTATAATAGATGCCATTCCTTTTTAAGTGTAGTTAAGATAATGAGTGACAATATTTTTTAAGAATCCTGTTGTTTAAAATTCATTTCCTTAATGGACACTCTGAGTCAGAACTGCTGACTCTAGGGATAAAAATAGTTATTTGCTAATTTTCAGTGCTATTAGATCTTCAAAGCCATCACAGTTAAAAAGAGAATACACTGGAATCTATTCTTAATACAGCATCAGTTCTGGCTGCAAATATTTACTGTTGCTGACAGTGATCCATTAACCACAAAACCCCCCAACCTAATGATTTTCAGATCTCAGTGTAAGTGTGCTAGAGCTGACACTCAGAAAAAATTATTAATCTATGAAATGAATAAATTGAAAATGGGAACAAACTGAGAGAGTTAAAGCTGGAATACTTTTCCTCCTCTGAGAATTTAGCGTCTTTATATTTGTAGACTCTGCCGAAATAATTGGTGCACGACCATGCCCACTCAGTGGGAATGCCCACGCAGCAAATAGCAGTGTGGAATGGCAATATTTCATGTAAGCTAGCCCAGTGCTGGGAACATCCCAGCAATGACAGCAAGAATCTCAGCACAGGCTGATTGATACCAGCGGGAGGATGAGCTCTCCGTGCGGCCGGAGCTGGGGCTGCTGCTGCCGGCGTCTGAGGTGGCTCATCCTGAGCCAGCTCGGGTCTCGTTCTGTTCCCCAGGTTAGCACGGCACGTAGCTGCCTGCATTCCAGCTGAGCAGCCCCAGCAGCTCTCTCCAAGGGCCCACCAGCCCAGTTCTCTTCCTACAGCTCTGATCAAAAGCAGCTGTCCAAGGAAGAATAAGAGCTTCTTCCCCTGGGTGCTTTCCCACACCAACTATTTTCAGCTGGTGACTCACACGAGCTTTCCATGAATTCTTTAGGTAGTACCCTTCCACAAATCTTTCTGTCCAATGTTTTGACCAGTTTCTCATCCACAGTGCCAGCATCTGCAGTAACTTCTGGCAGCAAGTTCCATAGGGCTATCACCACTCAGAAGAAGAAAACAGTTCCATTTTGGTTGACGCTGTTCCCAGTAACTCTACTTGTCCTAGCCTAAGCAATTTTTTTTGGTGGTATTATTTTTGGTTTTGGTTTTAGTGGCCGTTTTACATCCTTGATTGTTCCTCTTGCCCAGTTTTTTTCTGGGGAAATTGTGGCTTTTCCTAAGATAAAAGAATCCCTTTCCCTAGCCATTTCCTCACCCTTTAACATAAAAGAACTGTAACTACATGTAGTATTCAAGTTGTGGTCAAGCCGTGGATAGATTCAGAAGAATCTTGATGTCTAGTGTCCCCTTCCTAAGAACTCCAGAAATTAGAAAACTCCATAAATTTGATGACTGCCCAACATTAAGTCTCACACAATGCAACAATCTATCATAATCCCAAGATCTCCTTCCTGAGCAGCAGTGACAAACTCAAACCCAACTCTTCATATATGATGCTAGGACTGATTTTTCCCATATACACTAGCTCATGTTTACTTTAATTGAATTTTATCTGCCATTTTAATTTCCAGACTGTAAATATAAACTCTTCCTTCCAGTCTTCTGAAACTGCCTTTCTCCCATCTGTCCTGAGTAAAGTTGTGCCATCATCAAACTTCTTGCTACATTATTCACGGTCTTACCAGATTATTTATGAAAGTGTTGAGCTGTGCAGGTCCCAGTAAAGTTTCCTGTGGAACATGACCTGCCCCTCATGGGAGAGTTCATAGCCTAGTTTTACTTAAAATAATTATTTGTTGAGTGAATTTACTGAAACCTCTTTAGAGGTGTCATAAAATGCACCTACTGAATCTCCCTGATCCACATATCTGCCAACCCTTTCCAAGAACTTCATTTGTGCCCGTAAGCCTGAACTAAATCTTATGAAATCCATTCTGGCTCTCTTCAACTATTTATCTAGGTACCTACTAATTGATAATTCCTTTATCTTAATTCCCATTAACTTGCCTGTTCAGATTACAGGCCTATAGCTCCTTGGATTCTCCTGGAACCTCTCATAAAGTTTGGTGACACATTTGCCACACTCCAGTCCTCAGATACCAATAAAGGTTAAGCCAGATCGACAGTGAGAGTGTTATGCATTATTTTTAGTATTTCAGCAATTTTCTCTTTCTATTTTGTTTGAGCCTTTTACTGAAAACTCACTTAGTGCTAATTCTTCTCAAAAACTCAACCTATACTTCAGTTTCAGACAGATCCTCTGCATGTTTTCTTGCCTTTGCCCTGTCCTGGAGAGGGTCCTGGCTGGGAATGATCTCTGTTTCTTCAGATTCTCAGCCCCCTGAGTGCTCCCATTGTACCCTGATGATCAGTTCTCGCTAGACTTTCTAGCAGGTTAATTACTACTAATGCATCTGAAGGGTGATTTAGTGATCCTTTCAGTTCCTTTAGCCACTCTATTCCCCCAGCTTCCCTCTGACAAGCTTCTGCCCTAAGTGCCATCTCCTGAATGTCCCCTGCAACGGGCTCTTCATCATCCTCAATCACGTTTGGAGCTTTTAGAGCCTGTCAGCTACTCCAAGATTTTCTCTGGTGTTAAAGAGTCATTACACATCTAATTATCAGATTTTAGTTCCTGACGTGCTGTGTGGCTTAAATACACAAGCTACCCAATGCCTCAATTCCTCCATCTGAAAGACAAGGATAATAACCAATATCATTCTTTCTACCCTTTCTTCATCCCAAGGAAAATAAAATCCCTTACTTTTGAAGGCTGTGTCTTTTGAACAAGCCTTATGATGATCCACAAATTGTGTTAAGTCTCTAGAAAGCTCCTGAACAGAAGAGTTAATTTTATTGCCGTGAGAAACCATCCAAAACACCAGAAATTAATGTTGCTCTACTCAACCCCAGGAACACTTACAGTGGTTTTGGGTCTTTTTGGTTAATGTTGTGGGGGAGGGTGTTTGTTAGTTTTCTTTTATTATTATTTTTTTGTTCATTTCTTTGTTTGAGTTTGGGAATTTGGGTGGGGGGTTTTTTGTTGTTTATGTGTTTTACACTTTCTATCTTTAACAATATGATAAAGATACACAAGTGTAAAGTTATGATAAAGTTACCACAAGTGTAAACAATCTATGAATCAAATACGCATTAAAAGATGAAGGAATCCTCTGTATAAAACAAATAGAACATCAGTTACCCAGGTTGCAGTACAGCTACAGGCTACTTGTAACCGAAGCGGAAAAATGTACGTTTGGCCAGTTTTCCTGCCTCCAAAGGATTTATTTTACACGCAGAACTGCCCACTTGTAGAACTAAAAGAGTTCAGAGTTCTCCTGGACACCCAGAAGACACTTTCCTGTGAGGGAAGAGCACATGTGCCTTGGATGTTGTTATCCAAACCACTACCACAGTCCAAACTCCCAATCCATTGACAATTGCTTGGTTTAGAGGTGAGAACAGGAATTAGCTGGGAGCAGGTAAATGTACAATAATCCCTCGGGTGAATGAAGTGCAACTACCTTTTGTTGACTAAAACCAGGGATCCTTTCTCACCCGGCTTGGAGAAGCACAGCCCTCTGACGCTGGCATGGTGAGAACTTTCCTCTTGTTTTATTCTACTACACCCAGCAAAACTGGATCACACAGGGCTTGTAACTCCCACATTTGTAGCTAACCCCCATGGGTTTATCACAATTCTCCAAGCCCCATCTGATGGTGTGAGATCCTCATTCCTCATGACTGTAGAAAAAGACTTAGAAAAATTACTTGTGTATACTAATTTCAGAAGCCAATAGAAAATATAATAAATTTAGTGTATTACACTGCTCACATTTCATGTTTAAAACCAAATGTTCTGCTTTGTTTGTTTGTGCATGGGTGTGTGTGGGGTGTCTTTGTTTGAACGTCTGAGCTTGGCCACACCACATTTCCCTGTTAGCAGTAAAACTATCTATGAACAAAGGAAAGGGGGGTTAGAGAAAGCAGTTGTCTGTGCTAATTCTGAAGGGTTTACAATATTGGGCTCAAAGAAAGAAACCTTTGAAATTAGTAACCAAGGAAGGAGATATTAATTTAAAAAAAAGTACCCACCTTTCAAGTAATACCATGCTTCTCTGCATCTAGCAAAAAGCACCAAGAAGCACTCTGTTTACCTCTTGTTACTTTTATCTGAATTTCATCAAAGCATTTTTCCCCTCCTATCTTCTGTGCACTGACACTTCCCGTCTTTCTAGGAGCCGATACTCAAATGAACAGAATGTTACAAAACTGGTTTATAGTACACAGCAAAGTAGTTCCCTTAAAGAGAAGGGAAACTATTCTACAGGAAGCTAAAGCAAATACTAAATTGCACAAACACTTATTCAAAAGGAGGAAATGCTACCAAAACCAGGCCACACAAACCTAGTACAATGTCCATGGACAGCAATAAGTGCATCAGAGAAGAAGGACACAGAACACAGACAAAGGACAAATTTCTATATCTTCCCAAAAGTATAGTGCCATCGTTTAAAGCCATTTAGAGATTGGTGGGTTTTTTCCAGGTACTTTAAGATATATTTCATTGTCTCATTATCCAAATTGTTTGCATAGTCCCCCACCAGCATTCACAATTGTTGTTTAACAATTCCCTAAAGCACAGGAAAGATCATTCTGGAAACAACTTGCTCAGAAACAGCAATGCAAATGTGGGAAATGTATTCCCTCTGAATGCCAACAAGCATTCACAAGCAAAAGGAGAAAAAAATTTTAAAATTAAATTCTTTCACAACTGACCCCTCCACTCTAAATATTCATAGACACAGAACGGACTGTAGGATTCTATTCTCTTTGCCAAGCCTCTAGCTCTGCTGCTCACAGACATTTAATCAGTGTTGTAACTGCTGAGAGGCTATCCAGCTATGTCTGGCATTCCAGTCTGCTCCTTAAGTAGTAAAGCATTAATGTACTACTCCTGTGCACGCAAATGAAAGAAGGGTATGAATGCAGGGGCTGGACAAGACATCCTTCCAAAAAAACCCCCTGCCAGAGTTGATAAAGAACCTTGAGTTTTAAAGAGAGATTTCGACACCCACAGCCCCCAGACTAGCATGTGCCATCCACAGAGTCATTGTGGAAAAACCATTGGAGTGTGAATTTTTTAAGCAAGCCTTCTGAATAAACACACATCTCCCGTGGCACAGCTCCATGCCCCTGCCAGGAAGTGTTCATGGCCAGGCTGGCTGAGTCCTTCAGCAGCCTGGTCTGGTGGAAGGTATCCCTGTCCATGGCAGGGGGACTGGAACTAGGTGGTCTCAAATGTCCCTTCCAATCCAAACCATTCCATGGCTTCATGAAATGTGTATGTGGTCAAAATAAAAGCCAAGTTCTGATCCTGATGGTCAGACAGGCAGGCAGATTCCCACCCAGAGCACATTCCTAGAGCTATGGGTGTCTGCAACCACACAGAATGAAAATGCAAGTGGTGAATCCTGATGTTTGTGCATGGGCAGAAAAAGAACAGAAATTTGGGGTTAGGCAGCAAAGAGTTGGAATTATGGCTTAAATCCTTTTGAGGATTTAAGTGCCACTAAGGTGGTTTAGTGCTTGGACTAAAATTCAAGCACTGAAGAGTATTTCTAAGTATGGATAAGCGTATGCATTAGTAAGGGAACAGAAGTTAATGCCCAGTTTCCTTTAAAGTGAATTCTGTGTAAAACACTTGCTTAATGTTTTTACATCACCCTAGTAACATGATCAACATTACCATAGAAGCATCGTATATGGAAAGACAGATCAGGCTAACCTCATGAAAAGGTAATTCTACTTCTATGACTCATGGCCATAAATCCACAGTTGTGGAGTGAAATGGACAGACACCAACCATCCTGAGCTCCCAATGATGTCAGGTTAGTTGGCTATTCAGTATATGTAAATTTGGGGAAAAAAAATAAACCAGAAACAAACCCACAGTACATGTCATGCTGAAATTTATTACCCTCCAAAGTTCAGCCTGTTCTGAGCAATTAACACAAAATTACTGCCAGAGCTGTGATATATTAGAATAAATAACTCTTTAAAGAGATACAGATGTTAAATGTGTATGTGCCTTGGAGAGTCATGTTAAACATTTAAAAATAACCTCAGTGATTATTGGTGTGTTTAGATTTTATAAGATCTAGGGCTGGCAGAGGACTGTGGTTCTTGTTTCGTACCACACCACATGTGTGATCTGGATTAAATTTCAGAGAGAGATTTCTTTTTGTCCCTTCCAGACTTCTACTTAGTAAGAGTGCAGCGAGCTAAATTCAGAAGCAGGGTAGGAATATGCATCTCCAAAAACTGCATGGGTCACATTTAACAGTGACTAAATAGTGATACAAACTACAATACTGGTGTCTGAGAGATGTAAATCATCAACTTCAGTGGTTATTCTTCAGTGTGTGTGACATGAGAATCAACCTAAGACAACAAACTGTTCCCAGATAGGTGCTGAGCAGAGTGACAAATTTGACATGTACAGGCTTATAAAATGAATACACTATTATCTGCCTCAATAACAAGCATTGTGACAGTGGGCTGGAAGTTCTTCCTTTCAAATTCTGTAATATAGATACATATATATCTATATATCTATATCTATGCCCTCCTCAGCAGGTAAACTACAGTTTGAAGCTGAAAACCAAATCTGTCTTATCCCAACAGTGTCACAAAAACTGTTCTGGCAGAGAAAGATGAAGGCCAAGAGGGAAATGAGACATTTATTTTGCATTCTGTCTTTCTGGATAAGCAGAACTTGGAAGTATTACAGTAAAGGGTAAGAGAAATTAGAAATCTACAGTTTTCCCTCTCTGGGTCTTTTTCAGCCTTGGCTTTATGGTAGCCTCCCCTCCTACTCTGGGCCCCTACCGCCCTACTCAAAACACAAACCACCTGCACATCTATTAACCAATTCTCTTTCCTGCAGCTCCCAAGACTCCCAGCTCAGCCTAGTGTGTAACCAGTTCCTCCAAACTCAGTCACATTTCCCTGTGGTGCTGCTCTCAGCACGTGCTCCACAGGTTCTGCAGGAAGGCTGAGTTCATGGTTACCAGCAATTATTTCAAAAGCACCTCATGTCCAGTGGTGACACCAATAACTAACAGAAGAGTTTAAGATTTAACAGTTTTCCCAAAAAATACAGGTTATCTTCCTTCACTTCTTCCTCTTAAGCATCTCCAGTACACTTGTTTGCATGCTTGCTGAGGGCTGAATTAGCTGCAGTTATTGCATTTTATCACATGTTTCTCTTTTAGGAATAATGTACACACAATGAGAAACTTACACAATGATATAAGTTATTGTTAAGCTTGTCTCAGTCTTCATTGTAATAACACTGCTTAGAAACCACACATAAATATGTTGCTTTCTTTTGCCACCAAACAGCAGACAAATAAAAAGTAATGGGTCATTCTTTGAAGTGCTAAAATCCTATCTGGAAAAAAACAGGCATGGTACAAAGAGTTGCTTCAATTCCTGATTTATGACTGAGGACCAAGGAGTTTGATCACAAGGTAGTTTTCCCATTTTAAATGGACAGGAAGCCCAGCCCATGAAGCTTGTTGGGAGATCTATAGTATTCCACACATTGTCATTCAGTAGAACATTTCATAACTAAGAGTGAAAACTGTTTTGTTTTTAAATAGAAAAAAAAAGTAACTCTTAAAAGAAAAAAGTAATTAGCAAAGGAGTCTGTTTCTAATTTCTGGCACTAAAAACCTATTGCTATTGTTTTACAGAACCAGTTTCAGTTTTCAGTAAACCCTAAGTGCCACATAACTGTTCCCACTGGACATGGGTGAACAAACCCCTGTAATGCAAGGCTTCACCTGGAGCAAGCAGCCCACTGAGCTCGAGATCAGTTTCTTAAACCAAGGAAAAGACAGAAAGCTTCCTATTACCTCATCTTTCACCAACCTGTTAAGAAGCAAACCAAAGTTATGACCTTCAGCCTTTCCAACAAAAAAAAAAATCTGGTCAATCCAGGCTTTAATTAGAGCATCTGTGGTTTAGTTCATCTCCCAGAGAGAAGGTGTAATTTTCTTTCTAGTATGTATCTGAACTTTTCTCTTGACTGTAAGTCTTTGGATGGTTATACACAGCTAGAGAGCCCAAATCATAGATTTTGATCAGTAAACAGTTGGTTCATAGAATCAAGGAATGGTTTAGATTGGAAGGAACCTTAGAGATCATCTAGTTCCAACCTCTGTGCCCTGGACAGGGGCACTTCCCACTAAACCAGGTTGCTCAGGACCCCACCCAGGGATGGAAAGTGTTCCCTCCACAGCTTCTCTGGGCAACCTATTCCAGCATCTTATCACCCTCACAGTAAAGAATTTCTTCCTAATATCTGGTCTGATGCTATCTTCTTTCATGGAATCAAAGAATCATCAAGGTTAGAAGAGAGCTTCCAGATCATCTAGTCTACCCAGCACCACCACTGTAACCACAAAACTGCATCAGCCATTTCCAGACACCTCATGAACACCTCCGGGGATGGTGACTCCACCACCTCCCTGGACAACATATTCCAGTGCCTGACAGCCTTAACAGTGAAGTTTTTTTCTAATACTTAACCTGAATCTCCCTGTTTTTAAGACCATTCCCTGTTGTTCTCCCACTGTAGGTAGAGCAGCAGAGACGAATCCCCACCTCACTACAGCCTCCTTTACTGAACAGAGTACTCGAGTTTAAAGCCACTGCCACTTGTCCTATCGCTACCTGCTCCAGTACAACATCCCTCTCCAGCTCTCTTGTAGCCCTCCTTTAGATACTGGAATGTGAGAGCCAGAGCCTTCTCTTCTCCAGGCTGAACAAACCCAACCCTCTCAGCCTGTGTGCATAGCAGAGGATCCCAGACCTGTCAGGTGCAATTTGCCCTTAGTGAAGCCATGCTGCCTGTTGCAAATCACCTTATTTTCCATGTGCTTTAGAACAGCTTCCAGGAGGATCTGCTCCATGATCTAGTCAGGCACAGAGGTCAGGCAGACTGGCCTGTAGCTCCCTATAGCTTCCCTTTTTAAAATTGGGGTTATGTTTCCCCTTTTCCAGCTAGTGGGAACTTGACTGGACTGCCACAATTTCTCAAGTATGAGGGATAGTGCTTAACCACTTCCTTCAGGATGTACAGATGCATCTCATCAGCTCCCTTGGACTTGTTCAACTTCAGGTTCCTTAGATGGTCTTGAACCAGAACTTCTCCTAGAGCAGGCAGTTTCTCATTCTCCCAGTGCCTGAAAATCTGGATTTGTTTTCCATTAAAAGCTCAGAGGCAGACATTTCTTCATAAAGAGAGGCAAGAGGATTCTCTTAGACTCTACTGTTGTGAATTTCCATTTACCTAATGCAGCAAACCAGAGAACATTATTTTACCAGAATAAAAAACAAGACAAATGATGGCAAATGTCCCCTGCAGAGACATGCCAGAAATACTTATTAGACTGAACGATTCAAGAAACTGAAATTTGGCTGTGGTGTTTATATCCTACAATCCTGAGCTGGTAAAGATGGGAAATTGTGCCAAAAAGCTGTGAGACTATTTAAGGCAGAGGAAAATATATTCATCTGTTTTTTAAATAGGAACAGACATAAACAGTAACATAACCTACAGACAGAAATATGAGAGAATAGTATTAAAAGAGAAAAATTATTTCAGGCCCCCCTCAGAAATTAACATTCTCAGAAGATGATTCTGAGACACTTCCCTGAAATACCCTCACTTCTGATAAATCATGGATCAAAATACGCAGTCTGTGGAAGAAGACAGTTTCTTGCCTCTCCTTTGACCTTTTAAAGGAAAACAGTCACCATCCACAGGAACGAAGACATGGAAAGGAAGTATTAGGGATTGTGGACAATTGAGGGAGAGAACATAATGTGGAATCACTTATTTTCATAGGCAACATGAGTGAGGAAGGTTTCTGCCCCTAGTAAGACAGATTTCATAAACAACACTGATGCCTGATTTCAAGAGATACAACAAAAGACAAAATTCATTTGTTCCAGTCTAGTCTTCTACTGATCCTCCAACAGGTGGCTTGGTTCTTGTACATAATTTGATTACCCAAACCCAGAAATGCCTAGTTCATACAAAGACCTTTAAACTCACATGTATGCATGCCTAGCACTTCCACTGCTTCAACACAAGCTGGGAGCATGCAATGAGCAGCACAACACTGAGTCACAAAGCTGTGGGCTGTTTCATTTCTAGTAAGGATAATGAGAAATAAGATAGAACCCAAACACAGGGTTTCTGTCACAGACTCCTTCTATGAAATGTGGCATTTCCAGCATGTGTTTCTCAATCAAACCATTGGCAGATCAGCTCGTGTGAACAGCTCAAGGACGGTAACCAGATATTTGCTGGGTGCCTAGTAGGCAACACCAAGCAGAAGTGAAACAAGCTTTCAAACGCACTTTACTCACAGCGGCCCCATTCCTTCTCCCCCACTGACTAGAGACATATTGACGCTTAACATCCAAGTGTAAGTAGCCTTTCCGTTTCCTCTCCCATCCTCCAAACAACAAGCACAATTCTTTGAAACCTTACGTGTTTTGCTTCTCAGATGAACTCAGCACAGTGTCAGCAAATGACAAGTACAAGCCCGGGTGCCAAAAAGATGCAGCTCTTATGCATGGCTTGGGTAGGACCTTTGCATATTTCTGGCACTAAAATATAAGTCTGTTTTGTGTCATCTGGATGTGATTCTAGTGTTTTAGCTAATTTGAAACAGCATTGCATGCAGTACACTGTGAGGAGTTTGGGTCTTTAATGGTAAGCCAAAATTAAGCAGATACTCAGTCTACCCACACCAAGGCTGCTGGAATTTCTATTGGAATGAGAATTATTCTCTTGTAACAGTGCTGGTTTTGGCTGCTTGCAGCAGGCTGGGCAGAATCATCAGAAGCAGATCATTAAAGCTCAACATATTCCCAAAAGTCAGACTGAATTGGCTGGGCTGGAAGGCGGTTTATACATTTTCTATTTTTATCCAATAATAAAAACTTGGTTACTTTGGCCCAAATCCCACAGCAGGTTTCCTTACAGCATCTCAGGGATGTGCACACCTCCCTCATTGGCAGGGAGACCCTCTGCCCAGAAGCTGGGGTGGGCCAGGTCTTGGCCCAAGATTTCCCCCACCAGGAAGAGGCATTTGGATCATAGAATCATGGAGTAGCTTGGTCTGGAGGGGACCTTAAAGACCATCTCATTCAAAAATTCTGCCATGGACAGGGACACCTTCCACTAACCCAGGCTGCTCTGAGCCCCGTCCAATCCGGCCTTGAAACACATCCAGGGATGGGGCGTCCACAACTTCTCTGAGCAGCCTGTTCCAGTGCCTCATCACCCTCACAGCAAAGAACTTTCTCGTAATAGCTAATCTAAACCTACTTTCTTTCCATTTGAAGCCATTATCCCTTGTTTTAGCTTGAATCCATTCCCTCTTGTCCGGTCACTGCTCTTGTAAAACGTCCCTCTCCATCGTTCCTGTAGTTTCCCATCAGGTACCAGAAGGCTGCAATTCTGGTTACCCCGAAGCCGGGGGGTTTGTTTGTTTGGGTTGTTTTTTGTTTTGCTTTGTTTTGTTTTGTTTCCCCGGGCTGAAGAATCTCAATTCTCTCAGCCTTTCCTCGTAGGAGGGATGCTCCATCCCTCTAATCCACTTGGTGGCCTCCACTGGACTCGCTCCAACAGCTCTGTGTCCTCCCTGTGCTGGGGACCGCAGAGCTGGACGGCTCTGCAGGACGGGTCCAGGTGGGGCAGACAGAGGGGCAAAATCCCTTCCCTCGCCCCGCTGCCCGCACTGCTTTGGATGCAGCCGGGATCGCTGCCGAGTTCTTCACCGCGGCACCGAAACTCCCTCCGTGCACGGAAAGCCTTTCGCTTTCCGCTGCCGCGGGGCCGGGCGGGCGCGCCGCCGCCAGGGGACAGTGCGGGCACGGCCGGGGGACAGCGCGGGCACGGCCAAGGGACACTGCGAGCACAGCTGGGGACACTGCGGGCACGGCCGGGGGACACTGCGGGCACGGCCAGGGGACACTGTGGGCACAGCTGGGGGACACTGTGAGCACGGCTCTGGGACACTGCGGGCATGGCTCTGGGACACTGCGGGCACAGCTGGGGGACACTGCGGGCACGGCCCCGCACGCCCTGGCAGCTCGGGGGAAGCGGCGGCAGCGCCTCCATCAGCCCGCGGGGAGAGCGGGCGTGGGAGGCGCTGCTGCCGGCCCCGCTCGCCTCCTCCCCCAGGACACCACAGCCCGCTGACCCGGCTGTGCCTGCCAGGGGCTCTGGCCGGGTGTTGGGAGGCTGCTGTGCCCGGGGAACAGCCGCAGGAGCGGTGGGGGATTGCACGGACACGAGCGGCACGTCCCAGCGCGGGACTTCCAGGCGTGTCATACCTGCGCCGCCCTTTGGCACGCACGGGGACTTCCCCTCGTCTCAGCGAGCCCGGATCCAGTAAATGAAAATTCTGAGCCTGCTAGTTATCTGGATGGGGAGTCCCTGACGGTAATTTATGGGCTGTATGTTGTGACTAACGATCACTGGGTCACCGGGATTTTCTGAAGGCTGTCATGTATTGCCCGGCAAGCTGCCTAACGAGAGTGGGACATGAAGATGACAGCGGTGACAGACAGCAAAAAACTCTCTGTCCGTGGAGTCTGTTCCACTGCACGGGTAAGATACCAAAACTACTTGTGAGAGATATCGAGCATCTCCAATGATATCTGCGCAGCCAGTGCTGTGGGCATGCTCTGAACAGGAGCTGTGGACCAGAATTACAGAATAACTGCTAACCCTGAGCCAACACCTTTAAAGTGTGTCCTCAGAGCACACACAGAAGCACCAGCTCAAATCCCCGAGTGGCCGGATGGCCATCAGAGCAAACACTGACTGTAAAAGCACAAGGATTGCTACACATCCATCTTGCCAAAGCCACAAAACTGAGAACACTGCACAGTCCTGCAGTTTCTGCTCCAGCACTGTTTCAGTGTAGCTCTGAATAAGAAAAAAACCTTTATTATTAGCTCTGGTGCTCAGCAAGGCTAAGTATCCCATCCTGTCAATTCATCGGCATTGCTTTCCACACAGAGGTTTTTCCTTTATTGCACACTGCATTGTGCCACACACACTTGAGTTTGGTCTTACAGGTGCACTTGGAGAGCGAGCATGCACAGTGATTCTGTGAGCAACTCAGAAGAGAGCATCTATAACAAATCACATCATCTCTTTGTAGTCACTTTAGTACAAAGATTGGGAGGCAGCTCAAGGAATAGTTTGATCATTATTAAACAATAATCTGGCCTGCTGATTCTGCTATAGAACTGGAAGCTTCTGGCAAGAAGGGAGCAACAAACATCTCCAAGGTCATCTTGACCAGAGTGGCCTTCCACAACTTAAGCCACATTTTTCTTTGAAATGATGACTAAAGGAATATGTAATTGCTTTCTAAAAGCAATTACATGTAAACATGTAAACTCACTAACACAATGGTTAAACAGAAAAACATTACCCCAAATCATTCTCTCTCATTTGGAAGCAGAATATATTTCACATCAAGTGCAATTTCTCTTTTTAACAGCTTTATCTTAATGCTTTTAGTATTTTACTTGTACAGCTACTTGTACAATCTGCAGCCAACATTTCATTCACTGCTTTTCAGTCAATGCTTGGAGTTCCCTTAGAGAGACACATAAATCCTGGACTGCACTGATCACGCCTACTCAGCAAGAATAACACACACTCAGGGGCTAAAGCACTGTCCCCCAAGGCAGCAAGCTTGGTGTAAACTCTGGAAGGATTCCCTAGGCATTGCTTTCCATGTGATGGTTTCAGACTCTTACACAATATTATAGAGGGCAAGTCCTAAAGGAATTTATACTAGCCAAATGGTTTTATTTTGTACATGAATATCCCTGAAAAAAATCAGAGAGAACTCAAATATGGGATATGTAGGGGAAAGAACAGATGATTCTG
The DNA here is from genome assembly GCA_008694505.1 of Cyanoderma ruficeps. Classification (NCBI taxonomy): domain Eukaryota; kingdom Metazoa; phylum Chordata; class Aves; order Passeriformes; family Timaliidae; genus Cyanoderma; species Cyanoderma ruficeps. The sequence continues at coordinate 9,829,548 of VZDJ01007749.1, read as the reverse complement.
TAAAAACACTTAGTATTCTGAGTGCCTTTTTGGGGAGATAAACATCACCTGAGAAAATTGTTCATGTTTTGCAGCTCCTAAGGGAATAGTATGGAACATATTCCTGCATGACATAGACTCATGGCTCACCTGGGAGCCCTGACTCATTGCTTGGGTACACTGTTCTGTACATCAGATGCTGTGTAAGACATGATTTTTCCACTCCGCATTATGCAACTTCTTCTGTAATAAAAACTGTGTGAGGAAACTACAAGAAGCTCTCAGTTCCAAATGAGCTTATTCCATGTTATTGGTGCTGGCAAATCTTTCTGCAGAGTGGCATATGGATGGACTGCCTACCCTGCCTGATTCATGGGATTCAAATGCAGTGTGCATATTGTGATCACACTCTCTGAAAAAGCTACTTTAGGGTTTTGAAGTGTCGTGAACAATTATGAAGGGTGATCTCTTACTGAGTGTTGCAACTGTACTGCTATGGCAAACATTAATACAGAGGTGAAAAGGGTTTATCTTTTAATGTCTTCTCTTAAAGACACAATTTTCTTCGAAAACAAAGAAGTGTGTGACATCCAGAGGTTCACAACATACCCAAGACGATATGACCATAAAAAAAATCTCCATATATGAAATAAAGAAGTCATCATTCTAATAGCTGGAAAACTTCCAAATCCCCCCCTTGTTTATCCCCAAAGGAAAGTAGAGAAGGAAAGGAATATTTTCAGATTATTACATCTGAATCAAAAAAGCTTCAGATGAACACGAACCATGAGGAACATAGCTCTGAGAAACCAGCTTGTTCAGCCTGGAGAGGAGACTGAGGGGAGAGCTCATTGTGGTCTTCAACATCCTCATGAGGGGAAGTGAAGGGGCAGGCATCAATCTCTTCACTCTCCTGACCAGTGGCAGGACTCAAGAAAACATGTCAGGGGAGGTTCAGCTTGGGTAACAGGACAAGGCTCTTCACCCAGAGGGTGGCTGGGCACTGGCACAGGCTCCCCAGGAAAGTGGTCACTGCCCCAAGCCTGACAGAGTTCAAGAAGCATTTGGACAGTGCTCTCAGGCACATGGGTGTGACTTTTGGGGTGTCCTGTGCAGGGCAAGGGATTGGACTCGATGATCCTGATGGTCCCTTCCAGCTCAGGGGATTCTGTGATCTGTGTGAAAGTGGTCAGTTCAGGAGATCAGTGACAGCACCACAACCACCCATCAGCGTCCAAGAGTTCAGCTATTACTAAAGCACGTTAACAAGCCAGCTGAGATATTTATGCAGCTATCAAATGACAGATGATCTGTCCAGTTTATGTATACAAATGTTGGATGCCAAATGAGGGTGAAGGGGTTCATAACACAATGTGTTCAGTAGCAAGCACGATCTCCAAATTCAAGGCATTCCTCAGCCTTTACTTCTGTGTCTCTGCCATAGCAATCTCCCCTCTTTCAGCTGTGCCATGTCTGTTGTTTGCCAAGTCATTCCAAACAGGATCAGGCAACTGTTGCTCAAAAAAGGCTCTTTTTTCACACAAGATTTCTTTTCAGCCATCTACAGTTCAATGACCAAGTTTATTACACAGCCTATAAACATTGTGCTGCCAACAAAGGGAGGGCAGCAATATGGGAGAAGGGTGGGAGAGAGAGGTTAAAACCTGCTTTAGCTGTTGTTGCCACCTGGAAAATTGCTTGTGCACCTACTCTCTCATGCAAAGGATTGAAATTCTAGCTTAGGCAGTTTTCAGAGACAATCAAAGTTCATTTTTTCCGCTGGATGGCTGAAGTCCCTGCCCTTTCCCTTTCTCTCTCCCCAGTTTAAGCAGGAGCAGAGCATCTTGGCTGAAACCCTGGTGGAAGGGCATTCCCTGATGACAAATACCACTGACCTGAGGGATGGAGAGGAGCAGGTTTCACCCTGGTGTTTCTCACAAGATTAAAACCAAAACTCCTGACTCTTTGACTGCACCAGTAATAAACCACAAGTAAGCATACTTGTGATGTCTTACCTTAAAGCCTCAGTGGCCTTTCAAGGGAACCAAGACACTTGAGTGAGAACTGAAGTGGGTTAAGCAGAGTCCCTTTCTGTCAGTTCCGGTAATCAATGGGCAGAGGAGCAGAGTGACATCCATGCAGTCAAAACTGTGGCTGCTGCATTTACCAGAAGCTGCTCCTCAGTGCTCTTACTCAGCTGGAATGTACCCACATAACACTTCTACTGAAATCAGTTTGTAAACTAGCTGTCATCCACATCCATTTTAAAACTCCTTTGTACTGCCAAGATGGCATAAATGTGCAGTACAGGGAAAAAAGCAGGAGTGATGTTTCATTTTATTAGTTAAGTTGGTAGGATCACAGTTTTGAGAACAGCAAGGCAAATCATCCAAGCACTTAAAAAACAAAAGCAGCTGTTTGCAATTTTCCCTAAGATTTTGAGAAAATCTAGACCACAATGTGCAGCTTCACATCCTGAATATGAATCTGTGCATGCAAAACTCTTTAGCCCTCACTGGGAGTATCAGCACACAATTAAATTAAAATATTTAAATTTGCTAACTGCAGTGCTGTAACAGTAACGCAAATCTTTTTTTGCAATCTAAGAAAGTCCACTTTCATGCCAAAAATATATGAATTAAACTTGCCTCATACAATTCCCTGGGTGGACTGAAGGTTGAAAAGAAGTCTGCTCCCTTAAACTCCAGAGAATAACCTCAGAGAACTAACCCTGGGTTGCTAATTGAATGACATCAGAAAGCAGCCATCAGCCGGGTTCTGCCAATTTCCTAGACGCTGGAGAGCTTTGTCAAGAGTTGCATTAAATGATCTGTCATCAAGTGAATATTAATCTCTCAGTATTTTATTACTCAGACCTAAACAGGGCCTTCTGGAGGGCATGAATTATTGGCAATGGGAGGCAGTAATTACAAAGTGAGGTATAGTGTAGAAAACATGACGAGCGAGTTTAAAAGGTGTCCGGGGACCGTTTAATATTGTGCTGGCAAACATTGCACGCAATAAAACCATTTGAGAGAGAAGAGATATGATGCAGGAATCCAGTCTCTAAACAACAAAAAGGAACCCCAAAGCAGAAAATAACTTTTTGTTTGTTTCTCACATTAAGGAATGACCCTCCAGGCTCTGCTCCTGTAACAGAGCAGTAGGTTCTGCCAATACCTTATGGATGTGCTGAGTTTCTTGAATGTGCTGCAGGACTGGACACATTTCTTAACACGTTCTAATTTCTATAAATGAGATGCCATATTCCATGGCCTGCCTTTTGGGTGCCATGAGGCTGATGAGAGTCTTCCTGAACCCAGTGGTGAAGGGGATTCAAGCAAAAGCAGAGGAAATTTGCCCTATTTGTGCATAACATGAGTGTGATTCTGTTGTAGCTAAGAAAATATTTCAGTACAGAGAAAACAAAATCCCAATGCATTAATACAGTTGGAATATCACAACCTGAGCCCAGCATGAACAGACACGGTATTCTTAAGGGATGGTAAGGAAAAATAAATCCAAGCACGCTCATAGAGGAGGTCAGCTGTCACAGGCGGGACATAGGGTTGATAGAAAGATAAGAGGCTTTGGAAAACATCACTGAATTATTAACAAGCCTCAGTCCATGAAACACAGAGCCAACCTGTCCAGGTTACACAATGCAGCCTGATGTTCTCACAGCCATCATTACTGCATGAGAAAGCATGAGTAAAAGCAGAGGAGTTTTGTTCAGGTATATCAGGGCATGGAAAGACCAGGAAAGTACGGTAGCATTTCCTGGAATTGCTGCTCAGTGCAACAACTCTCCTGCCCTGAAGAACTTGTATTACTAGGTAAAATGGGCAGATGGTGCTGGGAAGAGATGTATCTAACCTGATAAATGACAAACAGAAATGTACCTCGCAAAGCATGCTGGACATAAATGAAAAACATTTGTTTATTACACAGGAGTTGAAAATGCATAGCATAAAAGAAAAAAAAAAGTATTGTTAGGGAAATTGTAATGTTCCTGAGTGCAAAAAGTAAAGACTCTACATAGCTACTTGGGATAGAGTTTTGCTCTCTTACTCGCTGCTATTTTTAATCTACATTCAGTAATTGAATCACTGTTCTTGAAATGCTACTGTATCCTATAAAACACTGTTTCCGTATAAAACAAGCAGCAGATGTGCAATGAGATTATTAATAAATATTGTTTATTAATAGTTAACAAATATTATTAAAAATGCAACAGTTTAATATCCTTGTGGTATCATTTGTGATAGTGTATTCCCAAATTTTGGAGGGCAAACCAGGAAAATGACAGCTAAGAGTCTCTGCAAATGCATCTGATGTCAGATGTTGAAATAAAAATGAAATTGGAAACACATCATCTGGTTTTTCTTTTGAATGTATACACTGGTACTTAAAAACCAAAATAATTTAATTTCCCTGAACATTATAAAATGTTAATTATAAAATGTATAATTTGATGTCAAAGTAATTATCTATAAATGTATGTTGTTTTGTGAATTTGTAGTCAGAGGTGTACAGAAAAAAGCCCCAAACAAATAATGATGGAAAATCAGTTAGTGGAAACTGTGGGAATTGTTTTTCATGTGAATTAAGTGGAATATTTGGAGCTTTGCAAAATATCAATCAAAATTATATAAAAAGCTGATAATCTAATAATTTATGGTGAAAATGTTTTGATTACACAGTCTCTTAACACGGTGGTAAAAATACAGGTGTGTTCACATGTGAGTGTCATTCAGCACTTCTCACAAAAAGCCTGACTGATTATGTAACTTTATATTCCAGCCCTCAATCACCCATATTCCCATTTATGCTCCTCTACTTGAATTGTGTCTACAGGAAGACCCTACTCTTGCTGCAAGCTGCTCTGCATGGGCTGACTTCACCGACGCTTCGATCTGAATCTCCAGATGGAAGGAGGGTGGAAGTACCAGCAGGACAAAGGTTCACACACAGGAAGGCTCCCTCAACATTTTATTCACCTGGAAAACAGGACAATACCTAAGTTGTGGTCAGTAATTTCCTCACCTGTATGATTAAAAAGACTCATTCAAATTTGATTGCTCTTGGCTATTAATCAAGTCCTTAAACAGAGCTGATGAATCACCTAGTCCTAGAACAGCATGAGCAAGGGTGCTTAACCTCTCAGTGCACTGACAGAATAGGTCCTGAGTCCATACTGGAACTTAGCAAACAAATGGGATGACCAGAATTTACAAGGGAAATTTCTAGCTTGTGTACTATTGTCATTTACTGTAAGAAATGAAAGAAAAAAAAAATTAATCTCTAGAGATTATTTACGTCGCAACCCAATAGTGCACTTGGAAATTACTGTACCCTAAAACAGCTCTGATAAGCAAAGATGAAACTCAAATAGCTAAAAGGGAACTAAAAGAGCTCTTGCTTAGTATCAAATCCTGTTTTAAAACTTTCTGCTTTAAAGACATCCTGTTTATATATTTAATCAATGAACTGGATGTAAGACAAACAAAAATGGTCTGCAATCTTCTGTGAAATGCATGTTTGCAAAGTTGGAGTAACTCAGCTTTTAAAGTAAACAGCTAAACAGCTTGGGAAATTCCCCAAATTCCTGGTAGATTTTGTTTCTGTTTCTCTGTGAACACTGTTTTATTTTGTTTTTTTTCTGGGAACATATCATGGTTCAATGGTAGGCATTTAGAAAAGAAAACTCCCTTTCTTTTCTGCTCTTTCCTTACATGGATCTAATCAAAGAATTCAATTTGGTAAGAGACTCTGCCTCTGACAAAACCTTACATCTGACCTCCAGTCAAAATGAGGTTCTGGATAATGAAATCTTAGGGGATTGCTTTGTTGGTTTTAAGATCTGCTCTCTTTTAAAGTTCAATTGCAAGCCTTCTCCAAAGAAAATAAGGACATTGGGACAGCAGGAAATATTTTGGATCACCAGCATACTCAATTCGTCCCACATGAAATACCTGACCTTCATCCCAAAATTAAGTGGGTTGCACACACACATGCCAACCCACAAAATTGCTCAGATGCACCATTTCTGCCTGAAGGCTTTCTGATGTCTGTTTTTTGACAGGTAGAAACTTCTTCACCTGTCTAGCTCAAAAACAAGCACAAGTTATACCTATTTATTCTTCTACTAACACTACTACCTCTCTGTGGAAGCTCTTTCCCTTACATAATCTTTACCCTGATGTTATTACACAATGATCCCACCACTTTCCAGACTTTGTCTCTGAAGTCTCAAAAAATAAAAAAGATTCTTTATTCCTCTAACCTTCCCAGTAGCTTGTCTATGTACCTGTACTAGTTTTGGTTCATCTATCTTTATCATGGTTGAGCAGAAATGTATACAGTATTTCAGATGAGGTTTGGCCAGACTCTCACATAATTATGTTGACATTTCTTTCTTTAAGAACACAAATAAATAACCCCATCGCTATGCATCTGAGTGCCTATTTTCTTTCTTTTTGCTCCACTGCATGGTGCCTCAGCATCAGTTGTTAATATGGTTTTGCTCATTCACTCCATTGGCGTTTCCAACTCAGGAGCCTCCACCTTGTGATAGAAATTCTTGTGAATCGTTCTTCAAGTTTGTGGCTGTACACTTTGTATTGTGACAGGATGCTAGATAATCTCATCTAGGTTCCCTTGTCCCCAACAGGCTGGAGATGATGATTTTTCAGGGTTCCTTCCAACACGGGTTGTCCTCTGACTCTTTGAGTCTATGAATATGGCATTTCTATTCCCTTCTGCAAGGTCATGCAGTCTCTTTTGCAGGATACTTCAGTCTTCATCTGTAGTAACAATCCTTTGTATCCAAAGTTTTTACCAAAGATACTAAACAAGAGAGGTCCGTGATCAGTCCTTGAGAACCTCCACTTATAAACAATTTCTTAGCCCAATAGCTTGCTTTTCAAAAATAACTTTTGCCATTTTCCTTTGGCTAATTCTACTTTTTCAATAGCTATTCCTATTTTTCAATTCTTGCACAACTTCTCCAGCTGAAGCAATTGTATCTTATATGGCATTGCATCAAATATTTAAGCAGAGTCTTGTTGCTTATTCCTTATTGTCAATTATTTACCTAAGACAGACAATAAATTAGTACTCTCAAGATTTAGCTTATAATGGGAAGGCAGATTTTAATAATCTGCTTATCCCAAGAGAGACTACTTACAACCCTTGCTTAAAATTTAAGAGCTTTGATATTTTAATAATTTAGAATGATGAAAACATGACAGCAAGCTCATTATGAGACAGGTAAAGGAGAAAGTTCTTCCACCTGAGTGGAGACATGTATCTATACTGTGTTCTGAAGGGAATGGCACAGGTAGACTTAATTGGACTGCAGCCAGATGGGCGCAGCAAGCTCTACCAGCAGTCTGGAGAACTTTCTAAATACATACAATAAAAGCTCTCCTACTGCAAATTTAAAGCAAACACACCTTTTACAGATGTCATTTCCTCTTTGGCTCCATGAAGAAGCTGCTTCAGGATGAGATAAGCTGTGACACTGAAGCATGGTAGCCATTCAGTACTAGCTCCACTAATGAATGTTTTCATTCTACACCAAGACCTTTGTGGTTTAGCTTTTCACTTCTAAAGAGAACAGTAATGATTCCTTTACAGCAGACCAAAGTCATAATTAGCAGGAAACAGGTTATTTGTAAAAGCTATGACATCTATTTTCACAATACATTTGACGTCATGATTTCAAAATTCGGCAGTGAGAAAAGATTCCTACTCTACCATCACAGTTTTTTTTTTCATAGGAGCTATGTAGGAAAAAAAAAAACAAACCTGAATGAATGTCAGAAATGGAGCATGCAATCCCAGGGATGATTGTTACTACGGTTTCTTTATTAAGAATTAGCCACTTCCAGTGAGCTTGTAGTTCTTCTTGAGTTAAACATTACCCAAGTGAGTAAGCAAAGTACTGCATGTCCTCTGAGGCAGCTGTAGGACCGTTTCTACTTCCAATGAAATCAGTGTAAATCCCACATTTCTGCAAAGAACGAATCCAAATTCTTTCACTCCCTTATGGATGTGTGCCCACACCACATGCTGCATGTACATGTAAGATGTTTCTCCAGTGGCCACTTGACAGTAACCCAGGGTTTACAAACAGAAAATTCCTACCCTCCTATAAAGAGAATAACATTTAGTCTTTGTGACAGTAAATAAACTCCCCACTTCTCCTGCTAATCAGACACACTTCCTTCCTGTAACAGGAATTATTTTACTGCACTGATGGGAAGAAGAGCAAAGGGATTTTTTTAATGGTTGCTTTATCTATCACTTTCACTGAGACAGAAATTCTAGACTGATTCACAAATGGAAACCCCAAATGCCATGCAGCAAAGCATTCATCTATGGGCAGGAAAAGGTATGGGTTTGATAGGCTTCAGTAAAGGTTTTGTCACCTTTAAGTACTTTCTAAAAGACTGCACAGACACCTTCCTTCGCACTCGAGTGACAAAACAAGGCACACATCAAAACCTTTAATCATATACAGGGTACACCAGTGAAGTGCAATTTCCATATGGCCCTACAGATTAGCCTTGATCCTCTAATCCTGATTCCATTAAGTGATGCTGTCACCAAGCTATGGAGGAACAGAAGGAAAAAGGAAGAAGAAGAAGAACAAAAAGAGAAGGCATTTGAAATAATGAGAATAGAAAGGCTAGTGCAAGCACCAAATGCAGATGAGATAAAGAGGCATTGCAGAAGGAGCACTAAATTACAGTCACTGGTACCAGGGCAAAGAAGGGAAAGTCTGAAGAACAGGCTGGTTTAAATTTGTTTTTTTTAAAGATGTACTTTCAGTGAGACTGGATAAGTAAATGAGGACACTTATAAATGTTCACAGGCATGAATGTAAAATACCAGTGGGCAGGAGCAAGACTTTCTAATAAGCTCTCTTGAGATGTAACAATTGATCTCTGTGACATGAGCAGTTCTGGGAAGCTTGACTTTGCCTTTCTGTTGATTTTTTAGCTTTGGAGGCTAAAACTAACTTTTTGAAATATAATCATTTTCAATCTGACCCAACTAAACCCAAAAGAAATTAATAGATAAATAGCTGAATTGGACCCAGTCTGTTCCTAGAATAAATACTTTGTCTGTAAGTTTGCAGTAAGCACTTTGCTTCTTCATTAGACTCATAGAAAATGCAAAAAAAAGAAATCCACACTAACTGAATCTGGACAAACTGTAATCTTCACTGTGAACCTAAGAGGCAAAAATCCAACCTTGTTAGCAACCCTCATCTACATGACATATCCACAGAAAAGACTGCGATTCACAGTGCGCCTCACATGAACCATGATCTGAACATAGAAAAGATCTTCCCTATTTACCTCCATCTGAAAATCATGTGGATGTAGTGCAGACCACACTTTTGTGGGGAACGAGTCAAAGCAACTGGAAGCTTTTTGAAGCTACAGTACATCAAGTGGGATTTTACCCATATATAGACGTGAAACCTTTTTTTTTGATGGTGTAACACTGCTGCAGACGGAGAGGTTTGGATCTGAAAAAGATTTTTCTGTTGCTTCCTTAACAAAAGGGCTTTTTCCTTTCTGTTCTCCTTTCTGGTTCCCTATTAATGTAAAAATTATCCCAGGCTCCAGAACATACTTTCTGTTTTGAAGGTTCCTGTAAATCAATATCCTTACCAACAGCTCCTGCAAAAAGCGTAATCATTGCATGTATAGGGACACATAAGCCTGCACTGTAGCAGCTCATGGTCCTTGTTGACTCATGATTCAGCTATGACATTAATCTATAAATATATCAGAATGTTGGACTTAAGTGGCTTGGGATACTAATTTTGCTCTCTTCTTTTACTTGAGGCTCCCAGCTGCCTCTGAACATTAGTCACACAATATACTGACTGGTGAGGTGCCTTAGTAAACTATCAAATAGAAGAATGATGCAAAAGGCCCTTTGGAAATATTACTGGGAAAAAAAAGTGATGCAAGAGGTGGAGGAAGAAGCAACTCATGCCCTACTTTTACTAATGGACATGATGCACAGGAAGAGCTGGAGCTATGCCCTGAGTTTGTGGAAAAAAAGTGGGAACAGTGAGGGCTCCCACAGGGCTCCCAGCCCTTCCAAGGAACAGCAACATATTCTTGGATTTAGGTTGTTGTCTCCATCACGCAACGTTGATGAGGATTCTGCTATCTTCCCCTGGACAGTCTGCATAGACATGATATAATTAATAAAGCAATGAACTCCAGTGCAGAAACCACAGATTAAAACTTCTACTGCAGAACAAGAACAGCACTTATGGATGGGGAGTGTACCACAGAACTTGCATGTGACACCGAGTGATAAGCTGGAGTCAGTTTCTAGACAGGTGTTTAGAAGAATAAATATGTAAGGAGAAGGATTTTACACAGAGAACGAGGCTTCTACTTCTAGAAGAGAGCCTTTTGTGGAACAAAAATCTTTAGAAGGATTCTGCTGGGATGGATTGCCTTGGACTAGCTGATCTTTCTTCCCATTTTTGAGGGTCCACAGGGCTCTGTATGTGAGACCAGCTTTGTACAGTCCCAGCTCTAATTAGATACTTTCCAGTCAGCTGGACCTGCCTAGTTAAGAGATAGGAAACATTTCCTCTCTCCCTTCATCCTAAATTAAGATGGACTTTCCCCGAGTGAATGTTGTTCATTTCCACCATGCTACTCCTTCTCCATTACACCCCGACTCTGCCCAAATTATACAGTGGCCTCCAGTGCCTGAGGGAATGTGGATGAAGATTTGTAAGACAGCTTCCTTTCTTAAGGGTAACACACAGAATAGTTTCAAGGACATTACCCAAAATGTGTATCTTGAACTGTACTGAGACTTTTGTTTTCCTAGGCAAGGAGTGCAGCTGATTCTCTCTGTGGGATGACTCAGTTCTTACGGTACCATAAGGAACTTTGAAGACAGCATTTAGGCTGCAGATGCACATCCTGGAAATTCTCTTGGGAACAACCTAACAAATAATTTGAAGAAACCAACAGCTCATCTGGAGTTTCTAGCCTAAGACAATGGTACAAGAGGGACCTTTAGAAGGCAAAGTTGGCTACATGGTTTCCCAAATTCCATCTTGGCAGTGACCAGCAATGCACCATTCTACTAAAGAAACTAAAAAGAAAAAAAAGGTTAAAAAACATTAAATCTCAGACATTTCAGACCATATTCTGCTGATAAATACTGTGATCCAGGTGAGGGGAGAAATTAATCCCATGAGTTTAACTGAAAAAAATCCAAATGCTGAAGTGAAAGAGCCAGCAATAGGGAGGAGATTTTTATTATCCAAAGGTATTCTTTGATGGGGAAATACTGTGAGAAAAAGATTCTTTGCTGGATCCCAAACTACAGCAACCACATTTCTAGAGGCTGACACTACTAGGAATCTTAAGAGAAAGTAAACACAATTTTCTGTGTATTTCTCAGTAACATTGCAATCATACTTCCTTTTTGTAACTAAAAAGAAAAAGAAAACAGAATGTTTTTCCTTCAAACAATTATCAAAGGCCTTCAGCGTGGACATAGAACAAAATGCTTAGCAAAACTCAATCCACAGACATAATCTTCCAGAGGCAATAAGCAAGATGAAGGAACGATGAAGATATTTGTTCATTTCCAGTGGGTGCATTAAAAGAGTAAATTTTAAAATCTGCTTTTTAAAACAATGTTTAAAACCATTTAACTCTGTTCGCTTTTCTTCCACACAGCGCAGACAATCATCAGAAACTGGCCAAGCCATATTTTAGGGTATAAAACACTCCAAGGACTAATGCCAGCAGGGCTGATGATTTGGAATATTGAAGACTGAGAAAACTATTGTTCTCACACACTTCAGAAGAGGAACCAACGAAGAGGCAATAAGTAAATAATAGAACAATTAACAGGAAGATTAGCATTAGACTTCGGCATTGACCAGCAAATGAAAAGCAGAGATTATTGAAGAAGGTAGAGAACATTATAAAGATGAGATATCTCTTTTATTAACCAGACCTGTTTAGAGTGATAAAACCCAGCAGCCAGATCATGACATACATAGGTGAGAAGTGACAAAGGGTTACTGGCAGTGGATGTGTGGGAGAAAGGCATCCCAGCCTGAAGTCGGTACTTTTCCCTGTCTACATTCCATCGCTCCATAGTGGGCTGCACGGCACTTTGACATTTCTAAAGGTAAAAACACGGCTTGAGGGGTCTACCAAGTCAGAAGCTGCTTTTCAAATTGTCTTTTTTTCTGTACTGGTGTTTTCCTGAGATTCAGAAGACTGTAACATTTCAACGTGCAGAAGAGCTGCATGGTTGAGTCCAGCTCTCTTGGATGGAAGAACTGCACACTAAGTAGGCAGCTCTTCAAACCTCCTGTTAATGGCACTTTCAGACGTCACATTTAGAGGTGATTGAGGAGAGCACTCATCTTGGTAGGCAGCTGGCAAGTGCATCAGGCCTTGGTATGGTCACAAAGTTCATGGTGCAGTGCAATAGTGGACAGATCTTTTCATGATCCTTCAACACTTCACTCAAGTGTTTCATTTCATCTGTTAGCTTTCCAATTTCTCTTTTCAGGGAGGTATTTTCTTGCTCAAGAGACTCATATTCCTGGAAGGAGAGGAAAAGTAAAGAAAAAATTCACAGTCAAAACATTCCTTTCAGTGCTTCCACCTTGAGTACATTCACATAACTGTAGAAAAACAGTGTGGTTTCTTACTACAACCTACAACGTGCTGAGGAAAGACAGACTCAGCCTGGGTGCTGGAGCAGGGTAAGTGCTTTATGACCTGTGCCCTGACCACACTGCGATTCCTTTCATGGCCCTGACGACCAGGAGGTGCTGCTGGCCCTCAGGAGTCACCCAGAAGCCCAGGGCTGCAGGCATGGTGTCCCCATGGTGGCCTCCACCCTGAGCTGCCTGTGCTGGGAAGGGCCAAAATGGACTCTGCACTGTGAGATCAGAGAAAATGAAAGCACTGACTGCCGAGAGGTGCTGGGAAAACACAGAGCCTGGCACTGCTGGTGAGAGGAGGGCAGCCCCTGCTCCAGGGCAGTGCAGGGAAAAGCCATTTATCCAGGCTAGCACAAGGTGTCCACTGCTCTCCTCCAGGCCTGAGAGAGCTTCTAGCCTCCTGCTCAGAAGCCCAAGAACTCAGGAGGAGGGAAGCATCATGCCAGCTTGATGCCAGACTCATATTTTTCACCAGAAGACCAGACCACTGCCTTGGTTATCCCTGACCTAGCTGGTTTTGAGCTAAAGCTTCTCTGGCAATAAATAAACTGCTGTTAACTGAAGAGGAGTTTTGAGTTGCTCTGCAGCATACATGTGATGGATGCAAGACTCCTGCATCACATTTTTTGATAACTGTGTGTCCCAAGTGTTGCTGCTTCTAAGCCTTCTCACCCCAAAGAGAAGAGAGCTAGAGGTTCAGAGCCAGCCCACTGAAAACCTGCAGATAGATGTCTCACTGCTGGCCCAAGGCTCAACATCCACCCACTCAATCTCACCTCCCTGGGAAAGCTTCAGAGCACACTTCAAAGCCTACACGTGCCTTAAAAGGCAGCAAGGAGAGCCTCTCATACAATGTCCTTCTGGGCAGGCTGGCACTGCCTCTGCTCCCCTTTGCTGCAGACCTTTGGGCTCCCTGCCTACCCTCACACCCTCCTGCCACCTCTCACAGAGTAAAACAGGCACAGTCCTCCTAACACAGTATTGGAGCCAAACTCCAGCCAAGTTGTCCAACTCCAACTGTCATTCTACTCATTTCTTGTTGCCCCAAACCCCACGGTCCTGGGCTTTGGAATAAGTGTTGCTGTCCCATTGCTCTGTCCCATTTTCAGGGGTGAGACTGTCACATTGTTCTTGCTAAGAATGAATGTATATTCAACCAGATCTGCCTACACCTGGCAAAACCTGTGTGCCTCAGAATGAAGATTCCCAGCAGGAGGACAATCCTCAAGTTCAGGAGGAACATCAGATAGGCTGCAGGATGGCACAGGGCCCAAAAATTATTCCAAAGCCAGGGGTTACCCCTTTTCAGAAGTACCCTGCACCTGGCTTTCTCAGGCGCTGACTCAGAGGAGACCTGGGAAAAACCAAGCCCAAAACTCCCCACATTGTCCTTCTTAGTCTCTGCTAACTGCTGGCAGATCCTTCCACAGTGAAAAAGAAAAAAGCCTGTGATGAACCTTCAGAGCTGAACAACTGACTCAGCCACAATGGCAGCGTGCTGCAAAACTGACAATTACCCAAAAGCTGACTCCTGGCTACAAGAGCACTTGTGTGAGGTAACATCCAAAACCAGAGAATAGGGATCCCTGTCCTCCAAGTGTTTGCACTGGGAACACAATAAAACCACACCACACTGTGATATTAAGAGCTTCTGGAAGAATCAGTTACTTTCATTTTATTTGTTTAAACACTCAATTCTACTTTTCGAAGCATACAAGTATAACAGCTAGCCAAGCCAAGCTCTCACGCTTGCAGGTTCCCAAGTTCCTAAGAAGCCTTTTCAAGTGGGAATGTCTGGGGACCTCGTTGCTGACACCACAGTTGTAGAACTGATTCAAGCCAGCATTGCCACTGCACAGCCCCCTCCTCTTCCATCACCTCCTACCTTGTAAGACAGCAAGAACTCATCCACTGTCATAGCAAATGTGACAAGCTTAACACTAATACAGCAGAAAATGGTTCTGGTTTAGCCCAAAGGAGCCCTGTGAGCCCATTCTTTGGGTGGTCACAGGAAGAGCAAAAGAGGGAGGATGAGGCAAGAGCTGGACTATGTCTCTCTCTTCCTAGCAGTGTCACTAGAGTCAGAGCTGCACTGTCAGTGCAGCATCAGTGTGTGCAAGTTCCCAACCAAGCATCCCACAGCACACCTTTCTGTGCCTCACAGCCACAGCTCTCTGAGCAGGATTAGTGTGAAGACAGGCCCACGCCTGCTTAAGAATTCCTGTTTATTGTAAAGTCCCGTGCTTGGTACCCAAGCCATGCCTGCAAAGCATCAAGTACCCATTCACCTCGTGAAGTTTATCTGCTTTCTGAGTTTGCTTCTTCCGGCTCCTCTGTGCAGCAACTCGATTTTTTTCTCTCCTCCTTACTTTTCTGTCGTCTTCTTCATGACTCTGGAAGACATCAGCCAGAAACACTTTGCTAGTTTGCAAGGTGCACAAAGAAGATGCCCGAAGTGGGGTGTGTAACTTTCTGAGAACGAACACTTGCAATTTCACAGCGCTGATCCTCGGTCTCCCAGAGACCGCATGGTCCCTGCAAAGAGCAGCGCATCCCTCTGCCCCACAGGCGGACCCGAAGCGGAGGGGTAGAAGCCGGCAGGCTGCCCGGGGGATGCCGCAGAGCCCCGCGGGCAGGGGCACTGCTGCTGATGGGGGAAGCTGGGTACCCGAGCGGGACCGGCGCTCCCGCCCTGCCCGGCGGGCAGCATTTTACACCTGCCTCGCTCCAGCGCGGCCGACGGGGCGGAGTGCGAGCAGCGGGGAGGAAATCCCTGCTCCCTTCCCGGCCGCCTAGGGCTGGGGAAAAGCCGCTGCCCGCGCCGTGCTCCGGCAGCTTTTCCGCACGCCGCCGGCGGTTCGCTCGCTCTCCCACCTGGGAAGAGCCAGCACGGCGGCCGCCTCCCGGGAAGGGCCGATGCCCGGGGGCAGCGGGCACCCCCGAGGCGGCGCTGCCCGGGGTGACTCAGCCCCATGTGCCCGCCCGCAGCGCCGACCCTCGCCCGGTCCCTACCTGCTGGCCGCCCTCGGCCGCCGCGCCCCGGGGCAGCGCGCTGGCCCCCGCCGCCGCCGGGACGGGGCACGACATCCCGGCGCCGCCGAGCCGCCCGCAGGGCTCCCCCGGCCCGCGGGGGGTGCGACTGCACGGGAGCGGAGGGAAGGGAGTACAAGGGCAGGGCGGGCCGGGGCGGGCCCGGGCAGGGGACGCGCCGCCCCGGGCCGGGGGTGCCGCCGCCAGGTGCCGGGGCCGCCCGGGGCGGAGCCGCCGCCCACATGGCCGTCACATGGCGCCCGCCCGACCGCAGCGGGAGCCCGGGACCACCCGGCCGCGTCCCGCACTGCTTCCCCGCCGTGCCCGCCCCCCGGGACCACCGCCTCTCCTCAGCCGCCGGGAGCCCGGGGAAAGTCCGGGTCACGGCGCTGCCGGGCAGGAGCTGTCTGAAAATCCCCCCGGAGAGCCCCAGCCCCGGGGGCCGGCTAGGCTCGACGCCCCGCCGGGAGGCCCGACTCGCTCTTTCGCCTGCAGAAATAAACTCCCCGCGGTTTCTCTCCTCTCCAGGCTGCCCCCGGGAGCCGGCCGTGCCCCCGAGCGTCTCCCGCCGCTCACCTCCGGCCGCTCCCGCCTGCCGCGCTCCTGGGACATCGGCTCTCTGAAGCGGCGGCAGCTCCACATGGGGAACAGCCAGCTCAGCCCGAGGTCATGGGTGTGAGGACACGGCATCCGTGCTGGGATAAAGCGATTTTCACTTTCGCTACTCGCCCTGTTCCTTTAAATAATAAGGAAATGCAACAGACTTCTTGTAAAGGCAAAGCCAGACAAAGACTGCTGGAAATACAGTTGCTGCAGACAAAAATCTTTCTGTTCCACTATTCTGTCGAGAGTATTTTAACAGACTGAACACTGTTTCTTTTACCTCTCGGAACACCTTCCTTGCATTTTAATTGCACAGTTACCTTGGCCTTATGCTCTGAAAGGAGGTGTTTGCATTGACAGCTACTTCAAAATTCTTGCCCTACTGCAAAAGAATTTGTAATTCTTGTACCTTCCTGGCTGCGCTTAACTCACAGAGGCAAACACACGACCATGCAAGGAGGGTTCATGCCTCTAAACTGCAGGGCAGTTGGTCATAAAGCCCTGGGTATCTCAATAGATCAGATACTTCCCTATTTTTCTGGTTTCCTCAGCAGCTTGAGTCATCCAGCTTAGACGAAGTTAAAGAGCTGGCATACTGAGTAAACATAGACCATCTTTCCAGGAAGATCTGGCTAATAGTTCATGCTAAAGGTGAGGGAGCCATGTTCCCCGGGAGTCCAAGAGTCAAACTGAAGTCTGTGCTCTGCCACAGGTTTCCTGGTAGGCTCTGGGACTGTGACTAGAAGACTTGAGTATGACTTCCTTCATTTGAAGTACATCTTCCCAGCCGTTCCACCTCAAAGCAACTTGTGTCTCCACCCTCCAGGCTATCCATGCATTTATTTGATTTTTCATTTTTCAAAGAGCTTCTCCAACCCTGAAGGACTGAGTCCCTTTGAGTCTTCCCATCCTAACAGCTATGGGAAGGTGGCTGGTGACCCCAACTGGGAAGCACATTCCTACCAATATACTCTGACCTAATCATCCCCAGACTGTGCTGGGTCTCCCAAGCATCCCACAGGACATCCCCTGGTTTCTTCAAAAGTAGTCTTGATTCTTTCTCCCTTTGTCATCTCATGTGCCAAGAGCAGGATGCTCACCAAGGGCTGCTCACGGAGGCAGCAGAAAGTGTGGGTTCAGTGCCATTCTCCAGCTGAGGGGATCCAAACCCGCACCTCGTGGGAAGCAGCCCTGGCCACCAGGCAGAGTTATTAGAGGGTGAATTGCTCTCAACTGCTCCTTTGAAGCCTCATCTTGCATTGACTACATCTCATGCAGTTAAAGCAAAGCAGTACACAAGGGCACGAGCAGAGACTTCGTTGGGACAGCTGCTTAAAAAGAGAGCACTGGGTTCTTGCTGCTTTTGTAGCTTAAGATCAGTTAAAATAAACAGAACTAAAAGCCAGTATTTTCACAAGCTCAGGGAACAGGTATGTTCTCTTGCAATAGATGCTACAAACCATGTGGACTAAACACCACAACAGCTCTCTGGAGTGATCTGTGGGAAAGAAAGTCTCCTTCCAGAGGGACTTTGAAACTCCCTGCTCCAGGAGCAATGCTGCCCCAAATGGCACCTGCACAAGCTACCCGACAGCATCAAACCATGAGCAGCTCACCATGAACTTATTAGCCCTGAATAAATATCCACTTCACTGAGTCATTCCCAGCAGCTGCAGAATAAGGCTTCCAGGATAACACAAGCATGGATGGGACAAGCCAGGGGACAGTCCCCTTGAACCTGAACAGTCTGTTCTTGTTCAGAACAAATGACAAAGGAAATGACAAGTCAAAATTTGCTTGTGGGAACAAGTTTCTACTTAGTATTAAAGCTATCTCTGGTACATCTGTAGAAATGCCTACACAGTAATTCCAGGTAGTGCAGCAGTAAAGGCAAAGCGTTTCTGTGCAGGAGAGAAAAACCAGCCCAGAAAGCAGCCTAGTCAGCTGAGCTTACATTTTATAATGGTAGTTTATCAATGATTTTTGTCTGCACTGAAGCAGCCTACACACATGCAGACTAGTCTCTAATCACAGCCTAGCGCAGCACGGCTCTCCTGGAGAATGGCACGTGTCAGAACTGGCTCTCAAAGCATCCAGGCTTCCAAACAGATGTCAGGGTCCATGGAAAGATTTCTGGGAAAGGAGCTTCACCTTTAGTTTGTAATCCCCTTTGTTCAGAAAGTACACACAGCAAAAGCATGTGTGGATGCTGCTCCAATTTGCAAGTTTTCCTTGGCTGGGGGTGGCCCAGCCTCATGAGCAAAAAGCACACTGCAGACAGGACACACTAACAAACAGTGAGATGTTGTCTTGCCCCTCAAAGCCAGGAAGTTCAAACTCAGTTTGCAAATGAACCCAAGCATCCATCACCGTGGAGCTGTCTTACAAAATTCAAAGGCTATATAAAGAAAAACTACCAGACATTTCTTGATGCAATACCAATTCGCCCCAAGTTAAAAATAAGTTTGGCTGTTGTGACATTTCAGTAGAAGTCTGATTAGACATGTCTTGCACAACATTGCCAATTCCTATGAAAAGTTAACTGAAGGACAAAAGGCTACTGGAATGGGGAAAAATGAAGTGTTTTGTGTATTTCTGCCAATGGGAAGAACAGCTAGTTGCAGGAATCACCGGCTCCAGAATTTTTTAATAACCATTTGAAAAACTGAAAATGCTAAACATTCCAGTGTTGAGTTTAGCTCATCATAGAACTTGCATTTAAAGGGTTCTCTTTCCAGTGCTGCTTGGCAGAAAGCAGCCATCAGATTTTTAAATTCCTACATTTCTAAATTCGCTGCACCTGGAATCCCGATTGCTTCATCTTTTTCTCTACACAATCCATTTGGCCAGCATTTCCAGATGCATTTTTCTTCTTCCACCCAGTTGCCATTGCAGCATGGGCTATGGAACAAAGACCGACTGCTCTAACTCACAGGGCATCCATTCCCACTTACCTGAAATCCTGTGCAGGCCAACTATCCCTCAGTCTCTAAGTAGAAACATGCACTGTAGTGTGAATCTATTAATTTATTTATTAAATCTTAAACCACAGTGCTTTCCCTTTTTATTTCTCACGGCATTTGTCCTACCCCAGCCACTTCTGATGGAGCTTCTTCAAAGAGATACCTACTCCTACCTATTTTCTGTACTTGCCTATCATTTGCAGAGAAGAGCAGAGAGTCTACCTATTAACAGAGGAAATGGCCAAACACTGCAATAGTTGCCATGCAAAACCTTGCAGGGCTCACCTTAGCCCAGCAACACCCAGGACCTGTATGAAGGAAGCCGTAGCGGGGATTTTCAACGCCGCGCAGAGCACGGGCACTCAAAATAGCAAGTGGCTGTGTGAGAAGGCGCCTGAGCCACGCGTTCCACAGCTCTGCAGCTCCAGTCCCTTTCACATCCTGTCCTCTCGTACACCAGAAGCTTTGTAGCCCAGAGATTAATAACACTTGTGAGTTCAAAGGCAGTAAATGGAACTCCTTCAGTTACTCAAGCCGGAATTTAACACAGATGTCCTCTGAAGTATGCTCACTGCTCAGGCACCATCTATTCCAGGATTAGAACTGACAGTATTATCTGAAGCTTTGATGTTCCTTAATTGATTTAATTTACTTCATATAAAAACACACATTTGTATATACAAGGACAGAAAAAGTATTTACATATGATTACAAGTCATATACAAGTACAGATGCTCACTTCTACAAAATAAATGATGCTAAAATCTGTTTTCTCGAGAATTCTCAGTCTCTTAGACATTACGTTGGACCTGTCTTCTTAGCAACAAACATGTCATTAACAAAGCTTCTAAAATCCCCCTCCATTTACTGTGTAAGAAATCTGTTACATACTAGACAGGAGTACTTACTGCAGGCACATGCAACCATAAACTAGAAAAAGTTATAAATGGTTAAGGCACAATGCTGAGTTTAGTACCAATTTGCAATCTTCTAGGTACTAATGAGTAAAGAAAACAAAAGTAAGCTAGCTCAAGTGAATACCATTTACTGGTAACCTGTACTGATCTTTAGTCAAACAACATAAATGCAAACATAACCCAAGTCAAGAGCCTCTCATGGGTAGACATACTGTTCAGGAAAACCCCAGGCTGCATAACTGGATAACATGAAATGAAATATTGGACCCTAAGATGTTAATGGTCGAATTCCTGTTCAGAAGAGCACACTGCAAGTAAATACACAGAATTATTAAAAACCCAAGTTTCAACAAACATGACTATAAATAAGCCTAGATGACCTAGATTCAGGAAAGGTAGACTAGCAGGGACTAATGTCACATGTGTGCATGGACTTCCATCAAATCAAATCACACCAAATCTGGTGATTTCAATACGCTGCACTGTCAGTTAATTAATTAAATTAAAAGCCACCTGCCTCAGTAATTAATGAAGTTGCATTAGGAGAACTAGACATTCTCCAACCTCTTTAGAGATATGCTGAATGTAACTGAGCAGTTAGTGGTTTCCTAGAAGACTGCCCACATACATAAAGCATGCACATGAACTCCAAGAAGCACAAGGACTCAGGCTAAAAACTGCAATATAAGAGCAAAAAAATGAGTTAAATGGCAAATACACTTCCTGAATATTGGATGCTACTGGTACACGTAGGCTTTCATATACCATCAGCGTGACAGCAAAAGTAGAAATATTTAAAATGTCAAAGATAACTAAGGAAGCTCCCATGTATAGCACTGAGGGGAGATGAGTTCTATGAAAAAAGATGGAACACGTGGAACAAAAGTGCAACTGAGATTCCAATGTGAAAACACAAAAGGAGAGAATCATGTGCTGAGAGTGATCTTCCTCCGCCGCAGTGGGTAGCGCCTTCTCTCGGGGGAATCTGCAGCTTTTCTCCTTTTCAGCAAAACATAACAATTTTTACTGGAAACAGTCCCTGTTGGTGTGACTTCTCCTGGTGGTGCTACATTTTGGACATTGTTTTCCTCCTTTGCCTTGCAACCAGAAAAGACTTCTTGCCGCAGCTTGCTGAGTTCCAAGGTTGGTTGCAAAGTTAATGCTTGGGAAAAACCTTCTGCTTTTTCTATGAGTGCTGGAATAGACTGCAAAAACAAACCCAAGTATCTCAAGTTACATGGGAAAAGCAATGGTCATAAGGCATGCAATATGCTAATGGGATTCTGACAGGCACAAAAGCTTCAGTGTCTGCAGAGATGATGCTCAGGATGGCGGGTGAGGGCTGAGAGCGCAGAGCTACCACTCCAGTAGTGAGGTGTCTGGCCTCAGAAACCACACAAAGGGTATGCCAAGTTGAAGTGTTCCCTTGCGACATCTCTAAGCTCAGGAAGAATCACAGGAACACCACAGCTGATGCCCAAGCAGGCACTGTAGTAACAAATGTCATACTCCAAATTAAGTTGTACAGGTCTTCAAAAGATGTTCTGTTTTTCAGACACTGCAGGTTTCAAAATCTCAGTAAAAGCTTTTCCTACAGCCACAAGGTAACCTCCCTTACTACCATGTGAGGGGGAATGCTTTACAAACACAAGGTTTCACCTGCTTCTTAAAGACACACACAGGCTTTTTTCTACCAAACTATAAGGAAGATTAGTTAGAACTCCTGTTTTGTGACATATAAGCAGACCAAGAAGATAAAACCATATTTCTCTTGGAGCACACAGAGGTCTCACCTGCATTGCTTGGCTGATCTGTTTGGATGCCACTTCTGTCACCTGCTTCAGATCTGCGATGTAAGCATCTACAGATAAACACAGCCCAAATCAACTTCTGGAACAGAACTCTTTCCCCCATCACTCACTATCAGAAAATGAACAGAAAACCATTAAAGTCCCTGTATAAAAGCTAAACCTGCGGCACATCCCTTTCAGTGTAACACTGAGGATGGCAGCTAGCATGGTTTGTCTCACTAGTATTATTCTTTAACTCTCAAATTGCAGTAGCACTCTCAACTACAGAAAGCCCCAAAGTTCTTAGCTAGAAAATACAAAGCCAGTATTTGAAATAAGAGAACAGTTGTAAAGAAATAATTACACAAAAAGATTTGTTTTGAAAACTTTTAAGCTCATATTACATTTGATAAAAACCACACAGGACACAGAAAATAAACACCATTGTGGAGAACATGACATGAAGAAAGCCCATTTTAAGGAGGGCTAATAAATCATCCTATGTCTCCAACAGGTTGGCTTTTCCAATAAAGGCTACTCTTTTTTTTCTTCTGGCTTAATTTACTAGGCATTAACACCAAAAAGAACATAAGCATAAATAACATGAACTGCATTATTTCTGCTGTGCTCATAAGGAAAGAAAAAAAACCCCAGCTTTCAGGAACACTGAAGCAGGCAGCAGGTGCAGAACTCCAGGGGGGAATACAGCATATATTTGACTGTGATAGCAATATCATAATATCACCAATACTTTAATTCTGTTTTCAAGAGTTAAACTCTAGGCTATCAAGAAACTGTTTTGCATGTCGTCCGTCCACAAAACTTAAAATGAGCAGACTAGCATGCTTCTGGGAAGTAAGGAGCCTCACCTCCACTACTTTTAGTTTTCTGTAGGGCTTCACCAGTGCCTGCAGTAGGACATGGTGTCAGGGGGTGCACACACCCCTAAACCCTGTCAGGGTTAAACACATCTTTCTGTTTTGAAGTCAATCCTATTAGTGCTGCTGAAGGTATTTTAAAGTCAGTCACTGCATTCTAGCTCAGGGTTACAGTGATTCCCTGCTGAAACATGGTGACCACCAAGAGACAGTGCTTGCTGAACTGTCCATGTGGCCAATGTGCTGGTCAGAGCTGGTTTAGAAACACACGATCCCTACATGAACACAGACACTAAAATGCACCATCATTCAGTTTGGAAGAACAAGCAGTCCAGAGGCAACCTTTTCAAACCCATCACAGAGCCCTATGGAAGGGCATTCTCTAAAAGAAGGATATGCCTGTAATGAAGCATTCTTACAACAGAGGATTTGGGATAAGGAGGGCTGGTAACCTTATGAAAGGGTAAGGATGGAGTTAAGTAAAAGTCGAAATAATTATTTGGATTATTACACAGAAAGACTGACACACAATTAAGTGAAATGTGCCTGCAAGAATTCAGCTTGACATAGATGGCATTGTATTCCTCAGTGTTCAAGGCTTTCCAAAACACAGGGAAATGAAACAAGGAAATGAAAGGTATTGAGTAATCGAAATATTTTTGGTTTCTGGCCACTGTACTTGCTAAAATGGGATACATAAACTTCCCAAAGACTACATAATACCAAAATTCTGCACAAACTCAGTGGTATCTTTGCTACAACTTTGCTGTTACCAAACCCCAACCCACAATATCATACTGCAACCTGCTACTAACTTGCAAGTAAGTTGACTGACATCAGAAAAGCCTGAATTTGGACACTAGAAACCAAAAGGAACTCAGATATAAAGCGACCCACTGTACTTTGCTGCACAGGCTGGCATTGCTGGAAGCCATGTCTCCCATCTACAAAGAGGAAATGATGTTTAGAATGAAGTCAGATCAGCAGGGTGAGAACTGCAAGGTTCAGCTCAGCTCCTCAAACTCTGAGCACCACTGCTTGCTACACCAGCTTGTTACATCACGTGCAGTAATTCATAGTGAGGGCTCTCACTTCTCAAATTAGAACTGCCCTGTTGAATTCTGTCATTTTTCAATACTTAAAAACAGCCAACACAAAACTTCCCATTTATTAAGGCCAGCCTCAAGACTGCACGTCCCAATCACCCACTGCAAAATCCACCACCGTGTTCCAAGAAGTCTGTACAAATCATCTTTCCAAAGCATGCAGCAAACTTACAACGTTGTTTGCAGCTCTGTTCCTTCATCAACCCTCACAAGATGAAATCTGTGCCCTGCTTAGCAAGTTAGGAGAGTCACCACTCCCACCACTGAGTCCTACACAACAGCTTTCAATTTCCTGAAGGAACTGACTGGTTAGGAAGAGAGGCTGAAGCATTTCTAGTACTCGTGTGTAAGGAACACAAGAACAGATGCAGTGCAATGTCAGTGATCCACCCAGTTCCCCACATGGCCCCCAGCAGTGATGAAGGGAAGAAGTAAGGAAGCCTTCTGGGGGTAGCTGTGTGATAATTTCTCCCCAATACACACACACAAAGGACTTTGCCAGCTTTTTGCCTTTAAGAACAGCACCTAACTGCAGGCAGCACTCAGAACAAGAAAAATGGACATGGTAAAACTCAGGCAGCAATACATTCACCTATGACAAACTTCTAGCTTTTCAGTCAATTTATAAACAGCCAATTCTAAACAAGCTTAAAGAAAGAAAACTTTTTAAACATTTACAGTTAGCCAGTAAGTGAGGTGGTATTTCCTCAGTACAGCTGCCCTCCCCACAAAATTTTTACCTTGAGAAGGCTCAGGTCTTATCTCTGCTGGTTTTACCACAGGCTGGTAGAGCTTCTGCATATTAAAAAAAAAAAAAAGAAAAAGGGAAAGAAAGAAAAACTATTAAATACCCCCTTGGTTTAATAGCTATCTAACACACATATAGCAGTCAGAACAATTGAGATGGTGGTGGAATTATTTAGCTCAAGAATGTATTAGAGGTGCAGTTTATAGATACTTAGTTACTGCAAGTAGCATTCTGGTTAACACAGTTACTGTAAACAGATCTCCAGAATCTGCTTTAGTTTGCAGAATTCTAATTATTAAAGCATGAGAAGTGACATCCAGGCATTTTGGAAGAAGAAGCATTGCCCCCTGCTGCACGACTGAGGAAAAGGAGCTGCTCTAGCCTCCCAGGAGCCATTCACAGAACCAGCATGCTTTCACAGAGCCACAAACTCCAACAAAGGGTACTTTAGGACAAAAAGCCAAGAAAGAGAAAAGTACTTAAACTACTACACTCTGGCCCTGCAATTACTCGTATAGAACTAAGAACACTCTGCTTGACAAACTGAGAGTCCTGTGACCTCACATCAGATAACTGAGACATGAAGTAAACTAATAAGTGAATATAACCCACACTTAGTTATATTAGAGGTGGAATTAGAAACAGCTAACAGGGAAGAAGGAAACAGCAAGGCCAAGGGAACAGAAGTTAGATCATCTGCAAGTTAGTGTTGTCCACTTCAGGAGCTGTCCCTCAACCTTCTTCAAGCAAAAGCAAGTAGGGGAAAGCTAATTATTCCTCACTGTAGTTTTGCCAGAAAAATTTTTTCACAGCTCACACAATTTCTTAGCAAGTTTGCAGTAACAGCTCCAAGCAGAAGAACAAACATGGCTTGCATTAGCATCAAACTCTACAGAACATATTGACTGAAAACCCACAGGATGATCTCTTGCTTTGGCAATTAAAAGGAGATCACCACAATAAATGAGTGGTTTTCTCCAGATATATCACATCTTCATGACTACTCTTTATGCCTCAGAAAGCATCACATGAATAGCTACGGCCAAGAAAGAACACAAGAAATCCTCAACCAAAACCAAAGAAACCACTGGTACCTTTGCAGAAATAGCTGAAAGATGGAAAAAAAAAGGGATAAATATTTAGAGAGATAAACTAAGCTTTCCATATTTCTTACATGTATTTCTACATGTTCTTACAGCGATAAACTAATATTTTGCAGACAGTTTTAATTAAAATAATCATCTAGTTGTGGTGGTGTGAACTGAAGAGATCAGCAAGAGAAAAAAAGTAGCATGAGAAGCATTTCAAATAACTAATCCACTGTGGGACTCAGGAAGCAGAAAGGTTAAAAGGTCTTGTTAAATCCTGGTGTTATGCAATAGCATATTTTATTTTACTTGATTTTGTTTGTTTGTTTCCCATACGTGATATACTGACAAAACAGAGAGATCACAAAAGGCAATGTGTATGTTAGAAAATATCTCATGTAAGATAAAAGTGTACCCATGCACTTTTTCTGACCATAAATCATGTCTGCCTGGCTAACCTAGAGAATTAACATTTGTTAATTTTAGTCCTCAGAAATGCAATGGAGGCTCCTACACACAACTTTCTGGAAAAGTCCCAGTCTTCTTTAGTATAGAATAGCTGAAGTTGGAAAGGACCTCTAAACAGCCTCCTGGAAGTTCGACCAACTAGGGCAGGTTGCTCGGAGCCTCATCCAGCCAGCTTTTGACTATCTATATGAATCTCTCCAAGGATGCAGACTCCACAGGTTCACTGGGCAACTTGTGCCAGTGTTTGACTCTGCCTCAGCCTCTTGTTTTTTGCCAAAGGAATCCTAATGAATCAGGAGGTAAGCAAAAGGGAAGCCTAAGATAACTTCAGGGAAGAAATCCAGCAGCTGAGGACATGACTGGGTTGTTTAATGCCCGTAATTACACTGTGTGTCGAACATCCCATGGAATTTACTGTGCTGATTCATTAATCCACACTGCCTTTTTCCCCACGCTTTACTGAAAGGCCTCGCTCCATGTAGCTCCAGAGAAGCGCTTAGGAAGCCACTGACATTTTGTAAAGTCACACAGTGCAGTGATACTACCTATCTCTATGTAGTGTAACATTTAGAACCTCAGCCAGCCCTTGTGCAAGGACTTTGGGAAAGATAAATAGGTGCCTACTGGTTTGTAAATCCTGAGTCTCCAGGCTGAAGCAATCTGCTCCAGTTTGTGCCACAGACCCAATTCAGACAAAGCTTTGTAGCAACCCTCAGTAGTTACTCAGTGTCCTGGGTTATAGAGTCTATTCAATTTCATCTGCTGAAAAACAGTTGGGGGCGGGTGCCTTTTAATAATGGCCCAACGGCCAATATCAGGTAGGGCATTGTTCTTATCTTTCTCCATAATGGGCCATTACGACTCCCCAAGCTTCCCAACGCATACCCACATTCTATCATACCTATTGTGAGATGCTCCACCCAGTGGGAGGAGCCAGCCATTCTTACCTGGATAAAGCTGGAACTTTAAACCAGAACAGTGTCTTGCTTCATCCGATTACGGGAGGAAGGTTGGACCCTTCTCACCACCTCAGGACCCCTTTCCTTTCTGCTACTGGATCATTTCTGCCTCAGCGGAGCTGTACCTGCCATTCCAGGAGGACTCACCTTTGGACTGCTTCCAACACCCTGACTAACCAGGTTGTAGCTCTGACCTTGTCAGGGCTTTCCAAAATTGTTGTTTGTTTGTTTGCTGGTTTGGTGGGGTGGTTTTGTTTTTTTCTACCACATTTGTATTCTTATATTCTTAGTAAAAAGCTGTTATTCCTACTCCCAAATCTTTGCCTGAGAGCCGTTAATTGCAAAATTAGAACTTGGCGGGGGGGTGAGGGGTTTACATCCTCTATTCTAAGGGGAACCCCAGTTT
Organism: Cyanoderma ruficeps; assembly: GCA_008694505.1. Classification (NCBI taxonomy): domain Eukaryota; kingdom Metazoa; phylum Chordata; class Aves; order Passeriformes; family Timaliidae; genus Cyanoderma; species Cyanoderma ruficeps. The sequence goes on along the minus strand of VZDJ01007749.1, from coordinate 9,801,862 downwards.
CCCTGGCAGATACCTGTCTTTCTAAACCAAGACACTCAGTAAACTCAGTAACTTCAATCCCTAGTCATGGCACAACCAGTTAATGGAAAAAAAAAAGCAATTTCATTTTATGATAAAGAATCAAAAGCAACCATGGGAAGGGGCTTAAAGGTCAACACTGGATGACTGATTTCTGAATGCAAAGGTTTTCTGAAAGTCTTAGGTTACTCACCAACATCTCCTGCTCTGCTTTCATGGTTTGGATGGCATGCACCAGGATCTTTTTAGGCCACTGTTTACGCTTAGTTGCTGTCTCTACTATTAATTCATCAAATTGATCCTCCAGAATTTTAATATTGGAATCTGAAAGTGACAAAAACACGAAGTTACACAATTCTCAGACTTTTTTTTTGTTTTGAGACAACTTTATCACGAAAAAGAAGCTTTAGATCTCAAATTAAAAAAAAATTCATGCATGATTATCAGCATGGAGATAAATTTATGTCTTGAATCTCCTTGCTAAGGCAGTATAGAGATTGGAGCATAACTTGATGTTGGTCACTTATTTTGAAGTAAATTATCTGGGGGGAGGGAGACAGAGAACCATCCGGGGAAAAAAATAAAAATGTATTTCCCTATGAACTCTGAATCTGTGAAGGAAGTCTTATGAAGCAGTGGCTATCTTTTAAGGAGAAAAATGGTTTATCTGTGTGATATACAAGCATTAAACAAACTCCAGCTGTAGAAACAGTAATTGGAAGCCTAACTGATTTTATATCACACAGTGCACAAATAAGCAGTTTAACATTTAAATTCACTGTTCCCACTAATGTGTGGAGTATAACTTGCAAGCCATGGAATGTTTTCAATCTAATGGTAAAGAATGGATTTTGAGCACCCTCAGAAAGGAAAAGTCAAGGTTTTAAGAGTTCATGGGTTTGTTTTGGTTGTTTGTTTTACGATCACCATGAAACCATTTAAATACAGACGGGAAAGACTTAAGCCACTGGTCAACATAAACAGGGAAGGCATAAATGCCAGATCTCTTGGTGACTCAAACTGAATCAGAGACAGGCATATGACCAAATCTATATCAAATTTAAAAGCACAATACAGTCCTTACACCTGCTTTATGCCAGCTGTGGGCAGATGACAGTGTCTCAATTTTGCATTTTGCATCGTGACATCAGTGCATTTTTGACCTTGTAGTCAAAGTAGCTGTAGTTTTATCCTTCTAGAACTACAATTGCAGACACTTCACAGAATCAGAGAATAGTCCGGGTTGGAAGGGGCCTTTAAAGGTGATCTAGTCCAAGAAACATCTTCAACTAGATCACACTGCTCAGAGCCATACTTGCTCAGAGCTTCCTGACCAAAAAACTGTTTAATGTTTTTGGTTCAACAGCTCCATAATGAGCTCAATGTATCTGTATTTTCAGCTCTGTGTAACTGCAAAAAGCATGAAGCTGCAGGCAAAGAACACCGAAGGCCAACACAAGTGAAGGAATGAACCACACTGAAATTTTCTTTGGACACCACACTACCAAGAATCTCCAATACTGTTATTCAAAAGACAGTAATTATGTAACAAAAACAATATATATAACAATAATTCTCAGCACTTAGTCTGTATATTAAATAGCAGCAACAGACTGTCTCCTAAGGTTTTTGATAGATCACGGCCCCCAACACTCAGGCGGGAAGGGCCCTGGTCAACGCCCATTTCAAAACAGGTTGTTCGGAACGCTTCTGTCCAGATGGTTTTTGGAAGGTTCCAGTGCTGGACACAAGCCCTGAGCAGCCTTTCCCAATGGCCTGTTATCCTGAGTTTTTACTTCCTTACATCAAGTGAGAACCTCCCCTTCCAGTCGGCCCCCTTTTACCTCTGGACAAAACCAAACCAAACCAAAACAAACCCACCCAGCAGGAAGCGAATGGAAACCGCTGCCTACCGCTCTGCAGCCGGGAGTCATCCGAGGCCTCCTGCCAGGGCTGCCCGTTAATGGTGACGTTCTCCCGCACCGCTGTCTCGAAGTTCTGCAAGGCACGGGACAGGCTGAGAACCCACCCACCCATCTATCCATCCATGCATCCATCCATCCCTCCCGCAGGAAGAGCCCATCCCGCCTCAGCACTCTGCCTGGGGGCCACGCCGGGGCAAAGCTGCACCCTCAGCCCGGGTGCCGAGCGCCGCCAGCGGGGCCCGCCGGGCGCTGTGCCGGCACAGGACGTTCCCACTCCCCGCTCACCCAGAGCACGTCTGCCTCCGCGGCGGCCCCGCCGGGCTGTCCCTGCGCCAGGGCCCGCACGAAGGGCGCGCACACCTCCAGCACCGCGCTCAGCCCGCGCCGCGAGTAGCAGCGCACCCGCGGGTCCCGCCGCGCCGCGCCCGCCTCCCCCGGCCCCGCGCTCGGCTGCGGCCCCGACTCCGGCCCCGGAGCCGCCGCCATTTCCCGTCCGGGACGCGGGGAAAATGCCGGCCCGGAAGCGGAAGCCGCGGCCGCCCGGCCCTTTCCCGCCGGGCGCGGCATGGCGGGGCCGGTGGACTGTCACTGCCACCTGGCCGCGCCCTGCTTCCAGCAGGTGAGGCGCGGCGGGCGGGGGGGAGTCCCGGCCGCGGCCCCGGCGCTGAGGCGGTGCGTGTCTCTTGCAGGACGTGGCGGCCGTGGTGCGGGCGGCGGAGCAGGTGAGGCGGGGCCGGTCTGAGGGGACCCTCTCCCCGCGCCCCCGCCGCCCTGCCGGTCTCAGCGGGCCGGGGGTCTCTGTGTGCCGCAGGCGGCCGTGTCGGCGCTGGTGGTGGTGTCGGAGCGGGCGGGCGAGTTCCAGAGCGTCGTGGAGCTGTCTGAGAGGTGCGAGGCCGGCGGGGATCCCGGCGCCCACCCGTGCCGCGGGCGTGGGTTCGCGCCTTGGGGATTGACGAGGGATGCGCTGCCCTCCTCAGTCAGGCCGGCCCTTCTTGTCTTTAAACCTGGGCTCTCTGTGGGCGCTTGGCGTTAAACTTAGGTTCTCTGTTGTCTTTCACACTCTTTCTATCTATTCCGCGCCTAGATTCCCAGGGTTTGTCTTGCCATGCCTGGGAGTTCACCCCGTTCAAGAGGTTTCTCCAGAGGAGCAGCGCAGTGTTACTTTGAAGGTAAAACACGGCCTCTAAAACACTGCTGGGACTTTTCAGGACAGACGACAGGATGCTCCGGTGTGCCTGATTTACCTTCAGGTCTGCCCAGTGGTTTTTCTGCGCTCCGTAATGCAGGAGACCCAGTGGACCAAATCCCAGGCTCTCTCAGCACATCCATTTGCCCCTGTCAGTCCTTAACGCAGAATTGCTCACTGGAGTCATCTGGCTGGATTACTGCAGTGAAATGGTTTTTAAAATCCCAAGCGTGCTTTGCTTACAGCAAACAGTGTGTGCAGATGTTCCTTTGTTAACATGGGAAGGGAACTGTTTGTGGCTTTATCCTAAAAATCTCAGGGAGCTGTCTGCAGCCATTTAATGTTACCAAGCTATTTATGGGTCTTATTTTAATTATCTCTGCTGCTACTGTGAAAAGTTAGCTTAGGAGCATTTAGAATAATGTTTATATATAGAGAGAGAGATTTAGATATAGAATGTAATATGTAATGAAATGCTTATTAAGTAAAGAAGATAAATCCTCGAGGCCTCTAAAATCTGACTGTACAGCTCACAGTAATGGCAGGTTCTAAAGCACAGAATTTAAGAACAGTGAAGGAAATGCCAATTTAATCATAATGCTGGGTTCATAACCCTTTCCTCTTGTAAGGGCTGTGAGAGTTGCATCTTTTATTCTTGCAGGATCTGGATGCTGCGCTGCCTCTTATAGAACTTTACAAAGACAGATTGGTGGGCATTGGAGAAGTGAGTGGAATTCCATAATTCCATAATTGTTTAAATCTCTCTAGCAGCAGCTGTCACTGGAATTACAAAAACTCAGTCAGTGCTTGTTTTTCTGTATGTGATAAGAATTGCTATCAGCCCGAACAAGCACTAAATCTTAGTGTCCTTTCCTTTATAGATTTGTTTGATTCCTTTTCCTGCTTTATCACTAGAAAATAGATGGAATTTATGCTGCTGGAGCCATTGGAAGATGACATACTTATGCTCTCTTGTGTTATACCCAAAGGCAGATCCTTCCTACCTTCTTCTCTGACAAAGTTAGGCTAAGCTGTGATTTCAATATACCACACTGACTTGTACAGTTCTGGTTTTTAATCCTTCATCTGTCTCTATCCATCTGCTGTCTCCTGCCTTACATTTGTTTATAAATGAATTGAGGCTTTAGGATGGAGTCTGCCTCTATTTGTGTGTTAGTACCAGGGGGATTTACATCTGGTTCTGCACTAGCTACAGAAAAAGCAGGTTTTGGCAGAGCTTTGTAGCTAAATTTGCCATGTTGTACTGTATATGAAGGACTTCTCTTTGTCTAACTGAATGGGACTGCTTTGACAAACTTTAAATTTTGCCTGAACATGTTTAGACCAAAAAAGTACAGAATTAATGGATAATTTTTGCTAGAGATTGGACTAAAGCTATGGGTTCAGGTCAGAAATTTTACTTATACTGAAGATTCATATTTGAGACTTAATCTGACATAATATTCAATAGAAAATAAGCCCCCAGAAAACCAGTTACAGACTAAAATGTTAAATAACCTTGTTAGTAGCTGTCTGGCCACAAATGCTTTCATAGTTGAAAAGCTTATGGTTGAGAATGCATTCTTTTTGTGAGTTAAGCTGCAGCTGAGCTCGTTTTAATTGCAGTTTCTAGGATACATATTTTGAAATGCTTTGCAGTTTTGAAGCATGTTATGCCTTTGTATGTCTAATTATGGTTTTCTTAAATGTTAGGTCTGTAAAAGTTTTTCCCTTCTCTTGTACTGTAGGTTGGACTAGATTTCACTCCCAGATTTGCCAGCACTGATGAACAGAAGGAAGGACAAAGACAGGTTTTGATCAAGCAGATTGAGCTGGCAAGAAGACTGGATTTGCCACTGTAGGTTTTGATTATACCAGAGGGAGAATTTTCCAGGTCTCAGTAACATGTTGAAATGCTTCCCAGGATTTGTGGTTATTAAGTGCCCACAGAACTTTTTTTAGATGGATTAAACTGGCATAAGTGTCCTGTCAGTCTCCAGTTTGAGATTTAATTATAGATTTTTTCTTGTATTTGCACTTCTGTACAGACATCTCATGTGCCCTGTCCAATGCTGTGTTGTTCCTATAGCTTCACTGTAGCTGAAAGGATTCATATATACATCCCTGGGTTTTTTTCTTGACAAAAGCTGTAATACAGTTTCATTATTTTCATCCCAATATACTGTTAGTTTGTTTGTGTTTGCCATAAAAAGGTATTTGAGTAAATTTCCTAATGCTGGGCCTCTCCTTGCTGTGCAGAAATGTTCATTCCCGCTCAGCTGGAAGACCAACCATTAATCTCCTGAAGGAACATGGTAAGCTTTTAATGCATTTCCTCTGCCATGGCTTTTGCCAACAGGATTTCTCCAGTTGTGCCGTGTGCTCACGTCAGTTTGTGTGTGTTTAACTCAGGAGCAATAGTGCAGAGTTTCTGTGTTAATTCTGTCTGGGACCAAGATCCCAGTGGAAGCTGACGTGGCAGCCCTGCTGTAACCCTGCTGATGATGTGGCCTGCTTTGTTTCTCCAAGGTGCTGCCAGGGTGTTGCTCCATGCCTTTGATGGGAAGCCTTCTGTAGCCATGGAAGGGGTAAAAGCTGGATACTACTTCTCCATTCCTCCTTCCATTATAAGGAGTGAACAGGTAATACTTTGTCCTGGTTCTTGCTGGGGTCTGCTCCTTCTCCATGCATTGCACATTTTCACTTTGGCTGAATTTCTGCCTGGGGCTTTTGCCTTAGCTGAACTTCAGAGGGGGAATTCTGGCTAAAACAGTTTAGCTATTCCTGAGAAACAAGGGGTTTTTTTTCTCATTTTACTGTGGTTTCTGGTGAACTTTCTTCAGAAGATTCTGTCACTGTTCTGTTTTACAGGAGGGACGTGACACGCAGAGAAGGAATAGTTCTTGTGATAGGACTGCTTTCTTTGATAAGCTCAGAAAATGTGAGAGAGGAAAAAGTTTGATTTAAGTGGAGGGAGCATGAGGGGTGGATATAAACGGGGATGAGGTTAGGTATTTAGGAGGAAGGATAGCAAACTGGGGTTGAGAAGTAGAGAAAAGATAGACAAATACTATACACAGAAAACAGCAAGTTAGAATTGCACTGGCAGCTCTATAACTGCAATATAACTGCATGATTTAATAAATAACAATGAATTCAGTGTTGAGATAGTAACACTTCGGATATTTAGAAAACAGGAGAACCCTAATTTGAAGGGACTTCTTGAACAGCTCCCAGTGTTCTTGCTTCCATTCAGAAATCATTGATAAAATGTAAACAGTGGCGCCAAAGTCTTTTGATGTTGCCTTTAATTGTAGGGAATATCCTCCCTTCATGCATTTTTCCCACAAGTTTAAGTACATAAAGCATTTAATGGCTGTCTTATTTTTTTCAAGAAGCAGAAGCTTGTGAAACAGCTGCCTCTAGAAAATATGTGCTTGGAAACTGATTCTCCTGCTCTGGGGCCTGAAAAACAGGTAAATGATGGGAGGGAGGGACTTCTGTGCAATTGTATCCAAACCCACACCTTATGGAGATCAGCTGCTGGCACAGGATGGTGAAGTAGTCTTAAGCGTGGTTACAAGAGAGGAAAGGGGATACTGAGGGAATTTAATCCAAGGGGAATGGATACATGTAATTTTTCTGCCACGCATGCCACAGTGTCACTGAAACTCTGTGTCAGAAAGCACTGAATCTGAAACACTTGTGATCTCTAGGGGTCTGTAATTTGGTTGGTTGGTTTGTTTTTCAGGTGAGAAATGAACCCAAAAATATTTACATTGCTGCCGAATACATTGCCAAAATTAAAGGAATTCCAACTGGAGAAGTTATAGAAGTGACTACACAGAATGCACTAAAAGTATTCCCCAAACTTCAGCACTTTCTTCGGATATAGATTCAGAAACTGAACTACATGATGTTGCAGAAGGTATTACATGTGGTGTAATTAATAAAACCAATGTACATCTTGTGTTAAAGTGGAGTTTTGCAGTTGGAAGTTCAAGAAACACAAAGTATTATATAGTTGGATAGGATGAAAACAGGGAATTTCTCAAAGGCCTTTGGTGTGCACTGTAATAATCTCTTGAATGTGATAAAGACACATTGTGTCATGTCTCATGAACAAATAATTTTTAAAGAAGAGCACCATAAGATTGTCAGTTTAGTTTCTCACACTTTGCCAGCTGCTCCTAGTCTGGGAGATGGCTACTGCACAGTGCTTGATGCCCCCTTCACTCCTTATTTCTGCTGACTGAAAGTCACAAATTGTGGACCCAGTCATGATAAGAAAGCTCCTGTTACAAGTGGCAGCTATACATCCCTTTCTGGGCCATTAAAAGAACTGAGCTGGATGGACATTCTCTGCATTCTGTGCTGACTGGACTCTGAGTGGTGCAGAAGCAACTTCTTTTCAAAATAGAGTTGGAAGGAAAGAATTAGAGCCCTTCTATTCCTCTCCTTTTCCTGTATATAAAGAAATAGTTGCTAAGATCTTGACTACTTTAGGAAGGATTTTCTTGGATTTTTAAAATACTTCATTTTTTAAAATTGTGTTCAAAGAAAAAAGGCTGGGCTTGATCTTAGTTCAAGGACTCACTCTTCTGACTGCTCAGGAGATACAGGATGTGAAAGGAAGACAAGCTCAATTTCCTGATATCTTGGAGGTGGTCTCTGTTGATTCAGCTACATTGTCCAGTGTCCTAAAACTGAATCTGGTCCTTCCTCACAGCACCTGTGTGGATGTGGGCCTGTGAAATACTGATCAAAGCTTGGTTGATTATAAACCAGCAATTGAAGGAGGTGGGTTTTACATGGCACCCAATTGTTCTGAGGTTTTCTCTCACTATGGGGAATTTTACCAGGTCAATGAAGAAAATATACAAGTATTAACTTAGTTCATGACCACCTCAGGGCGTCAAGGGGCCAAAGCTTACAATGTAAGTGATGCCCCATCCTGAAGTTTTGTTTTCCTCCACGTTGTCTTCCTCAATTTCTTAAACCCACATTGTCAGGAGGTTTTTTTGCTGTCTATCAGAACAGTTCTGGTCTGCCTTTTGACTAGGGGTAGCTTATTAAATTTAAACATGTGTTTCTAACACAGTTCAGCCTGCAGCAAACAACCAAACTGGCATAATTTGCCCTTATTACAACGTGTATTTAGAGCAGCAAACACCCCGATCTTTGCTGAGTGTTTGATCCAGAGGAGTTAGAGCCATTCATTATCCTGGATCTACAGGCACCATTTCCACTAAGTGATGCAAAGGACAGAGTTTGCCTCCAGATGGTGCTAGGGAACAGGTGTGCAATAGAATATTAGTGTGTTTCACTGAATGATTAATTAGCATGTCATTTGAGACGCTAAACATGTGATAGATACCAGGCAACCTTACATGTGCTTCCTGCTGTCTGTGTGTTGGGAAGTCTCCCAGTATTGCTTGGAAATGCAATTATGTGAGGAGATGCTCTGGGTAAGAAGTCAGGCAGCATCCAAATGTTTGCAAAGTTTTGATCTAATTATTTTTCTCTATGGAATCCTTAGCATTGGATGAAAACACTGGTTTTGCAAAAAGAGGGAATATTAAGTAGTCTCCTCAAAATCCCTGTCTCTGCAGAGGGGTGCTCTGGTTCAGCCTTAGCCTTGCAGTAGGATGATTCCTGAGTGTTTGAATCCCTTTTGCTGTGGCAAAAACCTTCGGCACACTCCCATCCTGCAGCTCCTGTGTGGGCAGGGCACTGCTGAGCGTGGGCAGCCCCCGGGGGCCGTGGGGCTCTGGGACAGCCCTGGGCCCTGCAGCAGCAGGCCTGGAGCTGCTTTTGGTGGTGCAGGAATGTGGTTGGGGCTGGTGAAGGAGGCACGGAGATGCTTCCCCCTGGGCCAGGGAGAGCTGGCATTGCTCAGCCCTGGGCAGGGCAAGCCTGGCAGGGGCCCATGGCAGAACAAACCGGCCTTGTCCTCTCCTTAGACCTGCGGCGCCGAGCTAAGCCATGGAGCAGATGACCTGGAGTTCCAGAAGAGGAAAATGCAGTGTCAGTCCCACGCTGCCTTGGCATCCCTGACACATAACAAGGGTCAGAAGCAGCACCCTTTTCCCAGTGCTGCTGGTTTGGCTGTGCAAGTTGTGCCCCAGTCCCTGCAGTCAGTGCTGGGGGTGGGCAGCTGGCACTGGAAATAAAGTTGTTGCTCTGCACAGGAGACTCTTTAAGGTGCTCACTCAGGACTGGTGGTACTGCTGTGCAGTGGGGAGGAAGTGTGGTTTCTGAGCTAAAAAACATTGCTGTTCCTCAGCAGTCATTCTGTAACTTTACCTCAAAAGGGGAATTTAACGGAAAGCTTGGGTTTCTGCCTGCATTCCCAGGCTAACACCTGGCCTGGACAGGCTGGGGAAGGCAGGATGGCTTTGGGGGTGCTGTGTGGCTGCACACTGTGAAGCCCTTCATCCCCACAAAGGTTGGCCTTAGCAACATCAGTGTGTGTGCTGAACCCTGTTTATCCAGACACCTCTCAGGGTGTCTGGATAAACCATGGCTTCTCCTAGGTAACACAGGAGACTGAAGTGGCCAAGGATGCATTGGAGGAAGGACACAGTGCAAATTTAGTTTTTGGGAAAATTTCGTTTGGGAAAATTAGAAAATCCAAGTTTTCTTTTCAGCCATGCCTCAGTTTTGAAGGTCACATACAGCCCAGGTGACCTCCATCTCAGAGAGAAGAATGGCACAGTTTGTCTGCAGCGGTGTGGAAAGTGGTAGGTCTCAATCTCCATCATACCTTTAGCCATCAGCTTTCCTTGGGATGCTACAAACAGCAGATCTGGTTGCACTTTGCAGGACTCCCCATGTCATTTTACCTTGCAGGATGTACATGGAGTGATCAAAAACCAAGAAAGGGCTCTATCTCTGCTCCCTGAATTAATCTTTGGAGGGCTGCAGCTGGACCACCCTCCCAAGGCCTTTCTTCTGAAATTCGTTTTTAGCCGTGGATTAACAGGGCCTGAATCTCCTGAACTCTTGGCAAAGTGCTCTGAGTTTTTCCAGAATCTGACATTGGGAAAAGTGAGGAGATGGTGATGAGGCCAAGTGGATGAAATGCTGCTTCTTCCTGCTGTTTATCATGATAAGAGTTTAGAAATATTGACTAAAGACTTTTACTGGAGGTGCTTCCAACAGACTCCTATGCAATGCATAGATAGGCTCTTAAGAGGCAAAAGCAAATAAATAAATGCCTGGAAATGCAACTTTCATCACTGATTAAGGTCTGCTTTTGTTTGTTTTTCATTAATACAGGCTGGGGTTTGATCCTCTGTTCCCATTACAGAGCAGGAAAGTGAATTTGAGAAAGTCACTGGCTTAGCATAAAGCTTTATTGTTCTCCTCTTTGCTTTCTATATGCAGTACAAAGATACTGCTGAGATCAAAGAAAGGGTATGAATTGCCATAGCACCCAGTTGTCTCGACATTTTCCTCTTCAGCAGGTGGTTATCCATCTGTTCATTTTCCCTGCTGGGGTTGGCTTTTCTATCAGTGTGAATCTCTTGGGGCATGGGCATATAAACCCTGAGTGCACTGGGTGGTGGCCCCACCATGCAGTGAGTGCCAAGTGCCTCCTCCAGGAGCTGGTGGATTTTTATGCCCCTTTGAGGTACTGTGAATGACAAAACAATGAGAAACCATAGTGAGGATGCTGGTCCTGATGAGCCCTGGGGCAGGAGCTGATACCCATCTCCCCAAATGCTTGGTGCTGTGCTCAGAGAGATGCTGCTTGGTGCAAGCAGGAGGTCAGTGCCACTACCCTGCTCGGGTCTGCCGATGAAAACAGGGGTGTGGTTCCCCTGAGGAAGCAGAAGTGATGAGGCACTGGAGTGCCTCTGAGGCATGGCACGGAGGACAAGGAGTCTGCAGGAGCATATCTGGTGTCCTACCGAAGTGGCAGAATCAAAATATATGGAATTTTGTCTACAGTGTCTGGGTGAGGTAATACGCCTTGTACCCTGTGTCCAAGGGCAGGAGAGGTGGCTGTGTGGTGTGTGTGGGCGGGGATCCAGATAAGCTCCAGCCTGCCACGGCAGAGCGCTCGCTGTGTTGAGGCTGAGCAAACCTTCGGCTGCCTGGTATGAAGGCGAGTGCAGCTGCCTGAATGACCACGAAGCCCAGCAACATGTGGGGAAGCAGGGCCACATCCCCCTGCTTTGGAAGTGCGGTGGGTGAGACATGGAGAAGTGACAGTATGGGCAGTGTGATTGAGCCCCTGCTGCCCCAGATATCACCGGGCAGACGGGCTGGGTGAGCACAAAGGCTGTGCCTGGGCTGGCTGTTAAAGCCTGCCTGGAGTGCAGGGAGAGCTGTTTGTGCTCCCCACCCTGCTCAGTCCCTCTCCCCCGGGCCGGTTGTGCCGGGCAGCAGCAGAGCCCTCCCCATAGCTGCTGTTCTCTCCATCTGCTGCCAGGTCCCAGTAGCCGCCTGCACTTCCTGCACCTGGGCCGCCCTGGCTGCCAGGGAATAGCGGCTGACGTGTCCCTGCCTCCTCAGCCCCACAAAGGTATCCTGACTCCATCACTGTGTGCGGAGGGTTCATCCCACTGCGGGCAGAGCAGATGGGCAGCGCAGCACCACAGTCCAGGTGAGGTGCCCACATGTATTTCATATTTCTGTGACAGAGTGGACACTGGGTTTAACTTGTTTAGTGCTCCCATATGGACTTTGCATCCGCTCTTTTGGCTGTGCTAGGGCTGTGTGCTTTGTCACTCAACAGTGCAAATGGGTGCTGGGCTCCTTGTTGGTGCCCAATCACACCCTAAAGTACATGATGCAACATTGATAGAAGTTGTTTCACAAGCAGCACGGCCAATAATGCTTTTTCACCCTATGGATTTATGATCTCCTCACCACAGCAATCCCAATCTCCTACCCATGTCCTATCATGCTCCCATTGCAGCCCAGCAATCCCAGTGCTGCATTTCCAGCTGTGTGTCCCTGATCTCTGTCATGGTTCCACCACCTCCTCCATGTACCTTCTGGGCTCTGCCCATCACAGTACCTTGGCTTTTTTCTGTGTCCCTGTGACCTCCCTGTAATTCCCCATCTCTCTTCAATGGTGCCTCCCCGAGCCTGTTGGATTGTCATTTAGGCAAGATTAGTCTGGGTAGATCATGTTTGGAGGCACCAGACTCAGCAGCTGGGTGTGTGAGTCCTCTTGCTGGCCTTGAGAGGGAATGGAGACAGTGTCATCTACCTGTCCACAAACTCCCACATACCCTCTAGGGACTTTGTACCTCCAAGACATTTGTCTCTTTGCCAAATTTTGTTGACCATTGTCAAAACCTCTGAGTTGTGGACTAAGGGTCAGCATGACCATGTTAAGTAAATTCCACAGAAGTGTGTGCACATGGGATGCTGCAACTCCTGAGTAGAAATAGACCTGTTGCTTGGAGCCTCTTCAGTGTGCTCAGCCTATGAGCACTGGTGAACCTGTGAAATGGACCTGGGGTTATCTAGCAGGAAGGTCTGTCTTTGTGAAGTGCACAGCCTGGAGTGGGCAGCTTTGAAGTGCTGATTGGCACTGGCTTTATTGTTATAAACATATAGAGAGAGCATTTTTGTGCTTAAAACATTTCTGGACACACAACAAAGGGTGAGGAAGCAAACAAATGGAGTGCTGTGGGAACAAGTTAAATGGAGCACTATGTGGGGAGTTCCAATCACAACATCACCAGATAATTTCCCGTTTCCTAGGGGTCATTATTCCCGCCTGGAAAAGTCAGGGTGGAAACTCAGCTCTGCCCTACACAGGACCTCTGTGCTGAGTTGGAGCAATGGTGAGTGCACGTGCAGTGGGCTAATGTGGTGTTTGATGTGCACAAGCAGATGTCAGCACTGTCCAAAATAATCCCTCCTGTGCCCCTGGTGAGTGCAGCACAGCCATTGACAACCAACATGTGTGACATTTATCCAAAGATGGCGTTTCTTGACCAGCACACGTAGGCTGCTGTTATTTATCCAAAATAGCTTATTTCACTTTCTTTCACTTGGTGTGCAAGAAGCCAATCCACACACAGAGTAGAGGTATTTGATTTATTTACAGTTCTGTGCAGAAAGCAAATCCAAAACACAGCCCTGTACCAGCCACTTGGAGGAAAGTTAACCCCAGCCCAAACCAGCACAGCAGCCCAAAGTGATAAAGGGCTTGGCTGAGAAGGCACTGATTTGTGGGACTGGTCTGGAAGGGTCGTTCAACAAGACTTGTTCCTGGCATTGACAACTGCCTTTCCTCTGGAAAGGACACCACTCAGGACCAGGCTGCCAGAGACCTATTAAAAGGTTTCTCAGAGGTTTCTCATCTCACTTAAAAGATGAGGCTCAGTTCAGCCAAATGATGAAGAATGGGACCTTTCTTTGCTCACTAGCAGAATTACCTGGACTAACATCCCTCCAACCTCCTTTGAATTTGGTTTCTTAATTTGGTTCTCAAAGGGCTGAGTAATTATGCTATTTAGGAGCTGTCGGCACCACAGAAGACTGGTAGCTTCTGTCCTGGACAGTCATTTTCATGGTCTGCTTTTCAAATTGTAAAATAATACAGTTTTGTATTGTGGCTTTGTTTGCCATGGCTCAGCTGGTTTATTACAGGCCATGGAATCTGTCCTGTTCTTCAAGAAACACAGGGGTAAAGCTGGTGGCCATTGGTGAGGTAATCTGCTCCAATTTCTGCAGAACCAGAGGGTGCTTGTTTCGGCTATGTGGAAACTGAAGCTAGTTTATTGCAACCTCTGGCTGCTTACATTCCTCTGCATGGATAGATATGAAATGAGTTGAGATTAAACCCCAAAACTTCATTTTCTTGGCTAAACATCCATGCAGGAGTAAAACGAAAATTGCAAAATCCCACAAGGGGGGCATATTGATAGATGTCTGAAATTCTGCCTTCCTGCAATGAAAACATTGTAGGAAAGCTACTGAAGCTACTTTAATCTGTGCCAGGTGTGTTTTTGCAGCTGTTATCACATATCCTTCATTTTTATTATTCAGACGTTACTATATTTCAAGGTTTGTTTTCTTTTTAAGGGTGCTGCTCTGTTTCTTGTTTGATAAAAGCTTTTGCCACTCTCCTGAGAAAATGAAGCTAGCAAAGGCATTAGATCCCATTTTGAAGTTCCTCACATTTCATGAAGTTTTAGACAACTTTTTGTGTGGATTGGGCTGGACTTCACTCCATGGATTGTGTCCATGCCTCAGCAACGTGAGGAGCAGCAGAGAGCCCTTTGTGCAGCTGCTGGCACAACAAAACAACTGGAGTTGCCTGTAGGAGTCAGAAACTTTGCCACGGAGTGTCTCCTTCGTAGGTGGGACTTTAACTAGGCTCAACACCTGTTTCCTGTATCACAGCTCCACAGGCACCCCCTACAGAACTCTGGTGATTGTTTTGAAGTTTATCAAAGTGTTCAGTGGTTTAAGATGAAAAGATAACCATACTTGTGAGCACTTACATCTAGGAGTATGGTGTCTTTTCCAAAAGCAAACTAGAAAACTGTTCCTTTCCAGCTGTTCTTCTGATGAGGATGTGGGAGACTTCCTTGCCTTTTCCTCAAGATTCTCCCAAAGGAGACTTCTTTTTATGGTTCTTCATCTCAGAGGCTCAGGGGTGCTAGTTAGTACAGACCTAGTAACATAAGGAATCCCAAAGTACACCTAAAAGTTAGTGAAACAAAGACCAAGGAAAGCACTGTAACTGTGGGGGAGGAATGGTGAAGGTAGTGGAGCAAAACAGCCACTGCCACAGCATTACCTGGTACAGTGGGATTTTTTTGAATTGTGGAAGTAAGTATGATTTCGTGAAGTATTTTTTTTCTCCCTGTGGGCTGTTTTAAGCAGGTATGTATATGCCAAATTTTACTGATCTAATGGAGAAGAATACATACTTTCCACTCATTATAAAACAGTATCTTAAAATAAGACATGGCAGAAGAAAATAGGACAGAAAAAAGTGCCATGGACCTGGAAAAGAGGCAGCTGAGCAATTGCAGCAAAGACTTTTCCTGTATTTGCAAGTCCCCTCGTGGACCAGGAAGGTGCTAAGTGAAAAATGTGCCCATTACCAGTAAGTTAATTTGGTGGTCCTTGCCTACCTACAAGTGGGCTGAGGGAATCTCAGCAGCCATTTCACCATATGGAGGACAGGGTTAACAAATCCAAGCTCTGCATTTTTCAGTGGCTGTAGTGCTGCTTAAAATCTTGGAGTGCTCTCACCCTGCTGTAAAAAAATTTGATACACAGGGTTTGGGTTGCTCAATTCTGTAGCCTGATCCCAGCTCCCTGGCTTTCCTATGTACACTGTGGATGTTCAGGACATGCTGCTCCATAGCTTTGCTGGGACACACTCTGTCATCCTAGAAAAGGTACACGCTGGTTATTATTTTTCTTTTCTTCTTGCCATTACAAGGCTTGATCAGGTTAGTCCTTGCAGAGCTCCTGGAAGTCATTTCAGCAGGGTTATAATTGGATTGCATGAGCCTTGGCCTTTTGCTCTCTCTCCCAACTATGATTTTCCAGTATCTGAATCAATGTAGAAGGAAAAGTAATACTAGCAGGGATGAGGAATTGGCTGTGACTACCATGAAACACATCAATGCCCATGTTTCCCTTTGGAATGATAATGAGACACTGGGATTTTTTGATTTTGGAAAAAAAAACAACAAAAAAACATGAGAAAGAGAAGTCACCTAGCAGTTTGTAGCTAAGCCTCCTACAGGCTGCTGTTTTGAAACAAAATTGCCCATTTTGAAACTAGAGGCACATTTATTTTTCAGTATTCCCCAGATAAAAACAAACATTTCCACACTTCTTAAGGGAAAGCTCAAGATTACATTCTCAGTGAAACAGTTTGGTGTTTACAAATAAAAGAAAATTTCCCAAACATCTAGGTATCTTCAGTTCCTCAAAAAATGCAACCTCTCCCAAGCTAACCCCTTGCCAGGGAGCAGTGGGAGCTCCACCTTCAACACTGTGCATCATCCTAGCACCACCCAGCTCTGCTCTTGCCCCAGACTCTGACTGCTCTATCACCTCCCTTTGGTCTGAGGAAGGGGAACAAGGCCTTTTGCTTCCAGGACTGACATTTATCCTGGCAGTAGCTGAGCTGACAGGAGAGTCACCAAGACTGCCAGAATTGCCTGGGTAAAGGGAGGCAATCTCAGCTCTCCCTATCCCTTCACTTAGGCTGGGAGGAGGGATGCAGGGATGTTTCTGGGCACTCTGGTACTCTGAAGCTGCCAGCCAGCTCATGGCTGTGATGGTCTTTCACCAGTGTGTGAAACTGCCCTGTGTCTTTCAGTAGCTCTATGAGTCTGCCTTCTGGCATCCAACATCACCTTTGTCCTGTGCATAGCTCCCAGGGTTGTTGTACAGCCAGCAGAGAGGAGAGAGCACTCAAAGCACAGTTATTCCCAGGACCCAAGTTATTTCCACTTCATTCCCCTCCTAAGGTTTCTAAAAGCTATGAACTGTTGGTACTGTCTGAGGTCATGAGGGACACAAATACTCTGTTCACCCTGTGTTTGCAGTTCATTGGAAATGTAGGATTATCTCCAAAGGCTTAAACAGTCTGAATGCCATTCTGGCAGAGCTGGGATGTATTTTGCATGTTGCTGTGTGGACAGCTGCAGTGAGACTTCTTCTCATGGGTCATTCTCTCATTTCTCTTTTCCCGGCTGCAGCGGTGCAGATAAGAACAAATGGCCTCAAGTTGCACCAGGGAAGGTTTAGATTGGATGTTAAGAAAAAACTTCTCCACTGAAAGCGTTTTTGAGTGTTGGAACAGGCAGCTCAGAGAAGTGCTGGAGTCACTATTGCTGAAGGTATTTAAAAGACATGTAGATGTGGCACTAAGGGACATGATTTAGTAGTGGACTTGGCAGTGCTGGGTTAACAGTTGGACTTGATGATCTTGAAGGTCTTTTCCAAAATGAATTCTATCATCCTATATTCAAGAGCTACAGGGTACTCACAATATAGAGCAATGATTTCCAGGTCGACACTACAGCTGTTGGGCTGATACCATATGACTGCTGCTCCAGTGAAACACTGATGGATGTATTTTTGGACAGCAAATCAGGGATGCCAGGTGCTGGGTGACTGCTGGAGGAGCTGAGTGCTCTCCATTCCCTGTGGTGCCACCAGGATCTGGGCATGGTGCTGAGCTGGTCAGTGTGCAGGCTGGAGGAGGGAGCAGAAGGCCAGGCTCTCCCCTGCTCTCTAAACATCTGGATGAAATAGATGTTGTCACTCACATGCAAAATGCTCTAAACTGTCTGGGGCTGTCCTGGGACAGGAGCTGCCCACTGTCCAGTGGTTGATATGGGCACTAAATTTGTCTCCCCTGACAATAAAAGAGACAGAATTTTCTGTGAAAGATTCTAGCTTTGCAGCTAATCTGAAATCGTTTTTATCTTGTAGCTGTGATGCAGAAGACTACTGTTCAAAAGGGTCTTTGGGCAACACTTGGAGTGTTTTCCCAACACAGGAGCTCCAACAAGGAGAGTGCCTGGTGTCTGTCTGACTTCCTGTTAAAATGATTAACGTTCCTGGAATGTCAATGCAATTTCCATAATGCGCTCTCACAGCCAGGGTCTTGGCAGGAATCTTCTATTGTTACTCAGTCTAAACAACGCCTCCCCCCCCAAAAAAAACCCCAACCCACCAAAAATAACAAAACAAAACAAAAAACCCAGACCACCAAATAGCAATAAAAAAATCCTGCTGATTTTTAGTTAAGCTGAGGTCAGCCAGCATCTTCCCCACCAAATGCATGTAGACCTTTAAAGGCTTTCTTCCTGCTGATAACCTCTTCAGAGAGAATTGGGAACTTCAAGATGTTATTAAATATTTGATTCTCCTCAATAGTAAAAGTAGCAATGTTTCTCAAGCTTGGGGGAGCAATCTGTCTCTAAAACACATTTTCTTACCAGGCTCTTAGTAGCTCCAAAATCACATGTTCCTTCCATTTAATTTTCCAAGGATCTGTGTGCACAGACCAGGCAGGTAAAGTGTAATGAATCAGGCAGTGAAAGAGAGTTACATTGTGGTGTTTTTTCCAGAGCACAGTGCTTTTTGTTGTAACTGAGCCACCCTAGAAGTGAAGATTTTATCGTTGTTGCTGTGAAAGGAGGTTTCACCAGCTGATTGCTCACCATTCCTATGTAGATGGACAGGGAGCAGGAGCTCTCAGTGGACATTCTGCGTCCACAGAATGCTACCTCTGACTTAGTCACTTGTGGTCCTGCTACAGCCAACAGAGAAAACCCCTAGGGAGCAATTCCTCTCACGTTACTGAATTATTATCAGCTGAGTTTCTAAGCAGAGTGTGTAAGGAGAATCCTGCCGTATCTCCCAGGTGTGCTATCTGGGATGGGATGAACTGCAGCCCAGCAGTTCCTCGGGCTGAGGGGGAATGCACACAGATGCATCTGGCTGCATCAGCTTCTCCAGTCCCTCCTGTTGCACAGCCCTCTGATGGTCCAGGTTGATGCCACTTAATCTTTCTCACAAAAGAGCTTTTTGGTTATCTTTTAATAAGGGAATGAACCCAAGACATCAGGATTGCCTGACAGCACATTGCTGTGCTGATGTATCAGTGGAGGGAATCTGTGATGTGACACTGAAAATGCCTCCAAGCCTTTCCTCAAATTTAATAACCTTCCAATGAGTGAGTGCTGATCAAAAATGAGAATGTTCATCTAAGACAATCCTTCTACAGATAATGCATTTTATTAACTTTTTTTTGTGGGCATATACACTTCTCTTACTGTGTGTAAAGGATTCAGATGGAAGTTACATTTTTTGTAATATATGAAGAGCCTGTTAATCTTGGAGAATAAGAACCCAATAAATTTTGCCAACTACATTTGTTGACATGATTTTTTTTTTTTTTGTTTAAAATTTTATTTTGTGCCTGTAATTTTTGCCCTGCTTGCTTTGGTAGGAAACTCAGGGGTAAAATTCCATTACATATGAATTNAAAAAAAAAAAAAAAAAAAAAAAAAAAAAAAAAAAAAAAAAAAAAAAAAAAGGCAGATGGTAAGCCGAGCAGAGGTACCAGGTGTACATTTCTGCATCTTCTGGATCAAGACACCCAGCAACACAAATTTCTATTGTTTACAGTACAGAAGTTAATCACCCATATTTTAAAATTCAGAACTTTTCTCTGATACTCAAGGGTGTACTTACATCTTCTTGTCAGTACCTCAAAACATTGAACCCAGGCCATTGGCAAACACTACTGTGGGCAGTCGTATTCCCAAACTGGGGTGGCCAGGCAAACTCCTCGAGCTACAAACAAATTTCAGGCAAGTGCCTTGAGTTGCAAATGCTTTTTCTACAGTTGGGGGTTCTGGCTTTATCTTGTGGAGAGACTGGGCCAATGTAGCTGGAATGAGGACTGCAGAGGAGGAAGAGGATGTTTACATTTTCCCTTGCATTCTCTCTGAGCTTTCCACCAAGATATTTAGGCATGTGACTCTCCAACTACTTTATTTCAAGTCCAGCTTATTGAGGTTTGTTTAATATCCAGCTAAAATAGTTAATTTCTAGCTCAGTTGGAACTTCAGATCTTTTGTTCTGAAATTCCTTTCTTGACCTGCTGTGGTTTTCTTTTTTAAACATCATATCTGGGAGACAAGGACCTGGTGCACCCCTGACATGTAGGTTTTCTCTGCATGGAGAGGTCTGCTTTTGCATTGAAAATCATAACCAAGAGATAAATGCATTATAAAATAATGTTTAATTTCTTTTTTCTCGCAGAGTGAGATACATGGCCTGAAACATTAAAACCAGAAGTTCTGGAAGTCTTAACTGGGTGTCTGATGTACATAAAATTTCTGGGGTTGTTTTAGAATTGCTGGGATTTTGGCAAGATTCTACAATCTCCATTTCAGGCTCCTAACCTTGGCCTTATGTTTTCCAAAGATGGATTGACTTGAGGGGTTTTTATGGGGGGGCTTAGGTACCATTTTGAGGTTTGGAAGGAGGACATAACTAGGAATTGATATGACTGAGATAACCTGGCTAGGGATGTCCAAAAGCTAGTAGCACCCTGAAAGCACCACTCTACAGCTGAGTTTCCTATATTTTGTGAAATGCCCCGGATTGAAACAAAAAGGTTCCTTCTGAGCCATTTTTTGTACAAAGATGCAGTGCCTGCAACACGGATTTTTATTTTCAAAATAATTGTGAAGATACACTCTTCTGTCAATGGCACATATGCTACAGAAGGAACAACAACACTGCTGCAAGTAAGGATTCAGCATTTCTAATGGCTTTCTAACCTTCTCCAGCCCAAAAATTTAAGTGTTAGGTCCCTGCCTGACTTCTGGAATTTGGATGGAAGAAAACAAATTTTGTGGAGCAAATTAGTATCACTTACTTCCCAGTGACTGGCTGATACATAAGAGGTATTTTGGCCTTTTCACAGCATTAAGGAAAATGCTTGGGTATACATGAGAAATTTCTGGCTCTATCACCAATAGGAGTATTCAGGAGAGCCTAAATTTTCAGTTATAGGGTAAATTTAAAACAGATTGCAGCAATTTTAAGCTAAACTGTGCTGTAAACCTTGACATCAGTGTTCTGGTTTTAGCTTTATAAATCATCTCGGAAATGTAGAAGTCCAGGGACTCACATTTTAAGTGAACTGCTACAATGTTTCTCCTGGGGTAACTGTATCTTGCTGGACAACTTTGTCCTTGGCCCTGCTTTTCGAGCAAACGGCTATAAATCAGAAGTAATGCTCATGAAGCCTATGAAGCACAACAGGAGATAAATATCGAAGCTTTGTCTTCATGTTGTCAATCTGGTTTGCCTTTTCCTTTCTTTTTTAGGAAGGTACTTCTGGAGATAAACGTCCGCAGGGTGCAAGTGCATTGGTTGTACCTCATCAAAATCAAACTGGTTTGATTTCACTGGGACCAGCACAGTGTAGCACAGATGGATTTGCCTCTGTGTTGATCTGTTGAAAATAAACTTGCTCCTTTCTGGAAAAAGTCTCCTTCTGGGAGTTAGCCTGCATCCAAATCCTCTTTCCACTGCCCCCCTTTTCTCCACAGCTCCCTGGTGTCTGGTTACTCCTTGCGTGCAGGAAGCACATGACACTGAGTGTGCCGAGCCATTGGGTGATGGGGAAGACGGATGATGCTCTGTGGGCACGGCAGCGGTGAAACACAAGATGTGCCAGCCATTAGCACGGGATGGATTCGCTCCGCCTGCTGTAAGCAGCCAAGGGTGCAACCGTAGGGAAAGGAAGAATGGGAGAACGAAGCCTATCTGCCTCTGGTTTTAAGGAGTAAATCTTTGGATGAATTATCTTTGGGTGGACATTCGAGATCATCCAAAATTCGAGGGGAAAAAAATGTTAAATGAAGTCAGCTGTAGATCAGTGCTTGTACCTTCTTCCAAAAGAACAAGAATAATTGAAGATGCTAACACTACATCTATTCCACCCAGTGCCCTTTCCCTGACCCCAAGGGCAACCCACAGCCTGTGCCAGAGATCATGAAGGGTCACTGCTGCAAATACTGGCACAGACAGAGTCTCAGCTGTGTTTTCAGCATACAATGTTGAATGTTGAGAATATTCCTAAAGTGAAAGCCAGCTGTTCAGTTGCTTTGATAATGTTTGTTCCAGTTCCCACTATAACTACTTCCTCTTCAGGTCCTATTTTTTAAAAAAAACTCCATTGCTACAATACTTAGAGCAAGTCAGGCAGAGGAACAGAGAGAAGTTTACCAAGCATCTGATCTTACAGAGGAAAACTAAAAATAAATCAGGCTTCCTTTTTTTGGCATGAATGGGAGAGGCTAGAAGGGCCTGAATCTGACACAGGTAACTTTATTTTTAAAGAACAGATTTCTTGCACACACCTCTTACCTGCAAATTCAGGCCTAGTTGCAGTAGTCTCTAAAATTCCATGGTGCTAGCAATCATCACTACTGTTGCTCAGCTGAGTGCTCAGGGAAAGCAAACATAGCCAAATTAATAATTTGAAGCATGTGCCCATATTATTGTCCATACTGTAAATAAGATCAGGAACCGTGGCCTTACATAGGTCAACTGGTCTTGGGTAAAATACCAACTCCTAATTAGTGAGGGTACTTAAGACTGGTGGCTAAGCGTATCCATGGCCCAGACAGATCTGATTAGGCTCTGACATACCCATGAACAATGGGCGGTGTGTTATTTGCTGAACACATTCCAAACGGTTTCCCACAGAAACCAGTAAAAAACTATTAACATTGTTAGCAAACTTAAATATTTCTGTATTTTTCTTATTACGCTTTGGAGAACAATCCGTCTCTTTATTAGGGGGCACTGCCTGCAGCAGCAGAATTACAAACTGTGACAGGGGTCGCCAGACACTGCTCCTGTGCAGACAGGAACCGGGGAGGATTTAAGGGAAGATTGCTTACTGAAGGGATATCTGCCCGCCTCTGCACATGAGCCAGACAGCCACTTTCCTTGGCTATGTGTCAAATCAAATTGCAGAGGCTGAGTGGAAACAAGGAATGTTTTGCCTGCGGCTCGGGAGGCAATGAAGGACTGGGGTGGATGCACACGCCCTGGTAATGCACTGTACTGGCCACCCTCTGCTGCAAAATGGGCCTCTGTCTCTGCTCATCTGTCTCTTATCACTTCAGTTCATTTCTCTGCATCACCAGCACAAAGAGACAAATCGTATTATGGCAGGGGAAGGCCCCCGATTTTCCCAGAGTGTGCTGGAAGTGGTGTGGCCTCTGCCCCTGGTACAGATGGTGCAGCAGCCGAGGTGCCCTGCCCTGTGCCCAGGAAGAGGGTGAGGGATGAGTCACAAAACACCAGTCTGTGCCCACCCAGCCTTGCCTGGGTCAAAACCAGCTGCCAAAATGGTTACAGGAAGGAAGACGCTGCTTCTTCCTTGGAGATGTTGTGGGGATTATTTACATCATTACCATCGCCTTGTCGTTCTCATGCCACCAACAGTCGCACAGCCTTTGTAAGGTCAGTTTAAAAGACTTAAAGAAGTGTGAGTCTATATGTGTGTCTGTGTGTGTGTGCACATACATCACTCAGATGTTGGGATGTGGGGACTGAGGTGGAGCAGGACAGGAGCAGGAGTGTAGTGATTGTGCAGATAAAGAACTCCGAGAAAGATGGACAAAGAAAACGGGGGCCGAGGTGTGAACAAAACAACCATCTCTACCTCTATGTATATCCACATGCACACACTCCCAACACTTCCCAGCAGCTCGGGCTGCAGTCCCGGCTTACCGAAGTCACATCGGCCACTCCAGCGCTGCCCCGAGGGGCCGGACCCGCCCGCCCTCGGGGCCGCCTCCCGCTCCTCCCGCCGGGCCCGGCCGTGGGCCCGGCCCTGGGGCGGGGCGGCGGAGAGCGGAGCTACAGCCAGGTGACCTTGGCAGGCAGAGTCGGGCTGTGTCCGCCGCCGCCGGGGAAGCTGGGTGCGGAGACGGCCGAGATGGTGGAGGACGGCGGCGAGGAGGAGGCGGAGGGGGAGAGCGCGGAGATGCCGGCGGCCGCGGCGCCGCTGCAGCGCTGCAATGGCTTCCTGCCCGGCAAGGAGGCGGCGGGCGGCGGCCGGGCGGCCCCGGCGGGCGGCGGGGAGCAGCCGGCCCCGGCGGCCCCGGCGGCCCCGGAGGCCGAGGCGATGCTGGCGGCGAGCGGCGGGCGGCCGGAGGCGCGGCTGGAGACGCGGCTGTCGCGGCGGCGGCTGGCGGTGCTGGCCGTGTTCAGCTGCTACTCGCTGGTGAACGCCTTCCAGTGGATCCAGTACAGCATCCTCAGCAACGTCTTCGCCGGCTTCTACGGCGTCACCTTCCCGCAGATCGACTGGCTGTCCATGGTGTACATGGTGGCCTACGTGCCGCTGATCCTGCCGGCCACCTGGCTGCTGGATGCCCGCGGGCTGCGGCTCACGGCGCTGCTGGGCGCGGGGCTCAACGCGCTGGGCGCCTGGCTCAAGTGCGGGAGCCTGGCCCCGCAGCGCTACCCGCTCACCCTGGCCGCCCAGGCCGTCTGCGCCGTCGCCCAGGTCTTCATCCTGGGGCTGCCCTCCCGCATCGCCTCCGTCTGGTTCGGCCCCACCGAGGTCTCCACCGCCTGCGCCGTGGCTGTGCTGGGCAACCAGGTAGGGCCGCCGGGGTGCCAGGGGGGCTTCGGAGGAGTGGGCTTCCTTGGAGTTCGGCATCGAGTTAAAAACAAGGTGCTTAGGTGGGAAAAGGCTTTTCTCCAGGATATGGCGATGGGAGAGCGGACAGTTGAGGAAGCGGGGCCAAGCGAAAGGTGATGCTGCGACCCGCGCTGCCCGGCCAGCCTGGCTGTGCCGGAGCCGGGCCATGTGGCAGCGTGTGGCAGCTCACAGCCTTCCATCAGCTGCCGGCAGCACATCGGTCGAGAGACCCTTTTCAGAAGTGGTCCTGCTCCACTTCCTCTTTCTCTTGCATTTTGGCACTTGGATTCATTTGACTGAATCCACCCCCAGCTGGAGGGGTATGAACTACGTGAACTTTCATGAAGAGCCCCAGCGACCACATACATTGCTTTCTGCTTTTTAAACTATGGCCTCTAATTGCCAGGTAGCAGTAGTCAATACCCTGGTGACTGGTGAAGTTTTGTGTAGCACTGTGATAGTTCCAACATCACAGATTTCCTGGTCCTGGCCAGTTTCAGAGAACTGGAGCAGGTGCATCTGAAAGCACAGGTGCAGGTATGATACTTTTTCTTCCTATAGCCTTATTCTCATCTGCTGCCACTGTCCCAGCTTTTTTTTTCCCCCCTCTCTTGTGACAAAAAATTGCTAAGATTCAAATTAGCATCACTGGTGCAGGCTGAGGTCATAGGTAGAGTTTGGTTAAGATAATGGGGGATTTGTCTTTTATCATGTGAGTCTAATGATTTTATGCTTGTGCACTTCGGATTATGACAGCAGTCACATTACATATTTACAGTTAGGGTGGTAACCTAGCTGATTCCTCATGAGCTGGCTGACACCTGGCTGTTCACAGTTTTTCCAACACTTCTTTTTTTGCATCAAAGTTTTCCAGCGGACAAGTCAGCTGTCACTTTTGGACTGAAGATCTCAGAAATTGTTGGTTGTTTCAGCAGTGAGGCAAAAAATTTGAATCTGCATCCTGGTATCAGGTTAAAGGTTTCTTTGGCAGCTAAATTTACACTCTTCCTGACATGCACCAGTCCTCCCAGTACCAAGGAGTTACTGGGTTGTCTGTTCTGCAGTAGAGTGTCAAGTGTCCAGCTTGGAGCCTGAAACTGATGCTTCAGTTGGATGCTGAAATGTGGGGTTGGAGTGGTGCAGGACAGGAGCAGGAGAGCAGCGATTATGTAGATGGCAACCACGAGAAAGATGAACAAGGGAAGCAGGATAAGGATGTGAGCAAAATAAGCCGTGGTTGTTTCTGGAGCGTATTCCCCTCCAGAAGCTAGGACTGATCTCAGTGTGCCTGCTGAAGTGCTTGCTGGTAGTCCACCAACAGAACAACAGAATTTCTCTATTCTCAGATTTTGCTTCCTTAAAAAAAGCCTAGAAACTCTCAAAAGCTAGTTTGAAAGAGTAACGAGATGAGGAGTTAGGCACTTGGAAGTTAGAAGTAATGTCTGTGTATCCCATTGCAATTCCCTCCTGCCTACGCATTCCTGTTGGGTCTCACTGTACTGGATAATTGCACAAGGTGAACTGTGTAACAGAGCAGGTCGCTATAACCCACTCAGCTATTGGTCATCCCATTGCTTATCAGATACTGTGTGTGACTTCAGAGCTGCAGCAAACATGCCTGGACCGCAGGCAGGGGAGGAACAGTGCAGTTATCAGAAATTAGATCTCATCTCTTTGAGATGCTGAACGTTTGCAGCTGGAGCACAAATCACTGGGAATGCAGCGATGTACCTGTCAAGTGTTGTTTGGAGTGCCAGATCTCCACGAGTATTTAGCATCTCAAATGAGGCTCACTAAACTCATTGAACACTTCCTTAACCTTAACCTCTCTAGATGTAAATGATGGATAATGGAAACTCGACTTTGTTGGAACATTGTGGGTACTGTACTGGCTCCTGTTGGGGGAGGAAAAGATATACCTGAAGAAAAAAAGTAACTGTGTGCTCAGTTTATGTTTGTAGGGTTCATATACTGGAGCGTGAGGACAAAAGGAGACAAATTCTTCCTGTGACTACTGGATACTGTGTCAATCTGATGGCCTGGGGGAATAAAAGGTAGCAAAACCCTCATCAGGTTATGCACAAAGGGTGCTTTGTAAGCACAGTGGCACACCTCTAATGTGCACGCTTTCTGATTGTTGGACTTACTACTCTAACAGTCTTTGGTGCTCTTTTTCATTGGATTTTACCTGAAAGAAATGTTCCAACACTTTAAAATGCCATTTAGTCTGGGGGGAGCATAGGAGAGAAATTGGAGAATAGTCCAGGACTTGTTCCTTCATGTTTTAAAATGCTTTTTATATATACATACCCAAAATTTCAGTCCATTTTATGTCTCTTTAATGCAACATCAGTTGTTATGTTGGAATTTACTCCACATACAAACCCAGTACTACTTGATTTTGCGATTTTTATTTATTTCCTTAGCAATAATTGTTGGGTTTGGTCTTAACAAGGATATTCCTTTTCTCTTGCTTTTCTTTGCTCTCTGTTCTGCAGTAAACCTTGCAGTCAGGCTTTGCCACTGTAGTGGCAGAAGCGTGACATCAAATGAAGACCATTTCTACAAGAGTAGCTGGAATCTTGTGCCATCTCTAGCTAGCCCTTCAGTTGCAGGATGACTGACACAAATTTATGTTCATGCGTGGTACTTCCACTTTCCTGGGAAAGATTCTTGTATAAGTACAAAGATTCTTGTATAAGTACTCTGTGTAGTGTAAATATATACACTAAGTGTGGTATTGTAGTTCAACTGAGAAATGAAAAGGTCAAAACCTGAGTAATGGAAGACCTGGTTGTAAAACAACTTTGAGAGCAAGTGGCTCAGAAGTGTGATACTAAAGTTTTATTAATGCTTATTATGATAACAATTCTGAATTGTACCTGGTAAGACTTTTCGCTTCTGTTAATTTTTATGTTCATAGGGAAATGATTTTTGTCTTTGTTTTCTTGCTTGACAGCTTGGTACTGCCATTGGCTTTTTGTTGCCACCTGTTTTGGTCCCAAACACACCGAATGATATTGATCTTATGGCACATAACATTGGCATCATGTTCTACGGGACAGCAATAGTATCCACACTTTTGTTCTTCTTAACAGGAGTTGGTAAGTGTTTAAATTACTGGAATTTACATGCTGGCCATAGTGAGTGTTTACAATATCTCACTTAAAGCACCTGACTGCTCAAAGTAGTTGAGGTTACAATTTTTCCAGTTTGTGTTCACTTACCTGTTGTGCAATAACCATTTCACTCTTTGTCATGCTTCACATGGGGTGATTTCTTTCAGAATATTTAGTTCTCTTAGTTTCTTTGCTGTAAGGACTTATGATATAAAGTGAATTCACTCTGTTCATCTTATAATTTATATACAAAGGTCTTGACGTATTAAAGGTGAAGTCTGTCTTTGACCATATTTTGGTAGCAGTCAGATGTGACCAAATAACACATCCTTTGTGGATATGACTTAGTTCTTCCACGAGAAAATCTAGAATTTTTTTTTCATGGAGTTGTTAAAATGACAAGTCAATCTTACGAAATTCATCAAGCTGAAACACTTCCAAAAAAAAAAGAAAAGAGAGAAAAAAAAAAGCACATTGGTTCGGTGGAGATGAATCAAAAATTGTTCCTTCTTCTTTTTCCTTTTCCCCAGTGTTTGAAGAAAAGCCCAAATATCCTCCCAGTCACTCTCAAGCAGTCCTGCAAAGTAAACCTCCTGAGGATTACTCCTACAAGCAGTCCATTATTAATTTATTCAAAAATATCCCATTTATACTTTTGCTAATCAGTTATGGTAAGTGGTGCTATCTGCTTGTAATCTGGCAGAAAGGTTCAAATGCGGGCCAGAAACACACAGAATTTTAATTGGGGTTTTTTTTATGGGGGAGGGAGTGTCAAACTTTTATTTATTCTGGTGCCAGTGCTGGCAAATCTGTAAGGATGCAAAATACAGTTTATAGGTCCAGTGAAGAGATTTTACCTGGTACATAAAAGGTTTTGTGTCAGAAGATGAACACTTAAGGGTAACAAATCTGCATGGCTGCACCTGGAATGACTGAAGCTTTTTCCTTGGTACTGCAGGTATTATGACTGGGGCATTTTATTCTGTCTCCACATTATTAAATCAGATGATAGTAACTCATTATGAGGTAAGTTTCTTGGATCTTATCTTTCTCTTTTTCACTGTGCATTTGCAGAGGTGATATTTATTTTTTAGGCGCTGTGTGTGCTCAGACATTTGGTTTCTTTTATACCTCTGTACAGTTTCTTGTACCATGCAGTTGTGGGAGTCATAGGAATGTTTGTTTGCACTTATGACTGCCAAGAGGTCTGAACTTGACCAAGCAAGTTATTAATGAGCACCATATAAATATTTGTTGAAAGGGAGAAGAAGTGAACGCTGGGAGAATTGGCTTGACACTGGTGGTGGCAGGAATGGTGGGTTCGATTATTTGTGGTTTGTGGCTGGATTACACTAAAACATACAAGTAAGTGTGGGTAGGCATGTATGGGGCTAGGGGTAGGAGAGTGGTGCAATTGCATTAGGAAAATACTCCAACCTAAGGGCTGAAATGAGCTGCTGATGAAATGCAGTTCGTCCCTGATCTTTTAGTGGCCTTGATGGAGACGAGTTTTTGAGGCTACAGCAAAAGCTTGAGACTCTTGCTGGCTAGTGGCCAAAAGAAATTAAAATGAGGGAGCAGAATGCAAAGATGGAAGGGATTTGTCATCTACTCCTGTCTATTCGGAAGTATAAGGCTAACAAGGAAAGCACTGTAGGTCCTACGTACAGTGGCCAGGTGGCCCAGTGGGCTTCTTCTCCTAGGAAAGCACAAAGTCTCAAAGCCTACCCTGCATTGTTTTGTAAAATGGCCAGTTGATGGATTCTCAATTTTTTATGCTACTCCTGATCCTATTAGTAAGTGTAACAATTGCTTCAATTCAGGGGGTGACCATGGAGCAGAGCTCTGTTCTGGGGTAGGAGCTCCTGGGTCCATCATCCATGGTGTGGTGCCCCCAGGAGCGAGCACTGCCCTGGAGCACTGTTTGTGACAGAGTAGTTCTCCACTGTGAGTCACTACATTATGTGCCTCTACAAGCCTAGTGGATGTTAATGCTGTAGATTGGCTTTGTTGCTGCATGTGTTTTGGCTTACAAATATGTGCTTTATGAATTTGGAAGACAGCCCTTCTTCCAGATTCAAAAAAAATAGAACACCGTAATGAGATTTGTTTGACTTGCCTCTTTTATTGAGGCTGAGTTTTATTGCTAATAGTGTTGGACTCAGCTGCTCCTGTGTTCATGTATTGTGTAATGCAGAATGGCCAAGAGGTACAACATAGCAGAGAACTAAAATAACCTTAAGGTAGTAGTATATGCTGTGATTGTCCATTCTTTGAGAGTCTGAGTAAGTGTCCTTAGCCTTGAGTGAAGCAGCCAGATGACCAAGAGAGTGAAGAGTTCAGGAAGGGATATGTGCTCGCTGCATGCTATGTTTGAGGCAGAATTACATGAAGCAAATTTTATAGCTTTAGAATGGCATATGTAATGTTCATGTTATCCTTCCATGCTTCAGCAATGTGCTATGGCCTTCCATTAACAATGTTAATTTTTTGTTGTTGTTATTGGGTTGCAGGCAAACTACTTTGATTGTTTACATTCTCTCTTTCATTGGATTGCTGGTATTTACTTTCACCCTGGACCTCGGATACCTTATAGTAGTGTTCGTGACGGGAGGAGTGCTTGGGTGAGCAATTAAAGAGCATTACCAGACTTACTGCAGTTCTGTTCAGAAACAGATTTAAATGTTTTACCTAGATAATTCTGCTGTGTATTTTGTCACCATGATCTCAGCCTATGCCTTTAGCTCACAGTACAGATAGGGTTTCACCTTCTGTTACATCAGAATAAATCTAAAGTAACTCACTTTTCAGTAAATTTCATTTACCATTTTTATGGACCTAAGAGAGGTCTCTATGTGGTCAGTTTGTTTGGTTCCAATTCAAAAAACTGTCTGCAGTGAAGTTGAAGCTTTCTCTGGACCAGTGTGTAGGTGATTAGAGTTTAACTGAGCAGATCTAGGAAGACTGGCTTTTCTGCATTTTCATTAATCCATACTTTGATAGCCCAAGCACCATGCTGGTTGCTTTGTTCACATCTATGTGCTCGTGGATCCCTCATCTAAAAGACTAAAGAGGTGCTCAGGGAATGTTCCTGTATTCAGACACAGAAGTCAAGATAAAACCAGAAATGTCTTGAGAGTTTCAGTTTAAAAACCAATCAACCAACCTCAGCTGCATTAAGCCCCTTCTCTTCCCTTCATTCATTGGTCCCCTCAGCTTCTTCCATAGCAGCTTCCAGCAGCTGTTCCAGTGCACAGCTTCACTGCCTATACATGGTCTCTTTTTGTCCTCCAGCCTGGATATTTGGGCTGATCAAATGAAGATGTTTGTGTATGCCTTTCATTTGAAAGTAATTGGCTTCAAGTACGGAGTGGCTTGTGGACTCATTAGAAAAGGTTGTTTCATATGTTTGGTTGTTATGGAAAACAGGACAAACGTTTCAATGCCAACAGCAATGGCCTCAAGAGAAAAATGTGTGGCTAAAATTCTTGGATCATATTGAGGGAATGAAACAGTCACTGTTACTGAATTAAGAATTATCGAATTATGTGAGTCATGAACACATGACAGTTCAGAATACCAGCTAATTCATAATACCATATGTGTATGTTAGGTTTTCTTAGCTGTAGTAACAGATGAAGGCCGCACCTGTCATCCTCTTACTTTCCTCTTCAACAGGTTCTTCATGACTGGCTATCTTCCACTTGGGTTTGAATTTGCTGTGGAAATTACATATCCAGAGTCTGAAGGCACTTCCTCAGGTCTCCTTAATGCATCAGCACAGGTAACAGCGTTTTATTCCTTCAAGTGAAGTAATGTCCAGGAAGGCCACTGTACTTGAGTCTAGGAAGGCTTTCTTAAACTTAGCTAAGTCTCTGTTTTGTTGTTGTAGTCCAGGCTTTTTAAAAATTTGATTTCTGTAAGATGTGATCTGGAACTTTTAAAGGTAAAGTGATAACTCTTTTCTGTGTGATCCTGATGAAGTTACTTGCTTGTTTATAGATATTTGGAATTGTCTTTACACTTGTCCAAGGAAAGCTCACAACAGACTACAGTCCTCGTGCAGGAAACATCTTTCTTTGTGCTTGGATTTTTGTGGGCATTATTTTAACAGGTAATTACAAGTGCAGGTAATGGTTTCTCTTCAATGTAAAAACATATATGCTTTTAGGATGATGTTGCTAATATATGGACAGCTGTCTGACCCCCATTTCTTGAGACATGTCTTGAATTTGAGACAGATGTCCATCTCCAGAGTGGGGTGAGAAATGGAAACAAATGCACAAATGGACACAGTTTGCACTTTTCCAAATGCAGGAAATTGCTGATGTGCTCTGGAACTGTGCCAGTGTTTACACATGTTGACTCACAAATGTACTGGAAGTGCTGAAACTATCAAGCTTTTCTTTTAAGTTCTTGTGGTTTAAAATACTTTATTGTCATCTCCTGCTTGGTGTGCTTTGTGAGGAGCAAGTTCAAATTGTCAGTGAGTTCAAGTTGCAAAGAGCGAATACGGGTGTTTTGACAATGTGCTGAAAGCAGCTTCTGTGTGCTTGCACCATGCAAACATTTCCCTTGAAGTGCATGTCACTGCAAAGGTGTGAACCAGCTTTCCTTTTTTCTTCTTTTTCAGCCTTAATAAAATCAGATTTGCGAAGACACAATGTGAATTCAGGGATTATGAACTTGGACGTTAAAGCTGTAAGTTGTGACTCTTTTTACCTACTTGAATGCTTGACTTCTACGGGCATAACAATATCAGCTGCAAAAGAGTAATTGACAAAATCTTATGACTGATTCCATGCTGGTTTTGAGCAACAGAGCCACAGGGGATGCTGCCTTCACATATCTGTTTTTCTCCTTAACTTCCATGAAAAAACTGAAAAAACTTCTGCCCTTAATTTTATTTTTTTAATTTTTGAAGTTTTTTAATATTTGAATTTTAAGTGGCTAATAATATTATTTTATTGCTTGAATCTTACTTTTTTCATAATAGCAGGGTAGCACTGTAAATTGTGAAGCCTTTTTGTTCATTAGGTTATGAGACCATCCTGTAGACCATGTATTTTATTTAAAATACTTGCAGCAGCTTCAGATGAAGTCAGTGTCTGATAAACAGAAGCCATGCTGGAGTGTCTATACAGTGCTGCATAAAGGGGTTTGTTCTTCTGCTGACACTCCCAATTTAAATGAAGAGTGAGCATAGCATTTTCTGATGATCATAAGATTCCATGTTCCAGCAGCTTTTCCAAACTACTACAGTTGCTAATAGAAATAAAGCACTCAGTGGAAATTTTTTTCAGTGCTGTGTGTTTTTGATTGTTTAGATCAAGATATGAGACAGCTTTTTGGAGTCAGACATTGCAAGATCCTCTGCCATGCTTCTTTTTGTGTAGGTGTCTTGCATGATCAGCAGCTTTTGATCACCTGTGGCCAACTGCACACTGTTAGTGTCTGTATGAGGTTCAGAAACTTCCTAACTGGTGCTGTCTGAGCTAACTTGAGCCTGAAACCTGTGCAGCTGTGTGTGCTCAGTGTGGCATTTCCCAGCCGCAGTGGCATTTCACTGTGGGTTTCTCAGCCGGGGCTGGGGCTCTCCGTGGGTTGTGCATGACTCATCTGCTTTCCACTCGTTAATTAGCCTGGATGGACACACTGCTTCATTCATCTTAGCCAGGGTGTAAGAAAAGCTGCAGTCCCTGCCCTGATGTTGCTATGCATGATTGAGACCTGCCTGTGTTAATAATGTTCAATATCCTTTTGATACTGAACCTTGATCAAGATTCTACTGTGGTTAAACGCAACGGAGAAAAAAAAAGGAAGTTTGTCTTCATGTGACAAATATTTATATGCAGTAAATTTATACTTTAGAGTTATATTAAGAAACTAAATTCTATGTTTGGTCTCTTTATTACAAAAAGAAGGAAAAATAGGGTTTTGTGTAATTGCTTAATTGGGCTAATGAACTACATATACTGTTGGAGTCTAAGCTAATAATTACCCAAGAATACTGAGTTTGAGAATAATTCTGTTGAATAACAGCTTAATTCCTGTTGTGTTTTTATTTTTTTACCTCCCTCTTCAGGTACCAGTTGACAGTCCTGTAGAACCTGAAAGCACTACATTAAAGATTCAGTCAGCTTTATAAAGCTGAAGGAAGGTGACTTAGAAACGCACAAGTTTGGTTAAATACAGAACAACGTGAGCTAGTGTAATCACTGGATTTGTGTGTCTGAGTAGTAAAATGTGTTTGTTGATATTGGTGGTAGTTGTGTGTTGGAAGCTATGAAGATGCTCAGTTCATTTTGCCCAAGGTGCAAACAATTCACCTTTGTATGGAATATTTATTTTAACGTTTTCCAGTTTTGCAGTTTCATTAGTAAAGAACGGTGTGAACACTCTCCACAGTAGAGAGATGTGCATTCAGGATGCATACTTGAAAAAAATCAGGTATCTTGAAGTACAGTTGTTATGATCAGAAATATATAATCTTCTTTCTTGTTCAGTCTTGCTGGTGCATTTGATAAGTCGAAGAGGAGAGAGATGCACAGCAGGAGGATGTTCACGAGTTAATTTTTTATTTTAAATGTATCTGTATTTGAATATAAACCAATGATTCCTCCTGGAAAAGTGATAGCACAATACTGAAAACAAGAGATGATGTGTGTGTTTCATACTGGCATCTGACATTTCTTTTGCCTTGAAACTTCTTTATAGATATCAGAAGGCAGACAAGAGAGAACACTGTTCTTGCCATAGCTTCATTGTAGCATTTCTGGGAGATTTAAAAAGTTTCTCACTAAATAAATTGGAGAAAAAACATTTCTTATTAAATACAGTAAAAAGGAGGACAAAGGCCTTTGATATCTCTGTTGTGAAATATATATAAGCAATGGAACACTACCACAAAAGTTTCCTCCATGGAATATTTTGAGTGCTTTCTCAGTTAAAGAGAGCAGAGTACGTGTTTACAAGGAGCCAGTGCCTTTACTTTGTAAAGAAGATCCCTGCCTCATCTTGAGTTTAATCAGTGCTGCTGAAGAAATTCCATTTTGTGTGTTAAACCTCTGAATATTTGTGGAGTATCAGAAAATGTGTTCTGTCCTTTTTATGAATTGTATCACTTGTCACATGTGAAATTCCTGTGCTTGTGTAACTTAAATCATGTCTTTTGCAGTTTGTTAAAAGCTGTAAGAATGACTGAAAGGAAAATAGTGATATTTTCACTTTCTCTGATCAAATATTTTCTTTTATACCATCTCAGCTGCAAACTGAGCAGACTTCATTAACTTCAGTAACTTTTTCTTCACTTATCTGTATTTGGGATGGAGGTGTCTCACTACAGTGCTTTTGAAAATTTTCTCCTTTACCTTGTGGTCTATCTACACACCCACAGAACTGACAGCACTACAATAATACTACTGCTGGGAAAGTCAGACCTGGGTTAGTGGACTTCTTGGAAATATTTAATCTTTAGCTCACCAACCTGAGCATGCAAGTTCAGTGCTGTCAATGATGCTGTGTCTTTGAGTTTCAACAAATGCAATGCCATCCAGAAGGTGGAATCCTACTTGAATTTTTCCCCAGATTCTTACAGTTGGAGAGGGGGAATTATTTAACTCTGTGCTGGTTTCAGCTGGGCTAGTTAATTTTCTTCCCGGTGGCTGGCATGGGGCTGTGTTTTGGATTTGTGCTGAACACAGGGTTGATAATACAGAGATGTTTCTACCAATGCTGAGCAGGGCTCACGCGGAGCCAAGGCCTTTCCTGCTTTTCATACGTCAGAAAAGGCGAGGAAGTTGAGTGTGTGTGGGAGGCTGGGAGGAGACACAGCCAGGACAGGTGACCCTGACTGCCCAAAGGGATGTTCCAGACCATGTGACATCATGTTCAGTATATACAGTGTGGGGCAGAAGGAGGAAGGGAGGGAAGTTTGGAGTGATGGTGTTTTTTTTCCCAAGTGGCCATTGCACTTGATGGGGATGGCTGAGCACCCGCCTGCCTATGGGAACCAGTGAATTAATTCCTTGGTTTTTTTGCTTGTGTGTGTAGCTTCTGCTTTCCCTATTAAGCTTTTATCTTAACCCATGGCTTTTCCAGCTCTTACCCTTCTGATTCCGTCCTCAATCCTGCTGGTGGGGAAGGGAGCGAGCAATCGGCTGCCTGGGGCTTGGTGCATGGCTGGGGTTAACAACAACAACAACAAACTCCAAGATAATCTCTCTAAGGACAATAAATATCATTAAAAGCTTTTTTGTTTTCCCTTATTTCGCTACAGACTCAGGAAAATCCTTTTGTATAAAAAGGGCCCTGAAACTTACCTTTCTAAGCTTAGCCTCTAAATGTGATGATCTTGATTTAAACATTTTGTATGATAGATGCTTTAGACAGGGGAAGACCTATCAGAATAAACTAAGCAGGCTTGGAACGCTTGCCTTGCCAAAGAGGGTTCACGTCTCTTTGCCAGGTCCAGTGCTAGGGAGAAAATAAATGGCCAGGCCTTGCTGCTCCTGGAGAAGTGAGCTCTTGAAGAGTCTGCTGCTGAAGTAGCTGAATATAGGAAAAGTACCTCTTGGCTATTCAAATGGCAGGCAAGGGTATAGGAGTGAAAGTAGAGATGCTTTCATTATGCCAAGTCCTTTACATGGAAGCTGCTTCATCAAGGGATGCACACGTTTTCAGTCTTAGTGAGAAAAATGAAAGTTTCTGCCTTTGTGACATATGTGGGTGGCTTTTCCCTTTGGAAAAATGATAATAATGTGTGCCAAAATATATATGTGTTTTTCAGCAAGATACAGATACAGAAAATATTTATGTTCATAGCCCATGGTTGCTTTGACTTTTGGTGTTGCAAAATCTTAACAAGATAATATTTTTGTAGTTTTGGGGAATTGTTTTCAAATGTCCAGTAGAAAGTCTTTGTCAGTGTCCAGGATGTTTGCTGACCTGTTCAGTACACACTGTTCAGAATCAAAGATTGAGTCTTTTTCTTTCTTTCTTAAAATTTATTTTTCAATTCCTTTCTTCACTACTAGTTTTCAGTTTCTTTAGTTATGTTCAGCTGATTATTGAAAAAAATTTATAGTTGTGGCTCCTAGTATTTTTTTTTATCTTCTGCCAAATTACTTGGCTACCTTCTGAAAAGGTTAAAACAAGATTTTGGCTTGTTGGAGGCCCTGCTGGGTCCCTGAAAAGAAAATATTCCTAATAATGAAGGTTTAATTACATCCTGGATTTAATATTCCCCTTCTAAAAGGAGCTTGAAAGTTGGAAACCCATGAGCTATTTTCAGGCAATGATAAAATATTGTAATGAAAGGCTTACCAGTAGAATAAAGAGCAAATCAGTATTTTTTATGCGATAGCCTTATCATCCATCAAGAAATGGAGGTTCTACCTCATAGCAGAAATAAATTTGGAGTAGTTGAGGCCTTGTGGTTTTTGCTTTTAATTTTTGGGGTTTAGCAGACAGCATCCACTCAATCAAACATAGAATCATAGAATGTTAAGAGGTTGGAAGGGACCTTAAAAATCATCTGGTCCCGACCCACCTGCCACAGGCAGGGACATCTCCCACTAGACCAGGTTGCTCAAGGCTCTATCCAGCCTGGCCTTGAACACTTCCAGGGATGGGAAGTGTCCACAGCCTGCCTGGGCAACCAGCTCCAGCGTTTTGCCATCTTCACAGTAAAAAATTTATTCCTGATATCTAAATTAAATTTCCTCTCTTCCAGTTTGTATCCATTCCCTCTTGTCCTATCACTACAAATTCCTGACACAGGGTTCCTCTCACTTCCCCATAGTCCCTCTTCAGATACTGGAAGGTTGCTATGAGTCCTCCATGCAACCTTCTTAGCCTGGAAATCCTACATGCATCTGGAATTAGAAATAGGGTTTCTGACTCTCAGCCTTGAGATCCTGGCTCAGCCCCTCAGCAAGAAGAGAACTGGGAGCTAAAAATCCTAACTTTTTAAAAAGGTAATTGTATCATGAATGGAATTGCACATCAACTAGGAGAGGATGGTGCTAGAAACCAAGTTCTAGAGGAGTTCAAGAGGAGAGGCATCCCAATCCCATACATCAGCTTTTGCTTTTCAGTTTGCTTTTTTTCCAAGTGTTTCAGGAGAGCTCTAGAGGATGCAAGGGAACACGCTGTGGGTAGCATAAACAAGGGGGCTTGCCCCCAAGCTCCCAGGAGCTCAGCAGGTTGTGCAATTGATAACTTTCAGCTACAAAATTTCAGAGATGAGCCTTAAAATTAGTTCTTTGTGTTTCTTCCCAGCCACCTTAAACTTTGGGTAACTTCAGTGGAAGAGACTCGGAGAACATTGACACATTTTTATTTAGGATTCCCACCACGGCCTTAACCCCCTCATTTCTATTGGCTGGGTGTGAAAATAACAGACCTGTAGGGCATAGTCTGGAATTGCTGGTAGGTAAGTCCCTCAGAGCAAGTATTTGTAGATGGGTGCTTGTCTTTAGTAACATCTCCTTCTGCTGCTAAAGGCCCATGTTTTACAAGGAAGAAAAAACAAGGGAAGAAGTAGCAAGAATACATACGAATCATTTCAGATTAATAGACTTTTCTAACTTCAGACTCTTGGTCATCTCTTTTGTTCAAGGCAATCTGTTTTAGAGACAATCAGTGGAGTGTGTAATTAGAGCTGCCAGCCCAGGTTGCCCAATGAAGAAATGTTTTTTGATAAATATTTGGACTACCTTGTGCATCTACAACCAAGTGAAATTAGGTTGAACTGTAAACATTTATTGTTTTCCATTTTGTGAACTCACTAGTTTTCCTGTGTGAATGGGAGTGTGTGACTTTTACAGTTGTTGTCTTTCAGTACATGTATGTACCTCCTTCTCAAGTGTTACAGGCTATTAATGTTTCATGGAGCACAAGCTGTCATTGTACACAATAATATGTGAT
This sequence comes from Cyanoderma ruficeps, assembly GCA_008694505.1. Classification (NCBI taxonomy): domain Eukaryota; kingdom Metazoa; phylum Chordata; class Aves; order Passeriformes; family Timaliidae; genus Cyanoderma; species Cyanoderma ruficeps. The sequence continues at coordinate 9,763,483 of VZDJ01007749.1, read as the reverse complement.
TGCCTCAGCCCCACCATTTGGTCTGAAGTCTGTGAAGACGGAGAAGTGATGCTAATGCAGGAACTAGAATGAATTAAGCTAAAAAATTTCCTAAGAGAAATGTATTTCTGTGTAAGACCCGTGTTATTTACTGCTCATGTCTTTGTTCTACTCATGAAGATAACAAATATGTTTTGCTGTAATATTTTGGTTTTGTTAGTGTCCAATTCTTTACTTCAAGAGAAAATTAAAAGTTCTTAATGAGTATTCTCTGATTGCAATACTGTATGTATGTGTATATGTAGATGGCATCATTCCTTCCTATTATATGTTACTAATAAAGTGTATGATGCCTAAATTGGTTGGAGTCAAGAGTAATGTTTTTGACAGCTGCTAATACAGCTGCTAATCTAAAAGTGATTATGTTTTTTTCCTTAGGACCTGCCCTTTAATGTAGGAAAATGTGTAAGTGTATGACTTACTGTATCATTAGTAAACATATATGTACATGCAGAGCACGAGTCTGCAGGGTATAGAAATTTATTCTACACAAGAGTATTGGTATCCAGAGAAATTTTCCCACAGCATGGAATTAAAGTATGAGTATTGGTAGTCGAGTTGTACTGCTCCAGCATAGAGATTTCTCCTTTGCTTTGGAAAAGGTCTGTGAGCAAAAGAAAGTGCAAGTTAACCCCTAAAGCAGAGTGATCCAAAGGCAGCTTCTTGAGGGTGGTGCAGATGTTATTTTAATAAAGCAATTGGTTGCAGAGAGATTATCTGGGGAGAGAGGGTAGGGTAACTTCTGAGACAGGATAAAAGTGAGACATTACATTCAGTTATGGCTAAAATCAGAGTTGTCTTCAGTGGGAGCACAGCAGAACCCTTGTGAACACTGCAAGGGTTCTGTCACCTACCCTCAGGCATTTAGTCCAGGTGTGAGCCAGGCAAATTTGAGGAACCTGCTTCAAAGTAAATAGAGTTGTGTTAAGAAAATGTTTTGGGTTTTTTTTATCTCACTTCTCCACAAAGCTGGGATTCTCTCTCAGCTATTTTGGTGTAGGAGATTCTTCACAGAAGGAGGTTGCACGTGCTGCAGAGCACAGCAAACACAAGCCTTGTGTCATAAAGCAATGCTAATATGCAGTTCAACACTGGGTTGAGCTTTCAGGTGGGTTCTTCATTTTACAGCCAGGACCACAAGGTTATGTTCCTCTTATGGTACCTCTGTGAAAGCTGCATGCAAATATCCTCATTTGCACTGTAATTCAGTGCAAATTCCCACAGCTAGGAAGGAACAATCCCAGAAAATTATTGTTGCCTTAAAATTTCTTTGGCGTTGGAGTTTTGGGGTTGGTGGTTTTTTTTCATTTTTCTGGTTAGATTCTCGGTCCTTCAAAGAAAACACTAGACACCTCATCAGGTAAATGGGAGATGTGAAACCATCCTGATGATGACTAAGCAGGTAATCATTTCTACAACTGGGAGGAGGTCCTGTGATCCAAAGGTAACAAGTATTCCCCCTTCCAGAAAGTGATGTGGTTTGTGTATTGATAAAATAGGCAGATGCCTAACAGTCCAGCTGCTTCCTGGGCTGGAAAGGTTTCTCAGAAGTCTGCTGGATTTCCTTCTGTCTGTGCTTCACAATGAACTAACCCTATCTGGCCATGTTCTAAATCAATATTTACAGCTCTGTTAAACAACAACTTTTCAGAAAACAAAACAATAATATCCTGAACTTTGTAGAAAGGACTTCAGCGGATATGTCACAAAGGCTAAGTATTGGCAATGGTTAGGCATAATTACTGATTTGTGAGCAATTATTTATTTGTGAATAACGAGCTAATATCTGCTTAATATCAGGGATCAAAATTCAGTTGCTAGGGTGCTAATTTCCAGTGTTTCCTCAGTAAACTGCTTCTGCTTGTAACAGTGCTTAGACCATTAAAGAGGCTGTAAATAGTATCTAAAGGGCATTGTCAGTATTGTGGTCTTGTATTACAAATATCCAGAAATAGACACAAGACTGTACAAAAGCTATAAATTCCATGCAGGTGGAAAAATCCCAGGGAAGTATTGAAGGCTTCAGAAGTTTTTTTAGCCTGCATTAGGCTGAACCAGAGGGTTCCCACTTTGTTTTTTTCAGAATGGGGCAATCCTAAGGTTTTTTAGACGTTGATCACTAGTTTGGTTAAGGTAATGGAGGGACTGCAGATGACTGCAGAATCAGTTATTTTTTTAGAAATCAAATTGTCCAGCTTGCTGCCAAGAGAAAAAGAAGTTAAAATATAACAGCCCAGTTTCCAAGGCTGTGCATGGCATTTTATTAAATATTGGAAGGCAACTTGATTTTCTCAGAATAATTCATCAGCTGGTTCTGAACAACCCTGCAGGCATTAGACAGAATGTACATCCTGTGTGGAATGAAGAGGCACTGTCCCACAGGAGTGAGAATGACTCACCCAGGGATCATTGGCTGGCTCCAGGGGACTTGAATTTGTGTTATCTTCTGCTCCCAATGAACAACTGAATTTTCTTCGGGCCCTCATGCTAAAAGCCTGAAATTCACTCAGAGTCTAATGCCTAAAGCCTAGAAATAGCATGATTTCTCATCTTGTCACTGCCCCACTGAAGCTTCAAAAGGGTAGAGAAGCCCTCAAAGGCTCAGAATCTTGACCAAGTTGTTCAAACCAGACTGTCACCAGGGGAGATACAGAGGTCCCCCAGCTTTTGGGGAACAGAATGTCCCACGATCAGTGTGATTTTTTTCTCTGACCTACTCCATCTGCTCAGAATGTGAGAATCTCATGAGTGTTGAAATGTCTGGGTGCACCAAGAGCATTAGGGAGTCTCCTTGAAGTCTGCAGCGTGTGTGATTACACAGCATTCCTGGGTTTGATTCCAAAACCAGAAGGTGCTCGGTAGGTTTCAGTTTGCTCTGAAAATTACTATCATTCATGTCATGGCAAATAATGAAGATGGCCGAAAAAAAGTAATTTTGCTCCAGATTACTGTATTTCCTGTAAGAGGTTTATTTTTAAAATGACCACGGAATTTGAATTTTACTGTCACCTGCAGGTGCTTCTGCAGCATTTTGATTACTCTTCCATCATTCTCTGGAAAGGGGGACTCTTAATCTGCAGAGCACTGTCTCCCAGGGATGCTTGAAGTGATGCTTCAGATCAAAAATTGTTTGATGAAATCATCAGTGTCATGATGACAGCTTATAGCACCACGGCACTGAGAACACTAAATTACACATTTCTCTTTGCAGGTTTCACACAGCAGCTCAATTCAAAGGCTTTTGGTGTTTGGGCCTGTGGCACATTCTATTGCTAGGCTTAATAACTTTTCCAGTCGAGTCTTCTTTCTTCCTGAAAAGAAAATGCATTTGAGGAACTTTAATACATAAGGATGACATTTGGTCAGTGCTTCCTAACCAGCATCATACAATTCCTAGAGGGCATATAGCAGAACTTGACTGCTTAATTTATTTCTGATCAGCAACCACAATTGTGCTTCTAACCTCAATCAGGCAGAGGTTTATTGCAGTCCATTTCTCTCTCCACGCAGGCAGGGATGACTCAGGTGCTCACTTGGCAGTGGAAGTAAGTCCTGACTCTCACCTTTGGTGCCACCACTGGCAGCTCCCTTGTGACAAGGCCTGTGGGTGCTGACGATTGCTGAAAAGAAATCTCATTTCTAGGTAGCAGATTTTTTCCAGCCACTGCCTTTCTGTACTACCTCTATTTTTATTATGCAGTTCCCCTGGAAAAAAAAAGTGATTATGCTGGTTAGTTTACCCACTGACTAAAGGTTAAAGAAGAAATTGGAAAAAAAAAAAAGGCCAATATTTATGGAAGGTTCCATTAGTGTTTTCTTGTTTTTGCAAGAAGAGCTTGCTGCAGAGAACAAATCATGTGATATGGTGTCAAGTAAGACCTTCACAGCAAACTGCATTGATGTAATTACTTTCCCGAGCTACTGCAATGTTTGAGACTGAAACTTTGGAACAAGAGAGGAGTAAGGCAGGCTAATAGGGATGCTGATGTTGTAGCACTCAGAAACAACAGTTTCACCTGTATCTGATGCCATCAGTTGTAGACCAGAATGAGGTGACTGTGGGAAGTATGGAAAAGGCTATTTCACTGTCAACAAAGGCTCAGTCAGATTACTAGGACATGCTGACCTGCAATGGGGAATGGAAAGTGAAAATCTGCAAAATCTGCAAAGCAGGTTTAGGGAAGGTCTGATTTATAGGCCTTTCATGACACTTTGGTTTGGTTTTTTTTTTTTTTTTAATGCTTTTAAAAACATTTTTAAGGCAAGGAAATCTCACCTGTTGGACTAGACTGAGAACAACTGGAGTCCATCTAGTCTCATCTAAAATAAACACCATAATGATTTGTTGCAGTAGAATTATTGCAGGACTTCCAGGACTTGCTCAGGCAGAAACCAAAACATGCTGCTGAAGTTCTTCATTGGTGCAGCCAAAGCAGCTGATGGCTGTTTTTTCTGCTAGACCATTGCAAAATAAACAGAGTTCTCAGAAAGGGCTACCTTGGGGAAAGCTCCAAGGAAGCACACCCTCAAGCATTTCTTTTATAGCTTGCCTTTTTTTTTAAAGTCTGCATTATATATTTATTTTCCCAGTGACCACAGGGAATTTTTATGAATACAGAAAGTTCTTCTCATTGGTTATGCAAACCACTCCTGCAAACTTTTACCAACTACCATGCCCATATTGCCATGGTTACGTCCTTATCACAGTTTGACCTTTAATTTCATTACTAAAAAAATCCCATTCCAGCACAACGTTCAATTTGGGAAAAAAGCCCCAAACAAACAAATTTTATATTATTTTCAAAGGATCAAATGAGGTCACTATGGTCTTTTCAGGAAATGGGCCAATATTTGCATTGCAATAATGCAATTTACTTACAGCGGGCAAACTTTCTTGACCTGTGTTTTTCTGCTGAGCAAAGCTGAAGCACCTCTGTAGGATTAACCATTCTGGATTGCAACTCCTCTGCTGGCTCCTAAATGCAGAAAAGGCTATTAACATCACTTAGCCTGACTTTTGCAGAACAGCATGCCCAAGCTGGTGTCAGGAAAATCCACAAACACCAGAGGTTTACATCCAAAAAGGAGACAGAGGAGTCCTGCAACTTTATTCAAACAAAGGGAGAGAGTCCACCGGGGCACACACCTGTGACGTTTTCTCTCTCTATCGGTTTTGGAGGGTGCAGCCTCCTTTTATCCTCAACTCCCGGCCACATGTTTCCCTCTTCCTTTCCCCGTTGGCCGAGGTACTAGGAAGGTACAGCCTTCCCGAACTGCCTACCATATATTCCCCCTCTTGAACCTACTATTTTACCCCAAAGTTCACAAACTCCGGCTTGTACAGACCCCCGCGTGTTTATTTCAGGATCCGAGCTGTCTGGGCTCTGCAAGGAACCTGCTGCCCAGAGTTGACATAGACATTAAGCCCCATTTCAAAGATGTTAACACCCACACCTTCACCCATCAAATTGTTAGTAAAGACATCAGCTTTCCTCTCACTGGCTTCAGGCTTCTGCACTGAGTGCTGCCAGCTGGAGGTACTGGGCACATTTCCTGCTCCACCAGTAGCTGGTACCGGTACAGGGACCTTCAGTGAGTGCAGAGCACTTAGTGTCCAGTTTTACTGACCTAGGAAACAACCAAAGTCCAGATCTGTCCTGTTACCATCTGATGGGAGGAAAGAGTAAAAGATGAACAAACTTTTGCTTCCCAGCACTGCCTTGGATGGCAGCAGATTTGAACACCCTCCTCTTGCTCAAAAGAAAACTTAATCTGTTCCTGGGAGGGCTGGAACAAAACGTGTCCCCTGCCCCTGCTGGCTGGGCTGCTGGAGCAGCTCCTCCCCTCAGCCTGCCTGCAGAGGCATCAAAGCCAGTGCAGCTTTGTGGCGTGGCTGTGGCTCTGAGGAGGGTGCCATTGTGGACTGGGACCCGGAGAATTGCCACATGGCCTGGCTTGGAGGGGTCCAAGGTTGCAGAGCCAGGGCTGGCCAAACAGAGCAGGGGCCAGGGCAATCTGCTGGCCAGCCCATCTTTTGCTGCTGTGCTGCTGTTGGTCTCGTTTCACTTCTGGGTTTGTTGCCCCCCGTTGTGGCCCTGGTAGCACAGAATGGCATTCCTGTTCACAGTGAGAAGTATTTTCACATAACAAGGTTTGTTCATAGCAGAGTCTGGACAGGGCCTTACAAAGGTCTTACAAAAGGCTGGAGCTGTGCTGGAAAAAAAGATCTGCAGAGCAGAAAACCACTGAATTTCAAAGCAGCAAAGCAGGAGCATGAGACCTAGCAGGCCACGAGACAGCAAGTTACACCAGTCGTTTGTTCCCCAGCCTGGCTGGAGCTCCCTCTCCTGAGGCCGGTCAGCCTGGAGCTGCTGCCCAGGAAAGCTTTCTCCTGCTGGCTCCTTGCCCAAGAAGGGCTGTTTGGAAACAATGGGTAATAGAGGAAGTGTTTTTCCAGACAAGCCCAAATAAACGCATGAATGAACTTCCTCTGCTCGATATCATAGGGCAGTGAGGGTTTGCTGTGTGGCTGGGCTGAATTCATTGCTGTTTGCAAGAGGATGCCTTCAGAGGAGGACAGTGGGACTCCTTGTGGGGGCATGAGGGTGGCACTTTGGAGAAGAAGTCTGCTTGGAAAAAGTGCCGATGCTGATATCACCTTGCTGCCATGGTGCAAATTAAGAGCTATTAATTTTCCTGCACTTGGTTGTGTAATTGCACTGCAGGGCCTTTTGAATGCTGCATTTAAATGAGTCTGCAACTGGAAATAATGAAGGTTAAAACCCTCTTACATGATGATTGTATGATCAAATTAGTTCCTTTGACCCAGAAAGCAGCTGTGGTAGCAATGAGCTCTGCATTAGGAATAAGACTGTAGATTTGAGGTGCTGTTCAGAGCTAGCTTTAGAAAGGTACATCCATACAAAGTGACTGAATTTCAAAGTCAAACAGGTCTGGCACACTGGGACAGAGGCTGGGCAGGTACCTGGTGTGAGAGGAAGACCGGCAAACACAGCAGGGAGCAAGGCAGCTCTGCTGAGAGTCACGGTATCAAAATTAGGTGACCCCACGAGGTGAAAGCCACTGGATACTGAGAGCATGATGCATATCCCATCCTGCTTTTAGACATCTTGAATGTCTGCTCATAACTAACACCAGGGAGGGCTTTGGCTAATCCAAAGCAGCATTATTCTATTTTTATGCTTGATTTATAGCTGGCAAGAGGGTTATTAAGACTTTCCCTTAGTTGGAGGGACTTAGGGACTCTTATTTCCTTAGGCTGTTGTTTCAAAGTTACCTTTAGCTCCAGGACTTCAGCTAACTTCTGCCCTGCCTGTCCACTCCCACAGCTGGCCTTGGACACACTGGATGACCCCTGGGAGTTCAACTTGCCACTCTTCTGCCTAAGCATCAGGGAGGAGCTGGTAAGAATGTTCTTTCTTTCAGTCCTGATTGGAAGTGGTCTGAATGCTGCAGACTGCTATGAACAGAGCTGTGGTGTCCAAACCTTTCCATGCCCCTCACCTGTCTGGCCAGGGAGAGTCCTTCCCTCTGGCATGGAGCACGCCCTAACATGGTGGATGCAGGAGGCTTTGAACTGCAAGGGACATAGCACCACTCTAATCTTCACCCTTCCAGGGTGGCTAAGAAGTGGGTGGGTGTGGAAAACACAATCTGAAGGTTCCTGGCTGCCCTGGGCAGTGAAGCAGCGCTGAGCAAGGCTGTGACAGCCTCAACATGGTTGCCTGTTCCAACAGGGAACAAGGCTCTAGGATATATGTGGCTGTCAGCTTGTGTATCAGCATCCTTGAGGATGACATTCTGCTGTGTAATCCCAGCACTCCAGGCTCTGTCACATGCAGTGCGCCCCATAGCTGCTCACACATGGATGCCACTACCTGCACAGTCCCATTAGTTCTAAGATCCAGGTCTGAATGATTTTCAGGCTTTCTTTCCCCTGGCTGTGCTCCAGTGAACTCGCAGACTTTCTTGGCCTTCCTGTCCTTGCACCATCTTGCCTGAGCCTCCCTTGGCTCCTTGAGAGCCCTTTCCTCTGCGTCTGCAGCCATCTGCAGCCTCTCTGGGTCTCTGTTTCATCATCTCCCATTGGGAACTCATCTTGGTGCTCTCACATCTTGCTGATGTTCAGCATCATCTGCGCTCCAGACGGAGTGCCTGTGCTTCCCCTGGGATCCTGCTTCTGCTTCCAAACCCAGCAGGGTGCATATGTGTGTGTGTGTGTGTATCGTCTCTGCCCAGCATGGATGCACATTTTCCCTCCAAATGCAGCGTCTGCTTGATGATTAGGGAAATGCAGGACATAGCAGAGAGAGTGAAGACTTCACAGTAGCTCTAAGTCCACTTTGACCTTTACCCCTTTCCCCTGGATTGTGTTGCCATTTACACACAGAGCCCCCACATTCAGCTCGGGGGGTTTCCTACACCAAAGTCTCTTAGGCTGAAAGCTGGCACTGGGCAAGCCATGTAAACTGAAGCCCTTGATTTGCTTTAGCTGATGGAACAGCTTTTCGCTGTCCTCCCTCCTGTTAAACCCCCTGATGAGATTCTGGCATACCATGTGGCCAGGGGACAGCAGGGAGGATTACGGGTAGGACTCACAGAGACATCGGCTCCTGTGGAGAGTGATTAGCAACTCAACATACACTCCTGGCTCCTTAGAGCCTCTGGGAAGCTGATTAGGGCACCGCAGAAATGTATTCCTGTCTGGGAGCAGGGGAGATCAGAGTGGCAGCAGATTCTGAGCGCATGGGCAGGGGATGGAAGCAATGTTTGTCAGAATATTTGTATCTCATGAGGGTCACTCAGAGCTCTAGGAGATGCGTTACACTGACACTGTTGTGCTTGATATGAAGAAATGAAAATTCCCATCCGAGCGTGGCCATAGCCATCAGGGTACGGTGGGCGCTGGAGAGGGCAGCACCGCCAGTTCTCTGCTCGGGCTGGGGCGCTCCTCTGCCCACCCCTCACAAGCGCCTGGTGCCACTCTCGCAGCTCTTTGCCTTCAGGCCGGGATCTCACTGCCACCGCCGTAATGCTGAGTGCTTAACAGGGGATATTCCAGCTCTGTTGGGAAGAACGGAACAGCCCGGTCCTCTCCGATGAGGAGTTTCATCCTCCGGCGCCCATCACGCCGTGGGGACCAGGACACTCGGGCTGGGGTGGGTTTGGCTTGAGGGGATCGCCTCAGCTCAGAGGGGCGGGGTTCGGCTCTGCTGGGTTCGGCTGGGCTGGACTGGGCTCGACCTGGCTCGGCTCGGCTCGGCTCGGTTCGGTTCGGCTGCGGCGAAAGCGCTCGGACTGCGCCGCCCGGTTGTGGTGTTTCGGGCTGTCCGGCAGGGGGCGCCTCCAGGCGGCGTCTCCGCCAGTGGCAGCCCGCCCCGCCCCGTTGGCCCCGCCCCTCTTTGTTGCGGCGGCCAATGGGGGCGCCCCGCGGGCGGGCGGGCGGCCGGTCGCGCGGTAACGCGCGGCATGGCGCGCGGCGCGGGGCGCGCCCCCAGCGCGGCCGCGGCCGGTACCGGGGTCGGGACGGGGCGCCCGGAGCGAGCGGGACGCCTCGGCTAGCGAGGGACCGCCCCCGCCAGCCTCCTCCACGCTCCCGTCACAGGCGCTCACACAAACATATACATAAAGAGCGGCCGGGCGGCGGCGAGGCCGCGGGGCGCATCCCGGCAGCGGTCCCGGGCTCGGGCATGGCCGCGGGGCCATGACGGGCATGGCGGGCGGTGGCGGCGGCCGCGGGAGCAGCCGGCGTGCGGCGGCCGGCAAGGAGGGGGGCCGGTCGCGGAGCGCCCAGCCGCGGGCGGCGGGCGGCGGCGGCGGGAGCGGCGGAGGCTCGGAGGAGGAGGAGCAGGAGCAGCAGCGGGACGGCGGCTCGCTCTTCCTGGTGAACAAGAGCGGCTTCCCCATGGACGGGCAGACCTGGGAGCGGATGTGGGGGCACGTGGAGCGGGTGCATCCCGACGGCGGTGCCGTGGCGGCGGCCATCCGGAGCGCCACCCGCCTGGCTCGGGTAAGGCGAAGCCCCCGTGTGTCCCCTCGTGCGGGAGGAGCCGGTGACTCGGAGCCCGAGGTCCGGCGGCTGCCGCGTTCTGTGCGCCTCGAGCGGCCGGGGAGGCTCCGGGGCCGGCGGGAGGGTGTGACACCGCAGCCCGGAGGATGCTCTTGGGGCAGCGGGGAGAAGGATGGGACATCTGCTGTCCCCAGAACGGGGTACGGGGACTGCGGGGTGCTTAGGGGCTGCAGCTGGTGTCCTGGGGAACAGGCAGGAAGAAAATTACTCCTTTTAGCTTGGGAAGAAAAAAGCAGAAAACAAGAGTTAAAAGAAATCTTCAGGGGCTGAGTGAAGCACTTTGTGCAATTTAAAGCAGGTTTTTCTTTTCCTTTTAGAACACAGGCATTTCCTTAAACACCGCGTTGCTCCTCAAATATAACAAGGGATTTAAAACTCAGACATTTCATTTCCAGTATGTGGAAAGATTCCAAATGCTTTTGTCTGGTACGTTCCTCAGTAGAAGCCCCAAACAGCTCTGCCTCACCCAAATCTTTTTTCCTCCAGCCACCGAATAAATTGTTGATGTCTGCTGTTGTTCCAAGGCTTCTCGACACTGTGCTGCATTACTGATCACAATGTCTTTAACACTCTCTCCTTTGGCAGACTTTGAGCTTGATTCACTCCTTGCATCAAGCAGCATTAATGTGAGCTGACCGCTGAAGTCTGGGTTGATTCATACCCCTCTGAGTGCTGGGGTGAGATGGCTGGGCTGCTGTTGTTATGGTCCAGGCTGTCAGTGATACTGACATGAACCATATGCCTGTTCTTTTCTTGGAGTGGAAAGGAAATTCTGTGCACAGGGAAGTTGAAAGCTTATTGTGTAGGGCTGTATTGAGAAGGTGCTCATCAAATAAGATGTGGGCTGAAAAGGCCTTTCATCTCTCTTCTGCAATGTTTAGTCCAGTGCAGGTTCAAATGGGACGATCTCTCTCCACTTTGCTCTCCCTCTGCTGGAACCAGACTTTGTTTGGATGGGGGAGCATATCCAGCTAAAGAATAATCAGGTTATGCTGAGTTTGTGGTTCATTTTGTACTTACACAAGCACTTGAGGTGGAAATGAAGGGGCAGGGACAGGGCAGAACTTCTTGTTTCAGCAGCCTGACCAGCTTAGGCCAGTCTAGATGGCCTGCAAGCCCATTTGGGCAAAGAGATGGCAAAGCTCACACTGGACTTGACTTTCATCCTTTACTTCCCAGCTCCAGAGCATGTAACTTTTACTGGTGACACCCGTGGTGTCACCAGTAAAAGCATCTGGTGAGAGACATGGCAGTGTGCTGGCCTGCACACTGCATTCCTGTGGGAATGTCCCAGAGAGCATTGCCCATCTCTCCTTCCTCAGTGCCACAGCTCTGGGCTGACTGTCTGTAGCATGTGTGTAATTTGGGCAGAATAAAAAATGTTTTGAAATCTTCCTGGCCAAATCATTTGATGGTGATGATCAGTGCCCAGTGCTGTAGGAGTTGTACTCCTCCAGCACTGCCTGGAAGGAAAATCCCTGTTACTGTGATTAATTTCTTCAGGGGCAGGAGGACCTGATGCCCTGTGGCTAAGTGTGGGACCTCTGGGGTCAGAGAGTAGTTTGAGAACTACCTAGGCCTTATTAGGGCCAACACACCTCAGGTAGGCAAATGAAGGTTAGGAGCAGGGGTTTTTTTGCCACAAAGTGGTAGTGGATTACCAAAGTTGTAATGGTAATTTCTGGGTCAGAGGAGGAATGTGACTGGAGACTTGTTCCTTAAATGGTGGTACAAATTTTCTTAATTGGCTTATGCTGCTGGGTATGTGTCACCCTGCAAAAGACCAGGTATTGCTGTGTGAGGGTGATGAGGGAAACTTGTGCCTCTGAGAAGATGATTTATAATCTGCTTGCATTGATAGTTGGTTCAGGCTGACTGAGTGGCGTGTGCAGCTGCTCCATTTCTGCATCTGATCTGTTCTTAATCCCTAGTGATGGGAGAGAGTTTTCATCCCCTCTCCAAGAAGCTCCACTTGATTGCTCTAATCATCTTGGCATTAGTCTCAGCAATCATACACGCAGGGTGGTAAGTAGCTTCTGACTGTGTCAGTGAGGTTGTCCTTACTGGAACAAATGCAAACTGCAGAGGTGCAGAGCTGCGTCTCTCTCCAGAGGCAGAGTCCTTACAAAAAGCTGGCTTGTCTGCAAGGGCAGTTTTGGAACCTGTGGGATCCCCACCTCTGACTGTTGCCTTGAGCTCTGGGAATAGTGTAGGCTCACAGTTTGGAAGGGCTGTGCAGTCCTTTACCTGTACCTTGATCTTGAAGATACTTGGAGTAATAAATTAAACTTCTCAGCAGCTTTGAGGACTCCTGCCTGTCAGCTTCATCCATGCTGAGTAACAGTGTGCTTGCAGGGGGAGCTGGTAGGAAATGACTTTCTGGTCATTAAGTGAGACAGTGGAATTGGGAAAAAGGAGTTTCACACAGGATATCTGTGAACTGAGACTACAGCATTTCCAGCCGTGGGATGGGTCTCCAGCTCTGCCACGTGGTCTTGCACTGCAGCAGCTCCACTCTCTGGAGCTGCTATTCCTTGGAAAGACTGATATAAGGTCAAGGCTTTTCATCTGACTCGTCTCTGAATTTCACTTGCTTTACAAATTCATGGTCTGCAGTGCTGTGTCTGCATTTCCTCTTGCCATCCATTACCTCCTGCTGCTAACCCTTGCCTGCCCCTTGCTGCTGTGGATGCATACCAGGAGCTGGAGGGCTGCAGCCTCAATCACAACAAAGCTGTGCTTTCCTTCACCTGTTGTATCGTGCAGCCCCAGCTTCTGCTCCACGCTGGGTGGGTGCCCAGGATCAGTCCTCCTGCAGCTGGGGAAGGAATCAGGGAGGGAGGAATGTTTGGAAGGAGTGAGAATGGCGTGTGGCTCGCCACTGCCCGGCCTGGCTGGCAGCATGGTGTGTGTACTGCCTGCCCTGCACTGGAGAGAGGAGAGCAGTGCTGCCCTGTATGGGCTCAGATATATGGACACTCCTCCCTTCTTGCCTGAGATCTGGAGGGGCTTGGGCCTCCTGGCTCAGCAGGCCTGCTCAGGTATCTGGAATATGTTCTAGCCAGTGGGAAAACTCTGGTTCTCTTTCCTAGGCTATGCCCCGGTGTCTGACACGATCATCCTCCTTGGATAACATGATCACTTACCTTGGAGATGGGGAGCACCTCACTTGGAGGTCTGAACCTGTCCCCTCTGCTGAGGGTGGCCACTGTGGGTTTCAGGAAGGCCTGTGTGTGGTCACACTGGTGGTCTCCCTGTGCGGTGCTGTCCTGGGTCCCACAGCAGGGTGAGGGCTGGGAAAAGGATGAGATTCCCCCCCTCTGCAGCAGCCACGTCCCTCACTGGCTGCAGCTCCCATTGCCTCGGTGTGTTGTATAAGTGCAATGCATGCACCTCGAGCTTCTGTATCTTTGAAGCAAAGGACTGAGTATGTTGGAGCAGAAATGGCCACCCTGGGAAAGTGTCACAACCCTGCCATAATTCCCTTTGTCAGCTCCTTGCTGCTTCTGAACCTTGAGCCTTATCTGGTGTCTTGAGTCCAGGTCTGCCTTCATGCTGGAAGGGACATCCAGCCCAAAGTGGCTGCGTGAGAAAGGAACCTGTGGAACCAAAAAAAATGCCTCTAATGAAGAGCTTAGGCATGAAAATCATGATTAAGAAGTGCTAATGAGTCTTGCTCATAACTCCCAGTGGTGAGAGGAGAAAGCCCATGTGTGCAGGCGTGCCCGTGTAGCACTGGGATGGCGGGGGCGAGCTGGAAGCCTTGCCATCTGCTTGCCACTTACAGTATGTCTCTGTGTGCCAGTAGTGTAGGAATCTCTGGTTTGGTGTTTTTCCCCCCTTCTCCAAGGTGTATTTACTGTTTAACTGTAGTAACTCACTGTGTGTAGTAAATGCTGGGTTTCGTCGCCTTGGGATTACCAGTGTGTGATCTCTGAAAGCAAACACACAATCTTAATGAGGTGGGAACTGGAGAGGAAAAAGTCTGTGTGGCAGAGATGACCCCATACCACCTGAACTTGCTGTTCTTATCAGTAATTGCTGACCTGACGTGTATTAAGGACAGTGATATGTCACTTTATGAGCTTTAAACTATGGTTACAACAATGTATGCCCACAGATGCTTTTCTTTGCTCCTTGTCACAGCTGCCCAAATTGCTGGTTCCTGAATTCAAATCTGGATTAATATTCAAATAAACTGCTTCCTCCACTGTGAGAATTATGCTAACTTGTTTTTAGCCATGCTTCCCACTTTAATATCTGCTGACCCCATATTTTGCAGTCTCACTCCTGAAATAAATGGACTTGGGACAAGGCTGTGCCCCCATCCTGCATGGCTGCAGGCTCAGGAGCCAAATAGTTGTGGGGATTAAACATGGATTGAGGGCCTGCCTTCTTAAAATGCTTAGGCACAAGCAGATGTCTTATGAGATTTTGGAAAAATCCTGTTATGTTGCCAGTCTATATCTTTAAGTGTCTTAATGTCATTAAATATTTGGGTCCCAGGTGGTCTTCTAGGTACTGTGCTCTCCCTCCCCAGCAAGCATGCTGCAGACACATGGCAGATGGGAAATTATGCAGCCTGGGATCCTTGTCTCCTTTTATCTTTCTCTTGTGGTAAAGAAGGGCAAAAATTAGACTTGAAATGGCTTCCTGCGGGAGGGAAAACAGCAGAGTCAGTACTGGAACTCTGCTCATCCAAAGTGCCCCATGCTGGGGGGAAAATGGGAAGCATAGGCTTTCTGTGCTGGACTGCCTGCCTGCATAGGGTGGTGTTTGAGGGATTCTGGCAGCTCTGATGGTCAGCCTGCCTCGACCTCTCTGTGCAGGGACGGGGCTGGCTCTGCTGCTGGGGCAGCCCCTGTGGTCAGCAGGAGGACTTTGCCTGATGCTTGAGTTCACGTGGGGCTTAAGCCATCTGTGCTGCCGCGTTGTGTTGCACTAAGCACATGCCTCTGCTCGAATAAATCACTTATCTGCTCTGTGGGGAGCCAAGGCTGTCTAACCTCTTTATCTTTTTTCTTGTGTCCAGCCCTCCGTGCCGCCAGTGCCAAACTACAAACTCTCCATGTCAATCCCAGAATGGCTCCAGGCAATACAGACCTACATGAAGATGCTGCAGTATCCTTCTCGAGTGTGTGTTCTCCGGAAAGAAGGCTGACTTGTGCCTGGCGTGATTTAACAGGGCTTTACTGAAGCTTTAGCTGGTTGCAAGGGCTTGGGATCATTTGGGGGTAAAAGGATGCCTCCAGGGATTTGTGATGGCACCAGCAGCACTGATTGCCATAGCAATCCTCTGGGAGATGTAATTAATTTTAAATTATACTAAAAAAATTTAACTGAAGTGTCATTGGTGGGAATAGAAGTGCTTATTTTGAAGTTGATTTATGAGGATATTATGATCGGATCACGATGCCTGGAGAAATAATATGGCATCTTGTCATAAAGCGACTAAGAGAGAACCAGTATTGTGGCAGACACTTTCTCCCTGTGCCTTGGCAGCCCCTGAGGATTGCTTGTGTGCTCAGTCTGCATGGAATGCTTGTCACTGGAGTGGGGGGCACAAGCAGCTGTCCTGACCCCAAGGTGGGCAGGCTTGCCTGTGATGCAGGAATTGACCAAAGGAATCTCCCTTCCAGGTGTCCCACCTTGCTTGGGGGATTCATCAGCGATCTACACATCTCTCAGGCCTCTCTGCCTCTGTCCCATGCCCAATTCCTGGCTTTCCATTGCTGACAGATCATTTGCTGGCCCAGATACTGCTCTTCTGTTTTCCTTTTTTCCTAAACTCTGCCTTTTTGTCTCTGTGTGTGTGAGGAAACTGTGGGGGTGAGGAATGGTTGCAAAGTCCTGGTAAGGATTAAGAAGGGATATGGGTGGCAGCTGGAAGAACATCCAAAAATAGCAGGCGTGGTTAGCTTGGTGGGGAGTTGTGGTTGGGATCAAGACTGCAGCAGCTGCTGTGGGGAGGGATGCTGGGGCCTGCCTGCTCTGCAGGGGGATGGTGCATTTCCCTTCTTTATGGCAGCCACTTGGCCAGGACAAGAGGCTTGTTGCTGGCTGGGATTGTGCCAGAGAGGATACCGTGTCATACAGAGCTCCAAAAATTACATTATCCCCCACCTCACCTCGTAGTGGTTTTGAAATCCTGCGTCCTGCTACATAGCAGGAGCTGGCCTTAGGCACAGGGTTTGGATCTGTGTTCAGAAAAGCTTCAGAGTGGGCTGGGGAGCAGTGTCTCAGCTTCCTTTGAGGGCTGAAGGAGGATGTGTGCTTTGTGCAGACACCCTGAAAGAGCCTCATGAGTTAGGTTTTGAAGGCAGGAGGGAAAGTAAAGCCTTGTTTATTGAGCACTCTGAACTCTAATTGAAGCCAGTTCAGAGCATCCTGGTGAGAGCTGGAGTTTTTATTTAGGCTATAGTTATACATCCAGCAGCTGTGCTATTTGTGCCTTGCAAGCAACTCTTTGCTTCCACGGGGTCACCTGCTTGTGCTCTGGTATCTGCCTTGGTATCACCAGTTTTACTGGTATGAACATTCTGATGGAAGTAGAATTTGGGTAGTAGGTTAGGAATGAGATTCAACTGGAAAAGTAACCTAGCAAAAGTAAGGGCAGTGTAATTTTTTTTTTTTTTTACAAAACTTTATTGGGTTTTGTGTTTTAGTTTTGTTTTTACTGAGCAGATTGTTTTCCTGGTCTGATTTATTGCATTGCTGCTTGGACAGTAATGCTCAAGGAGTAGGGAAGAGGCTGCTTTTGGTGATGCTGCCGTGTGGCAGCCTGTGCTTCTAGGCAAGTGGTGCTGAGATTTGCTTGACTGTCTGCTGGCATCATTTGTGGTGAACTTTTCTACTACTAGTGTTAGCTGATGACCTTGACTTGCACCTAGCTGGTTGTTTTCATTTCAAGAGCAATGTATTTTTTAGAGAATGGTTTATATTTTCTAAGTATGAATGGATGCACCTACAATGGTTTTGGTTGACAAGTCATGGGTGAGCCATGTGGCTGATGGAGTTAAAAGACTTCTAAAGGAAATCAGTTTTTTCAGACCATGGATTATGTTCATCGGTTTGGGAAGGCTATGAAAGCTTTCTCTTGCCCAAATGGGAGATTTTTTTTCAAACTTGCAGCCTAGTAGTGAATGGGACCTAGTGTCTGTCATTTTAAATGGTCAACCTTAATACTTGACTCTGTACCTAGTGCTGTTAATAAGTCATATAAAAAGACAAGTGAAAAGTTCTGCTTTATTTCACATGCCAAGTGTTTTATATCTGAGAGTCAATGGCATTTCCTGCCCATTTTGTGTTTCAACAGGAACTCAGAACTGAAATTCACTTTTGAGCAGTGTTATTTAATTGCTTGACTGTTCAAGTTCCTTTCCTTTAACAGATGAAATACAGATACAATCACACAGGAACACAGTTCTTCGAGATCAGAAAAACCAGACCTCTAAGTGGGTAAGTGTCCCTGGAACTGGTCTAGTGCCCTTGTCCCTGATCACCTGGTATTTAAACACTGCAGCACCGTGGCATGAGAGGACTGTCTCCTCTGTGCCACATCTCCTCTGGCAGGGCCAAGGCTGCCTCTGTTGTTGTCTTTGTGAGGAGTGTCCCAGCTTGCTGCTGGGTGGCAAATGGACCATAGAGACCAACGAGTGGAAGGGCTGTTCTTGCTCAGCAGCTGTGTGGGAGCTGCTTGGCTGCCGGCCAGAGCTGCGTGCACAGGGGTGGGAAAACTCTCTGATTATTGCTGTTGGGCTGGGAGGGCTGGGCTGTTTGTCTGAAAACTAAGTGAGTCCTGATATTCTGGTTGTGCTGAAATGCCCTTTGCAGGTGCTAGGAAGGGATTAGCTGCACAAAATGCAGCAGGAGTTTTGACATCATGCCATAGTAGTTTTCCCTGGAGGGTCACAATGGACTGTTTAAGATGTGTCCATGCTTCCGCCTTGCTGCTCATCTTGCTGTTCAGTCCATGTGGTGGACTTGTTCTGGCTGGTGATGAGTTGTGCAGTTCCAGTATGACCATGTGCCCAGGCAGCCTGGCAGCAGAGAACTGGGGTCTCTTGCATGTTAGAACTGCATCATGCTTAGGACAGCTCTTTAACAGAACCTAATAAATTAGCAGGTTAGGGCAGGAAGGGTGTTGACAACATTAGGCTTTTATTTTAGGGTGAAATTTAGATAAGCAGACTATAATTACTCCCATAGACTGGTCTGTCTCTAGCTCTTCCCAGATCTCTGTCATTAAACTGATGGTCCCTCTCTCTAAAATTCCAGTTCCCATCTCAGCTTTGTGCTTCAGGTTTTCATCTTGCTGACAGCAATCTTTCTCACCTCCTTTATCTAATGTTCACTGCTCTGGTGGAACTAGTTTAAAACAAATCTTGTGCCTTGAATGATAGATGGGTTTACAGAAGTTTAAACCAATTTTCAAGCTGCTCGCTCATTTTTAAATTTGTCCCATTACTTTTTTCAAAGGATGAAAATGAATTATGCTCAGCACTTACCACTTAAAAGGTCGTTGTCTTCCTGGGCTGGATAAAAGCCTGGCTTATGAGGATGGTGCTCTTTCCTAGAAGGGAACAGATACAATTCTCACAGCTGGAGATGTGCCTGTGGCTTTGAATCATCTCCCAAGTGGAGCCCTTTCCTCTGTTTATCTGCCTTAGTGTTTGCTTGTGGTCTGACTCCTTTTTGCTGCTTCGTACTTCTTGAAATGGGGTGGCAGGACTTCTGTGCAGCTCAGGGTGGTGCCCCTAGAAATGGTCCAACCCCTCAGGGGCTGCCAGCTTTCCAAGCACAGTTGCCTGAATGTGGTGTGTGCTGGATTTAAACAGTGTGAAGTCCTAAGAGCTGTGCTGCTTTGCTCCGGGATTGGGTAGATGGGAGTGCTGGGAGGAGAGGAGCTGTCAGGAGCACGTGTTGCTGCCCAGATCCTGTTGTACTGCTGTAGGGCCCTAACACTTGCCTGGTCTTGGTTTCTCCAGTTTTGAGAGGGAGAATGTATGCAAGGCTGCCTGAAGTTCCTGTCATTTTTATGAAACCAAAATTCCAGTTGTTTTTACGAAACTTACAGTTTCTGGTTTAGATTTCAGATCTTTTAGAATTTACCTGGCCAAGTCAGGAGGATGGGACCAGACACTATTTTCAGTGGTGCCCAGTGACAGGACAAGGAGCAATGGGCAGAAACTCAAAGTTTCGTCTGAGTATGAAGAAAAGAATTTTTACTTTAAGGCTGGCAGAGCACTGGAACTGGCTGCCCGTAGAGGTTATGGAGTCTCCTTCTGTGGAGATATTCAAAACCTACCTGTGCAACCTGCTCCAAATGAACCTGCTTTAGCCAGGAGGGTTGGACTGGTGGTCTCCAGAGATCCCTTCCAACCCCAGCTTCGGTGATTCTCTCTGAACAATGCGTTGATTGCCGTGTAATGTTGAGGTACGAAAACGTCCCTTTCTTTCATCTGGTGTGCAGGCCAGTTTTCATCAAAGCTGGAAAATCACCTACCCCTCCAAGTTTTTTCTTCCTGGGAAGTGTGTTCTACTTTGCAAGAAACCTGCTCCCAGCATGGCAATGACAGGTGTCCTGTGCCAAGGTGACAGGAGCTGCTCTGAGAAATTTCTGTGGTGTGAAAGGCCTCACTTGCTGCAACACAGCGTTTGCAAGTTGGTTGGGCAAGATGCTGAAAGCCTCCAATTGTCACTGGCTCTTGAAAAATGAGGCTGTTCCCAGAGCTTTATTGACACTAAATATATTGCTGATTTCATAATGTGAGGGCTCAAAGCTAATGAAAGTGTTACAAGATCTTTGGCAGCCTCTCTTCAAGACAGCAGTGGCTGGACACAAAGAAGCTGAGCACTAGATGGAATTTGAATATTCATAAATTCATGTGAAAGTGTCCTAAAGCAGCTGGGGCATATTAATGAGTTTTTCTATTATGGAGAGAGGGGTAGATATTGTAGAGATTTACTGCCAGCATCATTGTGATGTATGAGAAAATAAAAATGCGTGGCTGAGCGTAGGAAGAGCATAAATTATCTATAGGAACTCATTAAGGGATATAGTCTTGCTATAACTCAGTATTTACAATCTCTTTAAGAAAAAGTCACTTTTACTATCAACTTAACTTTTAGAGTGCCAGACACCACGTGGACTTGTCTAGACTGCAGACAGCACTTTTGGAAATGCTAGATTTCTGTTGGCATAGCTGTGTGAGTCGGGGTGGCAGAGCTGTGAACCTGTAAACTGTGTGTGCTGTTCTTGTTGTACTGGCAAACTGTGTCTGAAAATGTGCCTGGGTCTCACCTCTCCTGAGCTGGCTGCATTTGCTGAAAATCCAAATTTACGAGTGTAGAATCCAAATCCACGGAAGGAGTGCCTTGCTAATACAGGTATCCTGGGGCAGTGCCCTTCACAGGCTTCATGATGTACCTTTTTGTACTAAATAGGTAAAGGGCACCCTGTGAAATTCAGCTCTGCTGATCCATGTGTGTATGCATGTGATAGGAATGTTTCAGACACCAGTAGGACTGGTTTTCTTTTTCCCATGCAGGATTATGCTGGCTAAACCTCTATTAGACTTTTGTTGGTACCACCAGTCTGATAAAAAATGGTACTTTTGACTGACATAGCCATTCTTTATAAAACTTCCAGGGTTAGATCATGTAAGAGCTTTAGGAAAAAAGCATGTGTCTGGATATCTAGTAATATCTGTAACTATGAATTCAATGTCAATAAGCTGTTACTACTGGGTTTACAAGGAGAGATAAGCCCTCTGGAAGCTTCTGTTCTAGGATGCAGGCGTGAGGCACAATGAGAAACAAATCTCTTTGTCCTCCCCAGAGGATCTGGGGAGGTGCAGTATTGTACTGTTCCCTCCAGTTATGTGCCAGCTGAGCAGGGGGACCTACAACTGAAGCAGAAACTGATGTTCGGGTAGGTTCTGTGGTCTTTGAGGAATTAGAGCCCAGAAGCTGCTCTGTGAGGAGGGAGAGACATTCAGTGGCTGCAGATATAATGTGTAATTGATTGCAGTAAAGGAGTGTGATAGGAGCTGTCATGTGGCAGCAGTGCAACCAAATAACAGGGAAAGGGAGATGGGGAATAATACTGTTTCCACACACCATGTTATTAAGGAACACTGATGGGGCTGTGAAGAAAAATGGGCTCATACCATTTCCAGACAATAGACTGCAGAAGGCATTTGAACATCTGCTGCTCTCTGGCACAAAGGGGAAATGTTACAGATATGGTGTGGTGTTCAGCATGTGGTGGAAGTGCTTTTGCTGTTGAAACACTGTTTTTGAGAAGATTCACAAGATCCCTATCTGCTCTGCTGTTTTATCTCCTTTTGCTCCGGCTGGTGCCTTTTGCTTCTCTCTTAGCTTCATTATCATGAATGAAACTGTCAGGAGCCTTAGAAAAACTTGGGAGAGGGAGATTTTATGGACTTCATGCAAAATTCATGGATCTGTTGCAAGGAGAATTTTGTGGACAAATGTGCTGGAGGATCTCAGTAATAAAAAATTTATTCAGTCTTGTAGGAGTCTTTCTGGTGAAGGTAATGGGGAGCCTCTCCTGAGCATAGTCATCCGTGAAGGGACTCCAGTGTGGTTGGTGCCAGCTGATGGGATCCTCCTGAAAACACTGAAAGAAATTTGAATCAATTAACAAGGAAGTATCACTATCTGGCAATGACTAGGTCTTGAGGGAGGAACGAGCAACCTGTTCCTGTTGGCTGCATTTGTTAGAGGCAGAAGTGTTCACTGTGCTCTGGAATAGTGATCTGTCTGGCAGATGTCAGATAGGGGTGTAAATGCCACAAAGAGGGGAGCTGCAAGGTGCTTGTCTTTGACTGTAGCAGTCTCCCCTGAGTTTCTGGAAGAGATGGGCTGCCCCCAGTGCTCACTGGAGTGTGAGAGAGGTAGACTGTAGGCTGATTCCCAGCTGTCTGATATAAGATTGTAAAGAGTAGCTATACGTGAGGACGCTTCTCAGGTAACTGTTGAGATTTAAAGGAAGTCCCAGAAGCAAACCCTGCTAAGACAGGGAACTGAAATGGTTGATGCTGTTTTTTAATTCTTCTCTGTCTTCTTTAAATCTCCTTTTACAAGTTTAACTGCAGACTTTCTGGTCACTATTAATGTCTGAGACAGTGTGATAAGAATTTAGGAGTGAGGGAAAAGAGGAAAAGGACAAATCAAAGAGCACCTGTAATGAGCTGTTTTCAGATGAGCTGAATGCTCTGTCATTTGCCATAGGTCATTTGCCATAGATCCCTTAGAGAACTGACAAGCAACCTTCAACCATTAATAATTGTGTTAAAGGATGTGGGGAGGGTGGGTGCGGGAAAAGATAGCAGCCTTTGAAAAGAATAAGGGAGAAGATAAGTTTAGGAACTTTGAGTTTATCTGAAGTTCAAGGGAAGGGAAAGGCAACATCAATATTGTTGGGCACAGTTTGTTTCTGAGAATGAGCGTGTAAGAGCTTTTGTCGACAAGGGAGAAGACGTGGATGTAACAACTCCTTGTTTTAGTGTGGCTTTTGACAAGGCCACATCTTATCTCTGCAGATAAGGCAGGGACCTTGAGTCTAAATAAAACTATTTAGTGTAAGGACCCAACTTGGTGAGAGGCAGCACGTAGAAAGGGGCACTTTGCCAATCTTGCCTAGCAGAGGTTGTGAGTTGAGGTGTGCAGTGTCTGTCTTAGCTCAGTTTTTCTGTAGTGGTTGGGTGAGACTAGTTGTTTGCTGATGGATGGTTTGCAGTCCAGGCTGGACAAGGTGACAAGGCTTTGAAAAGTGAAAACTGGGATAATTCAGAGTGATCTCTTGGGCTGGAACAAACAAGATAATTTAGTGAGGGCAAATGCATAGGCGGTTTGGGAATATCCAGCTGTGGAGAGCAAAAGGCTAGTGTTGCAAAGAAGAAGCTGAGCTTTAAAGAACAAAAGAAACCAAAAAAAATTCACCAAAAAAGTCCAGCCAAAAAATCCCCATCTCTAAGAAAAACTTCTCAACCAACCCACAAAAAAACCCCACAAAAAACCACCAGAACCCGATTCATTGTGGGCCAACAGGGAAAGCCAACAGCACTCTGGCTTGGTTGCAAATATGCACTGAAAGATGGATTCAGAAGGAAATTGGTCTGTGTGCTCTGTTGTGGGCTTAGCCAAAGGAGTACAAGAAGTGAGTTGGTTGAAGGGATTCCAAAATTGAAAGAAAAAAACACTGTCCTAAAATCATAACCTAAGGGGGAAGCTTTCAGGGGGAGTGAGTGAAGAATTTAAATAAAAACTGGTGTCTGCTTTCTCATTTTTACAGAGAAGAGGGTTGATTACAGTCTTTTGTATATACAAATATCTGTAGCAAGAGGAGAGATGATGAGTGGTCTCCCTGCCCACTGTGGAGAGCAGAAATAGCTCCTGATTTAATTTGCAAAAAGGGAAGGATTTAGTTTAAACATGAGGGGACCTTCTTAGCTGCAAGGTTAAGTATAGGATAGACTAGCTGGTGGGTTCCCAGGCTTTTGAGAAGCCAGTTGAAAGTAGACTGAAAAATAAACTGTGAGGAGTGATTTAGATTTGGCTTGTGCTACCTTGGGCAGAGCAGTGGTTGGGGATTCTCCAGGGGCTCTGGTTCCAATACAAACACAGGGTTTAAGGCCATGCTTTGACTCAAGCTTGTTAAAAGTGGAAGAAAAACTCTCAGTGGCTCTTGAACTGGGTCATGCACATAAACCCCGAGGTCTGTGCTGTAAATGCAGAGAGAAAGCAAACTGTTTGTAGAGTACTCCCCAGGATTCCAGGGTGGATGTGTGTGGGGGCACAGCCTGCCCCAGAAGTGCTGGTGGATTCTGGTTTGCTGAGCCCTGGTGGTGCTTCCTGAGCGGTGCTGCCCTGGCACAGACCCTCATCACTGTCCTGCTCCATTGGCATCTCTGAGCTGCCAGGTCTCACTGCAGCTCCTGGATGCAGGTGCAGATTGCTGTGTGTGCCTGAGGAAGAGATGCTGCCCCTGCCCCTCAGACTGTGTTAACCAGGCATAGGTCACACCAAATGGCTTGCAGATAAATGGTTTTACAACTTGGCATTTTCCCTCATGATGCACATTCATAATCAGCCTTTTTTCTTTTCTTTTTTTGTTTTGGTCACTCCCATGTGGTTAGACGATAGGAAATTCAATGGATTATCTTGTTTATGGGTACCTCCCGTGCCTCATCTGCCCATAACACTTCTGAGACAGAGACGGGGCTTTGCAGTGGCCGCTGTGGTGACCAGCAGGAATCCTCTGTGGGGGATGAAGGAGCCCCATTGTGTGCCCTCCCCGGGGCTGCTCTGTGCTTCCAGCGGTTCTCTGGGCTTCTGTGCCTGATTGTGAGTGTGGAGGAGGCAGGGAAACTCTAATTAGTCTTCTGTACTGCAGGCAGAGTGTAAGGGGTGGTTGTTTACAAATGAAAAGATAATTTCTAACTTGGATAAATGGGACATGGAATGGCTGTGACAGGCTGTAATAGCAGTGGAAGCTCTGTTGTCACTTGCATTCAACACAAGGTTTAAAATGCATGAGGTGGGTGAATCAGAAAGTGGGGGAAACAGACTCTGATGGTTTCAGATGCATATTTTCATAATCTTCTCTAATACAAGTATTTTTTATAATTTAATGTTGGATGTCCTTAGAGTAGGGATCTGTTTACAAAGCTCTTGGATAAGGATATGGATAGAGAAGACTGCAAAATAAAAGTTATCCTTTGGCTTAGTTTTCAGCTGCACTTTTTTGGGGGGGTGGTTTTTTGGTGTGGCATTGGATGTGACTCTTCTGGCCTTTTTTAGGCTGCTTCCTGTATTTTTTTTTTTCAAACTGTTCAGGATTTCAGGATCTGTTTGTGGAAGGGGGTAGGTTACCTACTAGGTTGGTTAACAGTGCAGTGCCAGTCTGGCATAACAGGTTTCTCAGCTGACCTGAGGTTGCTTGTTGCTTGTCACAGTGTTGTCCCTGTCAAATAATTGTACTCCAGAGGTAGTGTCTAGATTGTAACTAGACTTTGGGAACTTGCAAAATCCTGGGCATGCACAGTTTTCCTGCACTCCTGCAGGAAGTTGTGTGGATTTTGCCACTTTTCCTGTCCGCAGGAGATGTAGAGCAGCAGCAAGACAATAACTCAATTTGCAGGGGTGTGAGGTGTCTGTGTTGGTAGAGCTTTCCGCAGAGCAGGCTTTGATAAAATGGCAATAAATTTTGGTCTGCAGCCATAGCTATGGGATTATGGAGGCATTTGTGGCTTTTAGGGGGCCATGTAACCATCCTCTCTCTCCTGGTTTGTTTGTTTGTTTGTGTTTCCTCCAGAGGAGAGCCAGGGTTATTTTGAAAATAAGCTAAACTCAATCCTTCTCTGGGATTTCCATGATTGCCAGCTCGTGCAGTTCAGCGGGGCTTTGTGTTCCAGTCTGAAGTGATGCTCAGGGAGCTGCTGTGAGAGCAGAGAGGACTGCAGTCCTCCCATCCCCCTTCAGAGGCTGGAAGGCACTGGAATGCCAGATACATATGTATCATATATTTTCTTTCCCAGTCATCCTCCAGGAGTTAACAGGCCTCTGACAAGTCACTGAAGGGGAGAATCAAGTTCACCAGGTCTTGCTGAGATAAGACCTGGAGGTGCCTGGCTCTAGGTCTATGAGAAGACCTTTTGATTCCTGTCAATTGCTCCAGCTGGAAGGACTGAAAACTATTTTGTTTCTGTTCTAGGTTAATGGAGACAGCAAAAGAAATGACCAGGGAGTCCTTACCTATCAAATGCCTTGAAGCAGTTATCCTGGGGATGTATCCTTTCACATGCCTATGACTTTTTCCACTGCAGCTGTGTTGAACATGTTGCCCCTCATGGATGGTGTTTGAGAGGGTTGCAGCCAAAGGTGAGTGCCAGCAGCTTGGGGAGCTGCCCTGGTATTCATCACCAAGTTGCTGAACTGCCTGGGCTTGTAGGTGGGAGTTGGGATGCTGTGTGCCAGTTCACAAGCGTTGTGGTTTGGCCATGCAGACTTTGCCTCCTGCCCTGGTAATCTGCATAATGTCAGGATCTGACCCAAAGTGCCCAGATAAGTACCTGTCTACACAATCCTTGTTTTCTTTGTTAGCATTTCTCTGTTGGTTGTTGTTGGAGCTTGGTGACACCCGAGGAGTGTGGGTTCTGTTTTGTGTTTGTCTGATGTTTATATGGCAAATGGTGTTAGCTTTTGTCTCTGAACCCGCAGCTGTGCTTTGTGCAGAGACGTGTGTGTTACAGTTAAACATCTGAGCTTCCCCTTAACATAATGCTTGCTTCCTACTCAGTCTGCAGTCATTTAGACACTGACTTGCTTCTCCACCCTCTGGTGCTGTCACTGATAAATCAACCTGCTCCATCCTAAAACAGGGCAGGGCAGGGCAGGGCTGCAGGGACAGGTTGTCAGACACATCTTGTCAGAAATGATCAAGTTTCATTTAAAACAAATCCCAACTAAAAATAAGCTCCGAAGCAAACCATCTCCTGGGATGTCTCTGCTGCGTTTTGCTGGCTGCTGCTGCCCCCTCCCGTGGGAGAAGGAGCTGGCAGAGCCTGGCAGGTAGTGCCTGTGAGAATCCATGGCTGCTGGGAGGGGGGAGGGAAGGGGATGGGCTGAGCAATGTATGCCAGGGATAGGCCTCGGGTTCGAGTCAGAGATGGCTCTGGCTGACAGGGTTTCCCCTGGGAATGCTGGCAGGCTCTGCATGCAGCTGGAGGGATTGGGGTCTTGGGGGCTTGATGTCAACAAGAGACTCAAATCCCCTTGAAAGCCCTTCCAGAAGGAGAAATCATAGAATATCCTGAGTTGGAAGGAACCCACAAGAACCATTGAAGTTCAGGCCCTGTGTTGTCCAGATGTTTCTCGAGCTCTGTCAGGCTGCCTGGTGCTGTCACCACTTCCCTGGGGAGCCTGTTCCAGTGCCCAACCATCCTCTGGGTGAAGAACTCTTTCCTAATACCCAACCTAAATCTTCCTGACACAGCTTCAGGCCATTCCCTCAGGTGCTGTCACTGGGCACCACAGAGAAGAGATCAGTGCCTGCTCTTCCTCTTCCCCTCATGAGGAAGTTGTAACTGCCCTCATGTCTGCCCTCAATCTCCTCCATGCTGAACAAGCCAGGTGACCTCAGTCACTCCTTGTATGGCTTCCCCTCAAGGACTATCTTCATTGCCCTCTTTTGGATGCTCTCTAATAGATTTATATCCTTTTTTATATTGTGGATCCCAGAACTGCCCCAGGGAGTTCTCAAGGTGGGGCTGCCCCAGTGCAGAGCAGAGCGGGACAATCCCCTCCCTTGCCCGGCTGGCCATCCTGGGCCTGATGCCCCCCCCAGGACAGGGATGTCCCTCCTGGTTGCCAGGACACTGCTGACTCATGTTCCCTCTCTGTGGTGGTGCTCTCCAGCGCCTCATTCCCCAGTCTGTCCACACAGCTGGGTGTGCCCTGTCCCAGGTGCAGAATCTGGCACTTCCCTTGTTAAACTTCATGTGCTGGTGATTGTCCAACTTTCCAATTTGTCAAGGTCTGTCTGCAGGGCGTCTCTGCCCTTGAGGGACTCAGCAGCTCCTGCCAATTTTATGTCATCAGCAAACTTACTAAGCATACCTTTGAGTCTTGCATCCAAGTAATTTATGACAATGTTGAACCAGCCTTAAAATTGAACCCTGTAGAACCCCACTAGTGAGTGGTTGTCAGCCTGATGCAACCACATTTGCTGTAACCCTTTGTGTCTGACCCTTGAGCCTGTTGCTCACCCTTTGTGTTATGTATTTCTCTAGCTGTGTTCTGAATATTTTGTCCAAGAGAATACTGGGAGAAACAGTATTGAAAGCTTACCTGAAGCCCAAAAAGTTTACATTGACTGATTTCCTTTGAAGTGATGTCAGTGGACCTATTATGCTTGCACTTGTGTCAGGGTTGTGTTGCAAACTATTTGAGGATAGGGAAAATAATCCCCAGGTGGAGCTGATGCTGCCTTGCAGTGTCAATGTGGCTTGCAGTGCTGTATTTCTACCAGTGAACTTGTAGTGGTGTGGTTTTTTTTTGGTTTTATCAGTTTTATGTGTGTATTTGTTCCTTGCTTTTATACTGTTTTTTATAAGTTGTAGTCCGTGTACCCCATGTTTAACCCTTCATGGTTCCCCCGAGTTATAGTTATGTGTCAGTCATCAGTTATATAACTCCTGCGTCCAGTCCATCATTTAGAGGCCTTGCCCTGATGTCTAGAAAGTTCTAGTGAGGGTGTTGAATGATTGGCCAGGATCCAAGGAGTTCCCTCCCTTGCATTATTGATTTGTTCTATTGTCATTTATGTGCAGGGTCACCCCCTCCATACCCCTGACTGGTTTCCCCACTGTACCCTTCCCCCTTTCTCCACCCCCATCCTTAAGGTGTTACACGAGGGAGATCTGTGCTCTCGTGGGCAGACTGTCTGGTGGACACGTGGTCCAGTGTGGGCCTAAAACTCCAGCAGAAGTTCCCCATAAGAGTCCTTCCTTTATTCCTCGCCGTTGCTCAAGCTGCCACTGCGGCAAGGCCCCACAGGATCGGGGAAGTGCCTCAGGATATGGAACCGTCCCTTCACTGCAGCCGGTGTCAGGGCTGGCGAGGCAACACGGGACAGGGGCCCGAGACACACCAGACCACCACATGAACTGATTAATTCCACATATCACGGGAGCAAAGGGTGATCAGTGGCCTACAGATAACCATGATAACCTGAAAGTGTTGTTGCTGGTTTTTCACTTGCCTCAAACCTGACTTGTGGGTTCAGTTTGGTGGTTTTGGGGTGGTTTTTTTTTTTGAGAAGTGAAGGAAGCAAAATAGTCAAATGCTAATTAAAAACCCCAAACATAGGGCAAACTTTTTTTTTTTAAAATTGAGAAGGTTTAGCCAGGGGAGAGTATGGGACAGGCTTTTCTTTCTAGGACTTCTGCTTCCTGTCTTGGAAGTCTCTGAGAGTAGGGGCTGTCTGCTATCTGGTGGTCTAGTAACAGGTGCATTTATCTCAGGTGTGGCTTTTCTCACCTGAGATTCAGGTGGTGGCTCAAGGGAGTCCCTTGCCCCCTGAAAGCTCTCAGCCAGGTTGCAAGAAAGAAGCAGAGTCTTCAAGGTCTTGTTTTCCAAGGATTCTCGTGTTGTTTATTATTTCATATCACAAAATTTTATCTACACCCAGCCGAGATCTGAACAGCGGCTGGGACACGCGGTGACTGACAGCCGATGGGGCGTTGCTTTGCTCTTGTACCGATAACTACGTGTCTATTATTTACAATTACGTGCCAATGCCTATTACCTACACTAAAAGGGTCGTTTCTACTTTGACCCAATCCCCTTAAACTACTTTGTGCCCCCTTCACTACAGAAGATGGATACCAAGGGAGAAGGAGAAGGACTCAGGGTACCGCCCTAAATCCTCCATGTTGTCCCCCATTCTGAGAACCCAAAACTACAAAATTTTCCACCTGGTGATAAGCTACACTACTGTCTGTCACACATTTGTGACTTGTAATTCTTCCCTCAGTGTTGGAAGCTTTTTCTGTGGACTAAAATCAAAGCCTGTGTCTTCCTGGGCTCTGTGCCAGGGTCTCAAACCCCCCTGGACAGACCCCAGACCCTCTTTCTTGGGTCCCAGGCCTCTCTGCCGAGGTCTGTGGCCTTCCAGGGCAACCAGGGGATTGCCCTGGACTCCAACACATTTAAGTTTATAAGATCCAAGAACCCCAGCTATTTTGCTTGAAGAGTGGGTATGCAAAGAGTGTAGCAGTGGTGGGTGGATGAACCACCTGAACTTGTATGTCTGGGAAGTGACTGGTATGGAGCCCGTGCCCATATGGAACCTCATAGTGCTGTGGTGCATGTGCACCATGAGGGTTTTGGGGAACCATCTTTGGCATGGCACGTAGGGAGGTTGGCTGGTTTTTGTCAGCTGTGAGATTTTGATCTTCAGCATTGTCCTCTGGATGCAGACATGGTGAGGCCAGCAGCATTCCAAGCTCAGGTGCTTTCCAGAGAAGATGTGCTTACTTCTCCTGAGTTTCCAGCCAGTGCCTTCACACAGGCCTGAGCTGAGCTGCCCTGTGTGTTTGTTAACCTCTGGTTCCATTCCATTCCATGTCTCTGGAAGTAAGGTACTGCTTGTGTGCTGGCAGGCCTTGGGTGTTGCTTGGATACTGGAAAAGCACGGCCCACTGCAGTGGACCCTCGGTGTGAGCCTTCCTTCAAAGGCTGGCTCGCACAGAGCGGCTCAGCGAGATGTCACTTTAATTGAGCTGCTCCCTGGCTTGTGCAATTGCCTTTTACTGTGTGACTTCTTATAAAATGCCTCTATAATCCCTCTTGGTGCGGAATTAAGTTTTGCATAATTGCCTATGCACTCGGATCTTGAAGCGTTTTTATAGGGCAGCGAGGTAAAGTACTGAGCTACCCTGTCTGCAAACACCAAGGAAGCAGCTGCTCTGAGATGACCAAAAGCTCAGACAGATTTTCCAGTATTATTTTGCAGCAGTCTGCACAGCTCTTTTTGTCTGCGTAGCTGTCTGAACTGGCTTCATATCTCTCTGCTAACATGATCTGCTTGTCAGTGCCTAACCAGAAGCATTCCTCCTGCTGTCTTCCCCAGGGCATTTCTCAGTTCAGTTGTAAATCAGCTGAGTAATGGTGCGTTCAGCCCACTCTTTCTGAGCAAAGATCCAATTGATTTGAGCTCATGAAAGGGAATAGTAAAACAAAAAGTGCCAAGGGAATTTTATCTGCACTGCATTCACTTTATTAAAACGTGGAGAGTGAAATATCAGAGGGGAAAAGGGAGGCTGCACACTGCATCCCTCCTTGGGGAGTTTTGTGGGGCACGTCTGCATTGGCTGAGCATAAATCACTCCTGTTGCCTTCAGCATCCCCCTCCTGGTTCATGTGAGGTAACACTTGGACCTTGGGCAGGGGATTAGAGCCCCTGGTCAATGATATCATTAAACAAGAGAAGAGCAGAAGTGCCTCAGGAGCAAGGAATTATTTAGTAGCTTCTGCACTGTTCCTTGTGTGAATGCAATCAGTGGATGATGTTTATCACCACTGAAGACCTGGGTCAATTCATCTCCTCCAGGCTAGCCGGTACATTTCTGGGCTGGGAGCGAGTGTTTTCAGGAAGGTGGAGAGTTTCTTGCAATCATTGCAGGATATTGATGTCTGTGTAGTGCTCCTCTTTGCCTCCCGCATGCTTGCCTACAGCTTGACCCACTTGCCAACTGAAATATGGGAAGGGAAGATCATGTTGAATATCTACAATCCCTGTGGTGGCTGTGAAGAGCTGGGAGAGAGCTTTTAATTGCTGACATTGTCATGGTCTAATCTTTAGGTAGTCACCTCTCACTGTAGCTGAGCACTGGAGAGAAGGTTTCTCAATCTAAGGGCTGTCACCCTGGCAGTCCTGCTTTGGGAAGCTGAGGCAGCGGCTTGAGTCTTTCCTGCATGGACCCTGGAGCTGCCAGGGGAAACTCTGGGCCCTCTGTGTAGACAACATCCAGATGTGGGCCCAGTAGCACTCTGCCTCACAAAGCAATCCCAAGCCCGTGGGAAATGCTGTCTGACTCCAGCTGGAAACCTCTCTGAGTGTTTATTGCTGGTGGTTGGGGGCCTTCTGAGCAGCTGCTTGGAAAAACAACTCTTCAGGTTTTACTGAAGCCTTATTGATAATTTTGAAGTGTGAGATGTATTTTCCTCCTGCTCCACATGCTGCTCTGTGCTAGCAGCTTCAGCATTGCTGATGAAACTAGAGCTACTTCCTTGTTCCCCAGCCTGCTGCCATCCCTCCAACTCGTTGCTGCCCAGTGGCACTTGCTCATGGCCCCAGCCCATGGGAGTGCTAGGAGAGGGGAGAACCAGACACCCTCTAGTTTTCTGTGCTCATCTTGACCAGACTTCAGCAAAAACACCCTTGCTGGGCTCCTAAGACATGAAGCACTGCCCCTTTTCAGGTAAAATTCCAGCACTTGCTCTTGTTAAACTTTGTGTGGTTGCTGATTGCCCATCTCTCCAATTTGTTGAGGTCTTTCTGCAGCACCTCTCTGCCCTTAAAGGAGTCAACAGCTCTTCTCAGTTTGGTGCTACCCCCAGACTTACTTATTCCCTTGAGTTCTGTGTCCACGTTGTTAATGAAGATGTTGAAGAGACCTGAGCTGAGGATGGAGCCCTGCAGAACCCCTCCAGTGACTGGACTCTGGGCTGATGTTACCAATTCGCTTGGACTCTTCTGTGCCTGACCTGTGAGCTTCTTGTGCTTCTGTTTCTGCCTCTTGCCCCTTGTCCTGTCGGTTGGCATCACTGAGGAGAGCCTGGCTCCATCATCTTGATTGTCATGAAGACCCAGGATTAGGAGGCCACTGAGCTTTGCTGCAGCTGCTTTTGCCCTCTCCTGCTCTGCACTGCTTCTCTATTGTGACATGTAATTCACTCCCTGACTCTCCATCCTGCAGTTCCAGTCCCAGCTCAGAAGTGTGATTACAGCTGCAGCATTGCTGTGTGCTTGCCTTTTGTTTGCCACAATACAGCTCTCCTTGGGCAGAGCAGAAAGGAAAAGCTCTAATAATGATGCATGGACAGAGGGGAAGATCTGATGTGCCTTTCCAGCCCATTTGCTGTGTATTTCATCTCGGATGGGGACTCTCATTAACAGTCCCTCAGCAGAAGCAACCTGTACCTAAAGGTTAATTTCCACAGCGGTTGTTGCTGGGTTATTTGATGGTGGGTAATTTCTGTCCTCAAAAGATTCTTTTACTCCTACTAAGTATTTAATGAGATTAAATTGCAACTTCTCTGAGCCCTCGTGGCAGAAGTGTGTATGTGTGGCGGGTGGCCACCAAAGCTTTGTATGGACTTAACAGAAAGGCGCTTGGGGAGCAGAGTGAAAACCCTTTCATAATGAGGGGGAAAAATAGTGGCGATGTTTGAAAGCTTCATAGGTGTTAATAAAAGATAGTGCTTTTTCACTTGCACAGAGTGATAAATACAATGGGCTTTTGCAAGAATTGATCTGTAGGACACAAATTATTGTAACGTGACTTTGATGTACTCAGGATGCACCTTTTAAGGCCCGAAGCAAGGTGACCTTTTAAATGAGGTGAGTGTGTGCTGAGTTTTCCAGTTGACATAATGGTGCTGGGCCCCATTCTGACCCTGCAGTGTATTTATAATCTTTAATTATACATCATCCACTGGTGGTGGGGTGGAGATATTTTTCTCAGAGAAGCTAGTCCTAAGGCAGCAGGCATCCAGGCAAAGAGAGCTGTTTCTGTTCTGCATAGGTGATGTTGGGGTGGGCTTTGCCAGTCGCTGCAGGGTGTCTGTGTTTGATGGCAGTGGGGCAGGAGGTGGCTGCACGTGGCCTTGGCTGGGTGACACGTGTGTGGTAGGGAGGTCTGAGCTCTGCTGGGCACAGTCTTCCAGACTCATGGTCATACAGCCAGTGACGTGCACCATGAGCTGAGCCCACAGTGTTGTCTGTTCCTTTACCCTCTAACACATTTTCTCCAGGCTGCTAAAGCCGATGACATCTAGCACTGAATGCAGCTAAAGTGTTTGACATGGAACTGAAAGGCTTCCCTGTGGCTGTTCTGAAAGTTCTGTGCCAATGTGGGTTTTTTGCCTGGTTTTGTTTGTTTGTCTGTTTGTGAAACTCCTTGCTCTTGACCTCAGATTCTGCACAGCTCATGAATCTCTTATTAGTTGGTTTCTGCATTTACCCAGAAGCCAAAAGTTTGCATTTGTGAAATTCAACAAACACTGGGTGAAATATCCCCCTGAGAAAATGGCTTAGAGAGAGCTGCTGGAGGCTTTTCATGCTTCCCTGTAGAACAAAGAGGTGAAATGTGGGGTGCAGGCAGGGGTCAGCATCCCAAGGAGTCACACTGGTGGCGAGATGGTGGCATGTCAAGCTGGGCAGAACCAGAACTGAGCCCAAATTGTGTTTTACAGTCTTGATACAAAGGCTTTTTTGTGCTGTCAGTTTCCCAGCAGCTGTCAGGCAGCCGTGCTATGCAGGCAGGGGAGGAAGGCTGGTCACAGTAACATCCCAGGATATCTCAGCTGTGTGGTGGGTCTTGTTTCACTGCTGTTAAATACCTCCTTTTTGGGCACGAGTTAGGGAGAGGAGGGGTTGCTGGTGATTCCCAGAGCAGAATCCTGGACTGAGCAGGTTCCTGCAGCTTCAGTGGGAACTGAGCCCACTCCTCCATCTGTCAGGATGCCCTGACACTGTCCTGGCAGTGCTGCCTTTTGGGCTGGTGTGTTTTGTAGTGGCAGCACCACGACCAACTGACTCAAGGGATAGTTCCAAGGTTACAGCAGGTGCCTCAGGCTGGAGTTGCCCCAGCCTGGAACGTTTTGCTACAGCCTTTTCTGGTCATCCCTCCTCCATCCCCCAGGCATGGGTGGGGGCCTCAGCTGCAGAGGGGATGGCACCTGCTGTCCCAGGGGCCAGGTGCCAGCACGTGGAGCCAGGGTGAGTTTCAGCTGTCCCAAGATTAGCAGCAGGGAGCTGCGTGCAACGTAGGTGTTGACGCAAAGCTGCTCGTGTGAGGGATTCTCAGCTTGTTCTTTCCCTGGCATGGGCCAGCAGCTTCCCAGGGAGGTGACCTGCACGTAGCTCCCCTCTGAGATCACACACTACAGTGCATGGAGCTTGGTCCTGGCCTCTGCACGTGGTGCCTTTGAAATGGCCAGTCAGTGATTACAGGGACAGGGTTTTCTTGTTAAGAGCATTGTTTCTGACCATGCCTCTGTGCTTATCTAATTAATTATTCATCTTGGACTTTCCTTTGGTTCCTCTCAGCAACATGGTACAAGGGTAACATGCTGAAACATTCTGTATGAGGAGTGGCAATGTTGAGGGGCAGTTTGCAGAAGGAAAGGCAGACTGTCACCTTGGGGAGGAATAAATCCGTATTTCTTGGTACTATTTGAAGACATGAGAAAATAAGGCTCAGTAAACTAAGTTGTATCAAACCCTCAAGAAAGGCAGCACCCTTTGGAAATGTGAGGTTGGTGTTGGTATCAAATGGGGAGCTTCCACAGACCTAGGGAGGGTGGCCTCACTTTGGGTTTGCTGACCTGAACAGTGTTGTGGTTTTTATTTTTCCCCTGAGTGTGATTAAGAGTCATGCCCTTCTCCATCTGAACCATTGCATCTTATTTTCCAAGCAGCGAAATGGGCTCTGGCAGCACTGGTGGTATGTGGGCACAGTGAGAACAAGCTTGTGTTTGCACGAAAGCCCTTTGCCCTGGCAGTTAAAAACCCCAAACCCGCTGAAGATGTCTTGCAGGTGCGATTTTACCTGCTGAAGGTGTGTTACGGGTGTGATTGTACTTGCTGAAGGTGTGTTACGGGTGTGATTGTACCTGCTGAAGGTGTGTTACAGGTGTGATTGTACCTGCTGAAGGTGTGTTACAGGCGTGATTGTACCTGCTGAAGGTGTGTTACAGGTGTGATTGTACCTGCTGCTTTCCCAGCACCGTTGTTGCCTTGATGCAGTGCACCCCAGCTACTTAACAAACGGGCAGCCTTCCGTGGAGCGATTCCCCATCAGCTTTAAAACCCACTTCTCAGGGAACTATTTTCATCACGTGGTGCTTGGGATTTACTGCAACGGCCGCTACGGCTCGCTGGGCATGAGCAGGCGATCGGATCTGATGGACAAACCTCTCACGTACCGAACTCTGAGCGACCTCATCTTCGACTTTGAAGACTCCTACAAAAAGTACTTGCATTCAGTCAAAAAAGTCAAAATCGGGTTGTACGTCCCACATGAGCCGCACAGCTTCCAGCCCATCGAGTGGAAACAGCTGGTCCTCAACGTGTCCAAAATGATGCGCACAGAGGTCAGAAAGGAGCTGGAGAAGTTTGCCAGGGATATGAGGATGAAGGTAGGTCTGTGCTTGTGGGTGTTGGGCTCAGGAGGCGGCTGTGCCTTGTCCCATCCTGCAGAGATGGGACTTGCTCTGTGTCAGCCTGAGATCATGCAGGTATCAGCTGTGCTGAGGGGAGTGCTTGCATCTGTCTCGTTGCTGCTTCCCCAGGATTTGGTGTGCTTTCCACCCCTTACAGCTGTTTAGTGGACGGATCTCCCCTTTAGCCTGGGAAACACTTGAACCCATACTTGTCCCTGGCTATCAGGGACCTGTTGCCCAGTTTGCTTTCCTCAATGACTCCAGATGAAGGTGGTTGGGAAGAATCAGCATGGCTAGAGCTGGGAAGAGTGGCCGGTTGCAGGTAGGGGTTTTCCACCTGAGCTGTAGGAGGTGCCATGGCACATCTGTGTCAGTGGTTGCCTCTCCTTGCAGGACATGCCAGGGGGCTGATGTCCACCACCCTCAGCTAAATCACAGAGTAGGTTATGTGGGAAAGGCGAGTAAAGCAACTCCCTGATAGACTGGTGCTTCCCTGCTGGCTGAATAGCTCATTGGGAAACAATGAGGAGACAGGGCAGGCTGCCAGGGCCCTGGAGGGTTTGGCTGCCCTTGGGCATGAGGGGTGTCCCTGACCGTGCCTCTGAGCCTGGCATGGGCAGGAGCTGTTTGTGGTCATGGTGGAAGCAGATTTGGTGCCTGTCCAGCTGGCTGCCAGCAGCGAGAGCAGAGCAGGTGTGTTGCTAAGTATGGGTCTGGCTCTTGTGGAGAGGTATGTGGCCTTGTGTCCAAGTTATTCTGGGCTCTCATCCCCTTCCCTGCTAAAGAACGGCTCCTACGTAGCAGCCACGTGCCCTTTTGGCTGAGGCACCTGCCCCCTTGCCCTGACCTTGGGGTGAGCCTTGCCAGGGGCACTGTAGCCCCTATGTTCTGCTGCCATCTCTCCTGCCCTCCCAAGGAGTTTTGAGGGCCACCTTGTACCATGTTATCACCTTGAGCATATATATGGGCTTGATTACTGATGTAATTAAGTTTGGGTTTTTTCCCTCTCCTCTACTCATGTGCTTTTAACACTATCCAGACAGCAAACAGCTGAAGCAGGCTCGAGTTGAAGAAGTCCATATGGGTGGATGATTTGTGAGTTTTCTACTTGCTTTTGATAGAGGGATCAGCTCTTTGTGTGTGCTGAGCTGTGACACTGGGTCTAGTCCTGGTGAGTGCCTCAGGGCCAAGACCACAGCCCTGAACCCTTGAAGGCTGAAGGCCCTGAACCTGATCTTTCCCTCTAGTTACTACAGAATTCAGAGGGCCTCCATTGTGAGTGGGCTGAGTTTAGAGGATCAGGTCTTTTAAGCAGTCCAGAGTGTGAATGTAATGCTGATGGCCCTCTGACGTTGGAGGGCCTGGAGGCTGGGGGCAGGTTGGAGACCTACTGAAAAGCCTCACTGTCAGAGTTCAGCTGGCAGCCTGAGAAATGGTCAGCTCTGTTTGTTGAGAGAAAAGCTGGAGAGGGCGATTTGGCTGCCTGAGTTTCTTTCAGCTGAGGCTCAAAGCCATTTTTCTTATCTCTTGCTGTTGCCAGCTCTGAAGAAAGGCATGGATGAGACAGTATTCATCTGGGAGCTGAACTGGTGACACCAACTAATTTTTGCAGGGGGCCCCTGAACAGCTATCACATGATAACAGCTTTGAGTTCCTCTTAACCTGGGCAGGGTTTGAATAAACGCCAAGGGACTGAAGGCTCTTTGTGTGCCATCCTTGCTACTGTATGAGGCCCTTTATTTAAAATTTTTATTTGCAGTGAATCATTGCCTGTACTGAAGGCCACTTCCTTCCCTGCCCCCTCTCTCACAGATTCTGAAACCCTCAAGTGCCCATTCTCCGATGAAGGAGAGACCCCGGGGTAAGTCGCTGTCCCCTCGCCGGAGGCAAGGCAGCCCTCAGAGACGGGCCTGCAGGAGAGATAAATCGTGAGTATTCCTGCCACCGGCCCTGCTGGGGCACAAGGGGAGGGTGCTGAGGTCACTGTGCTGTATGTGCTCACTGGCACATACAGGAAAACTGCACCAGGTACCTTAGTTACCAGAGAGGGTCCGGAAGCTTCTGGCACTGCTTTTTGTCCTGGCATTGCTGTGTTTCCTGCTGCCTGATGGCCCCTCCTTGCAGGGTCCTTGGACTGTGCAGCTCACAGAGACAGTGGAAAAGTAAACTTGTCTTTCCAAAGTGACAACATCACTTGAATTGTATTCTTTGATTTTAATCAGCTTAAAAAAAAAACAAACCAGGCCACTTTCCATGTGTGTTGTAGCTGTGTGGGGAAGGATGGATGCAATATCTCTAAATGGATAAAACTGCTTCCAGATCCACAGGCCTTTTACAGCCACTGGCAATTCAGACTGCCCTACCTTAGATGTGGAAGAGCTGAGTTCTAGCTGTAGTGCTCTGTGCCAGGAAGCTGACAACTGTGAAAGCCTATACGTAACCCAGATTAGTCACATATTTATGATCATTGCTTTTTAAATAGGCTCCCAGACTACTGTCTCAGCACTTATTTATTTTAAAGCAGCTAACAAAGACATTAGACTAACCTTCTAAAGATAACTTCAAGATACATTAGCAGCAGATGATTTTGCAGCAAGCTTTTGTTTTTATATGTTCATTCACACTCAGTCCACGATGCTGTACTTTGGGCTTCGTCACTGAGAGCTCCTTGTTTAGTGCATAGATAATTATAGTTGTAATGGGCTCAGCTGCTTCAGGCTTCTTTACCTCCTAGATTCTCTTTGAGGAACAGTTTCATTTTTGAGTTTCTGATAGTGCTTCTGCAGTTGCTGGAGTAGATCAAGTATTTCTGGAGAGGAGTGAGTGTCATTGGGCCTGGGGACTCTCCAGTTGAGGTGGTTTCCTGAAAGAGCTACCGGGCATGTGGCTGCTCTGCAGTGACTGATCTCTCCTTGGCAGCCTTGATTTTCCAGGACAGAAAGACAGGGAGTGTACAGATGGCTTAGCAATGGCTTCAACACCTGTTACCTGCTCAGTGGTTCTGCTGTTGCTCTGTATCAAGGGCAAATTATATATAACTCTAAAATAAACCCTGGGTCACTGTGATAGAAGATGCAGGACCCAGACACAGTGATGAGCTGTGAGCCCTGAAGGGGGAATGGCATCCCCTGCTCAGGGATGAGCTGAATGACACATCCCAGCACAAGCAGTGGTTGACATAAGGTGAAAAACACAACAGGAGAAATGGGGTATTCTTTTCTCCATAGTGATGGATCTGAGAACCTGATGGAGTGGGAGGCCTCTGTGTTGCACACAGAATAGGAGAGAGTCAGGTTTGGTAGGCTTTAGGCTGGAATTCTAGCTAAAGAATGGCTGTGGTTATCAACACTGTGTTTTGTTTCTTTGTGGATCTCTTACTCACGTGCTGTAATTACAGCTTTCTTGAGCTTGCTGGGGAGGGGGAGAGAAGTATTTTGCTCCAGTGTGAGCCGGCAGGGGCTGAATAACACATTCATTTGAAAGGCTTCACCTGCTGATGGCAAGCTGTTATTACAGCCCGGGTTTCATCAACAGTAAAATTTTATGGACCTGTTGGGAGAAATCTCCCACTGAAGGATACGTGGAATGGTGAACTAGAGTGTCTTGGCTTGATTGTCTCTGGAGGACAAAGGATGAAACTGTGCTTAAGGATGGAAGAGGATTTCACAGCCACAAACCTTTAACTTCTTATCCTTGTTGCTTCAAGTTTATTAGGTAAATGTTAGTGGTAGCTGCCAGCAAGCCCACGATAGCCTTTTAGCCTGGAAATGCAAGGCACGTGGGGCACATTGCAGCACAGGTGGCGATGCAATACCCAGTACATGGAGGCTGGTATGTAGTCAAATTCCAGCTTGTTAACTGAGCTATGCAGCAGTCCATGTGCTCTTAGTCCACAGCTGGTGCGATCCTGCATGAATACAGAGGATATAGATAGGGTAG
The DNA here is from genome assembly GCA_008694505.1 of Cyanoderma ruficeps. Lineage (NCBI taxonomy): Eukaryota > Metazoa > Chordata > Aves > Passeriformes > Timaliidae > Cyanoderma > Cyanoderma ruficeps. The sequence continues at coordinate 9,723,435 of VZDJ01007749.1, read as the reverse complement.
TGTGAATCTCTGCTAGGTCTGAAGCTTTACTGTGTCCACTTGCCCATCCTCTGAAGTCCCAAGGCAGAAAGGTGCAGTAAATTGCTGACCTGTGGTGGAACAGGCAGTGCAGTGTTTCGTCCTCACCAGGAGTGCTGCAGCTGGAGGGGTTTGAGAGAGTTGCTATGAGTTTGGAAGGGACGGTCATGCAGTTGCCTGGAGAATCTCTGCTCCTGAATGTCAGCTCACCAGATCTATTTCCTTTCAATTTCATGTTGAGGCTTAAACATGCATGCTCTGTGAGTGGCATGGCAACACTGGCCTTGTGTGCTTCCAGCCCAGTATAGCTGCCGAAAGGGAGATTCTGCTAGTCTGTTTTATCAGGATGTACAAGGGGGCAGGATTACATTAGGATGTGTAAAATCAGGCAGCTCCAGTGCAGACAGCTCAGGAATACTTTGTGGACACAGCTTGCCCACCTGCTTGGGACAGGAGGTGTGATCTGATGGGCCAGTAAAACAGAGGCCCCTTGCCTCAGAGAGCGCATTTGGCATAAGGTCATTTGCCAGCCAAGGGGAATGGGATCTGTAGTGCCTCTGGTCCAAGTCTTGTCTTCTCCTGAAACTTATGGAGGACAGTCTGTTTGCAGCTAAAAGCTAAAGACAATTGTGGATGGGTGGAAATGGGCACATCACCATGGGTGTACAGTGACTCCCCATCTCTCTTGGATAATCAGAGAAGGTACTACCATCCAGGCATGCTTTAATTAAAACCACATTGTGACCTTAATTAAAGGGAGGGTGAAAAATGTGTGAAGAGGATCCCTAAATTGGAGAGAGGGAGGAAGGAAGGACACTGGAAATTTCGTACAGTGCATCTCTTGCTGGTCTGACTCCTACGCAAGCTCTGAGGGATGCAGCTTGTAGCTTGTTTACTGGTTAGTCAAATCCCATCTGCTCTGAAGGAATAATGTGGAAAAATGCAAACTATCTTACAGTGATTTCTTTAAGTGTGATCCCTTCCTGCAAGTGAGAGAGACCAGTGAAGACTCCTTCACTTCTGTGAAGTGCTTAAACTGAGACAAACGTGAGGCATGGTGCAGGGCAGTACTGCAGTGAGGATGGTGGGGTTACTATGAGAGGTGCTTAGATAAGTGACAAAGTAACAGGTTTCATTCACTGTGCTGTTAGGTAGAAGAGCATTAGCTGTCCATAGCAATGTCCCCAGCTCTCAAATGCTGTGCAGATTCTTAGCAGGGATCTGGTGTTAGCAGTTCTGCTCTTAAAAAGAAAAAATAAAAAAAATCCTTGATCAATCAAAGAATTAAAAAGTATTTCAGAGGCTCTGTTGCACACATGTATGTGTGAGGTATACACCCCCAGTTCTTGGGGCTGCAGCAGTACATCTCTTCCCTGGTGTGTGCCACAGGCAGGGCTGGGCTTTCCCTGGTTTCCAGCCTGCCTGTGGCACTGCTGCCTGCCCTGAGCTGCTCCAGCAGGAAGGGGCTGGCAGCCTGCAGCGGGCAGATAAGTGCCAGCCTGGCTATGCAGACTCAGGAGTCACATCTGCTGCAGAGTGAGCAAAGAGTAAGCACACAGAGCTGGAAGCCAGGACTGAGGAGCTGAAAGCACTGGAGCCATGATCGGCCTCCCATTGTACTTCTGGGGCTTTAGCTGTGTTTCTGCAGGGAAGCAGACGTGCTACTGTAGGGTACTAGAGAAATGTGTGCTTTAAACAATGTCTGTCTTTAGAAAAGCAAACAGACGGCTTAGTGTGAAAACAGCCAAGAGCCTGCAATAAGCTCTCAGATTAGACACCTCCACAGACTATAAATCAGCTGGATAGTTTTGGTTTGACAACTTCGTTGCAGGAGCTTTTCCTTTGCTTGCTAAAAAGAGACTGATAGCTCAAGGTTTTCTTTGGTGCAGGCTGTTGGAATACTTAAATGGCCTAACAGCATCCATGTGTGTGTGATTAGTCGGGTGAATGGTATCAGAATGTTGGATGCCAGCAGACTGAAGGGAGTCCACTCTGTGTTTGGTGGGCTGCAGCCCTTCACACAGACCCAGCCAGGAGGAAGGGGCAGGCTGAGAGAGCCAACATGTGGTGGCCATGTGCTGCCTGTTTGCTCTCAGCTGTCTCAGCTTTATTCCAAAAGCTGGAGTCCTGCTCTGGGGTAGATGAAAGGTGGGGTGTGTCTAGTTTTAGCTACTCATTTAGGCCCTCTCTCAAGTCAGGAGGAGGGGGTGCTTCAGGCTCCCATCCTGGATCCCAGCATGGCACAGCTTGTCCTTCACTGGTGAGTGGCTTCAGAGGCAACACACAGATAGCTCTATCATAGTAGTTCCTGCAGCAGATTTTCCTGCAGGGCTTTGTTAAGCTGACAGCATTAGCTGTGTCCAGCCCTCCTCTGAGGCAAGCTTTTCCCTGTGTGGCTGCTGTGCCGTGCGGGATCTCTGGTCAGCAGCGCCCTCTTCCCTCCCCTGTGCGCAGGCCGGCGGTGCGCGACAAGAAAGGAGACCTGGCGACACTCAACGAGGTGGGCTACCAGCTGCGCATCTGACTCCGCCACGGCACCCACTCCAGAGGGCTTCCCGCTGCTGCCGCTGCACTTTACCTGCACTCCCTCGGAAGGAAAAAGGAATGGGACTGTTTATTAACTTACATACTCTCACAATAAAAGTTTGACTTAGAAAATAGGGGGTAATTTTTTTTGGTGGCAGTATTTATTTATAGAAAAGGCATCAGTGAAGAGAACCTAAAATTAGATTTGCCAGGATATGAGATTTTTTTTTCTCTCCCATCATGTAGCAGGTGACTCCAGTGGTGTGAGTTTCTTCAAATATAATTTCCCTGTACAAGTGTTAATTGAACTTGGCCTTGTGCTAGGTGGTAGCATTGGAATAACTAATGAATCATATTCTTAGTATTAAGATGTGCTGGGGTGCAGTGCAATTAAAAGAATTCGTATTCACTAATAATCTTTAATTCAGCAATAAAAGCAAGCGGCGCAGAAGTGGCATAAGTTTTTAAAGTATCAATATTACCTCACTAGACTTAATAGATATGCAAAACTGTCAGTATTATTGTTTTCTAACTAATTTGTACTGTTTCCCAGCATTGCTGGGAGTATCAAAACAGCACTGGATGTTTTACTGCCACCTGTATTATTATTTTCTGCATGTTGCCGAAAGATGTTAAGTAATAGTAATAATGCAAGTGTATTCTTAACACTGACATCTTGTTAGGCAAGATACCAGGTTTGAGGTTTTTTAAATGATGATAATTGATGAACAATGAATTTTTAAACTTTCATAATTTTTTTTATACTTTTGTCTCAAGCTTTTAGTCTTTCTGAACTACTCCGCTGAAGCACAAAACATAGAGATTGCTGTTTTGTAGAGACAAGTCAGCTTTTTTCTCATACATGTAATACCTGGAATAATGGAAAAACTGTGGGAATTCCTAACCTGAGTCTATGTGCTTTTTCTCTCCACATTCATGTGCAAATTTGAACCTTGTCTTGGAAAGGCTGAGCAGTCTTGGTGATGCCTTGACACCTTGTATTCAATCAGGCACGGCAGGCCAAAGTTCCGCTGTGCTGTGCAGGGCGTTTTCCTACATGTGTTGTAGTAACAACTGTTTAGTCAATCTTGAATAAGTATGGCTGAAACAGATGAAAATCAAGCTTGTCTGCTTCCTCCCTGCTCAGTTGTTTTGTTGTAAGACTTGGCTGAGGACCTGTGATGGACAGCAGTGTTCTCAAGTGACATGGTAAGACTTGCTGGGGTCCACCATTCAACTTAGTGAAGTTCTCGGGAAGCATTTGAGTGCTGCATTCCTGGAAATGTTTTATTAGGTGCCTAAATATAAACTGGATTATTGTACATATCCAGCCTCTACCCTTTGTGCTGTGCTCATAGATGATGCTGCCATGGGCCTGGTGTACCTCCCCTCCTGGGGCACTTACTTTTTTGGGATCTCGATGAAGATGGATGCTGTTACAGACTGACGGTAATGCTTATTCGAATGGAATGATTTAAGCTCCTAGAAAGTTTTATCAGCCAGAAAATGAATGAATACAGAAGGGAAGAATTGTTTGTACACAGACCTCATTGCTCAAAAAACTGAATTTCACCTGCCTAGACAGGAAGAAAAGGCCAAGACCCAGCAACCTTCTACAGCCAGTGAAAGGCTTTCTACTAATTAAGACTTCAGAAACTCTAGAAAGAAAATTTTTCAAAAGTGTGACACTTCTTTATCCAAGTTTACCATATCAATAACAGGAAGGCCTTTTCCATCCCTCTTTCTCTATGACTTTTCTACTCCTGTGTTCACAGTAAGGGATTTTTTGGTTAAGGAGTGAAGCTAGAGAGGGAAATACTCTTTTGGTAAAAAAATTTTGTGTAATTTGATGTCAGCTGCAGAGTTTTGGTTTCAAACTTTGTGCTGCCCAGTGTCTGGTGACCTAAACAATTTTTTTATAACTTCTCATGGATAAAATGATGTGGAAAAACTTTTGATCAGCTGTATCATATAGCACAATGTTATCTGATATGTTGCAAGTTTTTTCTATGAAACCATGGTTTATTTCAGCTCAAATAATGGCTGTATATAGTTTCTACATTTGTCCGGCACAATTTATTTTCTCATACTGAAGCTTTTTAATGCTGTAGAGGTGTGTTGACAAATTGCTTTTGGTTCTTGTTTAAAGTTCTGCTGAAATATTCTCTTGAAACTTGCTTATGATGGCATTTGTCTTAAGTGTGGTTCAAGTGACAGCAAAGTGGTCAAATAGTATAGAAAAACATGCATGACTTTTTGGGCTTTTTCTCATCACTTGTATATTGTATATGCACAGCATGAAACGTCAATAAAAGTATCATGGTAGTCTTTTTTTTTAATGACTTACTTGTCTTTTTGTCCTTGCTCTTAACAAGGGTTGCTACAACTGAACAATATTTTTAGCAGTAATCTGTTACCTCTATCTAAGTATGCTGGCATCTATGAGATTACTCAGATGCTTGAAACCAGCCAGCATCCAGGATCAAACAGGTTGTCATCCTCAGCATCAACCTGAATGTTATGAGGTAGAAGAAAGATCTTTAGTTACAAGTACCTGTGACAAAAGTAGCCCCCTCCAAATTCTCAGCAATGTAAGCTGAATGTTTTGGCAGGTGGTCATATTTTATAATGGAACACTGAGGAACTTCTTTGATTCAATGGGCTCTGTGGTTACTACCACTCTACTTCCCGCATTATTCTTCAAGAACGAAGTAATTGCAATTGTCTGCAGTCAGGGAAAGGAAACACAGATGAAAATTCCACAACTTGTTTTGGGAGACAGATGTGTCTGAATGGGTGCAGGTTTTCCAGCACTACAGTGAAAGACAAATCTGTTACTTCAAAGTTGTTTCTACGTTCACATCCATGTGTAGTTTGACCAAGTTACAAGGTTTGTTTCCAGCCCCTCTGTTTCCTATTCAGGCAGTCTGGTGTTCTTTTAATTACTGTGTAAACTGTATTTTGCACAGGATTTCTGAGTGCATAATGACAGTAAATATACAATCTTGTTCATTTAATACCTCAGGATCTGGCATTTTTAATACAAAATAGAAAACACCCCACCCTGTCACTGGTTGTTCAATATGTATAAAACCTCAAGATGTCAAGGGCTAATAGATCAATTCAGTTTCCTGTGATGTGCTCATTAAGCTTAGCATTATTTCAGATATTTTAAAAAATATTTCAGTGAATAGTACCTCTATTTAAGCCCTTAGAATTTTAAGCAGCAAATTCTTAAAGCATAAACATTTGCCTACACGCCTTTCTTCTTTGGAAGTTCCATCTTGCAGCCTCTGCACTGAGACCACTGAGTAAATTCCTTTGCAGAAGTGTTGATGGAAGTGTCCACCGAGCACATTTGTAGTACAACATTATTTTCAACTCATTATAAAATGCTGTAGGCACACAAACACGTTCCCCTTTGCTTGAAGAAACACACAGTTTTCAGAATAGTCCTTTTTACTGTGATTTACAATAAAAATCATTTACAACATAGCCATGAAAAATAATGCCATTTTGAGTCTGGCACAGATGTTTTCCTTTATCAAAGAGCTAACGTAAAATCTTCTTCTCCCTAGAAGACTTCAGAAAGTAAATGAAACAGCTTTTTTTTTTAAAAAAAGGGAAGTCCCTTTAGAAAGTCTACTTTACACAACACTAACAAATCAGCATGCGGGTAAGCATATTTAAACCGGACCAGCAGTGCTTGAATGAACCTTTAAAAAAATAATAATCCCATGAAGAGACAAGGTAAAAGGGAACTTTACCTACACCAAAAGTCCTTTGGATATTACCGTTCAATAAGCCTGAACTCTGCTAGCAGTGGCAGGTGGTCAGAAGAGTTCTTTTCATTGGGAAGACCATTAACAGTCCAAAGGTCTTTCTCTGTTAGAAGTGCCAGCCTGCCAAGAAGTTTCAGACCTCCACAAAAAGAATCCTCTGCTCCTGTTAGAATAAACAAACCAAAAGGAAATGTTCATCAGTGTGGGCTAAATATCACACATTCATACGGATGTAGAAGGAGGAAAACAGTATGGCAGCAATAATCCAAAGCAAAATCACCTGTAAGATGGTTCAGAAAATCTTTTATGGCTCTCAGAGTAGAGTTTCATCAGTAGAACTCAAAGTATTCAGAAGGACACTATATTGCAGAGGGGTAAATAGAAGTAAAAAGGAAAATGCATTTATTTGTTTGTTGTAACTTCTGTGAAAAAGCCTCATATAATCCAGTCCACTACTTTAGACAACAGCATTGCTAAACAGAGCTGACACTTGCGAAGTCAAGTATCTTTTTAGAGTTACTGGTTCACATTTTATTTCTGTATGCTCAAGCATACAATTCCCCAGCAGGCAGGTCATACAGATACTTTTGGTCATAAGGATGAAGGTATTGTAGCTTTCTATTCCCTTTCCAGCTGTTCACCATAAGAAAGGGATCTCCATTATCTCCTGCTACCTATTCCTGTAACTACCTAAGAAACCCACCCCCACCTCCCTTCCCCAGATGAAACACCACACTGCTCGTGCCAGAGCATGGAACATGACTCAAGCCTTGAAATTACCACACAATTACACAGAATGGTTTGGGTTGGAAGGGATCTTAGGGACTGTCTCATTCCAACCTCCTTGCCATGGGCAAGGGACACTTTTCACTAGACCAGGTTGCTCAGAGCTCCACGCAGTCTGACCTTGGATGCTTCCAGGGATGGGGCAGTACTGGTCCCAATACTGATCCCTGAGGAATGCCACCTGCCTCACCTGGACGTTGAGCCATTGATGGCAACTGTTTGTTTCCAGCCAAATCATGGTGTGGTGCAGCCACCAAATCCATCTCTCCAGCTGTTGGCAGGACTGTGTCAAATGCCTTGCACAAGTCCAGGTAGATGGCATCAGTTGTTCTTCCCTTTTCCACAATTGCTGTAACCCTGCCACTGAAGGCCACTAGATTTGTCAGGCACAATTTGCCCATCATCAAAGAGCAACCAGCTATTTCAGGTGGAGAAATTTCACTGAGATCCTTCCATGATGTGTAAAATTTACATTTCCTGAGCTATGTATTCAAGTTAGACAACTGCTCAGCAACTCTGCCTACTGCTTTCAGGGTGCAGAGATGATACTGGGCAAGGTGAGTGCTTTCAGGAGCAGCACAAACTGCCACTGTAACTTTTGACAGAAGTACTTTCTGTGTGAAAGTTCTCAACAAATCCAGAACTTCCTGGCTGAACCTGATACTGGCTTCCCAGGAGATACTTTAAAGGACTACCCAGCAACTGTTGAACTCAGCAGCTTCATCCTTTGCCATCTGCCAGCTTTCCAGCCCTTTAACAACCCAGCAGCTGTTTGCTGCTCTAAAGAAAAGCTTTTTTACTGCAAAGATCTCTTGGCAGCTCTGGAGCACATGCCCACCGGGTCTTGAGACGAATTTATCACTTGGGACAGCACCGGCTTATCTACAAAGGCACATCCTATTGCCACAGAGAGCTGGGTGTGCATGCAGTGATTAGTGTGACTCAGCAAAATTGTGCCCTGCAGGACTCAGGTCCTGAACCCTGATTGCAGGAAATCCTCAATACCAAACCACATATTTGGCCAAACATGACAGAATAAAGCATGAATATTTTAAAATAAAACCCTTTAAATGGACAAAAAAAAAAATCAGCGAGCCTAGATCACATTCAAAATTCACTTGTACAGACTTTGGCAACTTGAAATACAGAGGCCCAGGTCATTAGAAAACTGAAAATCCAAACCATGGCTTAATTTCTAAGAGCTCATGAATAAAAACTGTACTAGTTTAAAGTAGTTGGAAAATTCAAGTTTGGTTCCATTCTGTGCTCTGATGTGGGAACAATCTATTTGAAAAACAACTGCAAAAAGAAAAAAGTGCTGTATCTCTGCTGGAGTAATGATGGTGCAAAAAATATATCAACAAGTGAATTAAAATTAAATTTTGTGCAGGGATGCATTCTGCAATCACACAGCACTTTATTAAATCACATGGCATTCAGAAGTCATTTAAATACTTCCCATATTGTGGGAAGGCTTTTGTATTTGCCATTTTACATTAAGGCAGCATTTACTGTGCATGTTATGACAAATGAGACTTTCGTGAATCAACTCAATGAATTTTAACAATCTAGTCTCAAGTTATGAGAGATGAAGGTGGTGTTTTCATTCCACATACTGAAATCAATGGTAATTTATAAAAATCAGTTGCACTCTACAATCAGTGGGAGCAGGAATGGAATCCAGGTTTCTTTGCTTCTGTTCTGCAGAGACATTTAGGTGCTAGCACTGCACTGATGTTTATGGCATAAAACTCAGATCTTATGAGGGCACGGAAAGCAAACTGCTCAGAAACACACACGGAACGAGTCCCAGAGCAGTAAAGCACGATACCCATACACACTGTGATACCCATCGCGAAATTCCCACAGAGGTACCGCGACTTTCTTGCACCATCTGGTGACTTTCAGCTGCAACTGCAAACCGGAGAGTGACAGCTGGGCCTGTGCCAGTGACCGTGCTCAGAGCAAAGGCCACTGTTACTCGACAGAAATTACTGCAAAACAAGCTAAGAAGTAAATTGTCAGGAAACGGTTTGTTTCTCAGTTTTAATGCACATCACGACTTGCTGTTCCCCATTGTTTTGATCAGATGTGTGGGAATACTGCCTTGCTGTAGGTCAGGCCTGCATCACTGACAGCAGTATTTCTCAGGTATTGCTGTATGACAGCAGCATTTCTCTTCCACTGCAGCTTTCCCGTACCTCCAGCTTGTCTCCATGCTGAGACAGGAGCTACAGAAATGTTCATTCAGATGAAAATATTTGCCCTGTGTGGCACTACAAGCCCAGCTGTGGTGAGCTGACAAGGGCAGCCACGTTTCTCAGGTAACAGCTGACATTGAAAGCACTACTACGAACCTCTGAGGTACCACATGGATGAAGTTATCACTACACTTCTCTTACAACAGCCAACAACTATTCTTGCTTAGCATTTATGAAAATTAGAAGTTGCTTTATTACCTGGCTGGGCAGCAGTATCATCGTTTGCTGCAGAGTAGAAAATATAATCCACAGTGACAGCACTCCGGGAGTGACAAGTTGTCACTTCTGGTACCCCAGTTTCAGGGAAGTAATGGGAATAGACTGAAGACAATTTAAAATGGTGGCGCAGTTTCGAGGACAACCTAAAGAGACATCAAAGAAAAGAATTTTATTTTCTTACATTACCAAGAAGAAATAAGCAAAGAAGAAATACCAAATGGTTCCTGGTTACAAACAAAATGAATTATCTGGATATGCAAACTAGTGTTTCTCTCCTGCAAGCCACCCCATAGCCTTTTGTGTGAGGAGCCTAAAACTGAAGGCAAAATGCAGGCAGCATTCTCAAGTAAAAGAGCTGATCAGAACTGGCTTAACTGACACTTTAATTATAGAGAGCTTTCAACTCCATATTCATTCTGTAAGCATTCACATGTCCTCAACTCAGCAGTCTCCCCCTGACACGCAGGCAGAAATGTCCATGAAAGCAGCTCATATGAAAGCAACAGAACACAAATTCATCTAACCAGGCCCTTCAGCATAAACAGAAATTCAGATTTTTAGAGGCTTTTTCCTCCCCCAAGCTAGAGGTATCAAGCTTCCAAGTTAGGCTATGCTTATGTCTTTTTTTCACTCGGGCTCCCATTTTCTGTCTCCCCTTCATTTATCTGTTCCTCTTCAGTTCAGCCCATCTTGTCTTACCTGTCTTTTCAATCTCCAAAGCAAACTGCAAAACGGCACCCTTCAGCTAAAGAACTGTCTCTCAGACATTTGCTTCCATTATCTCTGCAAAGCATCCATCCCTCAGCTATACCTGCCTCATCTTGCATTTTAAACCTGGGCTGCAATGTGTTCTAGTTAAAACCCAAGCAATTAAAAAAAAAAAAAAATCAGGATGTTACATTGCCTGATTCAGAGCAGAGACAAACATACCAGTTGGTACAACACAGACAAGTAGTAATTTCTGCTTTTGTTATGTGACATCCCTTTTAAGATGAGAGGGAAAAAAAACTGCAAGAAGCATTCAGTGTGCTGTGGATTTAAACTGTAGCATAGGGCTTCCTGTTTGTTATCTACTTCTCTCAGAAATGCCATGACATCTTTTTCATCACCAAGAATCACCAAGAGTTCTAATATGACTATCTGCAGTGATACCAAGATCTTATTTCTGGTAAGAAATGGCTGATTTGGAGCCTGACATCCCATACATACATTTAGGGCAATTTCCTTCTATGCCTTACTTTATATACCTTTACCAGTTTGGTAAATGCAAATATATTCTTGCTTTCAAAAAGCAGTTACATTTTCCTCCTCAGCATTCTAGCCATGGCTTCCTCCTTCTGAGTGAAAATTGTATTACCAAATCCATAATAGCCCCCATTTCTCAGACTCAAAGAACTTAAATTCTCCCATAGAACTCATGACAAGGAAGATTTTATGACCTTTCCAGTCCCTTTCCCTCCTTCATCCCAGTTTCACACTGTATTATAGGATTTTACTACATCCATAAACCAGTGTATCAAAAACAATAAAAAGAGAGAAGTGCCAATACTTTTAGCAGCTGCACAACACTGGTTTATTTTTTTCCTCTCCCTCTTTTAGAAACATGGCTTCTGCAACTGGACTGAAGTTCACATGTTTCTTGCAATGTCCCTACAGAGAATGATGTTCTGTTTATGTCAAGAAGTGACAAAAAAAAATGCCAGAAGCATTCTTTTAATAAGCAGACAGAAAGTACCCTCTAAACAGCACTAACACCTCAGCCCTGCATTCTGAAAAAACATCTGCAAGTTCCTGAAAGGACACACATTCCATTATTGCCAGTTCTTATCAGCCTTTTGCTGATTTGCTGTCTGATCAGCCTTTTCATGTTTAAATGAACAATGATGTTTTTGCCATAAGGGCAGACTGGGTTGGGTGATCACCAGGTACCCACAGCTGGAATCGGATATAAATTTGGTCTTAAACCAAAACCAATCCCCAAGTAACCAGCCAAGGGCTTCCATATTTTCCCCCAATACATACTTTTCAGATGCTATTACAATCTTCTGAGTGTTATCTGGTTCTGCTGCTTCCAATTTTTCTCCTGCAAAATAAAAATAAATTCAATTTACATTTAAAATAGAATATAAGTGAGACCACTACTGAAGAGCTACAGGGAAAAAAAAAAGTATCTTTAAGTACACTTATTTTTTGTACCAGGCAAGAAAGATACAATTCACCAAGCTGGATTAAATTCTTCTGTTCCATTAGTAACATCCCCTCTAAAGACTTTTTTTATATTATGTCCCATTCACTTGAAATTATTTTTTCTGTCAAAGAAGAAAACAGTGGATGAACTCATCCTCAGCAAGGAATCACTTGCTTTTCCCAACTGTTCCAGGAAGTGCCAACACTATAATTCATAAACACTGAGGCAGAATGCAGGTTCACACTGTGCCCATGTGCTGCACTCGTTCACCTCCCTCTTCCCAGTCACAGCACAGCTGGGTTTCAGGATGCAAACACAGGAGTTTGAACATTACACACCAACTCCTGAAGGGAAATTTCTACCTATTATCTTGTAAAGATTCAAATTTGTAAAGTTTATGTGAATAAATCACTTTATACTCTAATGAGCCCAACAAGGAAGTTGTGCAAGCTCAAGACTCACTGTTTTTCTCCCACTAAAACAGAAGGTAGTTTTCAGTACTAGCTGAATTATACTTTCAAAGGCTCACAAAAATGAATTAATCCAAATACTGACCTGCATTTTCTTCCTTTTGTTGGTGTTTTATTTCGTATACACAGTTTTGTGAAATACCTAATTTTTTTGGCCAAATTGGAATAGATAAGATTCTTTGTCCCCTTGGAAACTGTTCTTGTCCAGAGACCTGAGAAAGACAACACAAGCTTTTTTCATACAGAAATCTGATTAAAAAAAAACCCCACCAAACCAACCTGAAATAGGGGAGCATTTTTTGTAAAGTTTAAAGAAAAAGAAAAAGGCACAGCCCCTTTGAATAACTCTTTTATAATGAGTCAAATCTCTGTAAAAATAACACCCTTTATGTATATCCACTCTGTTTATCCTTAGCAAGTTCTTCGCAGGTACCCAATTTTTCCAGATGGTTCTTGTGACACTGAGACACTTCCAAGGACACTTATAGCAATGTGACAGCACTGGCTCGGCATACAGAGCTACCCAGCACAGCTCCAGGATGCTGATCCTTCTGGGAGCAAGTCAAATGGGGGCTTGAATCAAGTCCCCACTAGCAAAGAACATCCAGCAGGGCTATTTTATTGTCATGTTTTCTCATTTTATGTAGTCCAGTCACTCCTATTATATAGCACGTGGCACATCCAACAGCTGCATACAAGAGCTCACAACAAGACATCTTTTAACATGAAACAGTTGAGGTTCAGCACCTAATTGCAGCTTTGCTTTTACAATTATGTAGCCACCAAGTTTATCTGCAGTAAGAGTCACCTTCCCACAGAGCACACAGTAGGTTTCTGATTAAGTGGTAATTTTATCCTGCTTAAAAGCTGGGACACTTAAACACAGTGATAAAATCATCCAAACACAGTGATGCAATCATCCTGTGGATTTACTACATTTCAGGAATGATTGCTGGTGAGTTTTTCCTTTCAGAATGCTGGGAGAGGATACCATATTCCCTAAGGCACAGCTAATATATCCAAGCTTATTTAACTGCAGTAACTTTTGCTTTGCAGGCTGCAGACAGGGCACTAAGAGAGGCACTGCAATGGAAACAATCACAGCAGCACTCATATATTTCTCTTTAATCAGCATTAACCATTTTTTGGTGAGAAGTGAGAAGCACAGCCTACCTTCCCTATAGCAAGTCCTTCATAATTTAACTTTCCTTCCTTTATAAATCTGTACAATGGAGAGCCAGGAACGGAATTGAAGTCCCCACAGATGATAACTGGGCAGAAGGAGCCATCCTTCTGAGGGGCAACACTGGCAATCTCTGCCAGGAGCATTGCAAGCTGGGTCAGTTTGATGTCCCCTCTCCTTGGGTTGTACAGCAGGTGTGTATTGGCAATACAGATGGCAGCATTGGCTTTACAGTGAAACCTGGGCTGCAGCAGCAACACCAGTCCAACGTTGTCCCTGTCCAAGAGTGGGATATCACGGCGAAAAAATTCCACAGGGTTTGAGGAAATCAGGCTGAATTTGGAAGTTTTGAAGCAAATGGCACAGCCATCAGGTTTTCTGCCTGTCCTCATTTTATACTCACACTGATACCCTGCAAGAAAGGCAATTAAGAACATAAAATACTGTTGTATAAATAGAGATTTTAAAACAATAAAAATCAGAAAAATCTCATGCTGCTTTTCTGTCAACAGTCAACCCCCAGTCTGAAGTACCAAAGTCTGTTTGGAGTTCACAGAGACTCATGTCCACTTTCCTTTCTGCCCTAATCTGAGCTGAAGGGAGGCAGGACAGGAAGCCCGGTCCAATACCTTTTGCAATGTATAAACATCTATTTACTTTAAGATATCAGTCATATTCTTATCTCCTCATCTGGAAAAAAACCCCCAAAACAAAACAACAAAGAAACCCCCACAAGGCACATAAAAGTGGCCTTGTGCAGTGAAGTTTTTTTCTGGATGTTACAAGAATGGTTTAGGAGTAACACCAGTGAAGCATTACCAATCAAAAGCCTTAATCACGCTAAGTCATTAGTCAATGTCTAAAATTATTCATGGAACAAAGGTCTCAACCATATTTACATAAGTATGCAATTATCCAGTGAGCAGCAAGTGGCAAGCTTTCACCAAGGAAACAGAGACACTTATCAAATGACAGCACTGGAGTTCAAACAAGTCCATCTAGAAACAGCGATTTGTCAATTTCTTCATTTTATGTAGAGGTGATTTAAACAAAATTTAAAGAAGACCTTATCTATGTAAGGGGAAAAAAAAATAGATCTTGAAACAGTATCTAGTTTTTGCCATTTTTAAATGTTCTCTGCCCTGCCCAGACCATATGAATTCATGAAGTACAGCCTTACTGAAGTAGTGAGCTCACACCAGTGCTGGAACAGGGGATTCCCATTCCTCTCTCCCAGATTCAGGCCATGTTGCTCCTGCCACTTGTTGTGACACTTACTGCTAACTCAGTAAGCCAACAGAAAACTAACCCAGAAAAATAAGATTAGTCTGAATAGTATTCTGCTGCACTGGTGGATTTCACTAGTGAGTGCCAGAACTAGCCCAGGATAAGGGGCAGGACACACACCTGGAAGCTATGGATGGGGAAAGAAAGAGCTAAAGCAGGCTCCAGATCCTCTTGTACAGCAGCTAGAAGCTCACTTGCCCCCACAAGCCTGGCCTCACAGTGTTGTTTCGTGTTTCAAGTGGATTTCAGTCAGCACTGCCATTACTCTCTCCTTTGCAAACACTCAGTTCTGGGAGCTAGACTACCTCAACCACCCAAAAAAGAAAAAAGTATCAGTCCAGTGCTGTTCCTTTGCCATGTTCTCCTGCATCAGACAAGAACCAGTGCCAGGATGGAAGCAGGGCCCTGGGACTGGAAGGTGGTGCAGGGAACAAAAGATTTAGATCAGTTTAAAGCACCATGGAATCAACCCTCAGCAACATGTTCCTTCCATAAAATCACATGAGGGATAGTGACAAGACACTCTATTCAGACTGACTGACAGCACTTGTGTAAAAACCTAATGAATATATACTGACCATGGAAAACATTTAGTGCTGATATTTGAAAGGTTTCAAGGCAGAAAAAACATGCCCTTGAAGAGCTACCCATCAGAAACACTAATAAAAAGGATTAAGGTACTTTGGAGACAGCATTTGATGAATTTATAAAAGAGGATACACAACATGGTTGCATGTGATGGCAAAAGACTTGATTCTCAATCTATGAGGGTTTTTTTGAGGAAACTAGTACTGAGTTCTCAAAGGGTAACAAGTTACCCTTGCAGGGGAGAAGACAATGTATTGGTCCTAAGAGTTTCATCATACCCAGGGATTCCAAACTTGACTTGATCTCTGTCCTATAGTGGTCTTCTTGGACTTCTTGTAAGCAGAGCACCTAAGGCAAAGGTTTACAATTAAAATATATTAGTAAATGCATCAAAATGTCACCACAGAATATCTCTGTTGGCCAGTCTGTACATTAAAAAAAACAAACTCAGAAGCTTTTTGCCTCCATACTCCCACAAAAGAATTCACTCTTCTGTAGAAAATGCTCCATAAGGTTATGAAGAAGGCCCCAATTCCTCCCACCCTTTTTCAGACAGACATTTTCAGAGGTGAGATTAAATTCCATCAAAATAGTAACTTGCTACTACATTCTCAGCAGTTCAGGGGAAGGCTCAGGGAGAGGGGCTGAAGAGGCAAATGGCCTACTAGAGTGGAAAACAGGCTTCAATATTCTAAGAACCTGAACCAAAGATCAAACTGAAAATATTAATTTAAGAGAGTTCACAGAATCACAGAGTATTTTGAGTTGGCATGGACCCACAAGAACCATTGAGTCCAACTCAGGCTGTGAGCATCTCTAGCCTTCCCCCAGCACACTGCAGTAACACAGATTTACAACCACCACTGGGATAAAGGACTGAGTCCCCAAGGGGGAACAGGTTACCCCTGCTTGCTCAACTGCAGCAACATATCCACTTGCCCAGCTGACATTAGCTCATTCAAGGTCTCAAGGGAGAGTCAAATCTCAAGCAATATTCACTTGAAGTTACAGTTCCAACCAATGAAAAAGTTAAAAATCTATGTCCTTTAGCAAGAAATTTCTCTGTGGAAAGGGCACCTGCATGTACCAGGGTGTGACAGCAGCTGCTCCTCTCAGAAAGCTCTCCAAGGTACCTCATTGTAAAGATACATGCATACAGGATGTATACATTTATTAAGAAGAACTGAAGAGCTTGAAGGGGACCTTAATTTCCAGATTCCTGGCTATGTACTAACATAACTGCATTTTTCAAATAGTACAAGGCTGGTTTTCTGTGGCTTCCCTAATACAACTACTTTTTTTTCAGTACTGTTTTCTGACACAAACAGGATGGATTCTATCACTGAACTTTTGTTGGTCTGAACAACGACTGAAGCAAAATTTTACTGACTTGACTTCCTGATTAAGACTTACAATAATTTATGTGTCCTCAAAAACAAACAACAAACTCTACTGCCAACCAAAACCACAGCAGTGTTTTTTCAGACCCCAGTACAGAGTAACAGAATTTGTTACTTTGCTTTATCAGTTCTTAAAAAATATCTACATGTTCATTTTCTACTCACATCTGCATCCAGCTCTTTGATTTCTTGTAGGATGTTGGGAAATCTGTATGTCCAGAATAGCAATCGCTGCCTGCAGTGTTTGTACAGGTGAGAGTTGCCTTCCAACAAACTCTGTGAGAGAATATTGTAGGACATGACTGTAAAATCAAATGTCGCCTCACTTCCTGCACTGCTTTGGTCAGATCTTTTATTTTTAGCAATTTTCATTGTTTTACTCTGCTGACAGAAATATTCCCAGTGTCTTTTGATGGTTCCTGTTAAAAGCACATGAAGCAGAAAAAAGTTACGTTATGGACCACATGACTTCTTACTGCTCTTGGTCATCATTCTACTGACAGCTATTTGTCTTTCAAATCTTCTAAATAATTCTAAAAGCTTATTCAATTAGCAGTGATTCAGACCCTCTGTTTAAGATGGATTTTATATAAAAATCAGTAAGAAAACAAACAACCTCAAAACCACCAGCATTATATACCCTGGATTTCAACTGCTTTCAGACTGGGGAACTGGCACGTTCTAAGGAGATTGTTGCAATCAGATTACACCCCCTGCTCCTGCAGAAGGGCTGCCAAATTGGTGAGCCAAATCCAGTCTGCTGGGAGTCTTACACTGCCTTGTGCCACTGCCTCCTCAGCAGAGATGGTGCATGCCAGTCTGGGATACACTCCTTAGGGCAGCACATGGGCACCTCATTGATCTCTGTATCCATGACCAACAAAGGGTTAGGAACCCATCAGTCACCTCTAGCCCATGTACAGTCTGTAAAACTCAGCCATAAGCTGCAACAGGGTATACTACAGTAGACTCAAAACAAATAATGAACCCAATTTTCCTCAGTGAGTTGAAAAATCAAGAAATTATTAAGCCTCAGAATTACCAAGAACTTCTGAAAAAGCTTCCTTCACCTTTCTGCTATTTTTAATTTCATACTTACTATTAGTAGGAAAATTCATAATAACATATCTGCCCATCCTTAAGCATCCAATTACTTTTTAAGAAATTTATTTCTCCACTTAAAAACTCACAGAGATGCTTTTCACCCTTTTGTATCTGACCTCTTCTGAGAGCAAGCTGAGGTCCAGTTACCTGTGCTAACAATGAGTGGCAGACTGCAGCTACAGCTGTTACCATCTGTCCTGGGTAGTAATTTTCATTGCTCTGCTTAGATTATTCAGGTCTTTACAGTGTTTGCAATGAATACAGCAAGTCTTTAAGTTCTGTTTCTGTGGTGGGAGAGCAGCCACATTGCTCCTCAGCAGTATCTTTAATTAGCATCACCTTACAAAGGGTGACTGGGAAGGACCACAATGCCAACCATGCTCTCAGATAAAGGGTTGTCAAGCAGGGTCAAGAGAGGACTCAGTAATTAAGCCATGAAGCAAAGTCCTTTCTTTTGGTTCCTGAAAATCAATATGATGTTTCTAAGCCTTATGGGTATTTGTGTCTAAAAATCCCTTTGGGATGCTGATAGCATCCATTGCCCTTTTTAGTCATAATAGAATTTCCAGTTTATTTTGCTAAGAAAGTGATTTATGCACGAGGGCAACAATTTTGACCGTGTCCTTCTATTGGTCTCACACTAGACAAAACTGTAAATATACACAAGACTCAGTAAAATATTTGGATACTATGTACAAGATTGTATCTCTATTAAGCCAACACAGATACTTTGAAGTTTCATGGAAGTTTGTTACTGAGCCCAGTAGACAACTGCACTTCTTCCTGTATTTATCTGGATTAGCACACGTGCTGCTTGCCCTGTCAGAGGTGATCTGACACAAAACTCGCTAACATGCCAGTGGCGGAATACAGCTGTAAGAATAAAATCACACAACCACACTGGAAGCAAGCACCATTAAAACCTCAGTCCATTAATTCTCAGTTTTCTAGGTCACAAATAACTCAACTGGTCTGGAAAGAAACCAGTTCAGGTCCAGTAGTGTTTATGAGCTCAGGCAGAGCACAAGGAATGAAGTTATACAATTGCCAGCCCTGCTCAGCCCTACAGCAAGTCAGCCAAATCTTTTTGCTTTTTAGAGCTTCCAAGTTAACAGACATGACCTGGTGACAGAGACATGAGAGAGCTGCCTGAACCAAGCTCAGGACTCCCCAGCTTGGGCAATCCCTCACACAACTGACTGTTCTACTGCCAAGTGCAGTGAACCTAGTTCTGGTAGACTGTTTGACAGCACAAAATATAGTTTTGCAGACTAAACAGCATTACAAAACTGGACCATTTTTAAGACACATTTTCCTGAGAGGGGTGCCAAGAAAAACAGTAACTCAAAAGGAGCAGGCACTGCTGCTCACAACTCTAACTCATTTGGTGTATTTAGCATTAAAAATAAACACAGAAAATGAGCAAAGAGCATCTTCTACCTTTCTTGCTGCCACATTTTTCTTCATTCTGTGCTACAGAAAGACAAGACACTTCCTTCTGATTAGACAAGTTTGTTTCTTGTTCAGGAGCTGAAGTATCATCCTGGCCACTGAGTCTCCTCTTCTTTGTCAATGGTTCTTCTCCCTCAGATTTCATACTGGGGTTGGGCAGGTGAAAGCAACAACTTTGTGTGTAGTTATCAAGATGCCAATTAGAGTTCTGAAATTGTCTCCAAGGTCCAAAAAATGGAGGGAATCTCCAGTTTGCTGAAAAATCAGCTGGAATAGGGAGTGGAAACGAGGCCCAGGGAGGATAGTGTCCGGCCCATCTCATACAGCTGGAAACTGGGCTGTTGAAGGTGAGTATCTGGGAGCCACTCCAGTGGGTGATCCAGTCTCTGCCCAGCCTCTGCACATGGCGGGGCAGCATGGGGTGTCTACCAAAAAAGCACAAGTTTCATTACTGGCACACAACTACATCTGCCTGTAGAAAGCTGTGAACACAAAGTCATCCTGGTCAGGACTTACACATGATATTCTTTCTCTACAAGTTAATGCATACAAGATATTCAAACACTTATGAACAAGGTATTTAAACATTTATCTAAATGATATGCAAGATGGGACTTAACAAAGTTATCTTGCATTCTTTTCTCCTCCTCAGATCTACAAGTGCCATTTAGTGTCCAAACCCTATCCATCTCAGTAACTATTTACAATTTACTTTCTGCCTTGTTCAATTCAAGTGTCAGATCTTTCAAGCGATCAGAGGAAGGACCTTTACAAAAGGTCATTTTTGCATGCTGCATTAACTTTATCATAAGGCTATTTGTAATGAGTGAGAAAACCACTTTCCTGCAAGCAGTCAGAACTTTGTTTGGAAAGCCGTTGATTTGGCTCAGATCCCAATGCCAACACGACAGGGAAATAAAGGTACTAAGTCTCAAGGCATCACTAGCACCAGCTTAAGATTAAATCTGTATTCTTATTTCTTTTCCAGGAGAGCAAACCACAGCTCAGCAACTAAAGCCGTGAAAAAAAGGTGGGCTTTTGGGGTTTTTTTTCCCTTTAGAGAAAGAAAGAAATCTGTCTCTCAACAAAATCACGGGAAGGAAGGCTGTGTGACAATAATATCTCAGCCTTCTCATGATTTAAATAAGGTGTATTTTGAGCTTATAAGCAAAAGATAACAAAGCTTGGTATGCCTGAAGTTGCACTGAAGTGTGAACCTTCCAGATGCCATTCAGCAAATACAGAATCACTGAATCACAGAACACGCTGAGATGGAAGGGACCCGCAAGGATCATTGAGTCCAACTCCCGGCCCTGCACAGGACAGCCCAAGATTCACACCATGCGCCTGAAAGCATCGTCCAAAGGTTTCTTGAACTGTCAGGCCACCTTGCTGCTGTGACCACTTCGCCGGGGAGCCTGTTCCAGGGCCCAGCCACCCTCTGGGTGAAGAACCTTTTCCTAATATCCAGCCTTAACCGGCTCTGACACAACCTCAGGACATTCCCTTGGATCTTGTCACTGGGCACCGCAGAGATCAGTGCCTGCCCCTCCTCTTCCTTTCTAAGAAAATTGTAGACTGAGGTCTCTCCTCAGTCTCCTCCAGGATAAAAATTACCTCGACTGCTCCTCATATGGACTCCCCTCAAGGCCCTTCACCATCTTCCCTGCCCTCCTTTGGACACCTTCTAATCGCTAATACACCTTTGAGCAAAACACCCTTGTCCTGAAATGACCCTTTTCCGCCACAACGCACCAGATGTATTCCGGCAGACACAAAACCAAAACACTCCCGCGGACACCACAGCATTACTATGGGAGCAAAAAGAGGCATCGCTCCTTTACAAAAACCCCCTGAAACACTTGCTTTGCAGAAAAGCACTGAGAAACTGCTCCCTCCTAAACCCCGGCCCCGCAGCACCCGGGCCCCGGCAGCAGAACGCCCCACGCCGCGCTGTGCTGTGCTCTGTTTACCGCGGCCCTGCTCGGCCTAATGGCGGGCATTTAACAGCAGCGCCCCCAGCCCCGGTTACCTCCCGGCGGGGCCTGGCCCCGGTACCGGCCCCGCGCAGCCCCGGCGCCCCCCGAGGGGGTCAGCCCAGGGCAGCGCCAGCTCCGGCCGCCGCGCTCCAGCCGCCCCGCCGCCGCCACCGCCTCATACCCCGCACGGGCTGGGACCGCGCCGCGCCCTCCCGTTCGCTGCTGGGACTTGTAGTCCGAGGGCCGGGCCCGCGGCCATGTTTAGTCCGGGCAGCCGACGCCGAGGCCCGGCCGCCATCTCGGCCCCGGGCGGGTGACGCCCCCGAGCCCGCGCTCCCCGCGGGGCCGCGCCCGGCCCGCGCCCGCTCCGGAGCGCCGCAACAGAGGCTCGTCGGCAGCCTGACTGCGGGCTTTTGGAGCGTTTAAACGGAGGGAACACTGTGTTCGTGCAGTAGTGTCTTCATCCAGAGGGTGGTCGGGCACTGGAAAAGGCTCCCCAGAGCAGTGGTCACAGCACCAAGCCTGGCAGAATTCAAGAGGCATTTGGACAGCGCTCTCAGGCACATGGTGTGACCCTCGAGGATGTCCTGTGCTGGGCCAGCGGTTGGACTCTGATGATCCTTGTGGGTCCCTTCCAACTCAGCATATTCTGTGATAGCTTCCCTACATGGTCTTCTCCCTGGGATCACCGTGTGTTCCTGCAGAGTCAAAGGGGCTGAGAAAGAGTTGCCCTATATTTCAAGGTGCCTTAGTGTATTTCAAGGGCAGCAGCACCATGCTTTGTGTTTCCATTAAAAAAAAAACCCAAAACAAACAAAACAAGCCCCACTCACCCAAGCAAGTATTCCAGCATTTTCAGGTTTTAAAATGCAGCTGAAGGTGCTCTGCTAAGGAGACCTGCCCATCCTGCACACCCACTGCTGCTTACCAGATGCAGAAACAATCCCGTTTCTGCCGATGTTGCTCGAATAAGCACTTAAAACGCTTTCTTGAGGTCTTCTGAGGACACGGGAAATGCTGGCCCTGTTTACTGTAAGGAAACATAGCACAATGCATACGAAAGACTATACTGCTGAATAGTGCAGATGTTGTGCAAGAACTGGAATCAAGTAAAACACTGTTTCTCTGCATTCCTTTTATATCTGTCGTAAGAGTGGCTCTAAATAACATTTGAAGTTTTCCCAGGAGTGGTAGAGAAGACTGGAATTGAAATAATGCAGTGATGAGCACGCTAGTGAGGTAATGTGTCAGATCCACTTTGGGTTTCCCATTTCTTGGACGCAAGTTACTGGTGAAAGGTAAAAATACCCATCCATTTTCTGTTAGTTTCTTCACCATATGAGAGTGAAACTACTAGCCCCATAACTCATGTGTAGTCAAGGATCTCCCAACTGCATTTTCAAGACCATCTTGTTTTGGTGATTTGTTCTTTTTTGAATTTTTGTATTCTTATCTTTTAGATGTATTTCTAGGATGGAAGACAGTAACCCATAGCTATAGCAACAACAATTGCTGTTATTTCTAGGAGCAGAATCTACACATAACATGCAGTTATTTTCTGTATTTTGACCCAAATTGATCTGTCACTTCAAGGGTTTTTACATAGTAGTAATCTCAGTAGTGATGCTGTAAAAAAAGAAATCACAAAAGCTTTGGATTATAATGAAAATGAAGATGCGCTGAAAAGCATGGAAGTTGTGTAATAGACAAAACAGGAGAAAAAGACTAACCTATTAATATGATGCAAATTGTTTCACATCTCAGTGTTGCTGATTTTCCCACCTTGACCTAGAGATGTCTCAATAAGCCAGTTAACACTTAGTTGTGGATTTTTTTATTCTCATCTAATTACTATTTTGTGTTGGCTATACCATGTGAAAAGATATTTTGCAGAATAAGGTATCTCCAAATTCTGGTTTGTAAGTAGAAGCCAAATTATTTTATGAGTCATTTGAGCTTTTGAAACTCCCTAGTGAATGGAGGCTACTGACTCACTGAGGGATGCTTTGATTGATTGCGCTGCACATAAGAACAGCCACGGTGGCTCAGATCAATGGTCCACTGAGCTCAGTTTCCTGCTTTCTAAACGTGGTTAGCAGCAGATGCCTAGAAATGTGCAGGGGCTGGGCAAACTTCAAATGAACACTCTCCCTGCCTCTTGCTGTTTTCAGTTCCATGCATTTCCTAAGCCTGATGTGTTTGTCTCTTTAGTTACCCACTGACTCTCTTCCCCAGTACTTGAATTTGCAAACTTTTGATAACTTATGGAATTTCCATTAAGTTCTATGTACCAGCGTAAGATGTAAAAGACAAGTTCTTCCCCTCTCAGAAGATAAATGAGAATGACAAGTGAGCTAACAACCAATTTTCTCTTTCTTCCCTCTTCCTTAAGAAAATGTTCCTCAAAGGAGAGGCATTTGCTTACTATGAACTTCAGTACAAGAGACTCTCCTCTTTCACAAAGACATGCAGTTAAGTATTGTCAAATACTTTATGTCAAAAACCTGCATGAGAGCAGAGATATTCATAACCTGGTAAGGAAAACCTGGCTTTTTAACATCTACAATTAAATGAATGAAAGCACAGTGATTTAAAAAAAAAATCGAATCAGTTTATATAATCCGAGGTGTGAAATCTACATTGGTACAGACCCCGCTACAGACGAGAAATTGAAGGTAGTCTTACAAAAGGACAAGGTTTTGTGACACACAGTTGCGCTCCTTAGAACTGAAGCAATGGTCCATAAACCCTGGAGGTTTTCCTAACACCGAAGTGTTCCACAGACCTGTGCACGCACGAGATCCCATCCACAGGGAGAAATCCAGGTGCAGCTTAAAGAACCCGGAGAAGACACAACACACGGAACATGGTGACTCGATAACCACCAAACTTGCCTTTCTGGCAGCATTCCTCTTTAAAATCCGTGAGTCATTTCTGCGTTACAGGCCTATGGATTTAGGGCAGCATAGCTTAAAATAGCCCACGGCAGACGCTGGGAGCGGCGTACCAGGGGCTCATCACGGATTTGTAGGGGCCACGGGCGCCTGTGTGAGCGAGCGAGGGGCTCGGCGGTCAGTCCCCGCCAAGTGTAAATCCCCCAGGGCCGTGCCCTGGCAGAACACCTGGAACGGAGCTGCCGCGTTTGGGCCGCGACACCTCGGCCTCATCCCTGCGGAGCGGACTTTCAGCCTCCGGGAAAGCCCGCGAGCCGGGGATCCCGGCACCCGAGCATCCCGCGGCGGCCGGGCGGGGCTCCCCGGGCCGGGCCCCCGGTACCGCCCGGGCGGGGCGGGGCGTTCCCGGGCGCCGCTTCCGCCTGTGCCGGGCGGCGCGGCGGGGGCAGCAGCAGGATGCTGAGCCCGCGGGAGCGCGGCGCCGACCTGGCCCGCTTCTACACCGTGACTGAGCCGCGCCGCCACCCCCGCGGCCACACCGTCTACAAGGTCACGGCGCGGGTGAGTCGGCGGCCGCCGCCCAGCCCCTCGCCCCCGCGGCTCCCCGCGCCCGGCCTGCCCCGCATTCGGGCTGTAAAGAGCGCCCGCGGCTGCCGTGCCCGGCCGCGACGTGGAAGCCCCTGTGAGGGATACGGGTGGCAGAGAGGGAGGGAGGGAGNGGGAGGGAGGGAGGGAGGGAGGGGAAGGGTAGGTGGAACGCAGCGGCCACTCCCGTGCCGAGCCCCGGTCTCCTCCTGCAAACTTCTAGGCTCGCAACGTTTTAATGGCCTCAGACGCGCTTTGCAATTGACTCTCAGTTTCCTTGCTGTGCGTTGCAGGGCATGCGAGAGTAGCTTAAAGGCAAACAGCTCCTTCTCTTTTTTCCCCCGTTCTTCCGCCCCGGCTCTCGTGGATAGGTTGCAGTGGGATCGCCCAGCGTTGCTGGCAGCCCCGCAGCGCGGCGCGCTCGGGAGGAGCCGGGAGGGAGCGGAGAGCGGGGGCCGTGCCCGCCCACGCCGGCAGCACCGGGCGGCCCGAGCCGCGCAGGGAGCCTGAGCCTGCCCACGAGGGTCCGGCCCGGGCGGGCACTGCGCTCCGGGTCCGTCAGGCCTAGCACGACGAGCAGGAAAGCTGCTGCAGATGTTGGGAGAGCTGCTGTGGTGGTGCCTTTGATGAAAGCTCCGTCTGTTCTCCTAGGGAAATTCTTTGCTTTCTTTTCCACTTTCCCATTAAACCAAAAAAGGGAGGCGAGTAAGTAAATATGTGGAGATAGGTTCAAGAGGAGTGGCAGTTTAGCTCACAGGTGTGGTGGGATATATTGAGAGCATCGGAAAGTGTCACGGAGAGACAGAGTTTCTTTAAATGACCTGTGATCTCACAGTTACTGCAGCTGTAGACACCCTGCCTGTGAGAGAAAGGTATGCTTATAAGCACCCTCTTAAGTCAAAGAATACACCATTCTGTATATGTATAGACATTATAATGTCAGGTTGTTAGCCTGTGATCAGTTTGTATGACTTGTAAAACCAAACACAAATATGGGACAAATATATTTAAACTGTTCTTTTTAGTTCAATACAACTTAGTATTTGTGAAGAGGGAAAAAAGAGTTGCTTTTTCCTGTGATGCTGCAATTTAAAAAGCCTTTCCTGAAATAGATGCAGAGAGGAAAACAGTACCATCACATCTTTCTGCAGTTGCTCTTGATGGCCCAAGTGTGTGTGTGTGTGTACTGAAGAGCTGTGTCAGTAAAATAAGGACTAATAGGAATGAGCCAAGACCTGTGTTGCTTGTTTTTCTCTGGTGCTTTGTTCTTATTGGCTAAAGCCAGTTACATTTCTTTGTGATGTTTTGGTTTCTGTAGAATTGTTCAAAATCAAGTTGTGGCTAACTAGTTGGGCATGTCATTCTCTCTCCATGTCCCATAAACTGTGGGTGCTCCGGTGACTTTCCAAGCAAGACAATACAGAATCAGGTGGTGCCCTTGATTTAGCACAGAGCAAGTAGCTGATCCGTCTGCGAGCTGTCCAAATTCAACTGACCTAACCAGAGATCATCAGTTCTTTCCAGTATTTTGATAGCTAAAATCCTCAAAGTGAAAAATTTTTTTTTTTTTTCAGCAAAGTATGCTTTGGACTCACAATCACAGAAATATAAATAACTTTTGTTTCAGCAGGGCTCTGTCTGGTAATCTGTTGTGTAGTAATTGAAGTGAGGATTTGGGAAATTGAATAAAATGATTTAAAAAGGATTCAGTGTACATGTCAGGTACCCTTTCTGTTTCTTTCCTCCTATTCCTCCCTACTGCTCCTGTGGTGATCTGGCTCCATGGCTGATATCACAGCACTCCAGCTGTATTTGCTGAGCTGATGCTCAGCAACTTTGGGGAACCGCCAGGAAAAAAGTGAGGTGGACCTTCCCGTTGTGTTGAATATCATTCTGGCTGAGATCTAGGGTAGTCAGTACATGTTAGTGGAGATTTGTGGTTCCTTAATGCAGTATGTCAGTGAATCCTTTGTGAAATGAAGCTAAAGGGACTTTCTGTTTCAATGTAATGTAGATAAATAATCATGGATAAGAAGGCACTTGTTTAGGGTGTCCTAAACATCTGGCCAAGGCATAATTACCCTTGCAGTCTCTTCTGAGTGCTAAGGGGGTTTATCATTATTGCAGCTTTTTTCTTAGAAGTTTTGTTTGTATAGAAGAGAATATATATTTTATTTACTTGCAAACTGTAACATAATTGTGAATGCAGGCAAGATTAAATGAGTATTGGCTTTTTAATACCCATTTCCACGTGCTAAGAAACAGATAGATATTAGCGAGTTGTGATATGAGGCATGTTCTTTAACAATACCTGAAAATATAGGCCACTAATAAAAGTTTAGAGAATTTGGAAGATTACAATTATTAATGATAATAAAAATTCTAATGAGTTATGTTGGATATCTGCAGGTCAGATGAAGAGTGGGATAATCTGAAATACTTTTCTCGATGTTGAGGATCCTTGTAGGAACTCTGTTTTCAGAATCTATTGCAGTAATTACACATTGCTTAGCTCATTGGTGGGTATCATAATGATCTTTTTGAAAATAGGTTAAAGTTGCTTATTACAGATTTGCAGAAGGAACTGACTGCATTGATCATTGTGGCAGGATTAAAGTACATGGAAAATTTAGGGGGTTGGGTCATCTTTGCTACGTCTCTAGGCTGACTATAGGTTGGATGGAAGGGGCAGACCTCTTCTGATATTGACCTTCAGAGAAGGATGTGAAGAACAAAGTAGGACAACACATAAATTATTACGTACTGACTTAAAGTTGGCATGGCTGGGAGATATAGAAGGCGGTGTAACATAAGAACAAGTGTGAAACACGGCCTCTGGGTTTTATTCCAGATTCTTACTAACTGGCTGGGTAATTACTCATCTCTCTGGGTCTCCTTCTGCCCATCTGGTAATTTACCTAGCTGCCAAAACTGTTGCAAGGCTTTAACTAAAGGTGAACTGCAAAGCAGAGCGGTTGGTGTCTGCCCTTTGGTGTTCTCTGTGATGTGCAGCCATGCCTGGGATATTTTCTTCCCCCAGCTCTACAGACTCCTTGCGTCACGTGTGCCAGCTATTAGAACAGGAGGTTAGAATTATTTCACCAATTGCACTTATAAACTGGTAGTGAATGAAAGAGGAACAGCCACCAAGGTTAACATTTGGTGAAGTTGCCAAATGTTAGATTACTCGAGAGTGAGGAAAGTTGAGAAAGGTTTTATCAATGTAGACTGCGCTGGAAGAAGAGGACTTTGGTGTGCAAGGTGAGAAAAAGAACATAGAGCTGTGAAGGAAAATGTTTCAGGTCTTTTGGGGAGTTTTCTAGAGAAGGAAACGCTTCTCTTTTCCATCTTGTCTCCTCCAAAATGTGTGAGAGATTGAGTGGCTGGGCTGTAGTAAATGGATGGTACAAAATCTGTGAGGCTTTGGCAAGGATTCTTGCGTGATGGAGGGGAGGAAAAGAGCTAAGTTTGTGGGAAATATGGGAGCTATGCTATTGTCACTTAGCAAGAGGAGGGTGTGGATTTGGTGGCTTCCATCTCAGAGCAGCAGCTGCATGGTGCTTGCAGTGCCGTGGGATGGTGTGTGTGTCTCTGGGGTGCAAAGTACTCTGGGCTCCCTGCTCTTCCTTACGTGCATCACCTCTTCAGGGCATCAATTATTCCGGGGTGTGTCTCTGAGGACAGTCCCAGTGGGATTAAGAATGCCCTATTTTGCTTTAGGTAACAAGAGACTAATTATTTTGTTTAACAGCTTTGGCTCTTACGATGGAGGATTTACTGACTTGCACAAGATAATTGCAGTTATGAATTAAAGATGTGTCTATTTGGTTTGTGTGTTTGTGGGGATATGCTCTTACTGCTGTTTATAAGACCAATACAAAACTTGGATTACAAAGGCTTTTGTGATCAATATTTATTTAAAGAAAGAAAAAAAATCTTGACGAAATACAGGCTTCTTTATGGTGTGCAGCCAAGCCTGATTTTCACTGCAATCTTCCCCTGGACAAAGCCATTTATAATTAATTAGGCCAAGAGTTTTTTAGGAGAAACAAATACGCAAGGATAGTCAGACGTGTCTGCGCTCTAGTGATTGTAAGTAAAGTGGAAATACTGTCTTGCTAAATACAAATCCTCACATTCTCAGTGAGGTTGTGTGCAGCTTATATTAAGCCAAGTAGCCTAAGTGAGCTCCTCTTATTGGGAGTAATGTGGCCCTAATATGAATTAATAGGAAGAGACTGGAAAGATGATAGATGTGCTCTATGTGGCTTTGTTGTGAGAGATGCCTTTTGTGCCATTCTGCCTAGAATGTCTGTCTTTATGTGTGATCACAACTGACTGCTGCTGAAATCCCTCACTGTGTTGTCTTTGGGTATTAGACTTCTCTAAAACTAAATGAAAACTTTCCAAGTGCACAGGACCATGCAGCTGTTTGCCTTTTCCCAGATTTTTCTCTTCAGCAATAAATCATTATTTGTTACTCTTTAACTTCCAAACTGAAAAATCCAAGGACTTATGTGGTTTCATTTTTGTTTTGCTTTTCAGATTGTTTCAAGAAAAAATCCAGAGGATGTCCAGGAGGTAACAGTTTAAACTTGTGCAAATGTCTTTATGTATCACTCTACACCTTTTGAAGCATCTTTGATGTAATTTAGCAGTTTCTGTGTGTTTTGTCATTGTAATTGAGCTAACAATTTTCACGTGTTTCCATTTGTCTTTACCTTTCATAGTTAAAAACAGTAGCTAGTGTAACATGATGCATTTCATCCCTCAGTGATGAATGGTGACTTGAAACAAAGTCTTAGGGAGTAAAGTGTCTTTTGATGACAAAATTGCTTTGATAACTTTACAAGCCCTTTTCCCGAGTCTGGAATTGGCAAATTGATGGTTACTTAACTCCTACTGGTAAAATTAGAGATCAGTCCACAATTCAAGTCTTAGGTCTCAGCTGTAGGTACCCTTTCCTCTTTAACCAATACTTCACTGCAAAGCCTACCCCATTGCTGTCTGTTAGTGAAGAGGGAGAATGGAGAAGTTTAGGAGTCATTGAGAGAGATTACACTGCAAGTCATGTATATTATGCATATCTCTCTGAGGCTCCTTTAGTATTTTCCAGTGATGTAAACTTTAAAATTTCTTATTCTTTGCCTCTTCTGAGGAGTCTATGAATAAGGGTCTGCTCTATTCTTGTGCCTCTTAAATACCTTGAAAGTCTATCACAGGAGTCATTTATTGAGAGAGAAAAATACACCATGTGTGCATGCACTGTGGATTTTTTTTTTCATTTTAATTAAGAACCCTTTTTTTCCTCCCCCTCTTGATTTTTTTTTTTTTTCTGGACTAATGACTTGACGTGGCTACTATTATACTACGTACCTGCAAAATCTTCCCTCAAAAGCATGACTTGATGGCTTTTCAGACATCATGTAACACATGCGTATGTTCAGTTTCTGGCGCAGTATCTTACTACAATTGAGGAGAACCTGCATAGTTGGTGAAAGAAGAGCTCATATCTGAATTCATTGCATCTCTGTGTGGTCAAACATGAGCTACTGATTAGTGGCTTGGCAGAGGTGAGAATTGGCTAGTTCATCTAACACCCTTTTATTACATCCTTCTTTGAAATCTTGAGAATCAGGCAAGCATAAGAATTTGTGCTTTTTGCATTTTTTAAAAATCTCTAGGAAATTAAAATAATCTATCAGAATCAGAGATGATAATGGATCTAGTTTAGAACTGCATTACTGTAGGTTCTAGCTTGATGTTCACCTTTTCCAGGGAGACTCCTGAATTGAACCTATCCGTGAGCACATTCTGCCATTACCTTAGTCTTCAAATGTGAGGAAAAGCACTTTATAAGAGCTGTTGATGTGTCCATTCATCAGAAAAATATATTGTAAGTGTCTTTCAGCTAGAGTATTGCATGAATACGTGTTAAGTAGTTTTGACACAATAGCAAAACCGTATCTTTTAGTTGTTGCTTTGATTTGTGGCTGTAGGTTACCTATGCAGAGTTTCACATGCTCTAGACAATAAAAGGACATAAAAATGAGATGAACTGATTGATAGTTGTCCTTTTCCACCCTGCATAGTACCATATTAATTATTCTGCATGTGATAGCATGTTAGGTGCGGGGTGATTCTGTTGTAAGCATTATCTGGAAATAGCTGGTTATTACAAGGAATATCCTAGATGGTAGTTGCCGTAAGGGGGGATTGTAGTCAGAACCCCCATATGTTGAGAGCTTTTCTGTTACATGGCTTCATACAGTAAAAAAAGAACTGTGAGGAGCCTTTGAAAGATAAAGAATATGCCCCTAACCTGCTCCCACTGAAAATAAATTTACCTCAGTTTTCCAGAATGCTCAGTGAGGAATTCAATGTGAAATTTTGTGCACACAACCACCCTGTTGCTTTAGGATGTGTCTTGTGCAACCCACTTCCCACATCCATGTAGGACCACTTAGCTGTGCCTTCCTCCTCCTCCAGGTGTCTCTTAATGCCACTGCTGTGATGTTAGTCCATTCTTTACATGTGTACAGCTGCTCACAAGGCTGTGTGCTGTGACCTCAACTCCACTTGCCAGTTTTCTGTCATGTCTTTTGGCTGCCCTTTGGGATACAAGTCTTTACTACAGCACCTCTCCCACTGCAGCCAGCTAGAACTCACTGTAATCCCAGCTGTTGTTGCTGGGGCAGGAAGGAAGAGAACCTTGTAAGGGCTTCCCTCTCAAAGGAATGAAAGAAATCAATGTGAAGTTTTGTGTGAGGATAGTAGATACAGAAAGGCCAGTGGACTTCAATGTCCTTGCTTCTGAGGACTGATGGTGGCAATGTGGTGTACAAGAGAACTCCATCTAGGGTAGTCCTGTGGGTTTTTTTCCTTTTCATTTAGGAGAAAGGCTTATTCGTTGTGGAACAGATGAGTTGCATGAGTTAATAGAGATCTACTGGCTCTCGCCATGACAAGCGCCTTATTGCATTACCAGTCTAACATACGTTTTATGATATACTTGCTGTGCTTCATTGGGCCTCAAAGTACAATGTGTCCTTCTTCCAAATTCAATTTCTAATGAGAATGTTAGAGTGGGAACTTTGCTAACTTTGCTGGGCCATGTGCATGCAAAGGCATGTTTCCCATGAGCTTCTGAAAGGTTTTAGGATCACCTTGACTGCTTTTGCTATGCAAGTTACTTAGGGGTATTTATTTTTTTCCTCTTGACTGTTGAGTGATCACTCGTAGCAGTGAAAAATGATGCTTTTTTAGTGGAATGAAATCTCATGCTCTTATTTTCTGACAGCTTTTCATGTTGTCTCCAAGTACTGACAGTACATTAAAAATTCACCATCTTAAGCAATTTTGTCTTCTATATGCACACTGCTCAAGGAGTGCTCATCATCCACTCTCTGGCTATTGGATTAGATAAAAGTATAGCATTGAAAAATTATTATTTCTGATAGCAAAATGACTAGTTTGCCTTCTTGAGATTCTTCACTTGTGTGTTACACTTCACTGAGTACCAGCTGTAATTAAGTCATGAAAATGTGTGCCAATAAGGGAGTCTGAATCAGGACTGCTGGTTCCAGTATAGCTAAATTTGCAGGTGGGTAGAGTGTTGCCATGCTAAAGCTTTGCATATCCACTGTTGACAGTCCTCTTACCTTATATCTGCATCATTCTGTAGGTAGGACTTGCATCTGCTGAAACTTAGAAGGCCTCTGATTGCAGTATTGAAAAAAAAAACAAACCCAAAACCCACAAAAATGCTCTAAATCGAAACCTTTTGCTTAGCTCTAAATCTGGTTTGCTTGAAAAAACAATTCAACTTTTTCAATTACAATTGCTCATGAGAAGGCAACCTGGTAAATCACTCAGAAATATGTGGAATATTTAAAGTTGTGGTTGGTTGTATTAAGTTAATTGAGACATTTGGCTGGTGCAACTATGGAATCAACTGCTGAATGCGTGCACTCTCTCTCCTTGTTTCCTTCCCTTCTGTTCTACTTTAATCACTTTACATTAGTGTTGAGGTTTATTGTGATGGCTTAGTGAGTCTGACCAAAGATGAGGTCAGGATGTAAAAAAGTCTTTGTTAATATCTTTTCATCCTGATAACAAATCCAGTAGCAGTCAAGTGTAAATTTTTATTGTTTACTTCTTTCATTGGTTTGATTTTCCTGCTGGGTTCTCCTCCTTTCTTGAATGGAAAGAATGGGATGGAAGAAGGATAAGGTGGATGGATACCTGACTGGGAGATGATTACTTTCTGGGGAAAGGATAAATCAGAAACAGCTGATATAATGAACCAATGACATCTTTATATTCCTAAGATGGAGTTTTTGTCTAGATTACAAAAGGAACGCACTTTTTTTTCTGTGTTATTACAAAAAAGTATTTAAGATGGGGACTTGCATTTATATCTGATCAACACTTTGCACACACAGCTTAGGAGCTATTTTGTAGTTCTGGTTGTTTAATGTACCATCCCTAAAAATCCCTTGCTTGTACTGATTTCTCTTCCTTGTTTTTCTCTTTTGCTGTTGTGTCTCTTCCCCACACCTGCAGCTGCACCAGGCACAGTGTGCTGTTGAATGTTGGATACTGCAACACTGCTGATCAGCATTTTTTCCTCTTACTGGCTTCCTGTGTAGGTCTGGATCTCAGAGTGACTGAAGCAGTGCTGCCTTTGCCCTCCTTCAGCTTTTACTTAAGTTTTTTCTATACATTGTAAAGTTAACCAAAAATGACCATTACTTTATGCCTGTTACAGTTGGCAGTTCAGACTGCATATTTTTATTAAACGAGTTTGCTGGAGTTAATGGTCTGATGTGATGAAACCAGTGGATTTGGGATGTGATGTAATATGGACAATGAACCTCACTAATACTTCTCTCTGGTTTCTCTGCTTCAGATAGTCGTTTGGAAGAGATACAGTGACTTTAAGAAACTGCACAAAGATCTTTGGCAAATTCATAAAAACCTATGCAGACATACAGAGCTCTTTCCACCTTTTGCCAAAGCAATAGTGTTTGGTAAGCATAATTTCCTCCTGACCTGCTGAAATTCTTTGATAACTCAATATTTATAAATGCATTTTGTTTTGTAGCTGTATGGAAAATTTTCCTTGTACTTTTACTACTCAACCTGTAGTTGTGTTGGTATCATAACTTGATATGTTTCATTATTTTTGTAATATTTAAGAGTTATTTATGTCCTCGCGGCCATGTTAGACATAGTAGCTGAGATATTTATTGAGGTATATGTTCTGTCTTTACAACATACATTCCCTCTTTTCAGGAGCATAAAGTCTATGTTAGCTTTGTGAGCAGCACTTGAACAGCAAACAAATTATTTTATATATGAGCAGTCTGATTTTTAGTGATGACCTGTATTAAATGATTGTTACAGAAAATAATTTTATTGTGGGAATTTGATTGCAATTGTCAGTTTTATCTAGCTAGGCTTTTGAGATCAGCTTTGCATATTTCACCAAACAACTGCAAGAGAATTGTGACTCTACAGGAGAAACAGATGACAAAAAGGAGTTAGCTCTTATAGGTGTTAACTTCATCCTGATGTATATGTCCTCATGAATAAGGTGTTGGTGGACTTCCAGTGAAGTGGTGGGACTGTATAGAATTCCACCTACCACACCTTTTTTTCCAGTGTTGTGTTTATAAAATTACCTTTTTTTAGTGTGTGTTCTTTGCATTCAGCACAAACTGGTGCACTTATATATTACACAATATCCACTGCATTTTTAAACGTTTTTTAACATTTTCAGTGTGTCCAGCATGTTTGGCATCTTTTTTGCATGCATCTCCTCAGGGTGTTTCTGAGGCATTTCTAAAGTGTTGCTGACTGTTGCTTTTTGGTGTGCAATTACCACTTGCTTTTGAGCCTTTTTCCCAAGAATTTTAAAGTTGTTTTTTTTTAAAGTGTCCCACAAGTGTTTGACATTTGTTTACTTGCATCTATTATGTGCATTTGGTCTGGTTTAGGATGAGCATTTTGGTTTCTAAAGTGCTTTTGGGGTTGCTAATGTATTTCCATGGCACTTCCATGGTTTTTTCAGTGTATTTTGTTTTTTGAAACACCCAGTCTGTGATGGTTGTAGTGTGTTGGTTTCGTTTGGTATTTTTTGCACAGCTGTGGGCATCCAGCATGCTGGGTGTTTTTTGGTAAATATCTACCATGTACTCACTTCTTTGGCAAGGTTTTTGGTGTGAATCCTTTGCTCTTTTCTCAAGGTGTTTGGTTCCTAATGCATTGCTGCAGCATTTTTATGTGGGATTATTTTGCTGGATCCAGCATTTCTTAGGTGTAGCTTTTTCTTTTTCATGGATATACTGCAGGTTGTTAAGCAGTTTTTAGCATTTTTTTAGTGAGTCCAGCATGTCTGACCTTTTTTGACATACACCTACTGTGTGCTTTGCAAGTGTTTCTGAGGGATTTCTAACTCTGTCAAATGGTTTTGGTGGTGCTTTTTATTTTGTTGGGTTTTGGGAGCTGTCTTTTGATAGGTTTTTTTAGTGTCCAACTAAATGAGTTTGGATTTTCTTTGTGTGCATCTACCAGAGAGAATTACTAGGAATTTTAGCAGGTTTTAGGTTTCCAATGTGTTTGGTGATTTATTGGGATGAATCTACCACGTAGTGTTTTTGGTGTGGTTTTTGTCAGGCTTTTTGACTTCTAAGGAGTTTTTGTTGGACTTGTTGGTTTATCAGGTGTTTTTGGGGTTACTGAAGCGTTTCCATAGAGTTTACAAGTTGGTTTGGGGTTATTTTTTTCATAAGCATCCAGCCTGTGTTGTTTTTGTAAGCATGATGTTTAGTGTCTAGTGTGTTTGGTGTTTTTTGGCACATGCTGTCTTTCTTGGCAAGGTTTCCAGTGTGGATTTGGACTGTTTTTAGGTGTGGTTTTGGTCCCTAGGGCATGGCTGTGGTGTTATTTCTGTCCAGGATTTCTTTAATGGTGTTTTTTTTTGCATACATACACAGTATGATTTTTTGGTGTGTTGTTTTGTGAGTTATCCAGTGGGATTTTTTTGTGTATCCAGTATATTTGCTGGGCCTTTTTAGCATGAATTTACCGCTTGCAGTTTACCATTGGGCATTTTAATGGTTTTTAATCTTTGAACATTTGGGATTTTTTTTTAGCATGAGCCTGCAAGATCCTTTTTTTTTCTTGTGCTTTTTTGGCTTTCAAGTTTTTCAGTTTCTGAGGTGTTTTTGGGCAGGCATGTCATAGTCTAAGGCATTTTGGGGTTATTAAAGCCTTTTGACGGTGTTTACAGGTTGGTATAGTCTGGTGATTGGTTTGTTTTGTTTTTTTTTAATTTGCATTCAGTTTGTGTTTATAGTTTCTCTATGCACCTTGTATGGGGGTTTAGTGTCCAGGATGTTTGGCATTTTTTTAGGTGCATCTGCCATTTGCTCTTGTTTCTGGTCTGGGTTTCCCGTGTGTTTTTTGGTGTGGGTTTTGGTTCTTACAGTGTTGTCCCAATATGTTTGGCATACTGCAGTGGTGTTTTGGGTGTCCAGTATGCTTGGCATCCTTTGGCATGAGTTTCCAATGTGCTCTTTTTTTTTTGCTAAGCTTTTTGCACTTTTAAAAAAACACTTTTTGTTTCTTAGGCATTGCTGGAGTGTTGCATTCCATTGCCATGTGTTTCAAATATATTTTAGTGGCTTTTTAAGCATACAGCACACTTCAGCATGGATTTGCCTTTTTTTTTTTATTTTGCATCCTGCTACCACATCCTTTTATTTTTTTCCCCCCATATTTTTAGCATTTTTAGTGTTGAGCTTATTTGGCATTTTTTGCCATACCTCTAATGCATACTTTATTTTTATTTGCTGTTTCCATGTGCTGTGTCTGATTTTTGTGTCTATTGTCATACATGTTTTTGCCTGGTTTGGATGTGTTGTGTGTGTTTTAGCACCCGGACAGTATTTGGTGGTTTTTGGTGCATATCTGGTGCTGATTTTTGCAGGTTTTCTTTGTGTGGCATTTTTTGGACAGTCATCTAGAGACTATTTTCCCAAATTTTCTGTGTGTCTCAGATGGGTGTGTTTTAGCATCCAGTATGTTTCACATTTGTTGGCCTGCATCTATGAATCTGAATTCTGATGCAGATTTTGTGGTTCTCTGCACAGAGCTGGTTAAAATTCCTGATTTAAATTGTATTTCACATTAGCCAAATTGTACCCAAGTTTTATGTAATTTTATTTTTGCTTAATTATGAAGTTGGAAGTAGGGTAAGTTTTGGTGCTATGCCAGAGCATGGGCAATAATGGTTAAAATAAAGCATGTAGTATTAGTTTCATTCTGAGATTATTTTACATCTGATTTACAGAATAGAGTTCTCACTGGACAAATTATTTACAAAGCTAGTATTTGCAAAGAATAATTTAATTTCAGGTAGAAGATATGATAGCTATTCATAGGGGAGAAAAGAGAGGCGTAAAAGAAAATCAGGATGGAAGAGAGTATAGGTGTCTAATATCTTAAATAATTTAAAATTGCTTTAAATGCAAATCAACTGTTTTTACACTAGCTCTGTAAGCAAGGGAAGAATTGAGTGAAATCCCTTTTGAAAAACATCCTTCTATTGTATTTAGTGAACAAAAGTGACTGAAATGTACATTGTGAGAGAAGGAAATCCACAGAAACATTTGATGCAGTTATTTATTTAAAAGCTCTTAGAAATTAAACCTGAATGAAAACAAACCCCACTACATTTAAATGAAACTGAGACACAGAAGAATACAGAAAAGTGGAGGTAATATAAAAACAAATTTTAATTGATTGGCACATAGCTGAAAGGAGCAGCCCTATCTGAGGCTCCAATTTAAGAATTATTTTTGTATTTATGACATAAAATGTTTCTGTGTATCCTTCCATTGCAATTCTACACATAGTAACTGCCGTATGATTCATTTTAATTTAAAATAAAAATCCTAATTTTTTTTTTTTGGACTAGAGGAAAAATGCAATCTTAGTAGATAACCAGGTTTTGATATAAACTCATTTTCAGTCTCATTCTCTTAGTGATGATCTGCAAGGTCCATCTCTCTCAAGATCTTTTGTTTCCATGCTGCTTTGATAGACCATTTCTGCAGTGTTGCTTCCCTGTGGTGATGTTACAATTGTTGCAGCTTTTAGACTGCTTTCTAATTACCCTGGGAGTAGAATTGCTGGCAACTGGTGGGCTTTTTTGTGGGTTTTTTCTTTTTTTTGGATACCTGTGCTTTAAATAATGTCTGTAGCTATTGTTTGCAGAGGGTGCAGTTTGCAAAGTGGGCATTGGTGGTTCTGACAGTTGAACTTAGTTGTAGTAGAAGTGTTAAACCTGAGGAGCATCTCCAGTTCAGCATTCAGGGTTTCAGGAGATGGTCTGGAGAACTGAGATGTGTTTAAAAACAAATGTGTCATGCTGTGCTTCCTTATTTCATGCAACTAAGACTTGCCACAAAGTGTGTATATTTTTATGCTGTTGCAATAGAGCTGCTTGTATCAAAGCAGAAAACTTCCTATGGATGGGAAAAAGAAATCATCTGACTTTCTCTGTACTTCACTTGGATATTTTCCATTTGCTTTATAGGAAAAACCTCAGTGAACTTGATCATGGAAATGTAAAATGCCTTAACATATCCAGCTGCTAGGATTATGATACCTATATCTGGGACATGATTACTGTCCTATCCTAGTATGCATCAACATAATTTTCTTCAGTACTTTCAAGCTA
The DNA here is from genome assembly GCA_008694505.1 of Cyanoderma ruficeps. Classification (NCBI taxonomy): domain Eukaryota; kingdom Metazoa; phylum Chordata; class Aves; order Passeriformes; family Timaliidae; genus Cyanoderma; species Cyanoderma ruficeps. The sequence continues at coordinate 9,684,963 of VZDJ01007749.1, read as the reverse complement.
CTTCTTTTTTGTTGTTGTTGTTTTTGGACACTTGTAAGTATTTCCATATGTTGACCATCCATGGCATTTTACCAAAATATGGGTAAACTGCATGTGTTGTATCTAGGACCCGTAGAAATGTACTCTAGTATAAAAAAAAAGACACCCCCACCAAAAAAGAAACAAAATTCCCCCAGATATTGAGAACTTGCTGGCAGTGAGTCAGAAAGATGATTACATAATAAAGCTCACATAAGGATGCCCTTTGTATTTGAAGACACTGAATGAAGTAACATATTTATGAATTTCCTGTAGTGTACAGTAGGAAGTCTTATGAGAAACTGACTGACACATGAACACACACTTTGCTGGGTGTTCAGTTGTTCAGGTCTGCTCCACAAAATTAATTGTGGATTCTTTTTACAGGAATTCACATTTGGCTTTTATGTAAATAGGAAATTTTGAATGGATCATCACTGGAGGAGTAACAACTGTGTTATATGCTAAAGTTGTAGTTGACACTTCTTAAAAATATCAGAAAGATGTGATCCCTATAATGAAGTTTGTGTATGTCTGAGAATTGTAAAGAAATAATGTTGATTTAGATGCAGAATGACATCCTGATAGAAATGTTTGAAGAGTCAGCTGGCTGCATAAGCACTTTTGAGCATTTCCTTGAGAAGAGTGGTAATGAAAGTGTTGAGCAATGCAACATTGCTTGAAAGTACAAAAAAGGGAAAAGGAGGAAGGAGTTAGTCAGGGTTGCCTGGGAATTAAACTGCCAGCAAGATGCCAGGAGGTCTGTGAACTGAACCAGTACTGAATAATCTTCTTACTTCCCCTAAAGCCCTCTAGTTCTAGAAGCAGTTTTCCTGATAGTGTATCATGATGCTAATGGGCTGGAAAATGCCGCAGTGACTAATGTTTCAACAGCTCTGCTCAAATGTGGTTTTTTTATTTTTTTTAGCTCAGCTTTCTAAGAAACTAAGACTTGTGTGATTGTCCTGTTAGAAAGTCGAACCCCTTACTGATGTGGCTAATATCAGCTAAATTTGAGAGTGCAGGTGGTTGCAAAAGTAATTCTACTTCTGCAAAGTCTGTGAAATGGCAGCTGAGGAAGAGCAGAGCGTGTGTTTTGGTGCTGCTGAGGGCCAGGCAGGCTCAGCTCATACCTGTGAGGTTTGCACCTGCCTGGCAATCAGTGAATGCACACTGGTCAGCCTGGCAGGACTGGTCCTGATGTATCTTATCTGATGCCCAATGGAGATACTAAGTAGATGTGAATAAGGAAAATAAGAAGGAAAATAAGTTTTTCTTGAGTTTGATGAAATGAAACAGGTAGAGATTCTTGAGAAACGAGACAAAATATATCTTACAGAATTTCTTTCTTGCAAAAGTTTTCTGTTTCTAGCATTGTTTGGTGTTTGCTTCTTCACAATTGATTTTCTACTGCATTGTAACAGCATTTGTGTGAATTTGTAGATTCATTTAGCTGGCCCATGCTGCTGTGCTTTGCTGAGGGAAGTTGTTTTCTTTCCATGATGTCCAATTTTGCATGGAATGAACCAAGAGCCCTAATGCACCCCCAGTGTTGCTCTGAAGACTTAGGAAGTTTGGTGAGCAGTTTAATAGGGCCTGATTTCAATGTGGCCACTCACCGTGGCAGCATTGCTTTTGCCTTCTTTCTGCTTGCTTGTTTCTCACTCCTTTGTACAGCTGCTCCTGTTTGTACAGCTGAAACGGCAGGGTGAGCAAGGCACGGAACCAGTGCAGCTGAAAATTAGCCCAATGATGTCTTTTCTTTTCTTTCATGGGAAAAATAAGCCCCAAAAGCTTTGTTTGTGATCTTATGAGTATATGTGTGTCTTTTTAGTTTTATTTTCTTTTTTCTGGTACCGCATGGGCAGGAGCTATTTACTTGAAGAATTTCTGGAAAGAATCCTGCTTTGATACTTTCTTCTGGGATTATTTTTTTGCTTGCTCTAAGTATAAATGAATTTTGCTTTTGTATTCAATGTTTCTTTTGTCCTCTTCAAAGGTTAATGCCACAGAGCTGTCACAGGTGGTTCTTATTTTTCTGGTCATGCTGTTATAGCAGTACTGTTTCTTGAACTTGTCTTCCCAGTCCTTTTTTCCCCTCTGTATAGCTGTTGCAATATCTGTTCCATTCTCCTCCAATTATTACTGTTAACCTCTGCCCTTTTTCTTTTGTAAACTCGTAACTATTTCAACAACAAAGTGATGTTGATATAAAAAGCTAAAATAAGTTGCGTGCAATTGTGAAGGATGTGAATTTAAGGTAGCCATCCAAGGGTTTTCTCCTGAGAAGCAAATCTCTTCAGGTGAACTGTGGGATTGTTTTTTAAGTATGTTTTTTCTAATTGGAATGTTTTGGGTGCTGGGTAGAGAAAAAGGAAGGTTTATACATTTTAGTAAATGAGCTGCTTTCCAGCTCTGTTTACCTCTTGAATCCGGAAGGAGATGAGACCCTGTCTGCATGGAGCTACTTCAGAGGAAAGCTTCAGTGCCTGGTAGCAGGGCTTCACCATCTCCCCTACACTTTTTCTCCTCCATAAATGGCACCTTGGAATTGAAGATCTGTTTGGGGGCTTTTAGCAATACTTTGTTTACTACCCGCTCATATTGTGCATTGTTCTTGAGAATACGTGAAGATTGCTCAGCTCCTTACAGGATTTGGGCCATAATCAAGGCTGACACTGACTGGCATATTGTCAAATTGTGCATGTATCATTTATTGTCAGATAACACTGGACATCCGTTAGTGTCTCTTGGCTAATCAAGAGTGTTGCCTCACATATTCTTACGATGAGAGGGCGAAGGATTCTTGTCGTAGCTGCCAGCTTTCATCATCCGAGCGGATTGCAGAAGACGGGACTCTAGGGAGAATTGAGAATAGGAAGTTTGAAGATTTGCTATGTTCTCCTGAAGCGTTGGAGTGACTTTCATAGACTCAGGGCATTGTCTCCAGAAGGTTGCTTTTGTCTCGTTCGTTTGCTTTCGTTGTAGTTATTGTTGCTAAATAAATGTGTAGTTATTTCTAAAACTGTCAATCTACTTGTCCGTTCCAGGGCGATTTGATGAAACTGTGATTGAAGAAAGAAGGCAATGTGCTGAAGATCTCTTGCAGTTTTCTGCCAATATCCCTGCTCTCTATAACAGCAAACAGCTGGAAGAATTTTTTAAGGTTGGTTAGTATTTGCAGAAGTATTTGCTTCTTACCGACATGACTGAAGTGTAGTGCTGATTCTGCTTTACTTGATAAACCACGGAATGACCGTGAGCTGGTCTGACATGCTTTGTGAAGGAACTGGGAGTTCTCCGCTTACTCTGGAAATGTGGCTTTAAAAAAAAAACCCATGCCACACCTCTACAAGGCAGAAAGTTTTCCAGGAACTTCAGGTGAAGGGATTTGAATTTTTTTTTTTTTAATTGAGTGATGAGCAAAACTTGTGATGATAAATTCCAGTGGGAAGTAATAAAAATATTATCAGTATTCCTATATTTTCAGTAGGTGTTCATAGTTTCAAACCAAATGAGTGAAGACTGTTTACACTTTCCATATGGTCGTTTGTGGGTTCAGGTCCACAGCAACCAATTTGGCATGTAACTAGTCCAACGTGCTGCTTGTACAGTGTTGTAAGAACCAGACTCCTAACAAATTTTAGGATAGTACATTGATATGGACTTCTTCTTTATTATAGCTGAAGCAGTTGTTTTTCAATAGTTCCTTCAAACCTCTTTACTTTCAGTAGCTAGTCTAATGTTCTGCAAACTCATAAGCATAAATTTACATGTACCCATGATAGTAACTCTCTGCAATTAAGGAGATGTTCATCTGGCTGAGATGAGACTTAAGCATAAATGTGTTTGGTATATTTTAATGATATATATATGCAAGAGCAGAATTTTATCAAAGCTTAAAATTCTTCACTTGTTTTCATGATGAAGTTATTGCAGTGTTCTTTAAAATACTGAAAATGATTTTCTTTAAGATTTGGTGTCAATGAATGAGTGGGAGACTGAGTTGGACTATTCTACTTTTTGATTTATTTGCATTTGCATTTTTTCAGTTCTTTGGAAATACTTCTGTGGTTTTGGGTACTTTTTCAGACCTCTCTTGCCCTCCTTTGCTGAATAAAAGTATTAGTTTTAGTCTCCCAATGGACCTTTTCTAACTTTGCAGGGAAATGAATAAAGCTAGAAAAACCAATGTTTTTTTAGGACAAACTGTCTTCAAGGGGGGTTATGCAAATGCAATAATTTAGGCTCATTTGTTAGCTGATGTGGTGTCATGCTTTCCTGTAAGAGAGCCATAGGTTTGGTCTGTCACCAGCTCAGCCTGTGTGCTTTTAGCTCTGCCCATGGGTGGTTTTGTTCCTTTTCAGATTTTTGTGCACATAGCTGTGGAGAGAGAGACTTGGACAATGAATTCTTAGAAACATCTGAAGGGAGTGTTCTCTGCATCTATGTGTTATAAACTCCAGAAGAATGAGCTGGCTTGTGTGAAAATATGCTGGGCTGGTTCAGGACAGATTAGCAATGCCTGTTTGTAACATGGCCTTGAAAGAGGTGCAGTTTCTGTTAAAGTGGCATGGAAAGTGTGCACCTGAGATGTGAAGCAGAAATTGGAAAAACACCAAAACCATTTAGGTGGTTTCTACAGCTATTGTTACTTCTCTTAGCTTTGATTCCTTTCAGGCCTGGGGGGGAATAACCTCCATGTATCTTTAAGTCTCAGCTACAACTGAACTCAGGATAGTGGGTTGTGAGTGGGACATTACATTAGTCTGATGGACAAACAGTTGTGTGCTTGGGAGCACCACTGGAGGGCACAGACTGTATGTGACACAAGAGATCAGGAGCATTATTGTTCTCTCCCTGTTACCCTTGGGTGTGCAGATCTGTGTGGTTCAAAATTCTGAAGCTGCAGTAGGCTAAATATTTAGATATCTAGGCAGTCTGTGACAACCAAACATGGCTTAACCGAAAGTCCTTGTTTAATTTTGCAGGCTTACATGGTTTAATTAAATTCATTAAATGGAGCACTCACCGATTAGGAAATATCGTTTTGGTTATCACTTCCATACAATGGGAATTTCTGTAGAGCACAGCAGCTGAGTAATTCCTTTCCCTCTTTCTTTTCAGGGTGGAGAGGTGCATGATGGCTCTGAATTGATTGGTCCTGTTGAGCCCCTGTCTGACTCTCTGACTGACAACCTGTCTGACTGCAGCTCTGAAGGTTTGCTTTCTCTTCCCACATAACCTCACAGCATGATCTGTTTTAAAGCAGCTAGTAAGTGCCAAGTGACAGGTTTCTGCATGGAGCATTGGCCTCCAGTTTCTGTTTACTTGTTGTGGCAAAAATGCTGAGCTGGGATTGGCAAGAGAGAAACTGGGCTCAGCAGAGCTGTCTGCACTTCTGGAAGTTTTCCTCTAAAGATATACATGCTGACTTGGATACCACTTGTAGAGTGATTTTAGTGGCACTTTTAGTGGCACTCCACTTGCACTAAATAATAGTACAGCTGTAAGGAAGGGTCAGCCAGCCCAATAAATACTGTACTAGAGCTTCTTGCCTGCCTCCAGGCTGAGTCAGCTTAAGCATTTCTGAGTACTATGTAATCTTTTAGATATTTATGTGTTTCTGAGTTATGCTTGGTCCTGGAGATTTCTAGGTAATTCTTCTCCAACTTCTAAGTTTTCCTTTGGAATTGCTTAGCACTCATGTATCAATCCACATTATTAAACAAACACTTACTAAGCTTATTTAGGAATTCCCAAATTTAGGAAGGGATCTGATCTTTCTGGCATAGAATTTGCTTTGATAAAACAATCCTTGCATAACGAAAATGGGTTTTCTCTTCTAACAGGTTAATTGTTTTTTCTTGAGGTTGTATGACTGGGATCTCTCTATGTCAGTAACTTTGTGCTAAGTTGTACAATATATTCTACATAGGAAGGGAGCTTTGCATTTTATTTTGTAGTACCCTCTATGATGTTAATGAACTAATGTCCCCACAATATTTTGTTGTGTGAAGGGAAAGGTACAAAAGTTGTTTATATATATATATATAAAACACGTATGTTTGTATATAGTTGTTTAGTTGAAGGGGGCAGTTATGATAAATAGCACTAACTAGTTTTAAAGGGTTTTAATGATTTCTGTGAAATTTAACATTTCAGATTCTGACAATGCACTCATTTTACACTGTGCCCTATAAAATAAAAAGTGCTTCTCAAAGTGCTTAATGTGAACGTTTCCATTCATTATTCACAAGGGCTTCATTTTTAGCAGAAGAAAACCTTTTCCTTTATGTCAGATAAAATACTGAAAAGAAAAAAGTGCTGTAAAGTAGAAAAATTCTTTGATACCCTTCTGAATCGGCTGGAGGGCTTTTACCGGATACTTGGAACCTGTGAGCACAGGATTTGGAGATGCTGAATGTGAATTTTATGGAGTTACATTTTCTAAAATCCTGTGTGTCTTCCAGCTCATATCTTATGTTTGAAGCAGATTTTGCTGGGGGGGAGGCTATGGACAGAAGGAAACATCTGTCTTTAAAACCTCTAGATGGCAGTGGCAATACTCGGCCTTGAGTGCTCTCCCTGGCTCTCCCCACAGCTCATCCTGCCTGCATCTGATTTTTCCCAGTGTGATTATGGCAGTTAACTGTGGCTGGTTCACTGTGTTGCTTTCTGTGGGCATCCAAGGGCCTCCACGTGGGCACTGCTCCTTCAGGCTGTTGAGCTGAGAAGTAGCAAATCCATCCCTCAACAGGTGCTGCTGTTTGCTTTTAAGGGTGGGTTGTGTTTTCTCACTTTTATCTGTTCTTTCCAGACAAAGTTCATTTTGCAGAAGGTGTGCACATTAATGGTGGAAGATGCAAACTGACAGTAGTAGAAATATTTTTGTACCAAAATAAGCAAGAAATATCTTGCATATGAAAGGAGTTTGGCAGTTTGTGCTTTCATAGGAATCTGCTTTTCAAAACGCCAGGTTACCCAGGCTTTCCACCAATTTTTGGAAACTGTGTTTATTTTTCAGATACCTGGTGAAATTGCACAAGGCAGAAACAAGTACAGAGCTTTGTGTTCAATTTCAGCATCATTATTCTAATCTTGTATTCCTGACAGGCAATTGCTTTGTCTTCTTCTCTGATGTTCATCCCATGAACATCATCATGGGATGATGTTCAGATGTCCAACTTTCTCTTCATAAGTGTTTCTATATCAATTACCTTACCAGATTCTTTAGAGGACTTCATCAGGAAGTGATTTTTCTTTTCATTCTCTTTTTTCCTCTCTCCTTCTGTTTTTCCATGTACACATTGTCTTCCCAGAAATAAGCCTTGTGCACTTGAGATGCCTCCTACCCCATAAGCTGACTGGAAACCCCATGGCTGTTGTTGTGTGGTGCCAGCTCCGGGCTCTAAACCTGACCTAAAGAAAAGTTTATTAGCTCAGGCTCTGTGCCATGCTAGCTGTGTTCATACAACTTTTGGTCCAGTTGGCTACAAGACAAGAGCAAACCTGGTTTTGTTTGGCCTGGAGGGAGGGGAACTTCAGTCTGTGTGAAATCTGCTGTGTGGATGGGCTGTAATTCATCTTGTCTGGGTGGCCAGAACACTCTTCCTAAACCCCCAGCTTTTCCGTTCATGCTTTCTCTCTGGGCTCTTTGTCCATCAATCAGATCTGCTTCCACCACCTGATTCCTCTAAATAGTGTTTAATAAATGCTCCGTTCTCTACCCCTAAATTTGATATTGCTGCCCCTAAATTGAGCAGGTGAATGTACTGTTATTATGCTAGTTAATGAACCCTCTGTTTTCCTCCAACTTTTCTGTTGTGAGTTTTCCTTCTTTCTTGCAGGATTGAGGGCTACAGAGCCAGTTTTCTTCTTTGCATGACCACTCCACTTTATATCCCTTCTATGAGATGATCAGGAGCATTGTCTTCTGTGCACCCTGTCCCCTCCTCTCAAGTAGTGTAGGTCATAAGTATCATTGTCCCTTGCTTTTCAGACAAAGGCTGGCTTATAATCTGTTCTCCTTCATGTCTTTTTCCTCTCACTCGTGTTAAAGCACTGCTGGCTTTTAGAAAAGCATTGTTTCTACAGTGCCTTCTTACTCCTCTTCCATAAATTGTAAACTCCCATAATTCTACAGCTGCAAAATGTAACAAAGTTTGAGCTAGTTGCCTTTGAGTCAGCCTCTTGCTGCTGCCACATGCTTTTTGAAAATGAGTCAGAACATGTTGCCTGGAAATGTGGTTAAACTCTTAGCTCTGACAATAGTATAGGAGAAAGCAGACACCAGGTTTTAGCTCAGAATTTACTTTCTCTGTGCATGCAAACAGCTAAATGTCTTGACCTTGTTGCCTGTTTTATTACCTCAGTGGGTACATGTGCCAAGGTGATAAAACAAACTGCTACTTGATATCCAGGTGGCACTGCCAAATTTGTGGCTTGCTCCATATGTCTCATGCAGGTTACTATTCTGGAATGACGTTTTTGAGACTGAAAGCTGGCTTTGTTTTTTTCCCTTGGTGTGTAGGTCCCAGCTTTGAAAACTTTCCTATTTTGAGTCTCCTTAGCCAGAAATCGTCAGAGCAGAGAGAGATAGGGACTACCTCTGTAGTCTTGCTGCTGTTGAAATGAGGTGGATTGGAGTGTGATGTTTTGTTTTTAGATCTTGGAAGCATTGAGAAATGGCAAACCTAATTCCACTGTCCCAAATTTAATGGAGTGTTAACAAATGGATATATCTGGTAGCCAGTCAAAGAGCAGTTTCATATTATATACTTTTACCTGTAGGAGGGTCATGCTTTTTCATTCTGATGGCAAGGGAACTTGTAATTTGTTGTACACATGGATGTAAGAAACATTTTTGTCCTCCTTCTCCTTTTCAGTTCGAAAGGATTTAAGTGGGCTCGATGATGTGACACTTACGAGCCAGTCGGAATGTGGAGGTGAGAACTAGAAGTTGTTTCCATTACATTTGCGGAAATTAAATCATTAGAAAATCGTAACTGAGTGAAAGCCTTTTGTGGATGATAATCTTTAGGGAATTAAATAGTATATATGTAAAATACCTTTGTTGCCATTTATTCCCAAATAACCATGAAAAGTTCCTGTGGTTTAGTTACTGAAGGTCAGCTTGCAGTAAGCAAGCAAGTATGGCAAATGTAAAATAAAATTTGTTAGATCTGATTCGAGTGATGAAAGTGGTGTTAAGTAATTTATTTTACTACATGTTGGCAATGAAGGAAGATTATATGTGTTACATGTGAGCTGAGTGCTGCATGATACATAAGCTGACAGTAACTCTGTGTTAATTCAAACTCCTAATTTACTGTTTTGAGCATGCTTCATCTTACTGATTTTAAACAGCATGTTGGGATTTCTTGCAACAGTAATTTGGCTCCTGCTGGTTGACTTTTCTAATAGCACTCACACAGGTTTAGTTTTGTAATTTCCTGGAGCCCAATAGTGAGCTGCTTTGGAAGTTTAAGGTGGGTGTTAGGGGTTGGTCTCTTCATTCCTAGTACTGAAATGAAAATCAGTTGTTCTGTGGAGTTTGTAGTTAATTTTTAAAAATGCGCTTCTATCGGTACTAAAATTTTTTACAGACAGCATTGCAGTTAGGGAGTTTCTGTGGGCATTCTGAGGAAACTGCATAAGTGAAAACAGCTAAATCTTTGAATGGGGAAAGGAATTTTGACAGCTCCTAAGGTATATGAGCAATGTAGAGTAATAGATGTCTTTCTGACTTTCAGGCTTCTCCAGTGACAGCGACCTGATCTCTCTGACAGTCGATGTAGATTCTCTTGCCGAGGTAGATGATGGAATGGCATCCAACCAAAGTTCTCCCAGTAGAGCTGCTGGCGTTTGTGCTACTTCTGAACCCCCAGTCCAAAGCACACTGGCATCTGAGCAGGAGTGGAGCAAACCCGAAGGAGAAAAGGAAAGCCATGGCTTGTTTGCTGGAAGCTTAAAATCCAAGCCAGGCAAACAAGATTACTTGGAGAAAGCAGGGGAGTTAATAAAACTGGCCTTGAAGAAGGAGGAGGAGGAAGATTATGAAACTGCCTTAAGCTTTTATAGAAAGGGGGTTGATCTTCTTCTGGAAGGTGTTCAAGGTATGGATCTTCCCATAATGTTTGTCTTCTTTGGTTATGTGTGTTTGTTTATGGCATTTCCATGGTTGACATCAGCTTACTGCATTGCAAAGAAGTTATCTGAAATGCAGAATTACATGTGCTTGGCTTTCATGTACTTGATAGCTGTGTGCATGTGAGAGAGAGAGAAACCTTTCTCTCTAAGACTGAATGATAATTTAGGGTCTTATCTTCCAAGTGCCCAGTATGTCCTCTGTTAAAATTGCAGCACAACCTTGAACTTGCAGGTAAGTAGCAAAGTGCTCCACTTTTGCCTCTTGCCTTTTTATTGCCTAGCCATTAATTAATATGTGGCACTTGCAGCACTGTTGAAACATTATTTAATTTACATGGTTAAGTGAGGATTAATTATCCCCATTTTACGCATGGGGAGAGGCAGACTCAGGTTAACTTCCCAATCACAACAGGATTAGAACTGCTCTTGTCTCACAGCCTCTGGCTTCTTCCAGTAAACTATTCTCCTTTTCTAGCTAAAGGATGCATAGAAACTTACATGCTTTCATTACTAGAGAGGAACAGATTTTTTTCCTTTTCAAAAGACTTTGGTCTGTCAGTATATATCTGCAAAAGCTGTTGTTAATAGACTGGATGCAACTTCATGCAAATTTCTGCCTCCTTGCACTTTGTCAATAAGGGAGAAAATTTCTTCCCTTCTCTAGCTTATTGCCTTTTCTACCTCATGTAATTTGCATTTTGTCCAACAATGGCTTAAAACTATAAAGTAGAGGGGAAGATTTGTTCTTCCCCGGAGTGAATCCAGGATCTGTGTATTGTGCTTCTGTCCCACACAGATCAAATGAGTGAGATTAGAATTGTGCCTTTGTTTGACAGTGTACAGCACAGGTGCATTCTGCTGCTCCAGATCTGGACTTAGACATGAATGTACCAAACACACACAGGCAAGAAACCTTTACTGCATCCCAGTGGGATGCACAGCAATGGTCCAGAGTTTCTGAACAGTTCTAGCAATGGAAGTTATCTGCTGAGCTGATTTAATGGGACCTGGCAAAAAAATAATGGGTAGGTTACTGATGAGAACTAGAGGTGTGAGCCAAGATATGTACATAACCTTTGCTTAAAGTGTCTTACACTTTTTGGCAAAAGTAAATCCACCTCTTTTCAAGTGTCAGTGATGTCAGTAGGGTTGCTGCTTTGCTGCTTGTTGTGGCTTTTCAATAGCATCCTACCTTTCCTTGCCTGTGTTGTCAGAATGTTTTTCATTCTTAGTGTTGAATATGCTGGCAGTCTTCTGTTGGAGAGCCCAGCTATTCTTTCTTTGCAAGCACATTTTTCACAGACCTGTGGGCCATTCCGTTGTGATCTTCTGAAGGATATCCTATTTTGTCATAAACACTTCGGTCCGCCAGCCATGATGCAAGGCTGCCATGATGCTGTTTTGAACTGACAGTTCAAACTTCAACTTCAAAAGCTTTCTTTATTAAACAGTTTCAAACTGTTAGGGCATGAAAACAAGTCAGTCTATTGCACATTGGTTTTGCTGTGGAAATTATCGTGTATACTTGAGTTGTGGCGGTGGTTAAACATGTTGGCTTTGAATTCATGGTAATTCTTAGGGTAATACATTTGCTTTAAAGTTGTGGGAGACTTTTATTGCATGTAGATGACTTGCTCAACTCATACATACGAACTTGTTAAACCAGAGTGGGTTGAACTTCTTACTTATATTTGCCAAAATTTCCTCCAAGGATTTTTTTCTTTTTTGCTGTTGACTAGCCACTCTTCCAGCTGCCTCAGATAACTGGTAATCCTTTTCTCTCACCCAGTTACCCCTGCTTTTCAGGCTAGGAAGAAATTCAAGAAATCTTAGAAAATTGTGATATTCTGTCCGATTTTCTTGATGCCACTCAGTGCAGTGGGAGTTACTAAAAAATTTTTAGTGATGGTACTTGTGTGGTATGTGTCAGCCTTCCTGATGGATGAAGAAACATGTAACCAGCACCTGCACATTTTTCTTTTCAGTCCCTGACATTGGAACTGTATAGCACACAACAGGGAGTAATGGGAATGAGTTGCATTTTAGGTGGCATTTTATCTCTTGGGATAATTGTACACAGGGTGGTTCCTAACAGTCAGCTCTTTTTTCAGTTTTCTGTTTACTCTTCATGGTTGTAAAGGAATATTCATTATTTTCTGGGCATTCACACTAGATTTGGGTAGATCCAGCTCATCTTGTGTCCCATTGAAGCTTCTGAAAGCTGGCAAAGAGGTACTGTTGCCCTCTTCATGATGACAGGGCTGGTCCAGATGTCTTCCTAAAAATGTGCCATCTCATGGTCTATGAAGACAGTAAAAAAAAGCAAAAAAAACCCTCTAAAAAAAACCAAACAAAAGCCCCCAAAAAACAAACAACAAAAAAACCCCCCCCAACCCAGACAGAACTTTTTAATGTGGCTGCTTTGTGAAGGTAGTGTGTTTAGCGTTAATATGTGAACATTTAATGTGTATTGCAGTAAAAAACCACAAATCTTCTCCATAATCACTTCAGTTTTTTAAACACCCCTAGTTGTGTATTTCACACGGATAATAACATACTCCTTTCAAAGATAAGGATGGTGCAATTATTGCAAAACACTTCTGGTCTTCTGCCACTGATTCTTTTGCACCTATTCAGTGTAAATAAGACTCTGTAACAGCTGAGAGTGAAACATAATGTTCATCGATCCTTACACACCTGTGCAGTGCCCTTGTCTCTGTGCACAGCCCCTGCAGAACGCGTGGCCTCTGGAACGGGCCGCAGGTGCCCTTTTCCCTGGAAAATACAGTAAATACGGGAATGCAGACTTTGGCCACGAGGTGGCGGCAAGGAAATAGAAATTGCCACCCGAGACTTGGAATCGGGCGGTTGTGGCCGCGCACGGAGATGGGGGGAGGAATGCGCCCATCCTCTGGGCTTCCACCCTGGGATATGGGACAGTGCGCTTCCTCAGGTGCAGCGCCTCTGTGGGCTGCCTGGGCGGGTCGGAAGGGTGAGGATGTGTCTGGTACCAGTCGCTCCTTTGGGCTCACTACAAGATCTGCTGCTCAAGGTGCCTCGTCAAAACCACGGACGAGAAAGTTCAGTGCTGCAGGTTTATAGACCTGTGCTGGTTGGTTTGAAGTCAGTGGCTTCCCTGAAGGCAGTTGAGCACACTTGAGCTTGTTATATTCCTGAGCAGCTCTCTGAGCTGCTGGCACTAGTTTTGGGTGAGGCAGGTGTCGTATGTTGGAGAAATGGCTATTTTGACTTTGTTTGCAGCTGCGTGCACATGCTCTCAGATGTACAGTGGCGTTAATTGTTCCAGGCAAGGTGCATATGTATTTTCTTTGCTAGTCTCTTGCAGAGTTTACTACTAAATCCTTTCATGTCCTATTGGTAGTCCTACCGAGAGACCCAGTTTGTGTCCCTTGGGGAATGACTGCTGCCTGCCTGCTCAGAGACTGGTGTATACCTTGGACTCTGGGCATCTGCTCCTTATACATATTTGACCTACTTCTGCTCCATACATGTCTTTAATATTAACCAATTGTCAGTGGGAAGAGGAACGAAATCTTGGACTGGCAGTGTAGCCCTTGGACAGCACCTTTTGTGCTTTCCTGTTTCATTTATACCAGAGCTGCCTTGCTTGCGGTGACAGGGAGTAGCTGCCATAATTTCTTTTTTCTTCTGAATGTGTTGCAATTCTGCTGTTCCTCTTGTCTTTTCTGGGCATTGCTGCATGCAGGGTTTGGAAGCTTTTGGAAGACAGGTCTGTAAGGGCTGTGTAGGGTCGTTCAACAATTCTCTAGGAGCTGAAACCTTCTGGAATTCAAGGTTTTCTGCCTTTTTATGCATACCGAGTATGCTAACTAATAGGAACTTTGGCTCACAATTATAGCTGTTCCTTTGTTTTGTTAGCATGTCAGAGCACTTTGAGGTCAGTGCATTGCTTCAGGCCTAGTGATGGAAATAAATGCACTAATCAATAGCAAGCCACCAACTTCCAGCTGAAAGTTAACTCTGTTTTATGCAAAGTAGTGCATTCCCTGACTTTGGTATAGGGCATCATTTATGTTAGGAACAAGCAGATCATGAGGCTGAGATTATGGAGAGTTTTTTTGCAAAAAAGAAGGGTGTCCTGTTTGTACAAACTGCTCCTCTTTTTACAACTGCAGCCATTCTTTAGTTACATCCATTATGGATCTGAGCAGTCTGAGGTGTGTGATAAACAGAGTTAATGTTGCTGCTTATTGCTGTGTTTCAATAACTTCAGGCATGTGAAGAAGCAAGAATGCTGCACAGCATGGCCAGCCTAATTCATGTAGAAAAGTACAGAATCTCTTCCATGTGTTTTAGAAACCAGATGTCTTCATTGCTGATCTGTCCATGTTGCATGTTAACATCTGAAGGGAGGTGATCCATTTACTTTGTCAGAGTTTTGGGATGTTTATTTTCACACGTGTAGCAGCTGTGGCTGGGCAGAATGAAATTGAGGTAGTTTAGTCAGCATGAACCTTGTTGCATGAAGTATGTGATGGCTCTGGAGTGTTAGCAGCCACAAGCTGTTTTCCAGGTATCTCTGTTTTGTGTTAGGGGTCTCCAAGTTCTGGATAAGCTGCTGGTGTCTTTGAAAGCAGGCTGTGAATGTCAGTTTTGCACTGCTCTGTGCTGTTTTAATATTTATCCAGTAAACAGAGCTGGAACAAAAATTACACAAATTACTGGAACCTTGCTAAAATGACTTTGACTTTTAACCCAGAAATGCATATACAATGAAATGCTGGGAATACTTTGGACAACTAGATGATATTTTTGGATATACTGAAAACAAACCAACTTGTGTCTAATTACTGGGATTATGATGGGCTATGATTTGAACTTGTGATGGAGCCAGGGATGCAAACAGGAGCATGCTTGACAGAATGCCAAGAAGACAGTACTTTATGAAAAGGGAAACAGCCATGGCGTTCCACCAGCGTATTTCTGGCTTCCTTTGCTTGTTTGTTGAATGGCACTTATGAAGACAACTTCTGTTACCACACAGTAGCTATTTTAATTTCCTTTCACTCATGAAGGCCTCTGAGTAGTGTTCCTCATTGATGTTAACAGTTTCTGAGCTATTCAGCAGATGTGTCTGGTTGTGGCAATGTCTTTAAGGAAGCAGCAGACCTGTTTTATGAGAAGGTGCATTGGGGTGTGAGCTGATGTCTGTGGGGAAACACTCGGTTTTGCTGGACTCCACCAAGTTGGTGATGAAAGGTTGGTGATGGAACTGATAGAACTGCAATTCTCCCCACGCTGATCTTAGGCTTCTGTGTTCCTGTGGTGTATTATTACTCAACCTGTTTGCTGTTGTAGTGTTATACTTCCACTAAGGCTGAAACCAGTAAAGGCAAAAACTTCCTGGCCTGGTTCCTACCAAAGGAGCCAAACCCCATTTCTGTTTCCTGCTGTGGGACTGTGTGGTTGCTGTAGAACTGTTTGGGCTGAGTTTTCTGAACAATGATACAAAGTGTCCCCCTGCTTCATACAACCTTGAAATCAGCTGCTGCTTCAGAAGAAAAGTGTGCAACAGGACTTGTCTGTTGATCAGCAGCTGGATTAAGAATGGATGTTGGAAATACTGTGGTTGGTTGAAAAAAAAAGTTGTATCTCGCTGTGTTTCCAGTGATGCTGAAACACATTCTAGCATGGACTATGAACTGTTCATAATTGGAATGTGTTGTCTCCCAAGCCCACTGCAGACTATACAGACCTTCAGAGCAGATAGGTGCTGTAGGATCCTTCACTGTGCAGTAGATGCTGGATGGACTACCCTGAGTGATGTCATTCCCTATGTGAAGGTGCCGGGTTTAGACACGTCGTTGTGGCAAAGCAGTAAAATATGGCGTGTGCCAGTAAAGTGTGGTTAATGTAAATAGTTAATGCCTGAAGCTGGTTACTGTAAATAAATCCAGCCAGATGCAGCTATGTAAAGAAACACTCAAGGCAAACTTCCATTCAAACTGTAAGGCTTCTGTGCACCAGGAGGCTGATAAAGGTCTGAAGTTTAGTATATGCTGCAGAGCTTAGAGCCTTTCAATACATGTGGAGAGTGAATTGTAACAATACCTGCAAGTCAGTGTGTAGGGTGTGATGCAGAGATGACTCTGAATGTGGTTACTTAGCATGTGGCTGTTAAAGAATTAATAAATATGTGACCAGGTCAGCCTTAGAAATCTCATTTTTCTTCCCTCTTGGGACACAGCTAGCTCCATTGACTTGGTGGTGTTCTGACCTTTCCGAGATTTGAGTCTTTCCTCATAGCAGTTCCTTGCCAGGTTGCTGCCTGTGCCTGGCCTCTTTGACAGACACCTCTTCCAGCCTGCACTGCCTTTTATCTCAGCTGTTGTTAGCCACAACACTCACCTGCAAAGTGCAGGAATCTTTTTTTTGACTGTAGCTGTGTGGGGTTTCTGCCTCCCATCAGAAGACCCAGTAGGGCTGCCACACTTCTGGCATCATGCAGGGTAGACAGGGCAGACTGAACTAGGTTACAGTGCCGCTGCTGTCCGCAGGTGAGAAATTTGAAGTCTCTGGCTGCAGAATTCAATGCCTTAGGCACTGTAGGTGAATTGAGGCAAATTACTAGCTGGGATAGAAAAACTGCATAGATAGGTTTAAGGGCATGAAGCTGCATGATAATCAGTGCTCTCATTCTCTCCCAAACAGCTCTTGCATATACAGCTTCTGTCTTTTTACATCCTCCTTTTCTCTTCTCTTCTCTTGTCCTCTTTTCCCTCTTAACTCTTCCAGTATCTTAAAATAGCCTCTTTAGCTTCAGAGCTCTGTAGAAGGACTAGTGTAGGTTTGATCTCTACAAGGCCTGCTGCTGGCTCTTCTGTTTTAGAGATTTTTGTGATTGCTCGGGGAAAAATACCATTTTCCATAGTAGTATATAAAAGTACATATGAATTGTATTTAATACATAAATATGAGTAGAATTGCATTTAGTACATAAATACGAGTAGCATTAGACTGTCAGGATTTGTGAATCTCATAATTGGTTTTTTTTAAATCTGCCTTTTTCTTGTTTTTCCCCTGCAGTATTTTACTTCAAACTGTTCTCCCTTGAAGGGGTAGGGGTCTGTGTGCCTGGGTTCCCTCTGCTCTGAAGCAAGGGATGTTTGTGGATGCTGATTCTAATTTGAACTTGTCCTTTTAGTCAAGAAGGAGGAGTGAAAAGAACTTGGAAATTTCCTCTCTCCCATGGTGGTGGTCTGTAAAACTTCTTTCCTTACTGTGACTCTCAGTGCTGTTCTCCTGTTCCCGTGGTGCTTGTGTTGGAGGACTTGATGCTGCTGTCACCATTTTGTTCCCTCCTCTGTGCTAGAATGTCACTGCTTGTCTTTCTGTCTTGAAACACTTGTAGGGTTTATTGCCTTCTGAAGTAGTTCAACAGAAGAATGTTCAAGAATATTTGTCATATTAAGTCTTATCTTGGTGAAATACCTTACAGTTAAGACTTGCAAGTATTAGCAGATAGATGGGAAGTTAAGACTTTCCTTCCTGAAATGCTGGGTTCATTTCATTTTTTTTCAGGTAGTTGCACATGCAAATGAAAAGCTACCACCACCTTGTGTATTTAACATGAGAGTTTCTCTAGAAGCAGATGTTTGTTGGTTAACACTTTTGGCGAGTTACCTTTCTTATCTTCAGTTATTGACTC
The DNA here is from genome assembly GCA_008694505.1 of Cyanoderma ruficeps. Lineage (NCBI taxonomy): Eukaryota > Metazoa > Chordata > Aves > Passeriformes > Timaliidae > Cyanoderma > Cyanoderma ruficeps. The sequence goes on along the minus strand of VZDJ01007749.1, from coordinate 9,667,103 downwards.
CTGTTTCACTGGTCACTCAGACACATTTCACCCACACCATTCTTCTGTGCAATCTTAACTTTGGCAAATACACCAACACTTTTTTTCCCCCCTAGTGAGATGTTTACCCAGACGTTTACATGACAGGTGTGTAGCCATAGATTTTCTACAGGATGCAGAACTGGCAACTTCATAGGAAATGTAGATCTCTAAGGGTCTCAAGCAACCTGCAGTGAAGGTGATGTGTGTAACATATGGACATAATAGTTACCAGCACACTGGAAAGTTGGAAGAAGAATTGGTAGGCTTAATTTCTAAGTGGCTTTTCTTCTTGGTTGATAGAGTGCAGTACTGTCTTGAATCTTCAGGTAAGCAAGAAAGAATGGTTCTGATACATGTGTTGCATCTTAATAAATTTCAGCTCTCTCAGAACGTTAAGAAAAAAAAAAAGAGGAAAAAATCACTTCAAGCTATTTTTTCATAATGGGCTTAACCTTTGTCTTATTTTTAATATTTACAGCTTTTTTTTCAGCTGCAGAATTTGATCAGCCCCTCAAAGGAACTCACTGTTAATATAATGTAAAGCATACTAGAGCTGATGAGGTGGTGGTCTGATTTCACAATTCCAAACCCCCACCTGCTGCTAAAATCTATAGCTCTTTCCTTAATGCTGCAGTATCTGTCTACCCCAGCACCTGCCACATTTCACTTAAGTAATTGTTTGAAAATTAAAGGTTACCCACCCTCCTGTGAAAGTTGGTGGAGACTCGTTCCTAAATCAGCAGCTTTTCCCCTTCCTGAAATAAATTTTGGGGTTATAAAACAGTCTCCAAAGTCATCACAAACCTGTGCTGGATTATGAGTGCATTGTCACTTACGGTGTGCCTGAGCTTTTGTTTGGCTAATATGGACAAAGGAGTCTGCTTCACATGATGTAAGAAGTGTTTGCCCTAAGAAGAACAGAGGTCCTCTTGAACCAATTAGGCAAAAATAACAGCTGGGCTACCCACTAATAAGGAAGGTGCTGCTAAACCTCTTTTCATTGTGAGAAGAAATAAATCTTTTAAGGCTTACTCCCTTGCATTTTTATAGAGAGCAATTCTTTGAAAAATTCGGCAATCCAGCTGGGTGATATGTGCAGGAAGACTGTGAAGAAGATAAAGAAACTTTTAAAAATAAAAAATGGTATTATAGCTGTTAGATTTGGCAATTATAAATGTTTCATTGAAGATTTCAGTATTTAGAGAAAGTTTTACTGTTTAAATTGTTAAGAACGTGGAGTTTGGGGCTGGCACAACAGGCAGTCTCGCACAAGTTCCTTGTAGCTTGTTCTGCAAGAGGATATTCCTTCCTGGAACAAATCTCTTCTGATATCTTCTTTAAAGGAAGGCAGCCCACATATATTTTTAGTAAGTCTGAGAGAAAAGCAGGAAGAGGAGGTCACAGTGGATTGGGACAGGTAATACTAAGTTTATTGCCTTACTTTTTCTGTGAAAGTATCCCTGTCCTCGCCAAGCACCTACTCAGGTAGGGAGTGCACCTGTGTTGCCCTGACAGATTAACTCTTGCTGAGGAAGACCACTTACCACCTTAAGGGTGATGATTTGGAGCTGGTCAGGCACAAAACAAAGGAAGGGATATCAAGAATTTCTGGGTGGATGCTACATGTCATGATTTACTGATTATTTTGGTGGTGGGTTTTTTTGGTTTTTTTTNTGGGTTTTTTTGGGTTTTTTTTTTTTTTTATATCTCAGTAGCAAGTGGCAGCTAGAGCTATCTTTATCGTCCAGACAGAAACAGAGCTTCACCATGACTTCATCCTGGATCCTTGGAGGAGAATAGTTACACACCAGAGCAAGCTTGACAGCACTTCTCGGCATCTGAGATGTGTTCTCTTTGTAGTATCCCAGATTATTTGAGGAAAAAGGACAGATCCACAGTCTTTACTGACCAAATATTTTTTATATGTCTAAGTTTATTGAACATGGGCCCCTTTCAACAGCTTTTTACTGTTACTACCTAAACATAAGTAATTTTCCTATATGGTAGAATTGCAGAAGATGTGATGTGTGAATAAGCAGTTAACTGAGCTGAACACTTCAGCATTGAGTTAGCTGATCTCTCAAAGGTGTGTCTTCTTCTGAGGTACTGTGAAGTGTGAGTGAAGACTCTGAGCAGAAGACAAACAAAAATCTTGCTGGTTTTCCAGATGCCACTCCTTGCTGTACGTTGTGGAAATGCTGCGTCTTTGTGTTTTTCATGCAAATCAGTGCACTGTGGGCAAACAATCAGACAAGTCACAGAAGAACTCAATGGCACAATTATTCCAATATTTGTGGTTTTCCTCTGTCAAACCCTCAAAATCATTTGTATGTTGTTAGGAGTATTCATCTTTGTAAATATATTGTAGCTGAACTGTCTTTAGAAAAATAAATTAAAGAACAAATTCTAAATCATTGGCTGCTGTCCTAATGTCCTGGCTTACTGTTACTTTGGTCAGCGGGTGGCCTGGTCAGCCTTTCCAAAGCCAATTTTCATTTTAAGATATTTTTATTTCTTTTGAAATAGGCAAAGCCTTTGGAAAATGAGGGAGCAGCCTGCTTATGCTTGTGTGTGTGGATGAAGGCTTATATGTGCAACAAAGTAGCTCTAGAGTTTTTATATTCTGTTTGCAGTAATAGTAAACAGAGCATCTAAAATAACCACTTGCACATTGCAACAAACACATCATCATTTGCTTAAAAAGAGTTATAATTACAGTTGACGAAGCATGGACACCATAAAAAATGCATTAGTTTGGCTTGACACATTAATTACCTGTTTTTGCAGATGTTTTTATATATTGTTGTGTGAACAGTTTACAAAATAATTACAGGAAAGTCATATGGAAAATAAACTAAGTGGGTGGTTTCTCGCCTTAATATTTTCATTCATGTGAATCTGTGTGAGGCACAGCTGCTCTGTGGCAAACGCAGAGGGAGAAAGAGAGACGGGGAATCTTGAGGGGTTTTTATTCTGAGGTCTCTATGATCAGCCTTGCTGCACTTTTATATCTTGCTTTAGCAGTGTAGTTTTTAAAAGTGTAAAATGACATTGCTGATTTAATCCCAGTGATCAGGAGGGGGGAGAAGCTTTGATCCTGATCAGATGCAACATAAATCTTCTAGTATCTAGGAAAATAAATGAAAAATCAATATTATTTTAAGCAGGATGATCTTTTATGAGCAGTTGTAAAGATTCATCAAAGGCTTTGACACAGTTTAAACATTTCCTGTTTGCTGCCATTTAAAGAAAAATGCCTTTCAAGTTTAAATTGTAATTAGAGAGATACCTCTTTAGATTATTGTGGGCTAACCGCAGAATGGAAATAGGAGCTCAATATGCTCACACAATATTTAAATCAAAAGTTCTTAACTAGGAATAAATGATTACTACTAATTTATTATAAAATATAATTAATGCCTTTGAAAATACACATTTTGCATAACTAAAACCAATATTTCATGGCAAAATGTAGCATTGCATTTAAAAAAATCCATGAAGTCTGAATCACAGCTTTGACATCTGTCAGATAGGAGGATTTGTTCTAGTACTCTGTTTTAGTGATTTATTTGGTTTTAAGTGAACAGTTTTATGACCTCGAATTTGTCATAAATGCTAAAGATTATTTTTGGCTTAATGGGGTCTTTATTGTTACTCTCTGTGTTTGAGGCTTTTTAAGTAGCATTTATTTGTTTATTAAATTTATATCCTGTATTTATTTACAGATTTTTGTGAGATATTGGCTGTTTAAATGGGAATTTGTATTGTAATGCAGTTTTTTACATTTTCTTGGTTAAACTAATGCAAAAAAATAAAAAGCCAAAATCCTATTTCCATAAACCTGATTCTCAATCATCCACCTGTTAAAGTATTCAGAGACAGAACTGTTAATGGTTTTATCCACAAATATGATGCAAAAACTTGAACAAATGTTATTTTGTGAATCCGCACCCTTTTTTATGACTGAAGATTTTAATGAGGGGAACAGTTTGCAAAGGTTATTTAACAAATTACTCGGGAAGGAAAAGTAGAAGGAAAGCTGAAATTAATGTCTTGTGAAAGTAGGGAGAACAAAGAACAGGTCTAAGGGGACATCCTAGATGGTTTTTGTTAATTACTGTAAAATTACTGAAGCATTGGAAAAAAAGCAAGAAACATCCAAACTAAATACACATAACTAACAATTAAGCAGTAAGCTTGACTTTTATGATAGCCTTAGCCACTAACCTCGCAGTTTTCTAGCAGCCTGCTTGTAGGAAATGCTGGCTGCGGAGTTTATTGTTGCAGTGCAGATGTCTTGTTTTCCCTGGGTGGCTGCCACTTGGTGTGTCTGGGAGAACGTGGGTGCTCACCAGTGCATTGGCACGAGGAAGTTCTGTGGTGCTTTAACACTAGGTGTGCAGAGATGAAAGCAAGAGTTAGCGGTGTTTTAGGAAATTGCAACACACACTTATAATAAAAAAAAAATACTGTGTATCTACTCTCTTTTGATAATGCCAACTTCGACTTCAAAGAGTTGAGTGATGTTATTTTTTTTTAATCCTAGATGGGAGTAAGACTGGCAGTCTTATCAAGGGAACTTTTTACCAAGATTCCCCATGGTCTTTAGAATGAGAGAAATTACTGAGATGTTGATAAATATCCATAATATTGTGTGCTGAAAGTGCACTGAATTTCTGTCTGTCTCAAACCAAGTGTAGACAAAGGTTTTTGCAGAGCAATCTTGTGTCTATATCCAAGGAGAGGGCAATCACTTTTCCCTCCTGCTGTGAGGTGGATATAAAATTTACAAGAGATCACTTAGCCCAGAACTTGGAGTAGACTCAAAAGTCTCTTCTGCTTACTTTGGGTGGAGTCTGGGTGTGATGGTTGTGTGATTGAGTAGTCTCTAGTCATGGTATGAAAGGAATGGGAGTCTGTGTTTTAAAACAATCCACCTTGACCCCTAGCTTTAATTCTGTCCTTGAAAATCTCACAATGTCTTACACATTGCCACAATTACCCCTGAAAACTTCCCACAGCAATTTCTGAATGCAAGCATTCACGCAGTAAGTTCTCTATCAGAAATTCCATAATAAGCTTGCCCTTTTTTTATGAGACTTGTTCTTGATAACCCACAGTAATCCTGTTTTTTTCCTTATCAGTTACAAAGTTTCTGGTTGAACTCCTTCAAGGTTACACTCGGGTTCCTTTCATGGCCCGGTGATCAATGTCTTACGAGTTCCAGTCTTCGTTACTGTCTGTTATCTGCCGTTGGTTGGGGTTTGTGTGTTTAATTTATTGCCTCTCCTGTTCCTTGCCTTGTCTTTCATGTGGAGTAGCTGTTGGGCAGATATCCTTGCAGTTCCTTGCCCTGTTTGAGCATCGGTTTGAGAGGTGCTGGCTGGCACCTGGCAGGGCAGACCCTGTCACAGTCAAGGCTTTGTTTCTTCAAGCCTTGGATGGCCTCAGTTAGGGCTGGGAGAGACTGTCAGGGCCATATCAAGTCTTTGCTGTCCTTCAGTCCTCTTCTGGGACAGTTGTCTCTGTCCTTTTTTCAGCATAATAATCTCGTTTCTCTGTTATTGACAATTGTGTCTCACAGTCTCATATCTTTGCTTGGCAGTTGACTGGTTGGGTGTTGCCATCACAGGTTGAGTCTGTTACAGCAATATATCACTCAGGATGTGAATGCCTAAACCAAACTGAAAGCTTCAGAGTGAATTCAGAGCTTGTGTGGTGTCATGTGGTTCTCACCAAGAGTTTGGGTAGATCAGAAATAACGCAATGGCCATTTAGCCATCTGGGAAGTGAAGATGTTGGTGCAAGTTCTTTCCATGTTACCCCAAGACAAGAGGCAAGGAATGTCTAGCATTGAAAAGCTGTGAGCAGGAGTTCTTAGTGTCTCTCCTCAGTTGCCTTCTTGCTTTTTATAGCATTTCTGGGCTTCGTGTATAATTTTCCATACTGGAAACCTGAGGAAAAAATAAATTTGTTGTTTTGTTGTAAACATCTTATTCTGTCTTTCTGATTGATTTTGCTTTTTGGTATACAGGGTTTGGATCAGTGGCTTGTTTCAGTTCTTTCTTATGTTACCATAGGAACATATACCAAATCACAGAAATATTAGGAAAGGCTTTTTATTTATCTTAGTCTATAGCAAGGCTTAATTTGTTATTTTTGTAGAACTCTGAGGTCATAGTACTGAATTTTTAGGAGATGCATATCTTTAGGTTTGATTATGAATAACCCAAAGGAAATCAAAAAGGTAGAATCAAAGTAGTCGTGTGCTTTGATTACTTAGTACATCTCTCTTTATAGAAAACATAACTTCTTTTTTCTCTATTGAGGTGAATCAAGTCCAACTCGTCGAGAAGCAGTGAAAAGGAAGACTGCAGAATACCTCATGCGTGCTGAGAAAATTTCCAGTCTCTACCATAAAACCTCTGAAGATACATCTCTTTCTATGGTAGGCTTTAATTAATTTTTTTCCGAATTAATTTTTTTTTTCAGAATTTGGTATAATTAAGTGACAAAGCATATTCAAGCTTAAGGTTCAAAAGCTGTCTAGAATTTCTCTTTTGGGAGGTCTGAAGAATATTTTGATGTTGTGTGTATGTTAAGTTGCCATGCTTTCTGATTCTTTATAATGTTACGAGGAGTGCTTGGTTTGGTACAGGACTGCTTCTCACGTGCTTTCCTGCTGCTCGTGGTTGATGATGTAGACATTTTTCATCATGCTGAAGAATCTAAAGGTAAAGCAAAAAACCACACCAGCATGTGACATTTCATTTGATTTTTCCATAAGAATGTTGGTTGGTCCTGTAGGAAGTGAGAAACCTGTTGGTTTCTTGAGCCTAGCACATAGTGATGTATCACAAGGGAGTCAAGCACAGGGTAGAGGGGATCAGATTAATTTTTCACAGAACAAGTTCTTAATAGAGCAGAGGTTCTTCCTGACCCTTTCAAATGTCTCTCTTGGATATGCTTGTGGGATCAGCTCCTTCTTGATTTTTGAAGTTAATTTCCACTTTCTTGAGCAGAATACCCTTTTCTGTGCTTGTACAAAAGACAAACAAAGCTTGTTCTAAGATACCCTCAATAAATACCTAACTTGCCCTTCCTTAAACAGTTCCTTTGGGATTTATCTGTTTCTGCTTTAGACTTTTACTGCAGTCCTGTTAAACTGTGTTATTGTCAATGACTGCCCTATTGCAGTAAGTATAAAAGCTACAAACTTCCTGACTCTCTAATATCAAGGGATAACAAAAGGGATAGAAGATTATTGCTTCTTACTTTGCACAGATCTAAAAATGCTTTAAGGAGACAACTGCTGCAAAAATTGGAAGCCTTCTAAAAGCTTTCTATCTAATAAGTAATTTTAAAAAGCAAAGACAGTGATTTTTTTAAGGGTAGATTTTTTCATGTTGAGAGCCCACAAGTACAATTTTGAGGATGTTCCAAATGGGATATATTTTGTGAGGCTTGGAGTCTTGCTGTTGCTATGAACTGTACTTTGAACAATTTAATATTTTGGACAGATACGAACTCCTACTAGGTATTCTTTCTTTGGGTCAAACACCCCTGAAAATGGGGAAGAAGCTATATTGAATTGAATCCTCAGTGTGTTTGGAAACTGAAGAACAAGAGAAAAAAATCCACGAACAACCTATTTTTGCCTTTTTATAAGTTTAAAAACTAACTGTGGTTGGGAAGGAGGAAGAAATAGGTTGCATTTTTCTATGTGAACTTGAGAGGTAAAGTATTTCCTCTTTTATGCTGTACTGAATAAGACATCCCTTCTTTGCAGATCCAAGGAAAAGCAGATATAATTGGGATAAGACAAGAAAAAAAAAGCAGATAGAATAAAAAACCATTTTCCTTCTGTTTCCTTCCAACTCAAAATTGACAAATTATGGCAAATCTTGTTTTGTACAAAGTGTTGCATCTGCCTGATTCTCCTGTTTACAAAAAAAGGCCATGCAGCCATGATTTAGCCCGTTTTTTTTTTTTTTCCTAAATTTGTACATGTATTTTAATGTCTTTTATTTGCTGCTCTTCATAATGCATGAATTTTACTTTTATTGTAGGACTTTGTAATTTGCTGATATCGAGGGTAGATGGTGCTTATGGGTCACGATGACTTTGGTGAGGAACAGCTTGTCTCTTGTTCATAGCTGAAAGTTACCTGAGAGAAGAACTTAACTCCCAAAATTATTGTGAGGGTAGTGGTAGGGACCGCAAGGAATTGGCATGCTCTGTGCTTTTGCTTAATATATTAAGGAAAATGAGGAATGCAACTGTTCCTGCATGTTGGCTGCTAAGCAGACCCGAATTATTGCACCTTAATTATTGCTTATTATTTTTGCAGCCCAAAATAGTTTATATTGGAGTTTGCATGAATTATCCCACATGGACAGTGATGAGTGCGCTGAAAGAATATATACATCTATATACAGTGTGATTCTTGGGAGATACCAGTGGCCACTTACAGATACTTTGTCTCCTTCTCCTAAAGATATTAAGTCCATGCTGGGCAGCGTTTGTGCAGTACTTGGGCCCCTGTTAGGACTGGCAGAGTGCAGGTTTGTTATGGAAAGTATGGTTCAATGCAGGGAATGTCATGGACAGTGGTGGTGCTGAGACCATTTGCACCTGGAGGAAGAGGTCTGGCTAGTAAACTGGGCTTGGCATTTAAGGCAAAGTGCACTTTCTTGTTCATGGCCTGGTGTCACAGGGCAGAACAGCTTTGTCACCCCGTCTGCTGTAGGTGGTTTTGTGTTTCCTACTGTACCCTTAAAAGGAGTAGTCCCAGGCATCAGCATCAGAACTAGGCAGACCTGTCCTTCTTACACATGGAATTTTACTTCCTTCTCCTCCACCAGGCCAGAGGACTGTCCAGCAAGGGAAGGGGTAAGCTCAGAAGTGCAGCTTGACTTACTTTTTGTCCTGCACTTCTCAGCCTGTCAGATCTCCCAGAGGCTTGGAGTGCCAGCCATGTGCTGAGCCACCTGCAGCAGTCACTAAATGTGCCCCAAGCTGCCCCTTTGCCATCTGAACACCCCATGAAGGTAAAGCACAGAGACTGGATTTTCTCTGGGGGCCTGGGGCAGGAGGAAGTGAGCCATTCTTTCATGGCTGGAGATGCCAGGCCCTTGCCTCTTCCAAGACCAGATTTCCCTGAAGAGGCAAAAGTCTGGTATTTGAGGGCTGAGAAGCAAAATTGTCTTTGATGTCATGGAAACCAAATGAAGAACAACTACTTTGTTACTTTTCAGCAGTGTAGCTCTCAAGGATAGCACCCTTAGCAACCACCCTGCTGCTTTCAAGTGCTGGTGTTGAAGAGAGGAACACAAGAAGGTGATGATTGGAGAATCCTTGGCATTGTTAAAGAAAGGTTTTGGGGAGAGGGCTTAAGAGAAACATGAGGAACTGAAACAACTGTGGCCTTGGGCTGGGAACTCATCTGAGTGTCTTGTAAACATTGAGGAAAGCCTTGCTGTGACCCGTGAGTAGGAGATGTGGAGACAGCTTCTGGAGCTTTTAAACAGGCATGTGGACCTTCTGAAAAACAAACAGCAACAAATGCTGTGCTTTTCTTCTTCCTTTGGTGCAGCACAGCAGCCTTGAGGACTGTCTCTTGGGCAAGTGCTGCAGAGCGCTGTGGAAGAGCAGTGCTGGGTCATTTTGCAGATTCTCAAGCTGCATTTTCTCCTCTGTAGCATCTCTGGGGAGCCACTTCCAAGCCTGAGTGGGAGCTGCAGCAACAGCCTCTGAATCACACTGGGCTGACCATCAGAAGGCTGGAGTCTTGCATAGCTGTCAGCTGCAAAGCCCAGCGCAGCTGCTTGTACAGGCTGTGGGGCTGTTTTAACTTTGGTAGTTTTTATAAAGCATATTTTTTTCCCTCTTTGAAATTAGTTCTGATTCTACTTACTACACCTAGCTTTGTATATTCAGAGTTGTTTCTTTTTGCATTGTTATGAAAGCAGTTATCTCTTAAAATGTCAATTATTTTTGATTTTCAAAGCAATTTAGTAACAAGAGGTACATGCAAACCTGATGCCCAAACAGAAGAAGCAGTCTTTGTGGTTTCCATAAGATATCTTCCTGAAATTCTCATTAAGTGTACATGAAAATTACATGAAGTATAAAGAAAATGCACTGCTATAGTTCTGTGAGATACAAATTTAACATAAAATAAGAAATTCAGTCTCAACTTCTGGGATCACATCCACGGTATGTCCCAGCTTCAGGAGAGGTGCATTCCCCGGCTGGTGCTCACTGATGGCCTTCTGAAGCACACTGTAGTTCTGTCTGGTTCAGGTGCAAGCAGAAATCCAACCTGGTTTTCTCCTGGTGCAGAGAAGAAGGAGCCAAGATGTTTGCCAGACCAGGAGAGCTGGAAGCACTGTCACACCCATGAGGCACATACCAGTGCATCTGCATCAAAACAAAGCATCTCCTTGCTGCAAGTGAAGATCTGGCTATGCTGCAGGTAGACAGTTACTGAAATCATCAGACTCAGACCTCTGAATGGCAAGGGGAAATTGCATTTTGATGTGCAGATCTGCACTGGTGTTCATGAAAGTTCTCTTTTCTTATCCTGAGGATCTCTGGTGACTGATGTGAAAGGTGGCAGCATTAGCAGTTAAATTAGCAGAGCTTTCTGGGTGAAAGAATGAAGAGAGGAAAATAAAGATCAAATATTTAATTAGAGGGAAATCCAGGGAAAATAGCAGTTGTGCTGGGAAAGCTTTGAGAGACCATTGTGAGGGGCATCACTGCTTGAGCACATGGACTGCTTTGAGCAACCAAGGAGGGGCCAGGACTCCAGCATTCCTCATGTTTCACTGCATCCCAGGAGGTAAAGGGATGCAAGGGACCCCCAAAACAGATGCTAGGCTGCCCCCAGAATGGGATGTGCACATAGTGTGGTTTTTGGAGTTTCCCTGTGCGAGGCCAGGAGCTGGATCCTTGTGGGTCCCTTCCAACTCAGAATATTCTATAATTTCCCATCAAATGGTATTTGTGTCACTGGGCTAGGGATAGTGCTCTTGCCTTAAATGAGGTTAATATGAAATGCCCTTTCTCTTACCTGACTGGTGGAGCACTCCTCTTTCTCCCTCTCCTCTTCCACCTGCTGGCAGTGATGCCAAAGCTGAGGCAAGAGCTATTGCCTTATTCCTTGTGTAGCTTGCAAAACCAGAGCTTTCCAAAGGCAAGCAGCGGCCACAGGCTGCTGCGTCTTTGCAGGGCCATCACAATCAGCATCAGCCTTTTCTACTTGAAATTTACCCATGGTAAAGGTGATGGTGGGAGAGGAACTGGGGATGCCTATCCTAACTCTGGATAAATCCAGCTGTGCAGCTCAGAGTGTAGTTGGAAATAGAGAGGGCCTGACCACAACAGAGAAGATACTGGGATACCTGGGCAGCATGCTGAGCATTTGGACAGGCTACTGGAGGCCTTCTGCAGGCAGAAGTAGCCTGACACTTTGTTCAGAATATTTGTCTCATTTCTAAAGGCAAATGAAGCTTTTGATTTTTTTTTTTTTTTTGGTTGTCCTTCCTGTATTTTTTTTGGTTCCTCTGTTTTTTGATGAGAGCGAGGGTTTTTAGTTATTTTTCTTATTGTTGCCTAGATGCTGAGCTTGGATTTTTGCTCTATTCAGAGGAGCAGGCTGTTTCATAGAGTGCTTAATTGCTGTAGTTTTGGGAATTGTTCTGGGAATTTAGAGTTTGCTTCCAGCCTGCTTCACAACAGAATGTGATGCCTCCCCATCATTGGGCTCTTCTATTAGACTTTGAAACAGTGAAACCAAAGTACTGTAAAGAGCAAAACTGATAAAAATGGAGAGCCTGCTGGGAGCTGTGGATGTGATAGTAAATCCCTTTAAGGTAAGAAGTGACTGTAGAGCACACATATAAAAACCAGTGTGTATACACAGTATTACCAACTGTGTCACCACTGGTCACATTTTAGAGAGGGACCTAAAATATATATATACTGGGTTTTTTTGGCTCTTTGGACAGGATGGGTGCAGAAATCTGATTGTGTAGCATTATTAGACAACTATTAAGTTCTGTAGAGATGTATGAACTGAATTCATGGTTGAAATGTTATTCATAAGAGAACATTTTAAAAGCGTGATTATTGAGGAATGATTATAAAATGTAATAGCAAGCAGATAGAAGTGAAAATCTTTTGTAGTAGTCTAGAGGATTAGGAAATGTTCTCTTCCTTTAAATGTATTCCTTAGAATGCTTTTGAAATCTTGTCATGAATAAACTGTGTTAGCACAACTCTTTGTTTCAAAGGAAGTATTTCATTATTGCAGAAAAATTGCACACTCTCAAAATACTTCCAACAGTTTGCTGGAATGTGGAACCAAAATTAGGTTGGAGAAAAAAGTTCATGTAGAGTTTTCTTTTTTAAATAATTCTTCCTGTTAAAGCCTTTAGTTTTAGATTGTGGAGTCTGGGCTGTTTTCTCTTAATTGCTCTTGGTGCTCCTGCTTGGCAGGGTTTACATGACAAGACAATTACCAGATCCATAAAAAAAAATGAAGATAACTAATAAACTCCTAAACTGAGCCCAGAAAAGCACACTTTTCTCCAAGCTTTTTGAACATGTATTTATGGCCTTTTCTTTTGGATTTTGTGTGCAATCAGTACTTATTTAAGTACCGATTTTTAGGAAGGAATTTGGAAGGAGGGGGAATGTTGTTGAGTGAATGGGCCCAGTTTTGGGGAAGGCTTCAAGGAGTTGCTTTGGCCTTTCAGGATAACACAGTAAGGATGCCTGAGGGGGAAAAAATAAGGGGCAGGAAATTGCTCTGCCTAGTTCAGGATCTTGGATTTTCTCATCACAAGGGAAAAAAATTGATTTTTCGTGATAGTTAAGGATTTCGTCCACAGCAAATTTGCTTACCAACTGTTTTCCTTTGTGACGTAGCTGTTAAATATTTCCTCAGAATGCTGACCTTCCTCTTCCTTTGCACCTTTGTGTAGTAGAAGTCTGCTTGGGGAGGCCAGGTTATGCTGAAAAGGAGTGTGGCATTCAGCAGCTCTGCAAATGAGGTTACCTTATTTGTGAGGAAGAAATACAGGTCTGTGGTTCTACTAGAAGCTACGTGTTGAGTTTTTGGAGGGAGATCTATTGAATTCTCTCACTTGGCAACTAGAAACTGCTGAAAATATTTGTGCACATGCCAGTGGTGTATGGGATGCTTAAAAGGTTGATCTTTGTCCCAAAAGACTTCCAGTTGAAACGTTGTTTCCCCCTCTGACATGCAAGCTTTGAGTTTGCTCTGAGAAACTACAAAACATAGTATGGACAAACATATATGTATATTAGCATATTAACTACTTGAATAGTTAGCACCTGCCAATTTTCTTGCTGTGGTGTTAATTTCTAGATTAATGATACGTAGCTGGCTACTTTTTTCTAAGGCAGCTTTAGGAATCGTTTCTGTTGTGCACCTTATTATTAAAAGGATTTCATAAAGCCCACCAGAGAGCAAGAGAAGCCTATTTATAATTCTATATTTTATGTTCTTCAGACTTAAAAAGCCTCTAATTTGCTTTCTCCTCCTCAGTGATCTTTGAATTATTTTGTACCCAGAATACCTGTAAGGCTTTGATTGATTATTATTATGTGGTAAGAACTAAGTAATCAATTGCTGGGTTCCATTAAGCATAGAAAATGCAAAAATTCATTGCTTTTTTCTTTTTTAAATTTTTGTTTTCAGTGTTATCTTGACTTTTATTTACTTGCAAGTTGTTTTTTTTTTCCCCCCACTAAGGACAAACAGAAACTTCTCCTTTCATCTTCAGTCTCTCTGATTTATGATAAATTTAGTTTCCTTCGGCCTGGCATTTGCTTCAGCAGGCAGTCTTCCTTCAAGTACCACCCTGATTGATGTATAATCTTTGATATCTTCCATTAGCCTCCAGGATCACTAGGTTCAAGGCCCTCTTGGAACCTAAGGAGCCCTGCCGAGGAACTGAAGACCTTCAGAGTCCTTGGGGTGATTGACAAGGTAATTCTTCAGTGTCTCTTCAAGAATTCAGTCATAAATCGACTGCATGCTGACATTCTGTCTTTGAAGCTGTGGATCTTAAGGATATGAAACAAAAGGGGAAAATGACTCAAATGCATCTGCACTTTAAAATAACAAAAGTAGAAGAAAAAAAGGCTTTTATCTAAGCAATTCATGTAAGGTCATGCAAAATGTATTTGAGCTGAAGAATAAGGTACATGTTTGGTAGCATTCAATAGGATGAGGCCTGTTTTTCAAAAAATGAAGTCATGGTTGCTGTTCTGGGGTAAGGACAAGTTGATGTGTTTTCAGTTGAACAATCTGGTGGATACTGGAAAAATAGAAGGGTAGAAATTCTTACATTTGAACTCTTACTTGAAATGGGAGCTGTGGACACACACGACCGTTCTCCTTCCCTGAGAATTCGGAATTGAAATCCCTTGCCAAGACAGAGATTCAATGAAGCCAAACTTATTTTTGAGTCATGCAAATAATGTCTTCCAAAATCCCAGGATAATACCCGTCTGTAAACAGTAAAGGACCATACGGGTTTTTCTGCAAGCCTAATTAAGAGACCAGAAGAATTGTTGGGTTGTTTTGATAATACTGATTAGTTACCACCTTACCAAATACTTTTAAGATGATGTATTATTCAGCAGTGTGACAGTGACTAATGCAGACTGTAACGGCTGGTTTCCTTTTTGCTGTGCCAAATCCCTTGTGCCTTTTGATAGTTCCTTATGTAGTCCCTGGTTCGTGCATGAGCTACTGATGCATGGTCAATTTATGCATTTGTAATGTGCATCAAAAACCTGTGGCTCATCCCTTGAGGTCCGTATTTCTTGGTTTCTTTTTCTTGTTGGACTGAACCTAGCTATTGGGACTGGTTTTTGTTTTTCTTTGTTTCATTGTAATTGTGTGCAAAAGTTGATTACTTCTCCTTAGAGGGCTGTATACATTAGGTATGGTGGTTTTTATAGCACAGAAGGTTTTCTAAGCTCTGACTTCATATTCATTGTATCTTCTTTCCTCAGCTGTAAGTACAGAATTTCGCCTGTATTCCACTCTGTATACATATCAGAGAGACATGTTGGAAAGACCATCTATCTGTAGCACATGTTAGTAGGTGCTAACGAAATTAGTAGTCACTAAATGGATGCAATGTGCATGGATTTTGTGAGTTATTCTGACAGAGTGAGCCTGTGGAAATGTTGGAAATGGATCAAGAAAGACTTTCTCAGTATCTCCATTCTTGTGTAATGCTAATGAACAGCTACTGGAAAAGATGCTTGATCAGAATGAAGCTTTTGCAGTCCTTGGTGGTACCAGATCTCCTTAGCTCTCTGTGAGCAGTTTCAGGTGTGAGCTGAACATGTCCAGATCTTTGAAGCATAGCTGGGGAAAATCAGGATTCTAATGATGACAAAAATACAAGATTCTCAAAGTTGGAGATGCATGCAAGGAGTAGAAGGCCTGTGCATACAGCTGGAATGCTCCTGTGTAAACACAGAAAAGGGAGTCGGGTTCTTTCAGGTGTCTTTGTACTCTGTGTTCCTACTTCTAGAATCTCTCTACTAGATTCTCTCGTCACAATCTTAGCCTTTTTCTGAGTATGCTGCTTTTTAGCATATATGTCTAGGTGTTTGTAAAGTTGTGAGGGAAATGAACACCTGCTCTAAGCCTGGAGAATATTTTATTTGGTTTTATGACACATACACAAAACACCTGTGAATATGAAACAAAAGGGTGCACATGTATCTGTGGGCTGGAGATGATGTCCCTACCTTTGGTTTAAAGCACCATCTCCCTTCCTTCCTCACCATCACTGTCATTTCCCTCCTTCTCTGCTTCCATATGCCCTAAAGCTCACATCATGGAGAAATCCAATCAGTGTGTAAGTACACTTGATGCAGTCAAATAGATGACAAAGCTTGCTTGTTACTGAAAATGGATTTTGGTTTTCAGGGCCAGCATTGAAGATGCTATGCTTTTGGGCACAAGGCTGTAACTGATGCAGCACCATGCAGAGTTTTGCCTGAAAATAATCTTCCATTCTAATCCTAAGGTAGCTGCTTTGGTTTCAGCAGAAAATGGGTGTGTGGGTAGTAATGAGCCACTGGCATTGTAACTGCTGGCTTGACTAACCCTATGCAAGACTGGCTTAAACGCACTGACTTAAAAATGGTGTTGGTTGGTTTGCAGACTTGTTCTCCCACTGCTGAAGCCCCGAGTGGTGTCTGCCTGCTACTGTGCTGCCTCGAGAAAACCAGCTGTTAACCTTCCCTCATTCAAATGCTGAAAGGTTCAGTGCTTTCCCTTAGAGTAATGTCACTCTTTGTTCTTCTTTTGAAGCCTCTTCAAGTGTTTTGAATTGGCTTCATTTTCACGGACAAAATGCTTGTTGCTACCTGAAACTCTGGGATTTTCAAACTGTTTTAGACTAGGCAGCATGATTACATATTTAATTTTAGCCTAGTTTATTCCCAATGTGCAGTCTTTCTTTCCCTGTCTGCCCTTTCACCTTCCTTGTCACCTCAATAATTTTTGTTGCCTTGACCCTTTTGTGCTAAATCTGAGAGAGTTAGAGACCTTAGCATTACTAAATTACTACTAATCTAAGTTACTAAACTCCTTAAATTATTGTGAAAATTCAGTGAAGAATGCCCGTATCTGCCTTGCCTCCCATCGTTCTGTTTTTGCTCTCATGCAAAGGCTGTAGTATAAATCTGACTGTTTTAGTAGACCAAAGGGGACTTACGTTTTTCTTGAGGAAGCCATTCTTTTTCTTTTTTTTTTTTTTTTTAGTTNGCTGTGTTTGCTCACTTTGTGGTGTCAAAAGTTAACGAGGTGGTGTTTGCAGGTATTTCATATGTTTAATATGTGAAGAGCCTGCCTGTGAGTAGGTTTCTGAAAATAGAGGTGTAATCTAATTGTAAAGGTGGCTTTTGTCCTGCAAAGGTTGTGGAATGTGAGGTGCTGCTGTTTGGCCAGCAAAGCTCTTAGTAATGTTACCAGAGGTACTGCATTGGAAACAAATACCCAAATATTGTAGCTGTTGTTATCACCAACTACAAATGATCAATTATTTCATCAGCTCATGTACCTTAAAGTAGAAAACTTCTTCTTTTTTTTTTTTTTTTCAATAGGGAAGAATTTTGCTTTCAAAATTTGCCTAATTAAAAATCAAGGTTGCAGGTTCTGTGCTGAGTTTCTGCCCTAGGCAAATCTTTCCTTTGAAGCTACAGCCGGCCCCTAAAGAAACGACTTTGTTATGGTGCTGCTGGATACCTTCACAATGCTGTTTCAAACCCAATTTCTTATTCTTTAGAACCTTCTGTTATTTAGATTCATTCAGTTTAAAGATTCATCTTGAAAGCAGAGTGCATTAAGTAATAACTATGCCTCTGTAACCAATGGCTGTCTTTTATGTCTCTTCTGTCCCCTCTCCTGGTCCCCCATCAAGGCACACTCTCAGTACTGTCACTGGCTGTGTTCAGTTCTTCCACAGCTGTCTCTGCATTTGAGCTTGTTGTTCAATACACTGTTAGGCTTTATGAATGAAATGTATGAAAACTAATAAAACCACATATTCTCATCAGGGCCTTGTGGTGAAATTATTTGTGGAGTTTCTGAGATAGATAACGTTTTTGAGAAAATGGAAGCCATTCTGTTGATTGTGAATATAGGGGGTTTTTGTGTCTCCCATGCTGTCTGAGAAGTCCCAACTCTGGTGGCTGTACATTTTGGTGAAGCATCTTTAAAAATAGGCAGGAGAACCAAATTAATGTTATTAATTATTTATAAAGTGTGATTAATACTTGTCTGCTTAATGAGTGAAAGTGCCAAAAAGCAGAAATATGTAGAATATATGTCAACTTCACATGCATAATCTGCAGACCCAGAGTTGAATTCAAACAGGTTATGGCTTGTTGTAATGAAATTTAATCAGAGGAGTAGGAGGAATAGGCCCTTCTTATGGCAGCATGTGTGTGGTTGTGCATGAATAACAGACATAGCTGACTGTGTCCTGTTAGTGTTTGTTAGGAACTTAAATATTCAGCCTTTCATTGTGAGGTGAGATTAAAGACTGTTGCAGCTGTGAAACTGAGTTGACCATAGCAGATGTTTTCTCTCCCCTGGCTCTCAGGTGCACTCTCTCGAGCATCTTTAGATCATCTTACAGATTTGAGTGAATGGCTGTGTGTGCCTGAGAAAGGGGAAGGGGAAAGGAGATAATGGAGAAAAGCAGTGGCAAAAAAGCTGAAAATCTGAAACTGAGTAATAATAGTAACTATTCATACAAATAAACTTTTAAGAGCTTGTTTTATGTTCTGATAACCTTTTAGTTTCTTAAGTGGGTTGCCAAGTCCTACAAAATCAAACCAACTACAGAATTGTCGTCGAAACTGATTTCTTGGCTCACTACCTTCCTTTCCCTACTGCTGTGGGATTATTATTCCTGAATTACTGTCAGGTTTCAGGCTCCAAGTAACAAAGCTTGCTCAACTTTAAAACCTAGTCTCTCTGCCAGCTAGAAAGTGTCCTGTCCCTTCTTCCCTGCCCCCAGACACCTGCCACTTGTTTTCCTGAAATATTCCCATTTACGCAAATCTGAACGTGTCTGAGTGTTTGCTGTTGTAACCCTTTGTTTCTCTCTAGCATCTTTCTTGTTTGTCTCACTAAAATTTCTTTTGACTTGAGTGAGACTTGAGTAGAGTAATGCAGATTTTGCCCTTGCCTTTAGAAAAAAGAAATTACATTGTTGAATGTTCTTCTGCAGGCTGTATTGTATGTCTTCTGGCCTTCAGAAAGAAATACGTTATTGTGATAGTTTCTTTTAAGCTGAAATTATTCAAGTTTGTCTTCCTAACTGTTATTAAGTTGCTTAGTACATAATTTGTGCCAGGCAATTACTCTGGGATGCCAGTGGCATTTCATATTGTAAAATGCTTTTCACTAGTAACCTAGAAAAATATTTTCTAGGTTAATATTTCACCATTTGTAATTTACTGCCCTGTTTTTAGTTTACTTTAAGAAAATGGACTTTCCTCTGTTACCAACCAACTCAAAGTATTTAAAAATTCGAATTTGAATTTATGCTGCTTTCTTAGCATTTTCATTATTTAAAGCTGCCCTGTTTGTCTTCTAAGTACACTATCATTCCAAGTCATAGAATATACAAGCTGTAAGTTCCTTAGAATAACGGTTTGAAAGCAGGAATAATTGCAAACTGAAGATAATTCATATTGCACAGGTACAAGGATAAGGAATAATCACATTTTTCATACATATTAGCCAAATGTAATCTCTTTCTGTAACGACAGAGGGAGACGAGTGAGAGTCCGGGCGGTGTAATCTAAAAAGTGACAAGAATAAATCTGTGTTAAGTAGATCTTTTAATCCTGGTAGCCTTGTGACAGCCAGCACAGCTGAGGAGAGCAGGAGGAATTGCACCCCTGCCCCGCCCATCAACACAGCCGTGTCCTGAGTGTAGCACCCAGCTGAGCTCCAGCCCCAGCTGAGGTTTTCTTGCAGTCCCAAATACTTGTGCCAGGGATCAGGTGGACGACTTGTCTCGTTCCTGCTCATCTGTCACTACAGCATTTTCCAGCTGGTGGGGTAAACACAAGGAAAAAAAATCCTAGATGATTGTCTGATACATATTCAAGTTTGTAGGATTTTTGCTGGAGTATCTATCCTATGATAAGGGTACATTTGTTGAGCAGATAAGGACTGGAGTTAATAGGTGGCCAACTGGTGACAATATTTACCCGATGTATTTTCAGTGTAAAGCAGCAATTTAGTAGCGAAATGGAGCTGGTTTTAAAGTAATCCCTTAGCTGTGGTTTGTCTTGGAAACCTTTCTGCTGTCTGGTACTCCAGTAAGAGATCTTATTCCATTTTCTTTGATCAGGCAAGAGCTATTTTTCACTTGTGTTAGTGAACTTAAAGTCACATTTTTGTAAGCAAATGTGTTGGCGTGTTTGCTTTGGTTAGTGTTAAAAGCTGCTCTAGTAAATAAAAAGCACAGGTATGTTCTGTGCTATGTCCTGAAAGAAGAGAAACTAGGGAAAAAAAATCAGTATTGAGATGCTTGGCAGGGGAAAAAGGAGGGGAGGGGGAAAATATCCCAGGAAAGGAAGGGGAGCTGTGGAAACAAATGTCTGCAGCGTGACAGGATCTGTGTGTTGGTGTTACAGCCGCCCGCAGGAGAGCAGCGCAGTTCAGAGCAGCCCTCACTTCTCCCACTGCTGTCCCCCGTGACCTTGCCTGGCTGCTCCGTGAGGTGGCTGCTGGTTCACCATGTTCTTTTTTCCTGGTGACTTGCCTGTTGCCTGCCCCTGGGTCTGTGCTCCCCCTTATGCTGACTTCTGCAGTATTCCTTCAGTCTCTTATCTCAGGGCTTTGATGCATATGTTCTGAAGGTGGCCACCGTGACTTTGGGTGGCAGCAGATGGTAAACCTTCAGGCTGCCACCGGCTATACTGGTGTTAAGTTGGAAACTTAACGTTTGATGAAGAATCAGTAGTGCATATGAAAGAGCTTTTACTGCGGAAATATCTTTTAATTAAAAAAAATTAGCATACTGAAACATTTGCTAATTCCTGTGCATTTAAAGGATCTTAAAATTAACTGTTTTCTTAAAGCTAGACTATGGTTATTTACCAAGCAGGTTTTATTTTATTTTTCTCCAATTAATTGTACCTACTATATTGAATTGAATTTAATTTATTTTCCTCTAAGCTGCTGGATACACTGTAAATCAAATCTAAGAAGCTAATTTTTTTAAGTAGTGCTGTCAGCATCAGAATTAACCCTTGACTTAGGAAAAGAAAAAAAGAATTCACAAGTAAGAAATCCTGTTTGGCATCACGGGGGGGTATCGCTATCTGCACTTCACTGAGACACTGTCATGCAGTGCTGCTGCGTTCACTTGTTTTTTGGGATGCTCCTGAGAGCTCCAGTGTGTGTACAAAGTTAGGATATCTGTGCTGCTGAAGACACTCATTTACATTAGATATTTATTTGTGGTAATTGTTATTTGTGTGTCAGTGTTTTTGGCCGTGTTAAAGTTGTCTTCAATGTGAAAAAATAGAGAAAGAATGAGTAAGCAACAGAGCCATAAGAGCCAGCGTGATACGTGGACCTTGACTCTGTTTGTCCATTAGTGTTACAAATAGGATTTTGCCTTGTCTCCTTTTGTGTCACAGTCTAGTTGCTCAGTGCCCAGGAGTGCCCTGCTGTGCATTCTCCCTCCTCTCTGAGACAGGATGCTGCATGTTCCAGCTCGTTGTTAGATGTTAAATATTACAACTTACACGGTGGAAGAGATTCTGTCAGCTCATTTGAGCTAGAAGCAGCCTAGGCTAATGCCAGCATCTCTGTGCTCTGAGAATAGCAGAGTTCTGTCCTAGGGAATGCTCTGTGGGACCCTGTTTTGTTCCATCGTGCCTTTAGGGTGAGGACTTGTCACTTTGCATTTTAAAAAGAGGAATCTTAGAATTACAAAAATACTTTTGCCACTGGAGAGAAGTGTGAAGGAATGCAAACAGGACACTTGGCGCACTGGTGTCTATAAGTTGGCTGTAAAACATGAGATGGGGAGAGTAAGTTGGTGCCTGGGCAGTTGTGCCCTTCTGCAGCAGTGTTGTAATGCATCCAAGAGCTGCTGACCTTTCTCTGCTCTGCATGAGTGATAAAAAGTCAAGCAAATATTCTTGTGACCCTCTCTTTCCTGGACTTATCCCTTCCTGAAGTAGCTTTCTGATGGTGACTTACCCAATCATGTTGTCCTTTAATTATTTGGGAGAATCTGGTTAAACCACATCTTTATATGTGGCTGCTTTGCATGCAGGCTGCTTTCCCTTGAAGCAAGTTTTTGGTTTGGTGGGCCCATGTGAAGTCTGCAGTCTGCCAGGGCCAAATGGGCCATCACTACATGAATTTCTGAAGTAACTTCCAAGGCTCTTCTGGGGCATCTTGGAGTCTCTTTTGAAGTAAACAGTCTTGCCAAAGGTTGGTACTGAATCAACAAAGAAATAATGTTCCCTAAAATGAAGTGGAGCCGTAAATGACATGTTAATCACTCGGGGAAGGTACTAGGCTTAAAGGGAGGCAAAAAGAAAGGAAGAGCTGGTTAGTTGGACTGGGTAGCCATGTAGGTAGTTAACCTCAAAGGCACAGGGATGTTAGTTGTTATTGCAGGTGTAAAATTGTGGCTGCTGCATTCATGTTGATGCTGCAATATAACAGCAGATGAAGTTACCCTACAGGGACCTGCTGCCTGCTTTATTGGTGTTAGTGGTCGTGGTTCTGTACCTCAACTTACGGGGAGAGGGCTCAGTGATCTCTTCTGTTGCACCATATGCTAATACAGTGCTGATAAGCAAATGTGAAAAATGAAAGGGAGGAATACATTAATTGTATTTGTGCAATAAGGTATGCTATCAAAGGTAATTATTTCATGACAGTTTTAGTTATAGCAGTTGTTTTATCATGGAATAAAAGATGGCTTTAGGAGCCTTTTATTGGAAAGACAATTGTATCAAATTAGTACCAAATTAGATTTTTGTCTTTATAAAGGTGAGCAAACCCATGAGCAGTTTTTAAATTGGTGTCTTCTACTCTACAAATGAACAAATCCTGTTTGAGGGTTAAAGAAGCTATTATTCTGTCCTTTATGCTGACAGCTTCATTACTGATTGGCCTACTGTTGGTATTAAAAAAATGTTTGGCTCCTTATGATCTTTGTGCATGCAACTATAATATTAATACAGACCACAGAACTGTTCATTAAGAAATGACTTTAAATGAGGTTGATGCTTGTAAATCTGGAGAGATGCAGATGTTAAATGCTGCCATTCCTTTTCGTATACAGCCGTATGGCTAATAATTTCCAAGTGGCTAAAGCTCTTGTTAGCAAGAGTGCTGGTGTGTTAAGAATGGCCCTATAAATAACTTTAAGAACTGAAGTTGAAGGTGCTTCTTTTAAAGACTATTGTTAACTAAACATTATTGCCAAACAGATGGAAAGCATTCACCAGCCTGATGTTTTTAGGTCTAATTATATTATCGCCAGTCCTGTATGGCTCAGTTGAAGAGGTGTATCCAGAGGCCAATTTATAATCATTTAGCCAACACCTGTTTGGGAGATATTGACAGTCAAAGGGCACATTTAAAAAAAAAAATCACATATGTTCTCGTATTTATTGCCTCAATGTGAACAGTGTCTAGTTGCAAACAAACTTGGGAGAAGTGGAAGGAGAGTGATTGTAAACACATAGATATTTCCAAACCATTTTTATCTTCTTTTGGCACCTCTTGTAAAGTGGCTTTTATTTTTCTCTTGTTCTATTCATTTTCTTCAGTTGGTTGGTGTGGTTTTGGGTAAGCGAGGATAATAAAACCAGTTTTACAGTTGTTATTTACTGAGTTGATTTCCACTGTTTCTGGAAGCCCTATGGAAGAGGCCTAAAATGTTGTTTGGCAAACTCAGTAGTCTGGGAATGTTTGGCTTTCCTTACCATGCCCTTGACATAGAATGTGTGTCATTCCTTTGTCAAAATAATGTCACTAGCACCAACTTGTGTTGATTTTTTTTCCCTCCCAAAGATGAAGAAAAGGTTTTAAAGTTGTCTGCAACCATAGTGAAAAAGAGAAGGTCTTTGAAATGGGGAAGAGTCTGTGACTTCATTTATTTTGGTGAAATGTGGTGAGAGAGAAATGATTAGGAAAGACTTCAGTTCTCCTCGTGTTGGAGATGCAATGGGGAGGGAAGTAGGTTTTGAATACTTCCATCCAGGGACACCAGAGCACGGCTGCATTGCTGGCTGTCTTGCAGCTGGTGCTTTTCAAGCACATCTGTGTTCTTAGTTTGGAAACACTTAATTCCTGAGCAGGGTGACTTAAAGGCGGAGCGTTCCAGCTTTCTAAAGATGCAGTTTCCTGAAAGTATATACACATATATATTTTTGTTTGTTTTGTTCTGTTTTCAACACATAAACAAATGGAGCTTGCTAAGAGTGTAGTTGCTATTTAGTGCTTCTCTCACTGCTGTGTTTAAAGTGCTTTCAGCAGAGGTGATGCACTGCTGACAGAACTGCTCTTTGCAGCTGCAGGTATTCTTCTCTCTGCAGCAAACCCATCCACACTTTTCCCTCTAAGAAAATCCTCTTTTTTTTTGTTGTTACCCTAATTTTAGAGATCTATGTAAGTCTATCCTCAGTCATTTCTTTGCTAAAAAAAAGACTGGTTGTCAAGTCTGTATGCTGTGGGAGTTTAATTTTTAAGTTGATTATATCACTTTCTTTGTAAGAATATTCAACATTATATTTAAGAACTGTTTTGTTAGCTTACTCGTGTGAATCTTAAATAAATTCTGATTACTTTTTGCTTAGGTTTTGCTTGTAATGGACACTAGAACACAGCAGACTTTTATATTGAAGGTGAGTAAAATATTTTGTTATTTGTTAATAATCTTTTATTATTTGGCCTCCTAAATTGCACCACCACACAAAGATCAATTTGTATGTAATTTATTGAGTTATCCCTCCAATATATTGTTATTATGGTAATACGTATTAAGTGCCCTGGAATTCTTTTTGTCAGTGTTTGGTTGCATTCCTTTCCTTTCTCTCTAACATCCCTAGTGCTCAGATGTGCTGTTTTAGTCACCTGAGATGCCTCTGGTTATTGAGGCCAACACCTTTGTGGGCTTTGGTAAAGAATCACACATTTAATGGGCTGCTTAAAACATCTATAAAGCCCTGGTGGCTCAGGACTTCTGACAGAGGTGAAAATTCTCCTTAATCCAAGCACATCCACTGCACTTTGTGTTTAGTCTTCTTTAGCTGAGGAATACCCTGCTGGCCAAAGTGGGTTCTGGATGAAATGCACAGCCAGTCTTCTTCAAATTTGTTTCCTTATGTTTTACATCAATAGTCTGAGATAACTGAGTTTAATGTTACTACCCATTACATTTATGAACAGTTATTTGGTCAGAATAAAACTATTTGCACTACTCTTTTATGTTTCAGAAAGTGTTCAAATCAAGACCCCAGTATGCTTAGAGCATCTGTGATGCTGAGAATTGGTTTAGTTATGAGTATTGTTTTTGTGACCATTTACTTCAGGCTCCCCTTGGTGTGAATTCCACTGCTAGTGGCAGGAAGGATGGAAAAAAAAAAAAATCTGTGTCCCAACCATGAAGCTTTAATTACTTGTTAACATTTTGTAACTTTGCTTCAGATCTGGCTTACAACCCGCCTTAACTTTGTGCATTGGCCTTTGAAATTGTATGTGCAGGATACAGCAAACCTTTTTGTTTCTCATAAAGGTTCATTTGTGAATATTGTATATTAGAACCTCACATTATCTACTGGCAGATAGGGTAACATTGAATTTCCCATGTAACTGCCTATGCTTATCAATATTGTAATAGGTCACACTATTGACATAATTTTTTTTCTCTTTCTCTCTCCTCTCCCTTCCACCCTCCCACATCAATTTTTTCACTTCTGGCAACTTCATCCCTGCGCTACCTCCCAAAAATCATTGACTCTCAAGGAGACTAATCCTTTCCTTTCCTTTTTATTGAGGTGATTGTTGTCTTTAGTAAAGTAAAATGGAAATGTGAGGATTACCTGTGAGGCTAAGGCATTCTTTTGTCTTTAAGACTTGAATTGAATTTTTTTAACAGTGTGTTTTGGTCACACGCAAAAATAAAATTTTAAAAAAGGGTCACAGGGAAATAAGTGAGTGTCATCCTGATGACTTAGTTTGAGAGAGATTCTAATAAAAACATTGACCCATGTAATTGATTTTAATGGCAGCTTTGTGCCATCTTCTGTTCTCTGGAAACGCGCCAGATGCCATCAGCACAGCCTCGGGGGACCGAGGGGCATAGAGCAGCAGATGAGTGGTTTCTCTGAAGCCCAGAGTAACTCGGATAGATTAGTTTGGTTGATAAACACAGAGCACAGCAGGCTCCAAAGGCAACTGAGGGTACAACTGACCTTTTTGTTCTCTGTCAGGGTCTAAGGAAAAGTAGTGAGTGCAGCAGGAGCAGAACGACCATCATCCCCCGCTGCGTGCCCAACATGGTGTGTCTGCACAAGTACATCATCTCCGAGGAGTCTGTCTTCCTTGTGCTGCAGCACGCAGAAGGTTTGTCTCTCCTTTAAGCATATTGTTGAAAAGAGTCAAAGGTTTTCAGTTTGAATCGAAGGTGCACTTCATTGTCAAATTAATCTCTCATACGTCCAGTTAAAATATTTTTAGTGTGCCAGAGACATGTCCTGTAAGACACCCCACTCCGTTCCTCTGTCCCTCCCCCTTTTCCCCTCTCATTCTGTGGTGGTCTGATTCCTGCTTCAAATGACCTCGAATCCTGATGGGTTACTTGAACTGTAGCAGTATTGAAAGCTTCCAACTGTTTATTTTCTACAGGAGAGGGAGTACTTTGACTGCAACAGCTCTGCATTATTTAGTTATCTCTCAGAGATAAAGTCTTTGGCTACTTTTGTAAACTTTGACTAGTAAATCTTTTTAGCATCTTCTACTTAAAATGACAAGTATTTGCATGAGAATTTAATAGCTCTGCTAAAAACTAAGAACATTTTCCTGTTGGTTAATATTGCACTGATCTGGATTTTTAAGAAAGTAGCTAGTGGCATCACACAGGAGTTCAAAGCAGAACCACAGAGTTGTGCCTTCAAACTATTTATAAAATTCCTGTTAAGTGTATAGGGAACAGGTGGCACAAAATAATTACATTTTGATTTTTTTGTCTAACACCTGGATTTAAATATTCCCTAAATGTAATTACCCATATTTGTTTAGAATGAGTGCAGAATATAAATTTTGGGATTGCTAATAGTTCTTTTTTTTCAGAAATGTTAATAACTCAGACAGAATGGATGATGTGAAGGAGCTAAGCTGACTGATAGAGAAGTTAATTTTATTACATGGAATATTACTTCTTTTTTCCTCCCTAATAACTTAGATTTTGGCTTTTTCATGAACAATTTGTCTATGAGGCCAGTTAAAGTTAGCTTTGCTACAGGAATGAATGTTTCTGCAATGTGTGACTTGGTTTTGCCATGAGCACTGATGCAGGAAGAAAAGCTTCACATTACAGTAGTGCCTGATGGTGATCTTGGGAGTTCACAGTGCTGCTCTGTATAGTGCAGCACTTTTTCTTGAGATGTCTATATAATAATTTACAAGATAATTGGGAGATTCTCAAATGAGCTGCAATTTCCACATAAGCTGTTATGTTTTCTTGGGAAAAAAAGTATTTTTAAAAACCCACAACCAAAGAAACCCCAAACAAAAAATCCTGCCCACAACCCTTGTCAGACACCAGCTTCTCTGAGACTAGCATAATTACATAATTCAAAAAACTCTTCCTAATGTTACTGCAGTTTCTGAAACCCCATGGATCTGCTCTTCTCTTTAGGAAGAATGTTCTTCCTTGAGCCACGTGGAAAAGTGAGTGGAGTAGTAGTGGAATTTCGTGGCAGTAGTCGTCAGATGTAAGAAGAAAAATTTTAAGGAAGGCCTAATGTGAGCAGTTGACAAAGGCAATCTTCTGGAAGTGTTAATTTTATTATGAAAACAGTGAGAAGAATAGAGAAACTGCATGATCAGAGCTCTTTCGTTTACATGAACCTACTGTCTGGGCTCAGAACATGCAAAGGAAGAGGAAGAGTGATATATTCTGTTGTGAAGAGGGGTAGCTGGGGTACACAGTGATTAGTAAAATCGCTGGAGAATGTATTCAGTAAGGGTATTGCAGGTGTAGGGCTTGATCCCAAATCCTGAACTGGGGCAATGGTTGCTGCACCTCACCCTGCTGTGAGACTGATGCTGAAAAGTGATTCAGGAGAAAGGCTTCTAACTCTGTGTGAAAAAAGGATAAATAAAAATAGGGCTAGAGTTATGCTGCACGATATGCAGACTAGTCTTGCTCAACCCACTCATGATGGTCTTGATCAGATCAGTCTTATGTTAGTAGTACTCATTCTTTAAATTACAAGGATAATTTTACCAGGAATCCCTGTAGACAAACCAGTCTTAAAATTTTGTTCATCTCAGACCAGATATGAATAGAGAAGGTGCTTGTAGTTGATGTTGGGAAAGGATAAAAATTTCTAAGACAGTGCTTTTGAAATAAGTCTTTTGAAATTTTATTTCATGACTTATAATGCTCTAAATATTCATACTCCAAGTAATTGTATTCCAATGAGAAAGAAAGGTTGTGCCAGTCAAATTTTTAAGTGGTGCTGATTTGTGATGTTAGGTATGTTAGCTACACCATTGTGAGTTTGAAGGGTAAAATATTAATTTAAATGGGCAGTGGCTCGTATTGTAGCAAATTATGGGGTTTTAATGTTATGAATGGACAATGTATGTTTGCTAAGCTGCTCACTGTTTCCTGTACATAGTAGATTTTAACTGTGTTAAGTGCAGCACTGTTGGGTTTTCTGTGGAATTCTGCAAGCTTGACCACAGACTCAAGAGGAAGACTTTGGTTGGTTGGTTGGTTGTTTTGGTAAATCATAATCACATGCCTAGAATCAGTAAGTGGGCTCTTGGGTTCTCTTAGAGATTTTTCTCCTGGCTACGGTGAGAGGCTTCAAGGATGCATCAGAAGCATGAAAGTCCATAAAGTTATCTTGTAGCTTTTTTGGAAAGCACTTGGCAAGTTCTAGTGGGAGAGAGCCAATCTGATGTTAATAAGGCCTCGCTTCTTCCTGGCACTACTACCTACAGAAATTTTAGAAACAGATGCTTCGAAAATAGGCTGGGGGGCTTCCATGGGACATCAAAGTTTAAGTGGCTGTTAGAAGCTGTCAAATCTCTTTAAGCATAAACAAGCTGGAGTTCCTATCAATCTGGAGAGCACTCAAGAAACTTCCTGCTGAAGAGGCTTGCTGCACGCAGCAGTTGATAGACAACACCACAGTAGCGCTCTGGCTTGCAAAGCTGGGGATTTGTTGTTAGGAGAGGAGATAATGCTAGCTGTAAATATTTGACAGCAATCAAAAAATGTAGGGAAGGTGATATGCTCCTTGGCAAGAGACTTTTTCAGGAGACTGCTTTGGAATAATAGCTTTTGCTCCAAGTGCATTGGGAAGTGGGAGCTTTGCCTAAACTAGCAAACTTTGCAGCAGAGGTTCAGCAGCAGCACTGGAAATACAGGACTGCAGATACAGGACTCTGGTGCTTGTAACTACTGTCATGTTAGAGATTAGGCAGAGGTCAGCTTCCCGTTCATGTGGAGCTGCAACTCCACTGTGGTTGCTGTTGGGGTGCTGTGGAATATTGTTGTTGTACTATGGCAGTGCCTGTGTGTCTGCTTTGCTTTTGGCCTAGGAACTGTGCAAGCCTCGTTTTTTTTAACATGGTGCAGTTTACCATTAGGTATGTCTCTGTTCAAAAGGAGGACAGCGATTCTTTGAAAACCATGAAATTGTTCCTTTTCCAGCAAGGAAGGCTTTCAATTCTCATAAGGTGCATGGTTTAGGATTGAAAGTCCTGGCCATACACAAATTTTTATGCAGTGATGTGGAGAGTTGGGCCCAGTTTTGGAGAACAATTCAAGCATATGCCTCTCAGTACTCTGTTTTTCTTCCCTGTCACATTACAGTTATTTGGAAGCCTGGGTTGTTCACTTTGACTTTTTTTGGGATTTCTTAAGTACAGTGACTGCTGCATTCTTAGCTGCATTCCAGTTCTGTGAGAATTGCCATACTTCATCCTTGGGAATAATCTCATGGGCCAAGCTAGCAAAATATTTTAATTTATTTTGGAATATGTCTCCTTAGTCATCCAGTCTTTCGGGATGTGAAGCTGAAATGGGAAGTGTCTGAGCACTGGGTGAGGAAGAATCCAGCTGGTCATGAATTTTCTTGTCAGCTGGAACAAAAACATGCTTAGGAGATTGAGTGTGCTGATCTGCTAGCTTTCATTTTATCCTGTCATATGTACTATATAGTCTCTGTATTTTCTTTTTGGTGTTCCTACATCAAGTGTTATTAATAAAAAAGCTGCAGAAATGTTTGAAAAAACATAACAGATTCCTAGTCAGCTTCATCACTTGGTCACTTTATGCTGAATTTCCTGTTGATTATTTTGGACACTAACTTTTCAGATTCTGCCTCTAGAAGCAGATGTGTAAGCTCCAAAATGCTGGAAATGTGGTCAAGTGTGGCACTACTAATAAGAAGTTTTTCATTGAATAACTGCAGAAGAATGTGGAACTTGATGATTTTCATGTGCTTATAAAACTAGAAAGATTGAACTAAGCTGGCTGTAGAATCAATTGATGGTAGTAGAAAACAAACTTAATAATTAATTATGTTAATAATATAGTTCTGAAATTGTGTTATACACTAATAAATTTTAGCTTGATACTGTAGCTTTTATAGTTATTTAGTCTGTTGGACTATTTGACAGTGACTGGAGCTTACTTGTTTGGATTGATTTCTGTAATTTTAGTTTTTATAGATTCCTGATACTATATTAGTGTGGCTTGCTAATGGGTTTTCTTGATCTTACACAACACATGGGGAGAGGGGGAAAGATTATTAGTGTGTCATTCATAAAGGCATAATTACATACGCAGATACAAATATCACTTTTGTTTGACCCTGGATTGGACGTTTTCAAAAAGGAATAAAATTGTTGTTTTTCACTATAGAACACAATTATTGCATGGCATTTATTTACGTATTTCCACTTGACCAGGAGGCCAGTCTCTTGAAATATTTGTATGTTAACATATTTGGACATAATTTTTTCATTTTTTTAACTTGTATTTAACTCCTAAGTTGAAGTTGCAGTAAGA
This sequence comes from Cyanoderma ruficeps, assembly GCA_008694505.1. NCBI lineage: Eukaryota > Metazoa > Chordata > Aves > Passeriformes > Timaliidae > Cyanoderma > Cyanoderma ruficeps. The sequence goes on along the minus strand of VZDJ01007749.1, from coordinate 9,636,207 downwards.
AGTCATTTTCACTGTGGTTTTTAAATGCAAGTCATTAATAATGAACAACTTCTTTTTGAAAACCTAAGATAATAAATTTGTAAAAACAAATGAATTGTTGCAGTTCTCCCTGTTTTCACAAGTGGACAGTGGTGAATTCCTGAGCACTCTAAGAATAAAGGGATTTCTTTTTTTTTTGTCTTTTGTGACTTTATGTTTACTGAACCTCTCAAATCTGCCAGCAATTTTTTCTGTGGATTTTTGAAATATTGATCCTGGCATGTCTCTTTCCTTCCTTAATCTTTCATGGGTCTCCCTTCTTAAGCTGCAGTAAACCAAATAGAAGCCCAAATCTAGTGGAGGCTGCATGAAATCTTGGATGAAGTGAGGTGGAGGGAGCAGAAGACAGGAGTTGTCCTGAGAGCAGCTTGACGTGTCAATAGGTGAAAAACTTAAGCTGTGCAAGGATAACTCTTGCATTTTTCATATTGCTGGGCAGCCCGGCCCCTTCTTATCTTAGTGTAGGGGTAAAAAACATTTGGGTCAGTGGGAGCGTTCAGGTGTCACATGTAAAAGCACACCTGGTGTCCAGTAATGGCACAGGGAAAAAAAGATGTGACAAAAGATCACAGGAAGAAGGTTTTGAGCTTTCTGTCTCCCTGGGTCAAAGCTCAAGGCAGGCCTCTGTGAGAAAGACCTTTCCTTACAACTTCCTTCAGAGGAAGCAGTGATGGTGCTCATACTTTCATTAAAGCCATGCCTGGAGGCTGAGGTGGTGGTGTGCCAGGCACTTCCCAAAGCTCCAAAAGTCTTATGTGGGTCTTCATAGGTCGTGGTCTGTGAACATGCTTTGACACCTGAGATTTGTATTTTCATAAGAAGTCTGTGAAGCACAGGTAATAAACACTAATAATATGTAGATGAAAATATTTAGCTTCTACTAATTAATGCAAGTGGGATGAGTAGACGATATAATTTTTTTTTATTAAACTATGCGTTTTATTAAATGCAGTAAGGGTGTGGTTCTCAGATTTTATTGTTTGGTATGAAATGGACCTGAATAATTCCATGCCTAGTTAATAAACTGGGCAAGGTTATTTTATTATAGTACTTGAAGTAATTTAATTGAATTGTTAAAGGAAATTAATTGTTATGGATAAAAGTGCGAAAAAGAGAATAACCTCTTTCATACATATGTAAAAATTATGTATGTTCTCATTCTCTTTTCTTTTCTCTCCCTGCCATTTTAGAGCAAAAATGAATAAATGTAGAAGTATAACACTAGAAATGAACTACTGATGATTTTGGGATGGACAACTTTTATTTTCGCCAAATCAGCTGCAGACCAGTAATGCTGAAGTGCTGTGCAAGCTGCAGGGCTCAGAGGGCAGGGTGCCTTTGCCCTGCTGTGTGAAGTGTTGTGTTTAAAGCAAGTGGCCCCACCTGAAGAGCCTGCAGGGGCTCCCTGCTTCTCACAGGGGTGAAATCCTGTCCCTGAGGCAGCTCTGGCAGGGCCTGGGGTCACTTGTGCCCAGGCAGGCTCCGAGTCAGTGCCTGCCCTGCCTCACTGGGCTGAGGAGGCTGGGAGCGACTCCGGGGCTGTGCCTGCTGCTGTGGCAGGGCACACTTTGGGGTGCATGTTTTGAATGCACCTCAAGGTAACATTTTGAAGTGCTTATGCCATACAATGGTCAGTATAGCAGTTCTTGTTCCTTTCTCTGTGAGCACTGCTTCCCTTTGCTCCTGTTGGTTTACCCGGCATCCTTTCTCATCACATTCTAGAAGGTGGCAGGCGTCATCCTGACCTGGTGCTAATTCTGTTAGTACTTGTGGCAGAAACCATGTGGATTAACAGACCTAAATTTTCATTTTTTCCATTGGATTCTAGCTGTTAGGATTCCCTTTTAGTGTTTTTAATATGCTTACTTACACCAGTAAGCATATTAAAAACACTAAATTCACCCAGTGAGATATGTTTTCCCCTTGAAAAACAAGTCTTGTCTTAGCCAGGGGGATGGAGGGCAGGAAAACTTCACATTACATTATTCAAATTAATTTTTTAAAGTGTCAAGGTTTCTCTGTCTTTGATAAGTTTTATTTGAAATACCTGGGAGTATAGAAAATCTGTTCCTAGGCAATGATAAATAGTTTCCTCTTTATTGTACTTTATAAAGGAATTTTGCCCAATAAAAAGAGTGTTAAAAAAACCCCAAACTAATAAAGAATGTATTTTGGAAAAATATAAAACTCTGTTTTATCCAAATAAGTAAAAAAAAAACCACCAACAAAAAACCCACCAACTTTGCAGATGCCCAGTGGGATGGATACTTGTTTTTTCTTTTACAAAGATTTTGTTCAAACTCCTGCATTTTCCAGAGTTTCTGTACAGTCTTTTAACTTGAAATGTCTTGACATTGCATTTCTTCCTAAGTTATCAAAGGAGACTTTCTAGCTTTAAGCCAAATTCTTCGGCACATATAAGAGGTACAGTAACTTACTGATTTATTTTGCTAAAATTGTGTTTTGAAATCTGTGAGCTTTTATTAATGTGTGCAGCATTTGGAAACATGAAGAGTCCTCGTTTGTATTTTTTAAATGTAACTTATTTTTGGAGCTATAACTTTTTTAGATGCTGCGAAGGAGCTGTTTGCCTGTGTAACTTAAAGTATTGATAAATCCTTGTGTGGTGCAGCAAAGCATAAAAATTTTTTGAATCCTGAAGTTAATGGAAGAAATATATCAATATTTAACTAAAACCCCCAACTTCTTCAAAGATACACACAGACACTTAAAATAAATATCCTGCTAATATGGTAATTTCCCTTACTGAACTTGCTGTTTAGTTTTCAGTCCATTTCCACTAATGTTGCTGATGACTTTAGAGCTGTGATACAGAATTGCTCAGTGTAGGCAGAGGTGGTGATGGGCACTAAACAATTTGATCTTCCCTAGTGTTTGCTTCTTTTGAGGCAGCAGGTGGAGAGTAGTGACCACTGTGCAACTTGAGACACACTCTGAAATGAGACTTTACTGAAGTTTAAAAACAAGCAGCAACTTAATCTCAGATGCAGCTCTTTAAATATTTATGTAATAATACAAATCTACGTGAAAGGCAAGTTGTGCCCCTGTAATTATTTCCTGCTGAGGTAGCGAATCCAAATAACTCTGTGGACATAAGGGTAGAGTCTGTAGTGACAGGGAGGATATTTTCCTGTTTCATTAAAAAAAAAATCTGTTTTGAGTGATATTAAGAAATCCCCTCCCTTTTTTCTTTTTTTTTCAGGAGGGAAACTGTGGTCTTATGTCAGTAAGTTCCTAAACAGAAGTCCTGAAGAGAGCTTTGAAATTCCTGAATCCAGAACATCCAGTTCAACTAAAATTTTCCTGGAGCAACCAACACCTAGTCCTAAAGAAACTGGTAGCAGCACCGATTCCAGAGAAAGCTATGGGGAGAGCATGCTAAAGGTGGTCCCACTGAGGAGCAGCCTGACACCAAGCTCTCAGGATGACAGCAGCATCCAGGAAGATGGTCAGGAGAGCTCCAAGTGGATGGACTCGGCATCCAGCTCAGAAGAAGAGTGCACCACTAGTTATTTAACGTTGTGCAATGAATACGGGCAGGAAAAAATTGACTCTGGCTCCCTAAATGAGGAACCAGTGGCTAAAGCAGAGGGCGAAGGGCTGCATACCAAAGAGAGGAGTTCCTTGCAGAAGTGCAGTGTTGTTGGCAGTGACAGCTTCACCGCCCAGATTGCACCTCAGGAACGAAAGCTGTTTGTCGACGACGCCGAGCTGGAAATAGCCAGCCCTACTAGGATATTGGACTCGTTGACTAGATCCAAGAACAGCCCCATGGAGCTCTTCAGGATAGACAGCAAAGATAGCACCAGTGAGCTCCTGGGGCTTGAGTTTGGAGAAAAATTACATAGCCTGAAATCAGAGCCTTTAAAGCCGTTGTTTTCTGTCCCAGATCATGACAGAAGCTTGGATGCCCTGGAGAGCAAAATGGGTGTGAAAGCTCATGACACTGTGAGCAGGGGTTCAAATGACTCTGTGCCTGTTATCTCCTTTAAGGACGCTGCTTTTGATGATGTGAATAGCATTGATGAAGGAAGGCCTGATCTCCTAATAAACTTACCAGGCATGTCTGATGAAACAGAGGAGCCTGCCGTGTCAAGGCCAACCAAGTTTACAAAATCAGATAGGGACCTGTCAGAAGTTAAGTTGTTAGAAACACCTGATGTCTTGCAATTAAATAATTCTGCAGAGCCATGCAGAGCATTTGATCAAGAGCCAAATCACGTGGCACCAGCAGTGGGCGATCCTGCCCACAAGGAAGCAAATGAGCAAAGCAGTGTCACTCAGGGAGCTCTTGGGACCCTCTTTACCTCTGACCAAGAGGTAGGTGCTTCAGAAGATGGGGCTCTGTTCCAAGAGCTTGGGGCCTGCTCCTTAAACATGACGAGCAAAGAGGAAAGTTCATGTGCTTCCAACCCGCTCTCAGGTGCTCAGGAGGTTAGCTTGGACACAGACGAGCTAAGGAAGGAAGGAGTGTCACTCTTTTCCAATCAAGCTGAAGACAGCGGGAAAGAGGAGACAGACTGGGCTATGTCACCAGCAGCTGAAAGTAAAAAGACTGCACTGAAGAAGGAAGACAAAATAGCAGGAGCAGGGCAGAAGGAAATACATCAAATTTTTCAGGACCTCGACGAAAGATTAGCGCTAACCTCCAGGTTTAACATCCCAGAGGATTGCATTCAAAGATGGGCAGCTGAAATGGTGGTAGCCCTTGATGCTTTACATAGAGAAGGAATTGTGTGCCGCGATTTGAACCCAAACAACATCTTATTGAATGATAGAGGTCAGGAACTTTTGCAAATGCATTTCTTTTTATTCGCTGTTGCTTCCAATTAACTGAGTAGGCGTTTTATCTTGTAATTAGTATCTTCATTTCCTGTCTAGAGCTTCATTATCAGTGCAGCAAATTCACCCCCAGTAATAGCTTCTAGTACTTAATGATGCCATTATTCTTAATGATACTGTTTTTAGCTACAAAAGGAGTAATTACAGTTCACTTCTGCAGAAAATGGAAGGGAAAAATGTTTTGATTTCTCCTGTCGTTTTGTTTTTAGGACACATTCAGCTAACGTATTTTAGCAGGTGGAGGGAGGTTGAAGATTCCTGTGACAACGATGCCATAGAGAGAATGTACTGTGCCCCAGGTTAGAGCAATCACCTACAATGTTTCACTTGGAAAGTAGATTAGCAGCTTTCATTTTCTCATATAGTCTCTGTAGCATACAGCTTGAGATCATGCAATATCTGAGTTTTCTTTGCTTCTTTTCCTTAATGTCTTAAAAAGCTACAGGAGTTACAACTGCTTTGTTGTTGAACTGTGGTGGTGTTTGTTATGTCATTTCCATAATGTGTAATTGTACTGAATGTCTTGTTTAAGCAAGTTAGGAATGTTCTGTTTTCTTCCAGTTATTTCCTGTGTGTGAGCACATCTTGGTAAATGAAAAGAGCAAATGAGACTGAAAAGGTGGCTCTAAGACCCTTAAAAACACAAAAATTTATACATGCAAAGGACATGGGTGGTGGGGGAAGAGCCACAGAGGTTTGAAAAATACAGCCCAGATAGGCTCAGAGATGCCTCTGACATTTTTGATGAGCTACAGTGGGCTTTGAAATAGTTTCGAGAGCTCTTTCCTTAGAACCGCTTTCATCAATCATGAGGGTGATAAAATCAATATCTCTTGGGTTTTTATAGCAAGGATGGCACTTGAAACTGAGCCCTCCCTCTTTTTCTTTATCCAATTTATTTTCTGCTAATATAGTGGGCTGTGATTTTTGGCAGTGACAGCCAAAATTCAGGTGCTTCATGTACAGCTTCATATTTTAAAAATTTCATAGTTAACTTATAAAAACTACATTTAGAGTTGAAATTGCTACGTTTTTATTCTGACTTTGAAACACCAGCATAACTTTCTGCTGAGTGCATGGTCTGGCCAGGCATTGCAACTTGGCATGCAGGTAGTCCTCAAGCTCAGAGTCTGCAAATGCACTTAGAAAAATTTAGAATAAGATTCACCAGCCATGGAAGTTCTGAATTTAGCTTGGCGTCAGGTGTTTCTTCTGTGTTTTTGTTCTGCAAGTGAAATGCAGCAAGGAACTGCCTCTGTGAATAAAGGTGGTAGGGTCTCAACAAACTTTGAATGCCAGCTTCTTGAGATAAAAAAAAAAAAAAATCTTTCCTGTGCAAGTCAAAAGGGCAAGTATTACAGAAAATAATTCTTTTCACCTATCAAAGTAAATCCAACACCTTCGTTCTACCCTGATGCCACTTTCATTCAAGAGCAAGATAATTGGGGAATCCCAGCAATTACTGTGTTTGTTAAATAGATGGTTGTCCTAGTTGCCAACATGTGTGACAACCTGTTTGAGAGAGGTGTTTTCCTGCCTCCCTAAGCCAGTCTCGAACAAAGTGCTCCCCAGTTGAGTTCTAGCAAAGATGGAAGTGCAGCCTTTTCCCACCCTGTCATCATTAATGAGCTGTGAAAGTCAAAGCTTAATTTTTCTGTACTTTAATGAGGATCCAAAGAGAGGCGTTTTTTGCCCCCTAAGCCCCAACCAGTCAACTCCTGCAGTAATTAAGTGTTTAGGGAGCTGTTGAAATAATATTTAGAAGTCCCCGAATGCGAGAATAAAGTTTTCCACACCGTCGTTATTTCCACCTCACAGCACAGGTGTGGTACCCTTCCGGGCTTTTTTTGCTGAAGTTGCCCTCTCCTCTCTGCCCTCTCTGCCCTACCCCAGGCTGCATTTGCTTTGTGTGTCTGCAACTGGTGAGCTGCAAGGTGAAGATTTGCAAATGCAAGTATTAGATATATTCAAGGTGGATGAGTTGGTACTGCTTCAGGATTCTTGCGTTTCGTATTTCTTGATCTTAATGTTATCTCTGTGAGGCATGCTTGTGCTTCAGTGTAGCTGTTATGTGTTAATTTTTTGTAGCAGAGTAATACTTGGTATAACTTAGCAGCACAAAATATATTTTGGAGTCAAGAGCCATTCTGTTATGACGAATGATTGAGTAATGGTGTGTAGCTGAGTCCACAGCAGCTTTCTTAGGGCTACTGCTGCTGGTAAATGTTGCTTTAGAACTTTTGACCAGTGTTAAAAAAAAATAATCACATTAATAAGCTTTCTCCAGGTTCCAGTATTGCAGGGGAAAAAAAGAGCTTCATTTGGATGATAATTTTTTTTCATTTTGAGGAGTGTACCATGTGCCTGGAACCCCTTTATCATGAAAGTATTGCTCCTCAAGCTGCTTCTGGGAATAAGGATTTTGAAATGATATTTGTGCTTCAGTTCAGTACACTAGGAACAAGTTTTGAGGTTTTAATATTATTTTTAAGTTTCTTTTTAATATAAGTGCTTCTTACAACTTTTTTCTTTTTTTCTGCTGAGGGAAATGCTGTAGTTTTGTAGAGGTGAACAATTACCTTCACAAAATGTTATCAGGTCTTATGATTTCTTACCATAATGAAACAGAATGTCTAAAATAAGGGACTCAAAGTGAGTCTTTATGTCGTTTTGAATTTTCCTGGTGTTTTCAGAATTATGTGCTGTGTTGCCTGTCTCTGGGTAGTGAGCCTTTCCTCTCCTTTTCTTTCCTGGTAGGATGCAGTGGAACTTCGCTTGTAAAAATTTTGTGTTTAGCTTGCTGTGTGTTTTTAATAAAGTTCAAGATAGAATAGATTTGTATATGATAATTTGTACATTACCTGATTTCAGCAATTTCGTGCACTCTTTCAATGTATGCAAGAATTGGAAGGTGTCTATCAATAAATATTGCTTTTTAGGGTCTGCTCTTGGAGACTGAGAACAGAAAATGAGTTCAGGGCTGCAATTCTTTTTCTGCATTGATTTTTGAGAAGCAAATTTTGGAGGCAGAAAGAGGGGAGGATGAATGGGAAATTTAAACACATTGCAGGATAGCTTGAGCTTAAAATAGGTAGGAAATCGTATTGCAGAGTTATATAAAAAATTTAAACATCTATTTGAAACAGTTGTGTCTTTTCAGTTGTTGAGCTTCCTGATGTTGCTTTTCTACAGTGTAAGTTATAAAGTGATTTGCAGTGAAGTGCATGAAGATTTATTTAAATCTTAAGTTGTTTTCTTTGTTGAAGAAAAACATGAAGTCTAAATTCTACAATTTATATATTGAAAACTAACTGCTGAACGGGCTAGGGATAGTAATGTATTAGTGTGGAAGCTTTTCAGAGCCAAGGGAGACTAGAGGTCCACCTGTGTGGAACTTGTTTGTGGGATGTAGGATTTTGTGTTTAAGGCTTTCTGTACACCAGTGTAACCTTGCATTAACGTAGAGCAAGGCAGTGTCGGTACAGCAGCAGTGATCAGATCCCTGCCCTGGTGAAGTGCAGGGACTTGTTCAGCTCCTGTTGTCCTACGAAAAGTGGAGAGGCAATTTGACTGCACCTGTCAAAAAGGCATTATGCGGTGCGTATATAAAATAAGAGAACAACTGCAACGATTATAAATGCAGAAGTGTCAAAAAGACGAGGGAAGGGAATGGCTTAAAGAGCTGCATCCCGCTCCCAGCGAGCAGTATAATTAGTTTCGTATGAAATAGCAATTGTCATTTTACATCGTGCATAAGTTACGAGCGGGGCTGCATCTGTTGCAGGAGTGGCACTTCCCCGCTGCCGACGGGAGGTGGCATTGTACCATTAATGGATGTCGCTGTCGCGCTGGCTGCCCCTAATTTGCTTAACTTCTCCTAAGGACTGGAGACGGAAGATGCGGCTCGTTTGTGATGATTTGCACATCAGGAATTGTGCTCGCAAGCTCGCGGTGTATTACGGTGCTGTTGAATCTGTTGGTACGGTTGGGTAACTCTTTGCTGCTGTATAGTTCTGCTCAGTTTAAAAAGCCAAAAGTTGCTGAACCAACTCTGGCACCAACAAAGCTGTCTGCAGATGCTTAAAAGTAGTGCCTGTGCTATACTTTGATTAATGGCCAAACAAAATCTTTGCTGTTAACCTATGATAAGTCAAATGTTGTTTCTTTAATTCACAAGGGGAACGTTGTATTATAAATCATACCATATAAACTCAACACCAAGTAAAACTGTGGGGGGTTTGGCCAAGAACAACCTATTTGCTTTTAAAGAAGAAATTAAACACTTGTAACCGAGAATTTCTGCTGTGTTAATATGGCTAAGGTGACTATTGTGAGGTTTATGAGTTTCATTTCCTTTAACTTCCCTCTTCTTTATAGTAATTCTGTTTTCTGAACATTTTAAAGTGTGCTGAGCAGCTGATGTCTGAATACAAAGTTATTAGCAGATCAGATGAGAATGATTCACTTCTGTTTAAACAGCCCTTTGCTCTCCATGCCCCCTGAGAACTCTTATCACATATTTGTCCAAAAAATCCCCGCAAAAACTAACACAAAAATCCCTTGCTTTATCCACCTGCCTGGTGGCTGATAGTATCAGCAATGTATCTCTTTATCTCTTGGTTAATGTGCCTTGGTATTCTGAAGGGGGGAAAATTCCAGTAACAGATTCAATTTACATGGACAGAAACTTGAGCAAATGCCAGCCTAGCAGGGGGGCCATTATTCTGCTCTATAAATAAGTTTAAAAAAGAAACACACACACACAAACCTGTGAATCAACATGTTTTGGTCTAATTGAGAGAAAAGCAAGATAGATGAATTTTGAAATGCAAATTATCACCTTCTGTTATTTTAAGTATTGGCTTTGCCAACATTGTGATCTTAAATATAAAGAGTTGTTAACTTTTAAATACAGTAATAATTGTATTCCATTCTTGACAGTCACAATTTAAAAAATAAAATTGGTAACTTTTTTGAAAAAAACCCCTTTTCAGCATGCTTAATACCTGTGAGAAAGACAGAATTGTCTACAGCCATTGCCTAGTCAAGGGTAAAACAGATTTAAGTTGAGGATTTTCTCATGAAGAGAAATCTTTAAGGTACTGTTTCAGTCTAACCTGTGAAGTGTCATGTTGTAGAAGCAGCTCGCTGGTCTGACATCTTGTGTAAATATGATGTGTGAATGAGATGTTTTATTTACACTCCCCGAGTTCATGTTCCAGCAGCGGGGATGCTTTCTGTTGCATCCCTGTAGTGTTTTTGGAGGACGAGGTTTCAGAACCAGGCTGCCTTTAGAGTCTTTTTTCTTTCTTGTTTAAACCACAAGTTTTCACCAGACTGTGTTTACTCAAAACTGGAGATTTGCTGCTTGAGATCCTAAAGCCAAAGGGAGCTTAGCTTCATAGAAAATGTAAGTAGGAAACTGGCCATCAGTAATGCATCGTATTATTCTGATGCTTTCATAAGCTGTGTGCTATAATCAAGCCTTATTTACACAAACTAGCATTCACAGAAGCCTACACATAAATATATGGTAAATTTGGTTTTATGTAACCTGCTGTTACTTGTGCACAGTGCAAAACATAAGCAAAAAAAGGCTTTGTGTGTAAAGGATTTCATTCAAAAAAAAAAAAAAAGGACAAAAATGTTTCAATGTGCAACCTGATTTTTGTACTCCCAAATGAAGATGTCACTTTTTCTCTTAAACAATTGAAAATACAGATGCAAAGTGCAGCTGGTCACCTAAAATACATGGCATAGAAATAAAAATTGCTAGTTGATATTATTAGCCTGCATGCTATAATTTTTATTTACTGAATAAGGAAAAAGATTATTTGCCTCTGTTTACCAAATAGACATTTGATGCAGGAAAACCTGCATATTATTTGTGTATGTGTTTTTCAGTAGGAATTTGCAGGCACTCATTAAATCTGCTATTCTGTATTATAGTAATTTAATTTGAGTAGATTGTTTAAGAAGCAAAATAACTGTGGTAGATTAAAGTGCCATTGACCCTGAGAGGTGTCGAGGGGTGGGCTGGTCTCATGGTTATAGTGTAAGACTGGACTTCCTGCTTTCTATCTCTGACTCTGTCCTAGATTTTTGTGTGACATTGTTGTCTCAGGATTATCCTGAAAAGAAAAGAAAAAAATCTGGATAGGTGAAGAAGCTTTGGGCATCCAAATCAGAGGGATGGGCTAGTTTGATTTGAAAAGCCCTGGCAATAGGAAACAGGATCAGACGTTAACATGAAAAAATACATGGCTGGTGTGAATAAGGTCTGGAGGTGCAGAAAAAGTACTGATTCCTGTGAGGCTGGGAGTAACAGTTTTACAACAACCATTTGGAGTGGGACAGCTCTCTGAAGACCCCAGAGTGTCCCACAGAAAGCTATGACAACTGGCTGCTCCCAGAATAGCAAAATGTCATGAACTTGGAGTTGGTAATTGAAAGCATAGGTTTGGGGAGAGCATCAGGTACTTTCTGAAAAAAAATCTGATCTCAGGTTTGTTGTAAGTACACTACATGTTTCAGGTGAAGTACATGGTCTTGTGGTTTTTCTTAGACTTTGTAACTAGAATAAGCAATAATATGTACCCAAGCTGTTGATTTGTAAAAATCTGATGTTTTAGTCTGGCTGTCATAAAAGCCAGTTGTTAACTCCAGAAGAAACTGTACTTTACCTGTGTTTATTTATGTCTATTATTAGTAGTAGTAGTAGTATTACAGATGGGACTAAACCTTGAAGATAGTATACAAGGTGCTTTGTGAAAATAAATGGAGCTGGCTATGAGGTTTATTAGTGTTTGCTTTGTTTTGATAACAGAACAGTAATAAAACTCTGTCTCTTTTGTCACATGATTATTTTAGAGGAAGTTTTGATTCCATCTTGGGCTACTAGAAGAAAAAGAACATAGTTCCCTCTATTTCTTATTTTTTTTTTGCAAAGAGAAACATAGATGCTCATATGTGTTGGAATAACTTTTAAATGAAACTTCCTATTTTCATACTCCATTTGATCTTAGCAAATGTTCATTGGACTTGCCTCACTACTTTATTGTTTAAAGACCATGATAAACTTCCTATACTTAAATATAGATGGTTCAATACTGTGCTTTATAAATTGCTGAAGCATTTTAGGCAAAGCATTATTGCCAGATTGCTTGTGGGATGTTTTATTTAGTGACTGTATCTTGTAGTGTCTTGGCTGACTGAGTCTGATGAGAGTGAATTAGGTTGGAGTTACTTTATTTGATTCTCTGCAGATGTTTCTTTACATATATAGATATCAAAATATGATAAAACAGCAATCTTTTAAAATTAAGTGAGTGTAAGGTAAACAGAATTTCCAGTGTCTCTAATGGTTTTTCATGCAATGTTTATCTTAATGGCCACAGAAGGGGAAAACAATTGTGTTTCTTTTCAGGATGCTGAGCAAGTCCAATTCCTCATGAACAGTTTCGGACACCTGATGGTTGTTCAGATGGGTCTCCTTATTTTCTTATCAGTGCAGAAATGATACTTGAGAGTATGCTGTTTCTGCTTGGAGTGTGGGGTAAGGGAAAGGGCTTCCTCAGGTTTTGAAATTCTTATCAATCTGCCCTTCTTAATTCCAAGAAGCCATCTCAATGGAAAACCTTTCCTGACTCCTAGGTGTCTGGGAAAGCACTACAACCACCTAGAGCCAGTTTTCCTGTGAGCTGGCTGGAGATGCAATTTTTTGGTGTTACAGTTTGTCCTACAAAATTTTTGATTAAGTTTTTGTTCTTGGTGATTCACAAGCCATCTGGCCTGATTTGCACAGTGAATGTCTAAGGCCTCCTGTAAGCCTGGCGTCTTCCATGTTAACTAGTGTTTGTGTGTGCTGGTCATGAGGCATTATTGTCAGCCCTGGAGGAAACTGTTTTTGGAAGAAAATGTAGCAGGTGTGGTACTAAAAACCTTTGAAATCCTTCAGCAAGAAGAGTATATATTTCAAGTTAAGGTGCTGTGTTAAGAATGAGAAAATAAGCCTTGGTTTGCCATAAATAACTTTATTGAGAATGTGTGTTCAGGAGAGAGGAAATTCTGCTTTTTCTTCAGAACTGGCACCTCTGTTTCAAATACAGAGTGTTGTCAGCTATGTCTCCCTTATCAGGAAGTAAGGTACTGCTGTGTATAATGCAAATACTGAGATAAGTATGGAAACCATAAAGAAATGGCCTTTCAGTTGAGACCAGCTGCTCTGGAAGGAGGACAGTGTAAGGTAGTGAAGGTGTTTACCCACACCATCTGTCTCTGTCTAAACCTGATAGCATTTTACAAATCTCCTTCCCTTCAGTTATCCCAGCGGCTGCTGTTGGAATTGCTTTGTGCTGGAATTTAGCATTGACTTGTGCTACTTGGTGCTGGATGTCATGGTCATGATTCGGGAAGGGGGAAAGAGGAAAGCTCTCTCTTTAATGAAATTGCAGTAAAGTTGGAAGAGCTATTGACTTTTTTTCACCCTACCTTATTATTTCTCTGATTCTCTATTTGAGGATGATATGAATGTTTTTTTTCTGCAAATGTTGTTCTGCCAGTCCTAGAGGCACCAACACTGTGTGCATGTGTACAATGTTTATTTTTGTACAAATCCGGGTAAGGTCCTTGATTTCAAGGTTCATGAAGGAAAGATTTGGCACAAATATCCCCATGTTATTCACTTAAGCTTATGTGTCACTACCATTTATTGTCTAAATTACTTTGCTGATGGATTGAGATGAAAATGTTTTCTTAGTGAAGGCAGATATTTTAGTTCAGATTTATTGCAATATTGAAGCTTTAAAAAAAGCATATGCCCTGTGTGGTATATTACATTAGCCAGCTACTCTGTGTCCCTCAAAAGCACTTCATAATCTACAGTTTCTAAATTTTCCCATGATGTTTAGTCAAAATAAAATACAGTAATATTGATGTGGTATCCTGGACTTATTATGATCAGTATTGCATCAGAAGTCATGTGACCTGTTCAAAGTAAGGAAATGTAAACAACACATGTTTATTTGAAGTACACACAGTGATTTTTAATTTTTTTTTAAAGGAAGACATTTTTTTTAACCTGAAATAAGGAAACTTTGGAACCTAAGGAAAGCAGCCAGAAGACAGACATTGCATAATAGGAAAAATGTTGAGCTAAAGTTTTTGTTAAAAAAGGGGACTCAGGTGTTGCCCTCAGCTGAGTTTTCCATTTTCTGCTCTCTGTTGGTTCAGATGACTTGTCATGCAGCTTCTGCTCGTGCATGAGAACCCAGGCAGAGCCCTTCACCCCTGGGAGAAATCTGTGTTACTTTCCTGTTCTTCATTTATTCCACTCGTGTCATTTTGGTTGTGGCCAAAAGTGGGTGAAAGAGTTCAGTGCTGCTTTGTCAGAGAACTGCAGTGACATTTATTTTGGTTTGGCATATATTGAAAATGTTCTTCCAATTGAAAATATGAGCTTGGATTTTGAGGAAGTGGACTCTGGTGTGGTTTTTGACTCTTATTCTATATATGTCCATTTTCTTCATCAGTGCTACTTCCTCTAATGAACAGTTCTGTGAAAGGAGGCAGTGTAACTTTGGTTCTTTAGAGATTTGGGTCAGCATCTCTGATTGCCAACATAAAGGCAAATAACACCAAAACTGAGCAAAAAAAATTTTTGGTAGAATTTCTTTTACCTGTGCTCTGAATGATGCATTTTTTTTTTCACACTTAGGTTTTGTTTTTTTTTTCTCTGTCAGACTATAATGTATGAGGCCCATTCCTACTGAACGCCTTTGGGAAAAATAGATTATTTCCTTCTGTGGCATTATTCTAAAATTTTAAGTCTGTCAATTTGGGATAGTTAATGGAAATGAGAATGTAGTAGTCAATCATATACATTCTTGGCTTTGCTGTCCTTATTTTGTAATAAGTGTGTAATTTAATTTAAAAATAAAATCTTTGCTTGTTGGGAGTAAAGCTCCCTTGAACTGAAAAGGCATTTCTCTTTAGTAGGTTTCATTTAGAAATGCTGTGAAAACCTTTCAGCAGCTGGTTTTTGTGGAAAGGCCCAACTTTGGGATTTTTTTGTTTTTCTTTTATTAAAGGATAGCTCCCTAGAAGGTCTGCCTTTCCAAAGGGCTTTAAAATTAAATTGCAAGAACAAATTTTGATTTTTACACAAATTCTCTCAATTTACCGTAATTTCAGCTTAATCTGGCTGCTCGCATGGGATCTTAAAATATTTTACAAATGCATGAAATCATCCTGATACAGTTCCTCATGCGGTTGCTGTTACATCTTTGTAAAAGTTTCTTGGTGCTGATAGGAGTATTAATCTGTAAGGAGTGGAATAAATTCTGATGTGTGGCACCCTTATAGTGACGTATTGGTCATTCCAAGGCCATTAAGTGTAGTAAGCTTTTCAAGGTGAGGGATGTGCTACCTCAAGAAACGATGTCTGAGCAATCCTTCCTTGTTGCTCTTGTGACAGCCGCCTGAGCTTAGTTCAGTGAGGTGCTGAGCCTCTTCCAGCTTGTGTGGCAGCTGCCTGAGGGACAGCGCTCTGTACGTCCCTGGGCTCAGCATGGCTGTGCTTCCCTGCCTCTGGGGAGCTCTGGGGTGACGCCTCCCTCTCCCTGACCCTGGGCTGGGACTCATCTGGAGCTCTCCTTGGCCATGCTCATGCTAAGCTCCAGAAAATGATGAGCAGGATTTTTCTGCCCATGCTGCAACGCTTTTCACAGCAACAGCTATGTGACTGTATGCTAATTGTTGTCCTCTGCTGGGGAGCTGGTGTGGCTTTTGCCACCAAAGCTATTTTACTGCAGCTTCTGCATTTTTTTGACAGTGAAAATGAAGATTTCATCTTCATTGCAATCTGGTTTTCTGCCTGTTTTAGAGCAGACAGCGCGGTCTGTTTGTATTTAATAATTTTTGTAGTTTAAAGCCTGAGTCAGTGAAGGCCAAGTTTTCTGCACACATCATGCTACTGAATATGAATACTGACTGTCATCCCCATCTCTCCTCCCCGCTCTCCCTTGTGCCTGTGCAGCAATAGCAGTGTTGGGTTGGATGTAAGGAGAAACAACTTTTCATCCCAATGTACAGTTTGGGCTGGGCTGGAGCAATATAAAGTTACTGGCTGTGGTTATGCTGTGGGAAGCAGATTTGATATCTCTCTGTGAGACCATTGTGAAAAGCCTCCCATGGTATTCCTAGTAAAGGGTGTGGGTTAGCCATGAGACAAGTTCTGCCCTCCAAGACAAAACTGAGGCATGCAGTAGACTACTGCACCCTCCCTTCTGCTGCTTTTCTGGATGTTTTAGGCCACTCTGATCTGTCCTGCTCTTCTGGCCAGGGTAAATTCTCTAAATACACTTTGCTTTACTGTCTGTCATTGTCCAGTTTTGTCCAGTATAGAAAAATCATAACCGTAAAGCCTACAAGTCTTGAAAGTGCCTATGTGTGCATGGAAAAAGACAAATTATGCATGAAATGTATGGTGTTGCTGTGCTTGAACAATGCAATCTGTAGGTGGCTAAAGGGCTAACTAAATTGCAGGCATAATGAAAGCTCTCTGGTATTTAGTATATGTTCTGTCAGCATTAAACAGTCACCTTGTAAATATATGTTAATTTTGAAGGTGTAACTGACCTTTTTAATATTAATTGAAATGTCTCATGTTTAGAGGTTGGTGCTATCCTAGAAGAGACAGAAGCCTGTGACTGGTGGAGCCTGGGTGCCATTCTTTTTGAACTCCTCACTGGGAAGGTAGGGCTGGGGGCAAGTGACTTGATAAAAGTGACTTCTTGGCCAGTAGTTACTCACCGGTGGTGTGCCCAGGTGTGAATCCCTTGATTGTCTTTCTCAGATGAGCTTTGCCAACTTGAGCACTCAATTTGCTTAGTCTGCATGGAACCAGAGAAACAAAACATGCTCAGCCTTCAGCAGAACAGCTTAATAAAGCTGTACCAAACTAAGGACTAAAAAAATAATCAAAACTATGCTGCCCTCTTAGCTACAGTGAAGTCCAGGTTCTTTACCATTCTATCTGTACAGGTACAAAACTTTTGCCCTAATACTTCCAGTATTATTTCCTGAGACTGTGTAGAAGCCATATGTTGCTGTTACACACTAATTCTGTATTTTGAGACAAAGAGTGCTCGGCCAAATCAAACTGGTGATTGGTTGACAGCACTGCACGAAGAAAGCAAAGTCCACCAAATTTCCAGGCTCTTCAAATTTGAGCTACAGAAGAGAGGGTTTAAGATGTAAATGTTCTAGAACTCTGTCTCAGGGAGCTGATCAGCACCTACACATTCCTCCCAGAACCAGTACTTCATACTAGGAAGCACTGAGTTTTGGCTTTGTGTGTTAAACTTGCATGGATATTAGGAGGTAATCCAACACTGCAATTTTGAAATTAATAAATATGCCTTCCTGCTTTGATTTATTTTTTTTTCTTTTTCCTTTTCTCCTCCAGTCTCTGGTTGAGTGCCATCCATCAGGAATAAACACTCACACTTCTCTGAGTATACCAGACCATGTATCGAAGGAGGCCAGATCACTGATTCAGCAGGTAGGTGAGGGGGGAAGTTCTTTTCTCTATGTAAATGTGTGGATGGGACAAATACTTATCCACCTAACTTGTTCTGGTGAAGTAAATGTAGAACCCAAAAGCTGCTGATAGGAACATGGATGGCTCTTTTGTCAGCACTGATGAATTTTGCCCAGTTGTCTTGTTGCGTTTGCAAACTGTGACTTCTGCTGCCGGCTGGGTCTGTAGAAAACTGGAGTACTTTGCCATTTCTTCAGAGTACAACTTTGGCAAATGCTTTGGAAATACCTGCTGGTGATGCATGAACATTTTAGGAATTCTGCCCTAAATGTTCATAGAAACATTTGTAATGAACTGAAGTAAAAAGTGCTGATGCCAGTTCAGCAAGATGGCTCAAAGTACTATGAAACCTGTAGCACACCGATTAGAAGTTATGACCTTGCTGTGGTTGAAAGCTCTCCTCCAGGAAACCTTCTGGATGCCATTTGTTAAGTAAAGTACTTTAAATGGTGAATCCAATGGCTTTTGTAGTCAGAAGATAAGTGGTAGGTTGGACAAAAGGCAAAATTGTAAAATATAGACAAGCTTCCAGACTGATACACCATTTTTCAATTAATGGGAAGAGTACTGTTTGATGGTTTTAGTTTACTCTTAGCTTTAGGTAGTCATAACTAAACTTAGAGTAGGGGGTCTTGAAATTCAGTTAATGCAATCTTCCTTCTAGTTAATTTTGACATAACTGTGGAAGTGGTGCCTAGCTCTGACCTGTTCACTTGAGAAGAATAAGTGATATATGTGAATTGTGGTGTTCAACTTTGAAGAGGATCTTGCTAGTGGATGTATAAATAATGGCAGGACTTAGATGTAGTTTTGAACAGAGCGGAGTGGACAAACTATTTCTTGAAGAAAACAAAGGAAACAGATTTTGAAAATTCAGTGAGTGAAAAGACCCAGTGGCAGATTGATTTCTGTGCTGTTACTGTGAAATTATTAATGGAAATGGAACTGTATGTTTGGACACCACTTATTTTGACTAAGTGACGTGAAGTCACTGAAGGTGAAAGTACACCTCTATGTGTTTCTGGCAAAGGTGGAAAGGGAAATGACTGAAGAAAAATCCCATTTTTATATAGTCTGCATTTACGTAGTTGGATGGTACCAAATTTTTATCCTCACCCAGAGATGCTGTAAGAGACAAATAACTGAGGGAAAGAAAAATCACATTTAATGAAGGGAATTCTTCCCATTAAGACTGGAAGACAAATGAAGTCATCCAGTCCATGAGTCCCTGCCAATGCAGGATTGTTTTTTGCTGTGGACTAATGTATTGCCTATTTTCACATATGCCAAAGAATGTCTCTTTTGCCACTGGTGGGTTTAAGTGGCAAATATATTTCTGCCACTCACAGCTGTGTTACAAGGCCATGCATGTTCAGAAAACAGTCTCCCCAGTGCCTGTTAGGTCAAGCTGTCTAGTGTAGGGTGGTGACTTATCTGGTAGAGGTTTGGCTATATGAAGCAGTAAATCACATTTTTGTTGTGTGACTATCCAAGGAAGCTGCCATTCATTGTTGAGGAAGCCTTGTCAGGAAAAGGAAGAGAGCTCTCTTGGCATGGATAGCAATTTGTCATTGCGACTTTCCTTCCCCCCACTGCCAAGGGTAAGCAGGTCAAAACATCACAGAGTAACTCTCCAGGATCAGTGTTCAGCTATAGAGAAAATTGTGTCAGGCGTTGTCTCCTGCTGTGGCTTCCAGTCCAGGTGACTTCGTTGTAAACATCATCTTCATTTAGCCAGCATTGAAAAAACAGATCTGTTTATTTCTGCTGAAAGATAAAGTTGATTTTTGATGTTGGTTTGGTGTTTTGCACTCAGGGTTTTTTTCAGGAACCTTCAAGTTCTACTACCAAGAAAATATGCAATGTGACTTTTCAATAGGTGTCTGTTTCAGTTTACATTTGTTTTCTGAGATTAAAGTTATTCTGGAAGGACAAACTCCAGAAAATAAGTGACCATGCGTCATGTGATTTCCCTGTGCTGGTGCTGGCTGTATTTCCAGGGAAGCCAGAGACACCCTGGCTGCATCTGTGGCTTGTGGGAGATACCAGAGCAGCACCATTCACTGTCAGCAAGCTACATTTACTGTGTGACACTATGACTGCAAATAGCAGAGCCATCTTAAAATGTGTAAATTGCTGTGTTTATGGATGTAGGCTCACTTAGATGTTGACTGCATCAAGGTATGAATACACAGTTTTCCAAGTGACAACTGGGAGAAGTTATCCTATTAGCTGTTGCAGAAAAAGCAAGCATGAGATCATGCCTTTGTACTGGCTGTAATTGAGTAGAGTATAAACAGTTCTTGAAAACTGCAAAATATGTTTGTGTGTCTTTATTAGTCTCTTTGGAGTTTACCTTCGCATTCCCTTTTATATGGATTGGTATCTTTAAACAGATGTAAATATTGTGATTTCCTTTTCACATGAATTCAGCATGTGATGTACAACTAAAAAGCAAACGAGGTGCTGAATTTTAGGAAATTTCCATGAAGCCATTAGACTGTTTTGTTTCTTTCACTGGGGTTTTGATTTTTCAGTTTTAGGCCATTTGTAGGACTCTTTAAAACTTTTTTTTTTTTTTTTAGGAAATGGAGAGCTGGCTATGTTATCCTGATATTTTTTAGGACCAACTCAAAATTTATGAAACGGAAAGTTACAGGCCACTCTCCCTGATGTAGCCATAACACAGTGGTATGAGCAAAGGTTAACATGAAGCAAAGGCAGCGTCCAGAGTTCTACTGATGCAGGCTCTGGCTGCTGCTGTCTCTTTTTAAAATGAGGTTACACTTAAAATGAAGTCCCAGTGTGCAGTGCTTCAGGGAATTGCATGCTGTGATCAGTAGTCTCTGAAGACTGTAAGACTGAGACTCAAGGAAAGCAGAGTCTTCTTCCATTTACTGGATTTTAGGAATTTCAAGTATGCTTTTGCACTCTTGAAAGTAATTCATAGAGCGGGAAAACGGTAGGATGTCCCTTACCTTAGACCTTTCTGGAACTTTTAAGCGGTTGTTTTTGTTCTTACTCACTGAATCATGTGTATTTTTCTTTTATGTCAAGCTTTTGCAGTTTAATCCTGCGGAGCGTCTTGGTGCTGGCGTTGCTGGTGTTGAAGACATCAAATCTCATCCATTTTTTGCCCTTATAGAATGGGCAGATCTGCAGAGATGAGAGACACGTGCCCTCCGAACAAACTCAGGTCAACTGGACAAGTTTCTCTGGCACAGGAGCACCCTGACTCACTTCCTTTGGATGTCTCAAACCACTTGGACGTGATGGCAGAGGGATGCTGGAGCAACAGAGCCAAAAGTGAACGCTTTTAACAGGAATCACTGGTTGTACAGGGTGCTGGCTTATTTTTACCACAGCTGATGGCTACGTGTGTGTGAGTCCTTTCATCAAAGGAAGGTTTGTGAGGCAACTCCTGGGCACCATGTTTGGCACTGCCAGCTTTCCAGATAAGCAGGGGCAGGAATGTCCTCCTGGTGCTTTGTCTGGTGATGGAAATGTCTATAGACTGTGCCAGTTGAAAGTATTTTTTTATTGTGTCAATGGACCATTTCCCTATGCTAAGTGCTGCTCTTGGTGGGTAGGAGAGGAAAAAGCAAATAATTTATTAACGGTATATGCTAAAGAAAATACTAAATAAAATACTAAAATGCTTTATGCAAAAGTTGACACATTAAAAATAATATATCCATTAAAAATTAAGAAAGCTCTTGCATAATACTGTGGAATGTGTCTTGAAAATAGCATATCATTTCCCATTCTGGAAAGAGCATATAAAAGGCAAATAATGCTGTCAAATGTTGTACTTTGTTGGCTGGCAATGTCTGTTTAAAACTCTTGACTCTGTTGTATTTGATGAGCTACATGTTAAAGTCACTACAGAAAGGGAAATCTTCTTTTCCTCAGCTGGATAAACACTGCTTTAGCACTCTAATAAGGAGCAAGAACACAAACACTAAATAAATATATAGATAAAAAAGAAAAAACTCTTCTCTAATCGCCGCAGCTACTGCTTTATCACTTAATGAACTTTACTTCCTCTAAGTGTCCTATTTTTAGCTGCTACTTCAGGAAAAAAGCCTTTCTGCTCGTGTTCTTGTGCTTAAGGAAGCTTCTGAACTCCCCTGTTTGTTTGTTAATAGTCCTAATAAATCAAAGAAAGCCTTCACCCACTCTGCTGCTTGAACAGGAAGAAGCCTGGGATTTGCTCATGCCAAATGACTAAGTGACATCTCTGAGCAAACCCTAGCGGGTAAGACTTGGGCAGGAGCCAATTAGCTGACCTGTTTGTTTGCTAGAAACGTCTGGAGAATGGGAGTAGAATATAAGACATGCAGAATATTTTGCTGAGTGCTGCTAAGCAGCCATGCCTGTATGGGTTCCTGATGTACAAACGCTGTACACTGCAATGTACAGCTTATGGATCCATGGGTTTTTTCCTAAATAGTCCCTTTGCTTCCACTCTTTTTTTCCCCCCTTTTCTTCTTCTGCCCAGCTTTATCCGGAGAACAAAGGGCAAATTCCTTTGGGAGAGTGAGGTGACAGCAACGATTATTGAATTTACAACTCAAAAAAAAAAAAAGTATCCTTCCATTTATACTTTAGCAGTGTATTTTATGGGCACTCCCAAAAGTGCATCTGTACAGTCTCCATCTGTTAGACACCGGGTTGATGTATTCAAATAAAGTGGAAAAGGAAAATGCTTCACTTAAACAAAGGAAATCTGGAAACTTTTTTTTTTCCTTTAAAAATTATTCCACTCCCCTCCTTTTTTTTTTTTTTTCTTCCCTTTCTTGTGATCGCCAGGCCTGCAGAGGGGCTGTCACAACACTGCAGGTTGTAACCAGGTCACTAGTATCACTGCCTAGCCGGTGCCGTCCAAGATTACATCACTTGCAGAAACTGCGTTTCAACCCGCCACCCTCTGGCTTCATAACAGGAACTCCCTCAGGTGAGCCACAGGAACAACTTCCTGTGCCGAGCGGGTCGGAAATCTCTAATGCAGAGACCAAGCTGATCCCGAGCTTCCTTCCAGCACTGCCCTGGCTGTGACTTTGGAGAGGGCTCGTTGCTCAAGGAAAACCTCCCTCCCCTCAGCCACCTGACTCCCTCCCTGGGGCTCTCTAGCCCAGCCACCAGATAATGCCGCTGCCTGTGTTGATCTGTCCCATTGCATTTGCCTGGTGATAAGTGTACAAAAAGGTATTTTCCATGCTACTTTGAAATGCTGTTCAGGTTGTGCCCGTGTGCTGGTTGTAAGCAAAGGCAGGGTAAGATAGCATGGGAGCACAAGCTGGTTTCTGTGAGCAGCAGAAGGAAAACCCTGTTCTGGCAGAAATCAGATGATCAGTCACTCTCACTGCAAAGCACTCGATTTAGTTAATGACACCAAAATATTTTTTTAAAGTATGTTAGTTGTAAGGAAATCTAAATCTTGGAGAGTAGAAGGAATGGCAGTATGACTTGACAGAAATGAGCCTTTGAGATGCTACAAGTATTTGTAACATTACCATTGACTCAGATAATTGTTTTGTCAAGGGAAGCATGGTCTGGAGTTAATTGCACAGAACCAATCCTGCTTCTATCTTTATTTTTTTTCCTTGAACATGCATTATGTTGTATTGGTGTTTACATGTATTCCTTTAATAAACAAAACCTTTCAAACCTAATTCAGACCGTGCCTCTCTGAACTTCTCATGTATTTCTTGGTGGCTGACCTTACCTGATCAGTGCTTTTTGTTCTTTGCTTTAATGAGTTGAAATGCTCTAGATACCTTCTTTTTGGTGCCTGTTACAAAGCCCTGTGATGCACATCTCCGTTTGGATGACTGTTCATTCCCACTTCCTTCTGTTACACCTAACAGCTAACAGCAGAACAAATCAGTGCCTTTTTTTTTTTTCCCCCCCACAGGAATTAGTGACAGTCTATCTAAAGTACAGTAAAATAAACCTATAAATGTTCCTGTTCTCCTGTGGGTGTTCAGGTACAGCAGATTACACACTTGGGGCACTTCGAAGTGGTAATTCATTGCACTCTGTTGAACCACCCTGTAATATTCTTTGTGTCCTACTAAGAAAAACTGGGATACAAAATGTTTGAAGGTTTGCCCTGGGTAGAATTGCTATGAGGTGAGCCTGGGCCCCTGCCCAGACCTACAGGAGAAACTGCATCTCATGAAATACAAGGGGCATAACTTTGAATGGCTGTATTCACAGCTTCTGTTCTTGTAGCACAGCTCCTGTGTCTCCTGTGAAAATCACCTCACAGACAGCAGTCACTGTCACGCTGACTCTCGGCGCACCTTTGGGATGCTGAGTTGGCAGGGTTACTCGTGCTGGAACATCCACCCGACTCCTCTCTCCAGAGCTAACCTGTTCCTTGGTGTGTCCCTGCAGCGAAGGGCACTGGGATGAAGAAGGATGGAGAGGTCAGCCCTCTCTAAACGAAGCACTCAGCATAACAAGGTACAGAGAAGTGCAAAGTAAACCACTGTGGGATGATTTTTTTTTTTTGAGTGTGGTGTCATTTGTTTTCTCAAGAACACTGAGTAGGAAGCTGGAGAAACAGAAACTTTCTCTGTGGTGAGATTTATGGTTGAGATTTTAGCAATAAAATGAAAAAGTACAATTGTTAGTTTCTTTGGGTTTGTGCTTTCTGTGAGGGCTGTGCTGCTTGCTGCTGCCTGGTGCCGTGCTCCATGTGAGGGGCCATTTCCTGGCCCATGCCATCCTGTGGCTGGGCACCCCAATGTCCTCCTCCTGTCAGCAGCACCTCTGGCAGCTGGCCCTCAGTTCTGAGCATCTGCTGAGCCACCCGTGCCTTCCAAGTCAGAGCCCCACAGCCTTTTGTAGGCCCCAAGAAGTTTTGTGTGGGAGATTGAATGTTGCCCATTTCCCCCGCTCAGTGTTTTGTTCCCTGAGGAGTGCTGCGCTTGCTGTGTGGTGTCCTGGGGGGACTATTGGGAAATGCTGCTGGAGAGGCCCCTCCTGTGACCAGGGCCTCTTGTTTCCCTCAGCCATGCTCCGGCCCAGCAGCCTCCGTGGGCTCTGCTCTGCGGTGGTTCGTGGCACCATGTGCATTAATGGTGGTTGTTTGGCATGTGCCCATCAACAAAGGGTAGGTTGGGGCACAGTGAGGACCATAGTGAGATCTGGGGCTTTGGCCACCCTGATGCCTGAGGACTTTCCATGTGGTTGTGCCTGCAGGGCCGGGCCCCCTGTGGGTGTCACACCATGGCACTGCACAGGAACCAGGGCTGTGGAAGGTCACCAGGCTGGGGTGCAGCTCCTGCTCTGGGGAATGGGTCTGGGGGTGAGGGGGGGAGTGAGGGACTGGGCCAAGCAGCAGCAGGGCTGCTGGCAGCCCCCAAGACAGGGTGTCTTGCGTGGCTCCAGCTGCCATTTGGGAAGGGGTGGCAGAGCCAACTCCCAGAGGGGGAATGGGACTTGCTTTAAAGGTGCCGAGCAGCTGCTGCTGGCAGCAGGGGTTGAGACTGGCAGCACAGGGCTGGCTGCTACGCCACGGGGCCAGTGGAGGGCTGGTTGCTGCCTGAGCCATCTGCGTGAGCAGAGCTGGGCAGCCCTGGCCCAAGGGTTGTTGTGTCCTCAAGAAAATCCCAACTTGTGAGTGGCAAAGCTGTGGAAGTGATCCCACCGCCTGCCAGTGCTGTGCAGTGAAATCTCCTGCACCCCTGCTGCGGGGCACAGGAGGCTAATCAGGGTACAGCAGAGAGGATGCTCCAGACTCCTGGCAGTGGGTGACAGCTTGATGTGCTGCCCCAACAGGACCTCACTGTCTCTTGGCAGATCAGAGGCTCTCCTTCTCCAAAGCCTGCTCTGTCTCCATCTTCTTGGCCCAGAGACCCATCAGGAGGGATTAGTACTGCTGCCAGAGGACTGCAGTGGCTCTGTGATGCACAGGAGAGCTGGGGACATGTGCAGCTCTGGACAGTGGGGAGCTGGTGTTGTCTTGGCTAGGCTGTGGGTGTCACCTTGATGCTTTGCTGTTGAGATCCTAAGGGTGGCAAGTTTGAGAAAAGTCCTTTGGGGGTAATAAGCTAGACTAGGCTGTTGCCAGGTGGTGGAGATGGATAAAGATGGACCAGACAAGGAACGAGCAGTTGTTGGGGTCAGAGATCTTCCTTGGCAGAGCCTTGCTAGCCTCTTTTTGCTTTGTCCTGGAGAAGAGATGTTTTGCCTTGATACAACCTCACTTGTGCCAGATTCTCCCATCCCCTTCTGTAAGCTGAGCCATTTATTTCCAGGGTATTTTCTAGGTTTGCTAAGCTCTCTCCATCCATGTCCTGTGTTACATCCTTCAGCCTTGGTCACAGATTTTCTTGCCCTTTCTGTGCCCTTGATTCTGAAATGCTGCCCCAAAATGCTGGGGCACAGGGGTAGATTATTAAATGCAGCTGTTATCCCCATATACTGGTGAAGCAAAGGGAGAGGATTACTCCCACAATATGAAAGTACAGGGATTGTAACAGGGTTAGGAAATTGGTTCCCCCAGCAGTGTGTGATTAACGAGAGTTTTACAGCACCTCGTGCAGTGGTGGGATAATGAGGAAGGAGCCTCAATGAGAGGGACTGGTGGTGTGCCATGATTCAGAGCACGGCTCTGGCCAGCTATGCTCCACTTGGGGTCTTGCTTATGCTCTGTGGTCTGGCATTTGCCAGCTCATAATCTTCCTTTGCAAACCAGGCATGGAGAAGAGCTACTTCAACAGCATGGACCACGAGCCAAGTGGCACATACCCTTTCTCCAGATTTTAAAATTTGCTACTCTGCTGCCTTGGTCTCCATCCTTTCCAGCCTCATGTCTTCTTTGGCCTCAGAGAACACTCCTGTGACCAGCCTCTGCCAGGCCCAGCAAACACAATAGGGTGAGGTGAGAGGGGAGTTCCCCTGAGAAGGATCCTGGCTGCTCTGGCTCCTTGCAGGCCCCTCAACAGGTGCTCTGGGATACTGCAGAGTCCTGAGTTAATCACCTTTTCAGGGTAAAGCAACTGCACAGCGTGAAGTCCCAGCCCCATTAACATCACTGGGAGTTTTCCCATTGACTTTTCCGGGGTCAGAAACTTACCCTTCAATTACAGAGAGAAGCCAATTTCATGGAAACAGGTATAGAAAGCTTGTTTGCTTTCCTGCTTTAAGCACGCCCACAGTTTCAGTCCTGGTGTTAGTGAAATAAGTGTGGGGGTTTTTTTGTTTGGTTGGTTTTTTGTGGTTTGGTTTTTCTAAATGTTGTTTTCGTTTATTTGCTATTCTGGTGGGTGCAGTTCAGTTACACTCCTTGGCTGCGGTGAGGACTGCTGAGTCTTCTCTCAGTCTTTGCTGTGCCTCTGATTTACTGTGGGGGCCTCCCTATAAAACGGGGAGAGCATTTTGCATGGTGGCAGAGATGGGAAGAGTTAGTGAGAGCCTGCCGTGTGTTTTAAGGCTGAGAAGTCTTTGATGAGCAGGGTTGCACATGCCCCGTTAGGGTGACTGGAGCGCAGAGAGCTGAGAAAGGCAGGCATCTGCTTTCCTCATTATTTCTTTTCATAAATAATCCCTTGTCCTTGCACCCTGGACTCTGACAGCATTTAGAATATGCCGGGTGGGGTTTTTTTTCTTCTCCTCTCCGAAACTTACTCATTTGGAGAGCAATGAAACAATAGGTTTTTGTCTAAATCTTTACCAGTGAAATTGTCAGGAGAGATTTCCGCCCCCCTCTCCCGTCTATCTTCCTTTTGTCTCCTTCAGTTGTCGGGGTCAGGATTCGCCGCCAAACGGAGCCCGCAGTTGCTTTTCCAGGCCCCAGATGCCAATATGTGGCAGCATCTGGCTGGTTGGCAGGCGCCGGGCAGTGGTGCTGGCTGTGCTGTCAGGCGGCGGTGGCGGCGCTTGGTGGGCGCCCTGCTTCTTTGAGGACGTGGTCCCAACCAAGAGCAGGGATAATAATTAAATCTGCTAAAGGAGGTGAGTTATCGGCTAGGGCGGCTACTGCTGGAAGCTGCGTCGGCCCCCGGCCCTGGGTGGTTTTTTGTCCTCGTCGGCAGCATCCCGTGTAACCTCACCTTCTTGTGCTGTGAGCATTTCAGGTGCCTTAAGGCATGGAGCTCCTTGAAAGAGAAATACAAATCACTAAAAATGTAGAGATAAAACCCTCTCCTTTGAGGCCATGTGTTTGGCATGGGAAACACACGATAACAGCTTGCTTTAGAAAGGTGACATTTCCACTGAAGGCTGAATAATAAAAAATGCATTAGACTTTTGTAATGAAGACAGCTTCTGGGACCGGGGAATCTACGGCTTCCTTGAAATATATGCGTGGGAGCTCTCCCTGGCCCTAATGGGTGTCACATGTGGCTCTGGCTACATTAATGTTGCAAGCTCTATTAAAAGGGATTGTCAGTAGCCCTTCACGTGCGGTGAATCAAAGCTGTCTTTCCCTAACTTTGCTTTAGCTCAGGCTTGTGCGTGCAGACTGACTTGCCCAGGGTTAAGTCACTTTTAATATTAAGATGGATAGAAAAGACTCTTAATACTTTTTTTCTTTCTTTCTTTTTTTTTCCCCCTCTCTCCCTTTTAATTCAGAGCTTGCTGGTGAAGGACTCTGGAGGGATGGGGAAGGAGGAGACAGCCAGGCAGCTTAAAGAGGCCTCTGAGGGTCATGTTGAGTCTGTGCTATTATGTTCCAGAGAAGAGAATAGCTTTATTGACAGACAGCTGTTTGACTCCTGCAGCCATACAGTATTTGCTGCAGAGCTGCATAAATACCGAGCCCATGTTGACAAATTCATCATCAGTGCAAGATAGTTAAACCTGCTTGTTTAATCATTTGTGTGCTCTTACCTCTGCTGCTCTGAAAAGAATGAGCTGCTGTTTTACAATACAATGCATGAGAAACCTCTAAATGCTCAGAGCTGTTTCACGTGAGGTTTTCAGGGTGTTTTTTTTATTTAGACCCTCTTGGAAACACAGTACTCTATTTTTTTTTGTTATGTCAATTAGATTTTTCTCTTTTTTTCTCTCTCTCTTTTTTTTTTTCTTTTTCTCTAGAAAGTGTATAATTTTTAGTTTTCAAATAAAAAAATCTGGCAAGCTGTCTTTACAATGGAGGTAGCAGCTCTCTTGGCAGACCTTAGGTCCTGTCTGCGATGTGACACCAGCACTGGTACAGCCCCTTTAGAAGTCCCACACCTTGGTTTGTAGCACGTGTGCAAAGGCACGTGAGGATTTGTGTTTTGGTTTGGCTTTTCTGGCACAGGAATATGGAACCTGTGCTACTGGTCACCTCCTGTCCATAGCTTTTTGACCTCCCACTCATTTCACAATAATATCCACCTTCATACCAGCATACTATCTTGTCACATTGTTGGCTTCATGTCTGGAAATGTAGTATCTAAAATTAAAGATTTGTTTCCGTTTTGGAAATTTTCTGTTGACCTTTGCCACTTGAACAAGGTAGAGAGGTATAAATCAGGGCTCCTGACACACAGTCAATGGGAAAGAAGAGATGTCTTTTGAGATTTTCATTGGACCCTCTTTGCAGTGTAGTATCTCTTTAGTCCTTTCAAAATGTTTCTGGTGTGTGAGTGATTTTCTAATCAAAAAGTGTATTATTGAGTGGTGATCAAAAGAGAAGGCCTCACTGAAATGGGAACCTATTGTTCAGTTGTACAAAAAATGTAAAACTGTCAAGTTGGTTTTCAGAGAGATGAGTGCCTGTATGTTTATGTGGCAGTGAAGAAGACGTGCATTTCTCTCAGGTTCACAAATAAATCTTTGCATGCTTGAAGTGGTTGGCACAGGCAAGCTGTCTGTCCTATGGCTGTAACGACTTTCGGAGCTGGAACCTGGTGATGTTGGTGGGTTTTGAGACTTTTTATCAGTTTCCTGGCAAGAGTAGGCAAAGCCAGCATTGTCAGATGTTTTCATTTCTTTAAGTCCTGGTGTTGGTGCAAGACATTGGTTATATTGAGATTTACACTTGTGTAATGATGCTTGTGCCCTGTGGAAGGACACTTTACCTGGCAAGCTGTGTCTGATGAGGCTGCAGTGATCAGCATGCGAAGAAATCAGGTTTCCACTGATTTCAGAGAGTACAGGTAGGGTTTTTTTTCCATTGATTTAACTAAAAAACCAGCATAAAATACAGTCTTAGGAGTATGGCACAGCTTTTCTTGTTGGCTAGACCAGGCACCTTCACTTGAAGCCTTGTAGCCTCCTACATTACTTCCAAGGGAATTCCTCCTCCTTCTCTCTCCATAAATGTGCTTCCTGAAGGGGTTCCATTT
Source organism: Cyanoderma ruficeps (assembly GCA_008694505.1). Taxonomy (NCBI): domain Eukaryota; kingdom Metazoa; phylum Chordata; class Aves; order Passeriformes; family Timaliidae; genus Cyanoderma; species Cyanoderma ruficeps. The sequence goes on along the minus strand of VZDJ01007749.1, from coordinate 9,606,414 downwards.
ACAACCAAGTTATTAATTGAATGTTTTTGTCATTAAATGACAGCAGATTTGACTTTGACTTATTTTTCAGTCTTTTTCTAGATGGACTTGTTTCTGACTTGTCTCCTAGCCACCAAAAGGGTGGTTTGCTGCAGAAATGTTGGCTTTCATTCCATTCTAACATTTTAAAACCATATTCCCTTCTTTTTAGTATACCCTTATAGCTTGTTTGTTGAGGCCTGAGAGCTGTACAAGTTTATGTGGGTATTAAAATATTTCTAGATGAATGAGAAATAAAAAAAAAGTCCCAGTACTGTGAACCAGGTTAGGAGCTTTGGAAGAATTTGAATCACTTTTGGCTTAGAGCATAAGTCAACCTTCAGCTAGAGGCCTTCTTAAACAAGAACTTTCTTTCTGTCCTTCGTCTTTCATCATTTTGAGAGACTGACTGCAGAGCTCTGACACAGTCAGTTGAATTCAGAGTCCACCTTCAGAGCTGGGTCAGTACAGCTTCCAGAAGATGACTGAAAGCAGATTGGGTTTCTTCAGGTTTCCACCTTTTAACCCTGCTGTTAGTAGTATGACTTGTTCCCACTGGTCTTTTTGAGCAGGATTTTTGGCTGGAGGCTTTTCTTTTATTATGCAAAACCCAAAGCACCAAGAATCCTGCCAATAGTGGGGCTGGTATAGTCCCCATTCCAACTAAGTGAGAGTTGGACCAGCTGGAGAAGGACACCAACCCAAAAGTCTGATGGATAGGAGGAAAAATCCTGTTTTGTGTTCAGTGAGGTAGCACTATTCTGTCTTTATGCTCTGGCTGCATACAACTCATGTGGAAGTCTGAGGGAGGGAACATTCTCAGCCCCAGAGAACTGACCGTTCAAATGGCCTCACATCAGAATGATGTGGAAAAAATGGGGCTGAAGCCACAGTGTTTGGTACCACTGCTCCTGCTGGGACTGACTCTTCAGTCTCTCTTTGGGTGCCTGATATCTCCCAGATGCTCCCCAGCCCAGTGCCATGGTCACCCTAATAAGAAAGGTGTGGATGATTTATGTCCACCACAACTTTCTCGCTTGTTTTCCTTGCTCCTGAATGATGAGCACCCCCTATTCCAGTGTCCAGGTGTTGCTGCCATGGGAGTCCCAGAGGATGATGTACAGCACATCCCCCCTGAGCGCTGGGCAGCTCTGCTGCAGGAAGTCAGAGATTTTCTAGCACGGAATACAACAATTTCAATTGATTTTTTCTGCAGTCATCACGGAGAGAGCGTTTTCCTTGGATGTGTGCATCTCATTTGCTACAAAGCAAGCCGTGTTCCTGGTGTGCCACTCTGTGCACAATGCTTGTTTATTCCAGCCCTTAATCAGAGCTGGGTCAAATCCCTCTAAGGAAAACATCAAAATTGTACAATGGTTTTTGTAGGAATTAAAGTTGTAACTCCTCCTCTGAAGTCTTGATTCAACAGCATTAATGTCACAATACTGTAAGAAATAGCCATTATCAACCAAACTCAAACCAGGTAAAAACCACTAAAGGAATTTTGTCTGCAGTGGTCGAATTTCAGTGCGAACACAGAGGGTCAACTTGTGGCACTTGGCTCCTGTATTCTGCTCGTAAGCATCCCAGTGTATTTGCTTTCTCTCCCTGTCTTTTTCCTCCTCTGTTCCCCTGTCCATATATCAGTGTCAGGGAGTTCAGACATCACAAGGGCCGGTGGTTTTTTTTATTATTTTTGTAACACCTAATGTGGAATTTTGTATGAGCAACACTCCTTCCTGTCGGCACTTGGAAACTCTTTTGTGTTACGTCCGTCCTTTCTCTGAAGTAATCGCTCAACTATTTCTAGCAATAAAATATTCCTCTGTAGTGCCATCAGATATGTTAGAAAGATTAGTGCAAGATCTGAAGGCCCTGTTCAGGTAAATTCAACAAAACTTCCATGGCCTTTAATTCTCTCCTTTTTTATTTCACTGCAGATATTGCCTGTGGACATGGAGTAGGAAAAAGACTCTCAGATACTCCCTGGTAGAAGCAAGGTATTTACTCTACAGAGAGGCTGCACACTGAGTCAGTGACATGCCAAGGGTCAGGAACAGGAGTCTGTGCATATCTACAGCCTTCTTTTCTGTGTTTTGTTGGTTTGGGGTTTGTTTTTTTTAGTATACTTTAAAAACACTACACCAAAGATTTGTCTAAAATTTGTTAGGCTGCTGTGAATGGGACCTGCCTCTTCTGTTGGCTGAAAAGGTAGTGAGGTTTTTATCTCTTCACAGCTGGGGAAGTGAGGAGAGAAGCCATTCTCAGCATGGCAGTTTGAAAATCTTACTGGGTACCTAAGATGATACATTTGAGGGAGGGAAGATTTTCCTAATATATTTAAACATTCACCTGACTAACAGTGGGAGAATTCACTTCCTTTGCTCTCTGCTCAGGACTTGACACTAGCTGAAGTAGAGCTGAAACTCCTGACAGTTATTAAGAAATCCTTTAAGAATGGAGAAGTGACAGAATTGATGGTCATACTGTTTTCCATGTCACCAGTGGCACCAGCTGGAATTGCACATGCAAGCTGAACTTATTTGCAGTGGTTGCTTTGACCTGACTTTGGAAAGCACAGAGTGGGTCTGTCAGCATTTGTTTGTGGAAAAAACCAACTCCTCTGGCTTTCACAGGGGAATCAGCTCCTCCACGAGTTACAGTGCTAGGGATGAACAACAACTGCTTGTTCTTAGGCTTTTCTTCAGTAATTCTTCAGCTGGACCATCTGGGGAGGCTTTCTCCTATGCTCCAAAGTCTCTGCTTCCTGGGAAGGAGCCATGTGTGTGCAGCTGCCCCTGGTGTGGCTGCCTGACTGCCCCACTCACTGCCTTGCTCCACACTGCTGTCTCCCGTGGCTTTGGCACTAAAAAAAAGTTTACTTCAGATTGAGGGTATTTTTGTGCAGCACCTTTTTTTTTTTTGTTTTGTTTTTGTTTGACAGCCATGACAGCCTCTCCTCATTATTATGGAAAATATAGGGTTGGTGGTAATTACTATCTGAGTATGAATGGGAGCAGAAGTGGGCATAGACTGCACTGGCCTTTCTTTGACAAGGTATAACTTTCTTCTGAATTTCCGTGTTAATTAATGCTTATTTAAAAACCACTTTAATTGGCAGTAAACATCTCAACTTTTTGTACTCATTAAAATGCACCCATTGATGTGTGATGGATTTTTTAAAGCTTAATTAACTTTCTTCCTGTATATATAACCTATAATAATGACAAATGCTGGAAACTGTCTCCCTTTCCCCCCTCCCCTATTTTTTGCCTTTCCCCCCAATATTTCTATCACTTCAAGAAAGGCTATAAAAATGTATCCTGACTTGGCCAGGATGGGGGCGGGTCCCTGGGCACAAGAATTCAGCCCCACTCAGAGACCCCTGGGAGGCTGAGACTGCTCAGGAGCCACAGGCAGCTGCCTTGTGTGCTCATGGCCTGTCCTGTGCCTGCTCTTGCAGCATGAGATACCCACCATGCTCTCACTCTTCTCCCTTGTGGGCAGAAATTGGATCCTTCTCCCACCTTCACCGTGGGTTGTTCATCACCTCTTTTTTTCCTTTTTTTAAAAATAAAATTGCTGTGGAAACTTTTTCTCAGGTAAGCTTACAGACATTTTCTTCCCTGAAAAAAACCCAGAGTCTTTCAGTGAAAATTCATTTTTCTAGCTCTTTTGTTTTGGTTTGGGGTTTTTCTTTTTTTTTTTTTAATAGATTGAGATGGGTTTGTCTGCATGCATGTCAATGCCAATTCAAAAGAGCCAAGGAGCCTCTAATAGTGTTTTCCTCTTCCTGCAATTTTCAGCCCATATCTAAGCCAGTGAGCAGGATTTAGTGCAAAACTTTCTAGTGCAATGAAGAGAACAATGATTTCAACTTCTGATTTTCAAGTGTCTCAGCAATTTGGACTATGAAATTAGACTCCTGAATCGCTTTTGAACGTGTGATGTTGGTACTTTTTGCGACTGTGATCCTTTGTATACAAGTGAAATTACCAACAAGCAGAGCACATTACAGTAATTCAGGAAAATATGCAAATTGCTTGGTTCAGCTATTACACACAGATCATTTCCCAGTCTTTCTTTGCCATTTATGGAATATTCTTGTTTAAGGTGGGTAAATCAGAAGTTTTAAAGTGGGAAGTCTGGTTTGTGAAGGTACTTCTAGCGAGTAAATTTTAAATGCATGAAGCGATGATTTATTTTCCACAAGTGCCTAATTTCCAAAATCTCCTAATATCTTCATCCAAATGTAAACCTGTTTAAAATACCTTGTGAAATGCTCTTCATTCTCCTTTGCTCTGTGTGCTTTCTCTAATCCACTTGATAGCTGTGCTGCTGCCCAGTTTCTTTCTCTTTACCTGCCTCAAAGAGCGATTAGGGTGACTGTCAAAATCCCCCACTGTAATAATAAATACACCAAGATATTCCCTCCTGCTTTGTAACTGTTGTGTAGCCAAGCTAGCACTGATATTTCCTGGTAATTACATCTTGTCTGCTTCACAGGAATCTTCCACTCTGTGGTGACCAACACGAATCTTTACAGACACAGCTTATCATTCACCTAAATTAAGTGCACACTTAAAACCATGGAGCTTGCTGAGTTTCTCCTGCTGGCTAGTTTTCCTGTACAGCTTGAGAATGGGACAAACAAGATTTGCATTGATTGACAACTGGATTTCTCTCACCTGCTCAAGGTAACTTAATTAGGGTGACAATATTTAGTTATGATATTAAAACATACCTTCATCTGAAAAAATGTAGATGGCATGCAGTATTCTGAACATTAATGCTAACTTTCTTCCTGGGCTGATTTCAAGGCTATCATTAAAAATAAATGCTGCTGCCTGTTAATTTGACCATGTCAATAAATAAAAATGTCCACAACACGTGTATGAGGCTAATTAGGATTTTATAGCTGTGTTGTTTGGGTTGATAGCTGTGCTGTTGGCTTGCTGGGTCTTTATGTTTCAGTGATGTACACCTCATTGATGCATAACATGTAACACCTGTTGATGCAGTAAATGTTTAGTCCTGGCAATTGGCCCTTACATCATTTCGGTACAAGAGCTCTGTGTAGCAGACTCAGGTCTCATAATGAGGCTACCTCGGTTTAGAAGAGCTTTTCCTAAAGGAAACACAAAAGCTTCTGTAATCCTGATGCAGCTCCCTAAACTCTGAGAAAAAGGAGAGCATGATTGTCTGTGGCAGAGGGACAGGTCCATAACTGTGGGCTGGTTTGGTCCTTGTCTGTGAGGCGGGGCCACTCCTGTAAGAGGATACTGAAGGCTTCAGGCACAGCTGCTCTTTCTCTCCTCCACGTCCCAGCAAACACGCAGCACCAGTGATGCTGCAGCAGCACCAGTGATGCTGCAGCATCCCCAGCTTTAGGTGCCATATAAAAACACGGGCATTCTGAAATAAAATCAGTACTCACTGCCTGAGTGCCTTCTCTTCACTCTCTTTCAGCACTAGCCCTGCTGAGAATCGCATCTCTATAATAAGGAACCATGACATAACTTTCTTGTAGGTGGAGTTCCCTGCAAAGTCCAATTAATTTCAGACTTTGCTTTGAAATGTAAAAGATCACACCCGTCTTACCTTTGTTTACTTGAACAGCTTTAACTAGATCTGCTTGAACTGTGGTTAAAATTTATTAGGCTTTAAATATTTATTTATTGTTTTTAAAATCCCATTAATGTCTTGGTTTTAGGGGACTTTTGTGACTGTGGATTGCACAAGCCCATTTGACACCCGTGCTTAACTAGAAATGCTGTCTTTTGCCTGGAGTGCTGCCTCCCAGGCTCAGCTCCACAGCAATTCCTGTGTGGTAGGAGAGTCACCCTGTGCTAATGAAGGGGCAGAAGCACCTCCCAGCACAGCTAAGGACAACAAGGGTTTCAGAGCAGTTGCAGCCACACCTTGGAGTTTTGGCTTTGTGGAAGTTCTGCGTGAGTGAACAGGTTCCTTTGTTTCCTACATAGGGACATTAGAAATATGTTCTATTAATTCCATTATTATATATTTAAAAACTATTAATCATAGCTTTAAAATAACTGGTAATTAACAGGACAACAGTGTTACTCATTGGAAAGAAAAAAGCAGGTGAGCAACCCAGCTTGGTATCAAATTCAATAAATGAGCACAATAAATAATTCCAGCAGTTTATTATCCCTGCCTCAAACTTGTTGCTCTGCAACATTTCGAAACTTCCTTTTTGAGAAAAAAATCATTGTTGCTAAATGAAAAGAAAGCTGTTGCAGAAGGCTCTACCACTATGTTCAGCACAGGAAAAACATGGAACTGTTGGAGGAGATCCAGAGGAGGGTCATGAAAATTTTCACGGGGCTGGAACCCCTCTTCTGTGCAGACAGGCTGAGAGAGTTGGGGTTCAGCCTGGAGAAGAGAAGGCTCTGGGGAGACTTTATAGCACCTTCCAGTACCTAAAAGGGGCTACAATAGAACTGGGGACAAACTTTCTGAAAAGACAGGTAGTGATAGGTCAAGGGGTAGAGGTTTTAAACTAAAAGAGCTTCAGATTAGATAGGAGGAAGACTTTTTTACAATGAGAGTGGTGAAACAGGTTGCCTGGAGAAGTGGTGTCCCATCCCTGGAAACATTCCAGATCCCATTGGATGGGGCTCTGAGTAACATTGTCTGGCTGAAGATGTCCCTGCTTATTGCAGGGCTGTTGGATCAGATGACCTCCAAAGGCCCCTTCTGACCCAAAGCATTCTGCAATTCTGTGCTATGTCCATTGGACACAATGGCAGAAACGTGTGAGAAGGCAACGACTAAAGCACACGAGTGGGAGAAAGACTTGAATAGCTGATTTCAATGAATGGTAGGTGTATTCACTTTTTCTTCTTTGCTTCTTGGCAAGTGTGCTTCTATTAGGGAAAGACAATGCCCTTTGACTGCAAAACAGCTTGAAGGGAAAAATGGGGATCTACTTTCAAAAGCAGCTCATGAAACAGTGGAAAGTGCACTCCTGGACAAACTTGTCCTTGATCTGTGCCTTCTGTGGGTCACCCAGCACCTGTTATAGGAACTTGTCATTGGCCATGGGAGCAGTTTCTTGGTAAGACTCTTTCACCTGACAGAGCCAACTCTCTTCTTAGAATGGGGTGTCTTCTCATCTCCATATTTATCAGTACAGGTTATATAGAGTCAGTTTGTACTTGCCTGTGATACACTTATCACCCAGACATTGATGACTCAAATTCAGAGATCGTTGTGTTGACTACCATGATAGTATCACAATCCCAATCAGCACCTGATATGCCAGCAACCACCCCAAACCAAGTACCTGGGTTCATGGTTAAAAATATAAACCCTATAGCCCCCACTTTTCAAAGTGACTCAGTGAGAAGAATTGCTGGATTGAATGGGTCAGGATTGTTCAGGAACCCATCTTGGCAGTCTTGAGGCCACCAATGTCACTGATTATTCAGATATTTTGCCAAAGCAAATGGGTAAAAGGTTTGAGTTGTGAAAAGTGGAAGACAGTGGTTAAGTAATCTCCTTTAAAAAAACTCTCTATCCCAGGCTAGGAAGACAAAAACAGAACACTAAAGCAGTGAAATTTAAAAGCAAAACAATTTGGATTTTTTACCACAAATCTGGTAATAATTTGCAAACTAAAATTTCACTTTATAGAAATAAAAAATTTCTTGAAAAAATATTTTGTTTAACAGGCCATTTTGATTTGATTATTGTTTTTATCTTTCAATGGCAAGTTATTTACTGTTTACTTTTCTCCCCATTGTGTGGCCCCAGGCCTTACTAAATGTGTTCTATTCAAACCCTGCTCTGAAGACAGAAATATTAATTTCCACATGGGCTTTTCTATAGAACTCATCACTATGGTAACTGAATGTTTCATAAACATTAATGAACTTTTTTTCACTGCACTGCAGTGAGGCATTGGGTGGTAGTATTATCCCCATTTCATGATGAAGAACTGAGGCAGAAAGAGATTAAGTACAAAAGTATTCACTAATTTTAAGTTCCCCATCTGAGATGCATGGTCTGATTTTTCAGAGGACTTAGTTTGTTATCTGTTCAAAGCACAGCTCCCATTGCCTTCGGTTGCAGCTGTGAGTTCAAATTTTTTTGTGCTTTCTGTACTCGGATAGAGAGTGCTTTAATCTTGAACATACATGGCCTTTTTAATTTCTTTTCTTCAATATAATCAGAGGGATTTGAAACTTACTCGGTCCTGGCCACATGTTTTTTCCACATATTAACTGAAATGACAACGGTTTACATAATTCTACCCAAACACCAATTCACATATAATTATTAAATTATTTATAAAATATTATAAACCTATAAAATGATTTGTAAGAGAGTAACTTAACTTCTCAAAGATTAGAAAAGCATCTGCTCTGGTAGAGTTCAATTTTTGTTTTCATGAAAGGGAGCAAAACTCCTGGGAGGCCCTTTTTGAGGATAACCTGGGGACTACTGATGTAGCTACAAACAGTTAAATTGGAATCGTGGATTTTTATGCAGAGTCACTAATTTAAAAAATTAATTCTACCCTCCCTGAAAGCCAAGATATCAAACAAACTAAAAGTATTAATTATATTATTATATGTGACTTTTCCAGTAGGTGAATCAAATATCATTTTTCAATCACACCTGGACTTTGCTGAAGTTTAGATTTGCTGTGGTTGACCCACCAATATATCCCAGTATAGGAGGGAATCTACTAAAATTGTTTTCAGTCTTTAGGCAGGAGTGCTTTATAGTGGCTTGGGATATCTTGGAATATGTGGAAGAGCCAGTCCTTAATTTGCTTCAGAATATGACACAGGATTTATGGGTCCCCTCATAATTTTGCAGGTTCCTCTTCCATTCTTTTCTTTTGACCTACAAGTTGCAAAAGGTTATAAATGCAAAATCTACTTTCAGGTCTTTCCTGAGATACTGAATCCTGGAGCAACATTTTTTGTAGATGTTTTTCTGAAGCCCTGATTCAGAAAGCAAGCACTGACCCCCTCTTAACCACAGAGGTACAAACAGGCTGCTGTAATATCATGTTGTTGAATTTTCCTTCCAGCGCCGAATGAAAGAGAGCTTGCCCTTTTCCTCAAATCTCTCCCTGATCGAGAGATGAGTGAGCTGGTAGCTACAATATCCAACGGCTTCACTAAGTTGAGAATGTGATGTCTGTGTAATAATGCTCAATTTTGCACACTTCAAATCCATTAGTAGCAATTACCTTACCTGAGGTGTTTTGAGTTAGTTTTAGTACAGCATTCTTGCAGTTGGTAGATAATGAACATAATAATGTATACAGCATTTTCAAGTCTCTGTTTTTAGCTACAATAATGCCATTAGGATTCTATTTAGCAAATGTGTGCTTCACACTAAAAGTTAAGACTTTTTTTGTTCATGTTTTCCCTGCCATGATTTTGATTGCATCTCATGTCCTATTCTGTGCAGTGCTGGCTTGCCTGAAAGAGCAGGAAAGTGTTTTATCCACCCCACCTGCGCAAAGGCAGTGAGGCCTGGCATGTTGAGAACAAAACAAGGATGAAGCAGGGCAGGGCATTGCCTGAGCCCTGGAGCAGCCTTCCAAGCACCCCTGGGCAAGCTGTGTGCCTGCTCTCTCCTGTGTCCTGTTTGCCCAAGGGGTGAGAATGCTGACACCCTCCAGCACAGCACAGCAGCCATCCTGCTCACCCCAGGAGGGGCTCTGACACTGCTGAAACTGCTGGTGGACTCCATGGAGGTAAAGATGCAGGTGGGCTGCTTAGTGCTGAGAGAGGCAGGTGTTGCAGCACATTTCACAAAAGGATGCCAGCTCAGACATCTGTGTTGGGGGTCCTTGGGCAGTCCAGATTGGCCGTGGTTCTCCTTCCACTCTGAGCATTTTTCTCCTCTCCAGAAAAAGAATGTATAATCCACATGAGGAGTTACAGCTGAGAAGAACTTGGCTTGGACCTGGGTGATAATGAGTGGATGGTAAAGCAAGGGTGGCTGCAACGATTGTTGTCCCATGCCTGCTTGTTTCCAAAAGTCACTGGTGTCAGACAGCTCTGGTGTCAGTGGGATAACCCTGCCCTTGCTCTGGGTTGACGACCACCCCAGTACCCCAGTACTCCACCCTTACGAGATCCCTCTTCATCACTTGTAGCAAGATAATTATGAAAGTTTTGGATTGGGAGAACCAGAACTGCACCAGGTTCTCCTTTTCTCTGCCCACTGAAGGGAAAAAAGAAGAAATCTGGTTTTGGGCTATCATTTGAACTAAGTGATACTGCTAAGCTAACACACAGAGTTTTCTAAGAAATAAGATTTCTTTGATTGTATCTTTCCAAAGAATTCCTTACTAAAGAATGAGAAAGGGATGAGGAGATACAATTGATGTCCCCTTTGTAGATGTCACTGCTAAGGTCTCTGGTGTAGATAATATCAGCACCTTAAAAACAGTTTCAAAATGTTACAGTGCTCCTTTCATATTAAATTGACCAAACTCAAGAATCAAGGAGCATTTGGGCAGCCACACAAAATGTTTTTGGAAAGTAACTTGTGTTTGTTGTTGTGTTTAGAAAAAAGACAGAATAAGAGCTGAGAGAGCTTTCTCTGTCTTAAACTGGAACATGTGTCTTTGTCTTCCCTCCAGTTCTTTTGCTCATACTTAGATGATCTTTTGAAAAAGCAAACATTCTTCTGGCACTGAATCGATCTTTCTCACCTTTTAATTCCTCTGGCACACTGATCACCTGCTCATCCCATGCCACCTCCTGCCCTGTGAGCACACCTTCACTATACGGGTATACAGTACTTGATGGATAGTGGTGGAGAGCTGTCCTAGTAATGCTCAGCAGGGAAAACTAAGCTGAATTTTAGCACCCCAGGGACAAGGACAAAATGATTGAAAAGCACTCGTCTGCATGAAGACAACAAAGTGCTGCTGGCTGTGGGGTAGGCGGGTTGAAGGGGAGCAGGGCCTGTGCCCCCTCCTCGGTTGCTGCCCCTTCTCCTTGCCTGCACCACCTCCTGCCCCCTTCAGCTGCGGGAGTGACTGTCACCTCCATCCGTCTGCTGCCCCGGATGTCTGCCTGCCTGACAGCAGAGCCCCAAAGCTGACCCCATCCGCAGCCTGCGCACTGAAGGGGAGCTGGGGGAGGCAGATATCACCTCTCAGTCACAACGTGCCCACGCTGCTCCGGGGGCAGCACAGCAAAGCGCTGGCCCTGATCCCCTTGCATTGCCATCACCTACCCTGAAATTAGTAACAGTACGCCCAAGGTTAGTGGCAAATTCAGATACCCAGGCTACGCGGGGAGGGTGAATAAAGGACAGTGGTTGTGTACTGTATGAGCGGTTGCCTTAGACAATGCGTGACCTCTGAATTAAAAGACCAGGATTAGCAAAGAGCTTTTTTGCATTATTGGGCCCATTTGCAAAAAGCTTTAGCCCTAATTGTATGGTACCACAGAGCTTTAACTTGAGCACATATTGGTTTTGTAACCTGATCCCCACATAAATCATAGTTGGTGAGAGCAGAACAATTAGTGTCTTAATCTACTGGAACTACACAGTATCTTTAAATCTGAATTTTCCTGATCATTATGGGTATTACAAGAGTCAATTAATTTATATTTCACACAAAATGTAATTAAATCCCACGATAACCTGACTGTGAAATGAGGAGGGGGGGAGTGAGGAGAAGGGTGGAAAAATCTTTTTCTTTTAGAGCTGCCATCAGAGACCATGGTGTGCTATTGACAGAGGCAAACTCCCTCCTCTTCAGGGCAGAAGTTTAGGGGTGAGGGGTGTTGTTTCCCGATTTTGTACCGAGCGGCCCTGTGGTCACAAGAAGTGTTTGCTGCCATGTACTTCCAGCCTAGCCTGTAAGAAAAGTGATCCACGGTTACTAACCCATATAAGTGCTCAGGAAAGGGGAAGGCCTTGATGTTCCAAAGAGCTCAATGCCTGTAGTTGGTCACCTAAGGGAATCCACTTATGACTCTATTACCCAGTAAATTAGCAGAGTGGTTCAGTCAGGTACATTTATCATGAAGAGAACTGAAGATAATTAATACACTGCATTGAATGCAAATTGCACCCACAGCACTTATCTCATTTTCAATTAGCACAAATGTTACAGCACTGCAGGCTTGTTATGGTTTTACCATGGGCTGGGTAATTAATTTCTGTGAGCTACATATCAGACACCTGATAATGCCGTTTATTAATAAATGTCACCCCAGGTATCTGTTAGGAGAGGTAAATAAATTAAATGTTCAGTTGTCTGCCCTGTGCAAATCTATTCTTACACCTCATTGCATCTTTTCACTTGTTTGTTTATCAAGGAGAATGACTGCCGAGATTACAATGGCAAACAAAGGAATATGAGGAACAATAATCTGTACCCCAAAGCAGTGTTTCTCTCACCACTGCTGATGGCAGGAGCCGTGTCACTGTGTTGTTCATGTCTGGGGACATGGCTGTGGGTCACTGAAGTGACCTCCCTTCAGGGCTGCTCAGGGCCCATGAGAGCAGAAAAGCTGAAGTTCCCTGCAAATTCTCAGTTTCAAGGAATTTGCCAACCACTTATTAGTATATATTTCTATCTGTAACTCTTTCCCTCAGAATGTTTACCTGCCCCGGCTGTGGAGCCAGCACCCACACAGCTGCCTGTGGCAATTGTGCTCATCAGCTCCTGAGCAGATTCAGGTTTGTGTTTTATCCTTTCCTTCCAAAACTTCAGAAAAGGACGGTGGGGTTGGGTGAACCTGTTGACTTGTCCCCACCCCAGCAGGGCCATGGCCTCTGGTGGAGATAGTGGCCCCTTCCAGCTGCCTCAGGGCTGGGTTGGCAGGGCTTGGACTATGGCACGGATTTGTGGAGGTCTCACCTCAGGAAAAGAAGTAACATTATAAGGAGAATGAAACAGCCACGTGCTCTTTGATTTGTTTGAGGTTCTAGGAGGTGGTGGGATTCTGACAGCACAACTTTGGATAAAACCAGGTAAGGCCCTTACACAGGGATATGGGAAGGTCAGGAAGTGCCATCTCCCCCAGACCCTGAGCTGTTGTCCGCTGAGTGGGTAGATCATATCTGGCAAACTTTCTGCTCAACACCTGTTTTCCACAGTTTCAACACAGGTCTCCTCACCTTTGAGGGGAGAGGGCCTTTGGTCTTTTTTTCTTCCCCCTAATTTGATTTTGAAAACGGGGCAAGCTGCACTAACAAGAATAGTTGAAAATGCTCCAGCTGACGTGACCTTCTCCCCAAGGAAGACCACAAGCAGGTAGCTGCAGTGACTTTAAGCAAGCCTTGCATAATGTCTTAGTTCATGTTAGCCTAGTTAAATAAAAACAACCTCCATTGTTCAAGTGTTGATAGTTGATAGAAAGCTGCTTTATGGTAGTGATCTCTTACTTACAACACAAGTATATTTGTACTGTATAAATAGTCTATTCTGGTGTACATTAGGAACTGTACCAGTTTGAATACACTGGCAAAATAAATATGTCTAACTGACCATTGCATTGGTAGAAATCTCAGTGTGGAACAAGTGTCAGTCCTTCTTGAAGGCAAAGAGTATTTACTGCAAAAAAAAGCAGGTGCAATACAGCATTCAATTTCCCAGATATAATCATATTTAGGAAGAACCATATTATGAGTGACTTGTAAGTTAGCTGTGGGGGAGAACAAGAGACTGTTGCCACAATAATTTAATCGGTGTGAATTTCAGTGAAAAGTGCTTTTAAGCAAAGTGCTGCCATCTCTTATGCAGGTCTTTGTTACATTTACAAGTTTTTGTACTGTAAATAATTTCCATGTACTTCCTGGTAGCGTAACTGCCGTCTTACCCTTGTCTGCTGTGATTTTTCCAGATTTCAAGACTCAGAGGTAGCTCAGTATTTGAAGATGGGATTTACAATACTGCTTTAAAAATACTGCAGCACTTGAAAAATCAATTTTAAAAAGCCTTATTTGGATTAAAGTTCAGAGAAGAACACATAATTTTTAAAGGCCAAATAACCTGCCAACCTCCTTTAAAACCATGTTTAATATGCTGAGAATAATGTATAAACTCTCAGTTTAAACAATTACAATATCCATCCTAAGGAACTGGCAAAGTATAGAATTAATGCAAACTCCTTATTTGAACTGGAACAATATTTCCAGTAAAAATAAAAATGGTGAATTTTCTGTGAGTGAGACAAATCTGGTTCTTTCCAGTCAGATCCAAGCTAAATCCCAGGCACGACAGGTCCAACAGGGACTCCTGACCGGAGTGTGTGCCCTGTAGGCTGGTTCCCTCTGTGGCCACCTTTCCCTGTGAGGGTTAGCACATGCCTGAGCCATGCCAAGCCAGCTGTACCGTGGCCACCAAGCTTTGGCTTGGCTGGTGGGACTGGTGCTACCTGCAGAGAGAGAGTCTCTCATGGGGAACAGCCGTTGTGGAAAAAGTTATTCTGGTGGAATCACGCAGCACAACAAGGAGACTTTTACAAGGAGGGAGGTCTATGAAATTGTTGGTGGCTGAGGCTGGTAGTACTGGTGGGGAAAGAGCTCATGTGGGTCATGGTGCAGCCAGCTCCCTGCACCATACAGGGAGCCTTGTACCCATTCATCAGTTGCTCACTGATTCCCTCTCCCACTTTCCTGCTAAGGAAGAAATGGATGTAATGGAGCATCTTGTTTCTGTGTTTCTGATGTTATTATATATGCAAGTCAAATATGTCATGTGATGGAGGGGAAGTTTGGTGAGGGTTTACATTCCCTGAAGGTGTTCAATCTACAAGCTGAGGGCTCTGGACAGATGCGTGTGATTCTTTCTGCGGAGAGCTCATAGGACTGGTGGAGTTAATCTGCCAAATGTTTCCTTCGCTGCAGCTTCATGCAGTGGTAGATGTGATGAGGATGATAAGAGTGAAGACCATGAACTCAATTAGAAATTCCACAGGAAGCTGGTGCCAGGCCCAATGCCAGGTTTGATGTACCTTTGTCACTGAAGAGATGCATTGCAGCAGTAAATGAAGTTTTCTAAGCATGAATGCTGCATGCTTGCATATTTCAAATGACTACAGTCCAGCTGAGAAGTGACATAGCCATGAATAACAGAGACAAGGTCATCATCTGCCAGGGTGGCACAGAACCTCCTAACCAATGGAAAAGAAGTGTTTCTTGTAAGGTTGCCATGGGAAAACTTAGCATCAGTAGCAAATCCAAGAGCACACCTAAATTACAGAACCAACATATCACTTGGGGAAATACACCATCCATCCAGGCACAGTGCACTCAAGTGACAATCTCTTAGAGAAGCTTTCCTGTCTCCCATCTCTCTTACCTCTGTTTTGCTTGGATTTAACCAGCTGTTTTTCTGTCACTGCCATGTTGGTGGTAGCAGTGTGTGTATATGCAGAGAAATTTAGGTATAGCTGTATTTCACCTGCCCATTTCTGGCAATTCAGTCCGTGCTGTGTCACTCAGCAGCTTTGTGTAGAAACAGGGAGGCACCACAAAGAATACAGATCAGGAGTTCACAGGAGACAGGAGTGTAGAGCTGGAGATAACATTTCTTCACAAGTCAGGAGATGTGTATCAGCAGGAATGATTCAAAATAATTTTAGTACATTACCCTGGACTTCTGCCACACATCAGGTGAGACAGCAATATCTCATGGTTAATGCTGAAGTCAAGGAGGATAAGGATGGATGCCTGCCCTCTCTCCACTGACAGGAGGGTGTCATCCATCAATGTCACTTAAACAGCTCCAGGTTCATGTCCTGGCTTCAATCCAGACTGTGACAGATCTAAAAGATTCACCTTTAGTAGGTTTCGTTCAAGCTGCCCTTTGACTAGAAACCACAGGAAATTTCCCGGTAATTTGGAACCCTCTTGGATATTGGTTAGGAAGAAGTCATGTCCGCAGGATAGATCTTCTCAAGGCTGGTGACAGTCAATTCCTGACACATTGGTAATTCCCCTGTTGGTGTTCCCCATCTTCCCTCTTTCAAGACTTTGACCTTCTGGGTTGGGCTGTAGAGGAATCTTGGGGAGATGGCAGCATGAAGAAGCCAGACAACATTGCCGGGTTAAATCCAGGACAAGAATGAGTTCTGAGGTGTTGTTGCTGCCCCCAAAAGCCCTATCCTGTCAACCCACTGGTAAACACTTTTTCCTCTGATCAAAGGAGTGAGAGCACTTTCCAGGATTTTAAAATGCAGGTAACTTTGGCCATATGTAAAAGAATCCCCACTGGTCCACTGCACTTTGCCCCAGCTTTCAGCACACTGAGCTGTTCTGGCTCTGCTTGGTGGGAGGCTGGGTAAGCCCAGAACTGTTGTCCCTCTGTGCAGATCAGTGCTGCTAAAGTGCCTCCAGAAGAGAATTACAGAAACAGGAAAGTCTATTAGCTGTCTCATTTGAGCTCCCTGTGATTGTTTGTGTCTATGTGTAAGATTTCTTTTGGCTCTTTGGTTCCTTCTGGCTGTTGGTACTGTAATGGAGGTCTGTGGGGGTGGTTACTTTGTACCATCAGGTTGGGACTAAATACACTTGGCACTGAACAAAAATAAACATCAAGAGCCTGCATATGCAACAATCTTTTTCTTTCTACCTTATGGATCATTGTCAAAACCTTTAAGTCTTTATGTCTGAGTAGTTTTTCTGCAGCTACATGTAAATTACGTGCTTATATTCTTAAAAATGTGGATTTATATTTACCTGTGTTTTCAAGATGATTAGTGGGTACCAAGCAACTGATTACACTTTCAGCCAATCCTGTGCCATTAACAGTGAAAAATGGCAGGCACTGTTGTTTCAAATCTCATTTGGTTTGGCAAGGGTATGATGGTAAAAAATAACAGCTAAATCAATTGCTTGAATATACAGGGCTTTTCACCTTCAGGCATCTTTATCAGCAGAGCTTTGATTAATATCTGTACACTGACTGGCATTTTCCTATTGCATTAGAGAAAATTTAATAGGTTGTTCACTATTTTTGTCCAAGAGGTGGATTTTGGAATTTTTTTTTTTTAATTACCTAATGTTTATATTTAGAGGAAGTCAGTCAATGTTGGTGATCGTCATATCTGACCCAGAATCTGAAGAATTATTTGAAAAGATCTGTGAGCTCTTTAGTTTTCTAAATTACAATACTATGTTTATTTTTATTTAACAAATAAAAATTCCGGTAGAGTATTGTTTGCCCCATTCCAAATAGGTCAGAGCTCAAAATAAGCACACATGTGATGAAGGTAAACTAATATTAGCCAGCAGAGGAGAGGGTCAAATGTTTGATCTGAAACTGATTTCTTGGTTAAAACATGCAGTTTTCTGTCAGACAAAGAGAGTAATGAATTTCTGCTGCTGGAAGGGAATTGTTTCAATTTGGGCAAAAAAGTAAAAAAAAAAACCAACCTGTTTCATTTCAGCATTTCTAAACATTCCAATATGTTCTACAATGAAATACTTTGATTTCACAACTACAAATGTTATTTAGTTTTCAAAATTGCTTCTAGTATATTTAAAAAAAGTAAAAGGAAAGAAATTAAATATAAATTAAACTATTTTGAGTGAATAAAATTTTTTGCTGGAATGGTGTAATTTGCTGGCTTTTTTTTTTCTAATTTTTTTTATTAAACAAAGGAAAACTTCTGGAAACTTATTTTGGGTCAAAGCAACTAATGATAACGTATTATCTTTTGATTTGGCTTTGATTAGATTTGGCTGCTTATAGCCCCTTGAACAAAGCTGGAAGGGAAAAATGTCAATTTCAAGTTTCCCAGTTCCCAGAAACAGATAAAATGTTCTGACTATTGGAACCAGGTAGGAGAGCCAATAGAATCATGGGGGGACTTCAATTTCTCTGGGCTCAGGAGCTTTGGAGTTTAAGCTGGCTACCGTGTTAGTCAATGTGTGCAGGAAAAATGTGTGTGCAGGATCTGTCCTGTTGTAGCTAATCCTGGGAATCAGAAAGTCTGCAGACTGAGGTACTTTCCTGGGCTTGTTGCTAACGAATCTGTGTAATAAGAAAATTACCTTGACCCTGTAGTGTGTGCACTTCTTTCCTATTGCAACGTTTTTAAGGTCCTTGCGATCCTGCTCAGTGCTGCAGATATCACACTTCGCCACCTAAGGAGTTTTTTTGGTAATCTTTGCTCAAACAAGGAAGCAAAGGTGGTTGTGAGTGAAGACAAGGGTGGGGGTAGGGAGGTTTTCAATCAGCAAGTGATCTGAGAATAAAGAAAGGTTACCTGTTTGTTTGTCAACAGGATGAAGTAAATAAGAGTTAAAAAAATCGGAGACACCAGTCAAAGGCAATCAAATATGTATTTAATTAAAGCAAACATAAAAATTAAAGTTACATGTTGAATCAATAAACAGCACTTTTTTCTACATGCATTTTGAACAAGACAGATCAGAATCTTGCATGATGAAGACATAATGTGTCATAATAATTAGGAACACAGACAAAAGAACAGCTAATCAACATGCAAATTTATGCCGTTCTGGCGATTCAGATGAGGCAGATTTCTACCTCTTTTTTTGCTTGATTCATCTTCATTGCTAATCATCTGAAGGCTGCCAAATGTTCACTGACACTAATGTATTATAGGTCAAGAGAGGCAGGTCTTCACCTATTACCCCCACAAACAATATGCTTTCCTTCCCTGTTTCCTCTTCAGGATTTTCAGCAATTACTGCCAGATGCAATCAGACTCCTTGAATAGGAGCAACTGGGGCTTGTTTGTGGCTTGGATTCATTAGAATCAGGAGGACGAAGAAAGGAATAAATTACTTAATTGCACAAAAAAGTTGCAGCCAAAGTGATGGTGAGAGAAGCTGATTGTGTAGTTGCGTATTAGGCCACTCTTGGAATGGAGGATCTTAGAATAGCTGGTAGTTTGGCCTTCCTGATTCAGACAGATTTGGGTGTCCTCCAAAACAGATGGCTCCACACACCATCTATTCTTCTCTTTGTCAGGTTTTACCATTTATTTGATCTTGTTCATCTATGATGCTAGTTGTATTAGATGTAACACAAATATGCATTCAGATCATATCCATTTAGTCTTGCATCCCAACTTTTATTCTTTTAGCCTTGTTTGATGAGATGATCAAGTTGAACAAAGCCCTTGTTGTCCTGTTCCCGCACAACATCCATACATAAAACACCAAAACCCGTGACTAAAGCCTTGCACAGACAAATAATCCTCCTGTGTCACAGGTTTTAAAGGTTTATTTCTCCCCATTTTACCAAGCAGCTCTCAGCTCTGAAAAATGATAACCAGACACAACAAATAGTTAATTTTTATTTGATCCCATAGAAGCAAACATTTGCATATACCCAAGCAAAACTGCCCCCCTCCCATCCTTATGCTGAGACCCCTGTTCAGATATTCTCTTCAGGTTCCAGGCCATGTGTTATGCTTGTGGGTGGTCTTAAGATCTTAAAGAAAAGCATTGCTCTGTGAAGTCATGCAGCACTGTATGCAATTAAGAGGCTTTTTTTCCTTTTTTTTTCTGAACCCCCTGTATGTTCCCTGAATTCATTGTTGTTGCAAATGATCAACACTTTGTGGAAGAGTTGTCTTTCAGGTAATGGTTAACATTTACTTTGTAAAAATGAGGTGTGTGGCTAGGGATTCACTTCCCAGCATCCTGCTGAGCATGGTGCTGTGCCACAGTACTGCTCACTTGCAGGGGCTGGAGTGGGGTCACACCTCCTCCTGATGACTGGGTCTGAAGTGTCTGCTGCTCTCTGTGCATCTATAGGGCAGCCTTGGCAGCTGCAATTGGTCTTTCATCTGGGGCAGTTGGGGTGTCCCTTGTTTGCCTGATAATTGTGGGGATCTGTGGTCAGAGAGGGGCAGGTCTTTATGTAATATCACATGGTCCTGGATTACAATGAACTTTCAGGCTCTGTAGTCATTTATCTTTTGGCCCAACATCTGCTGCAACCTGACAGATCCCGAGGAATGATACTTTACTCTGCAATCATGTTTACATCTTGAATGTAAGGATGCGCAGGATGTTTGGGTACCTTTGAAGCCAAAACTGGAGATTGTGAAAGTCTTCAACATTTTTCGAAGTAAAATGAAACACCCATGGCAATGGCAGTGTAGTTGCAATGCTGGAGGGAGAGCTCAAGCTCACAATTTCCAAGGAGATAAACTGCAGACACACCTCTTGCCAAGGCTGGCATCTAACAACTGCTTGCACTGCCCCCGGAGGGACAGCTATTTCAAAGAACCTATCTCCTGTAGTATTTTTAGAGGCCATGTGCTGATACAGGTTCATGGAGATGGTGTACCCTTCAGATGGCAACTTTTGGGACTGAAGCTGAGGAAATTTTTAGGCCAGAACCTCTGCTGCACAACTGCCAGTGTCCATCTTCTCCACCTTGTCCTCCCCTCAGCCCCTCCACAGTGCCCATGGCCCACTGTGGCTTTGGTCCCAAGGATTCCCCACTGCTTCCCCTGTGCTAGAGGGGAAGGAGAACCATGGGGAAGGAGAACCATGCCCCTTAGGAGAACTGGGGCCCAACTGATGGTGGCCCATGTCCTGGGGAGTGCAAATCCTGTGCCAGGATTACTTCCCCTTTCTGTCAGTGAAGGCAGAGGGCTAGTTATGCTGGAAAAGCAAAAGTAATGCTCTGTTCCATGCACTGCTTTCATTCCCGTGATGGAGTGTGGTTTTTATTTGGGGTGTTTCATAGGGCACTGGTGAACACATTTTATTGCAAGTCTTAAGGCTTAATTTTACTGCTGTGTCACTAGGGGGAGATTTTTGAAGGCACAATTGCATTTAAGTGCTTACTCTCTTTTGAAAGTCAACAGGAGTTACACATCTAAATGGCCTTTGTGTGTGAGGGAAATACTGTGAAATGGGTAGAGCCCACATATCTGTTGCAAGTGATAAAGAAATGGGTGAGGCTATACTGAACTGTTTTTTTGTGGATTTTTTTTTTGGTCTTTTTTTGTTTTTTAAATTGCCTTCACATCCTTCATTTCTCACAGACTAGGAATTGGTTTGTTACAAAGCATTGAGATACCTCATCTCCTCAGTCGAAATCCTCCTAGATAGTTTTGTGATAAGAAGACTGAGAAAATCCACACAAGGAACTTGTCTTTGTACAGATGATACCTGTCTGCTTTTCTGTCTAAAGTTATAGAGATTCAAGAGCTGATGATGTCTTACAAAGGCTCCCTCTATCTGAGGGTCCCCTCAGAAAGGCGGGGGGAGATTTCCTTTGACAGGCTTTAAAGTCTGTGTAATCTCTTGCAGAATGGCCTCTGCTTTCACAGCTCCTCATGTTGCACCATGTCCTGATTTCTACACTTGTATTTGTCAATGAAACATTGCCTGGGCTTGGGTGAACAGTGCTCAGTCTGAGTGAGGGCTGCTTACTTTGGGTATTTACCATTTTTTATTCTGTTGTGAAACTATCCCAATGCACAGAGTATTAGCGATAGCATCTGAGTGAGGGACTAAACTGCTCAGAATGGAAACAAGAGGGAAGATGAAGGATGCAAATGAATACTCTTGTGTGCCTGGAAGGCAAGAAGCACTGGCAAAACTTTGGGCAAATAAAAGGCTATTTGTGCCAACACTGGTGAAATGGGTATGGTCACAGTCAGAAGCAAAAGGCCTCTGCAATGTGCATGTTGTAAACGGTGCTTTAACTAGGTCTAAACACCTATGCTGGGCACCTGTGGCTATCTGAATTTGCCCTTAGCAGTGTTCTTTAAATGCTACTGTTTCCTATCAGAGGCACAGGCTTAGAAAATGGATCTTTGTGTTGAATGAGCATGTCTATAGGCAGACACCATCCTTCGTATGTGTGCAAAATGGAGGTTAAAAAGGTTGCTGTCCTGTTGTGTCAGGAGTGGCAGACGTCACCTGGCTGGTCTCTGAAGGCTCTTGAGGAACTTCTGCCGATTGGTGAACTCATTCGTTTTGACAGTCTATTACCTCCTTTGTTTTGACATATTTTCACTCTCCTCTTAATGTTTCCTGTTTTCATGAATCTTGCCCTTCTGCTGCATTTTCCTGTGTGTGTTTTTTTTCTCCCAGATGTTGTATGGCTGGCTATTTCAGTAACTCTTTGTGTACTACAGAACTGAAAAAAAAAAAATAAAAGGCAAGTGGAAAAACCCCACACTGGAATGATAGCACATTTTCCATGCGCATGTCACACGCTGGCTGAAACATGTTCGACTGATACGCTAAACATCTATCTAAAATACTGCTATACAAAGGGCTTAATTATTGTATCCTTTCAGGGTATGAGTTGGCATCTGCTATTCTGAAAAGCAAAAGGCTCTTTTAAAATAGCAATGATTTGCTGGAAATGATGGGTTTAATATTTGTTCAGTGCTTGAACCTGTTTAGGCACAGGTTTGTTTGATATAGGTAGTTTAGGACTATAGACATCTATGGAGAAACAAGATGTACTTATTAAATAGCCAAAATACACAGGCGTAGGGCAGGATATTTGAAGATGCACAGAGCAGCTCTTACTCTAACTTCTGAGAGTCAGCTTGTCTATTAAGGTGACTAATTATGTATTTCTACACTTGAAATATCAGCCTGCCTTGTAAAGCTCAGCCATGCCAACCTCTTTGCTTACCAAAGTAATTATATCTATATCCAAGCAGACTTATCAGGGTCAGGTTCTCTTCCTGTATGGCGTAGTTTATATGTAGTATATCCTGGTGCTAGTATGTAATGACTGTTCCTGGAGCTGAAATGGGATGAGCTGCTTAGTTTTACATGCTTGTAATGCTTGTATTTGACAGCCTGTTGCTGAAAACTTTGCAAAGGTAAGTACACATAAGCCTGGGTCCTAAGCTCCAGAGGTTTTGCCAGTTTACCTCTGAGATTTAATTGCCATGAATATGTGTCAAGTCAAATTTCACATTGCAAAGGGATAACTAATGTAAAAACCAGGTTATTTGGAACTGACAGCAACTATCTTTGTCACAGTTCTGTCAGCCTTCCCCTCAGTTCTGCAAGTGAATATTTTCTAAGTAAATGCCCTTGAAGCTTGTTTCTTCCCCCACCTCACTCCCTTTATGGGTGGATGTCATTTGCTGAAGCACTTGTGTCTACAAGTACACTTGGGAAGAATTTCTCCAAATCCCAACTGTTGGAGTAACACTTTAACTAGTACATATGTACTTGAAAAATGTGGTGAATACCCTATTGTTCTTCAAAAGACCCAGGGTGTGAAAAATGTGCTGCCTTTGAACAAGCTGAACAAGGTTGAGTCCATTGCTACTGGAGGACATTGTAAGGCTTGTCATCTTTTTATTGCCAACTAGATTCTCTATATATCCAAAGTTCAACCCATGGCTCTGCTACTTCCCAGTGCATCTACTCCTGGTTAAACAAATTGTGTCTGGCCTCACCTCTCTGTCACTTCAGTAGTTTGGTAATGTCCTCAACTGAATATGGGCATAAATGACTCCTGAGAAAAACCCTGCCACAGGATAAGATCCAAGAATTTCTTCTTAGTCTTCTTCTCTGGTCACTACCTGGGCTGCCCAGGATGTGGAGGATCAGAGGAATTCATTCTACAGATGCAATTTAATTCTTCACAGCAAAAACTTTCCCTTCACATGCATTGTTGGTTGATGGTGGCATTCAGTCCTTTGCCCATGGAACTGAATTCAAGAGAAGAGCCCCCAAGCTGTGAGACACTGGTAACTTGTGACATGCAAGGCAACTCAGAGTGGCTTGCAGTGTGCCAAGCACAGAGGTGGAACACTTGGGAAAAAGGATTTCAAAATTCTTGATTTGAACCATGTCACACATAGTTTTGGAGGATAGTGGCAGTCTCCCAAAATCTCTTGTTACTTTTTTGTATTTTGAAAATGCCACCTGATGCTGTCAAGTGATTGGGGTGCTATCAAACAGTCACCCGATCCCTTTGCTAGATGGGCTTGTTGGATGAGTTAGGAAGTCCAGGAGTTTGGACCCTTGACGGCAGCAAAGTCTTCTCTTTAAATGTATGTATAACATGTTTTCTATGCCGTCTTAAAAGACAATGGTACCTGGGACTTCTTTCAGATCCAGATGGAAAGCTTTTGTTAAAAGGACTAGTAATGAGGCTTAGTAAGATTTGTTTTTTGTTAAGAAAAGATCATCTGGCGCTTGCTTTTGGAGCTGGTTGCTCATGAAGGTTTCTAATTCAGGGTCTTAATTTTTGTAAAGAGTGAATTACAAGAAGTCAGAAGAATGATGCGAAGAGCATTTAATAATGCACATTCACAAAGAAGTGGTGTAACTACATTAATTAGGCAAGTCTTGCGTAAAGATGCAATGTAATTATATATTTGAGACAGTTAATTAGGGAGCTACTTGGAAATTTCAGTGAATATTAAGGTAATTATACATAAATACTATAACCATTAAGACTGCACCCATAATGAAAGCAATAACTAATTACATAAATAACAGCATACTTATGTTTTTACATTACCAATACCTAACAATACTTCCTCTCTGTCCCTGCTCTCTTTGCCATGCAAATGACAAAACTTCATTTTTTGATTCAGATATTCTTGCAAATTGTTGATGAAACAGTGAACTTTCCTCTTGCCCTCTTTCTCTAGAGAAGACTGGACAATAGGAGTTATGCACACCTAGCAGGAAGACAGTCAAACATATTGCACAGGTCTGCAGGTTACATGCTGAGTTTTTGGTGACTTCTTTTGGATTTTATACAAGCCCAGGCCTGAGAAATTTAATAAGGAAATTGTATAGCTGTAAGGATAGTGTTTTAGACTGTTGAGTGAATCAATACTGAGGATTAGGTGAATGGCTGTCATAGAAATGGTGCCCTGTATTTTATAGTGTTGGGGCTGTAGGCAGATGCCAGATCTTTACTAAAACATTTCCTACCACTGAGTTCTGTCAAGGTCTGGGATATCTGTCTGCTGTCACCTACATGTTCACCTATATCTACTGGCTTCCAGTGACAAGTGTGTCAACACTGTTTTGTATACATTGCTGTTGTTTTTCCAAGCTACCTCAACAAGGCTGTAACTCAGGTTCTTTAAACCCTTAGGAGCTACTATGCTGAGAGCTTTATATGGGGGGCAGCCTTATTGACTCAGCTGAAAATCAGAATTGTTGCTTCTTAACATACTTACTGAGTCAATAATAGTTTCTAGAAACTCTCACCCAAGGATCTAAGAGTCTCAGAACGAGTCTGTGATTATGTGTACTATTGTGATGGAGACTTTACAGGTGGGGAGACTGGGGCACAAAGCACTCAAATGACTTACCCAATGTCATGAAGGACATCCAGAGTCCCACTGTAAGTCTCTCTGCTCTCTTTTAGTCAGTCATCCTCTCTCCTGACAGAAGGATGTGGTTGGTACATGGTTTGGGGTCTAGTGATGGAACTTTTTCCTCTCTTTGTTAATCTTGTCTGAATAATTAAATTGACCTGGTGAGACAGTGGAGTTCACAAAGGAGTGTAATTTTCAGCCAGTTGTCCATATTATTATGCTTCCATTAACATCATGAGTAGCAGACTGAAAATAGCAGACTGCCCATAGCAGCATGGGCCCAGTGCATGTTTGTAATTTTGAAGTTACTGTCCTGCAGAACACAAGGTCATAACTAGAGAGGGGGCTGGCACCTGGGATTTGCTGAGCGAAAGTTAAAGATGATTTAGGACAACACAGTAAATTTTGTTATACTCTCATTGCACACTCCAGGGCAAGTAGCTGTATGCAATTAAATTGTGTTTTCTTAGCTCAACATCAGTGACCAATGATACCTCCTGCTATAAACTTCAAAACATATTGAAGCCTGGTGGGACATTTCAACTTATTTTGATTCTAGATTGAAATCCTTTCAATCTCTATAAATGATCTTACTGTTATGGGTTTACATAATGGCTCATGTTCCAAGGCCAGTCGGTTCTTATACCTTTTTTTTGCATGAAGTAATGTCACTAAGTTTTTTAGCTCTTTGTTTCCAGCAGAGTGAGATTAGGGGTAGCTGGCCTTTTTTTGGCATTATAATACATGGACACTGAACTTTGTGTAGATGTGTTGGAAGAAAGATTAATTAACGAATGCTATAGCAGTAGATACCTGCCAAAGATAAACTATGCTACATTGCTATGATAGATTTCCCTGAGTTTGTGACCAAGCGAAATACAGCAGTTCGAGTTCATCAAGATTTCTGTAAAATGTTTAATACAGTGGTATATGGAAGAAAACAATTTGGGCTGGAGAAGATATGGCACAATAAATGTAAAGAAATGGCTAAGGAAGGATTGCTGAAAACTGAGCTAAAAGAACTGCTAAGGGACAAGAACAGTAACTAGCAAAGTTTATTAATGATCAGTCTTTTGACCTATCTGAACATTTTTATTTGTAGTCACAGCAGAAAATCTGTGCAAATACAATGTCTATAAAGAGACAGAGAGCAGAGAGGCCTTGACAGTTCAGAGAAGGACTGACCCTGACAACAGGAGAAATGGAAAACGGATAAAATGGTGTACTAATAAACCACAAGGTCATGCAGATGTTTTTTTGCTCTGAGCAGGAGGCTCATCAGCTGGAAGTAAGAGAGAAGTGTTTTGCTGAATCTCCCAATGATTGACAAATGCTGGGGCTCTACAACAGCAGGGAAGTGAAGTATTCCCTGAGATGTTCTCCTGGATGTTGCATCAGGGGAAGCATATCCAGGAAACATGTGGGATTCCTGACTACTTTTGTACAAGGCACTGGGGATATCCAAAAAAAGACAGACTCCAGAAGAAGGGAAATTAAATTGAGATAGGAAATGGGGGATAATGGACTGTGTCTTTAGTTTAGCAAAACTAAAACTGAGTAGAGGTATATTTCTCCCTATAAATATATTATCAGGGTAAGCGGTGACAGAAAACTGGTTAAATTAAGGGTGTATTGAATGCCGTAGGAACAATTGATAGGAGCCAACTGAATAAATGTTCTTTGGAAAAGGCATGAAGGTTTTAATAATGTGAAGTTTTGGAGCTGCTTTCCAATAGGAGTCACAGGGGCAAGAAAACTACCCGGTTTCAAGAAAAAACTTGAGAAATTTATCAATGAGATTGTGATGTTGTGATATCAATGAGATATGATGTGTCAGACGTAGCAGGGGATGACCTGGGAGGACTCTTCCAGTCCTATTTCCTATGTAAAACTATTCAACAGAGCCCCTGGTCTCCAGAGTATTTTTTTCTGTAAAAAGACTTCAATAGCAAGCTAGGGAAAATGGCCTTTCCTTTGGATTCTTTGTTTGCCCTTATCTATACAGGAGACATAGATCTGATCAAAGTGCCAATGAATCTTGTGGTAGGTTGGATGCAGATCTCTATTATCTGTGTGACAATACCTTTTAGAGGTCCTGCTCATTACTGGGGCCCAGCTACTTTCCATGACCTGACTCTCATGATCCCAGTTCGTCTCTTAGCTAAATTCATCTGAAGCTGTTTCCTTGATAGCCCCTTCAATATTTTACAGGATTCTTACAGTTCTTGTGTTCTTGTAACCTTCTGAGGTCCTTCAAAGCAAGCCAAACAATCTTCTACCTTCCACAGTGCCATCAGCTAGCCAAACCCACAAGTAGATCCCTAATTCTCTGAGATAAGATCAATAGCCCATCACGCTCTGCTATCCTAAAAAGATCTGGCAACTGAAGTCTAGGTGTAGCAACTGAAAGAGCTGTTAATAATGGATGATGACTGACAAAACCCTTAGGTGTGAAAGGAGATTTACCAGGAGCATGGTGTTCATGCATAGTGCTCATTGATTGACAGCCCCAACAGGTTAGAGGTTACCCATGGAATACAGTCTTGATGGCCTAGGATGGAATGTTCCCCCTGACCCTTCTGTAAGCTGGTGATACAAAGCACTGGCTAACATATCATTAACTTGCGACACCACGATGATGGGATTAAGACCCAGAGGGCTTTATCTCTACCTTATTAATGGCAATTAAAAGCTGCGTGACAGTTTTAAAACTTGTTGATGTGAAGAAAGTTAGTGCCTGTCTTAGAGTGGCACAGTAAATAATTGTCTGGTTGCTTGGCTTTTCGTAATCTGCCCATGCAGCTGTATATTATCATTATTTTGCTGCAAATACAGCTTTTCGATTTATCAACAAAAGAGCAGGTAAGGCTCTATGTAAATAATGATGAAGGACACTTCCAGGTTGGATTTTTTCCCATTTAGATTGCTGAGCATGAAAGAAGCAGAGGATTTTCAAAACTAACCACAGTGTCTGTTAGACCTGTTTTTCAAAGTCTAATTACCCCCCCAAAAATTTAACCCCAATTTTAATTACTGCAAACTTCACTTGGCTAATTCATAGGGCAGGTATTAAAGTCTCTCTCAACTGTTTTTTATATGGAAGGGGATATTTATTCCTCCTTGGGTGTTTACCGTTGTTGGAGCTCTACTGATTTGTGGCAAGAAGTTTCATATCTTTTGGCCTTCTGAATTCAAGGAAATATGACTACTTCCAGAGCAATATTGTGAGTGCTGCAAACTAGAAATAGCCCTCTTATGTGCTGCTTCTGTTAAAATCTCAATCTAAATTGAAAGAAAGAATCAAACCAAATATGTGCTCTAACTGGAAAATCATGTTTCCCTCAAATATTTGGTGACTGTTCTTTTGCTCCTACATATGCTGATTAACTTCTCTGGTTGTGGCATCTCACTTTTCAGACTGTGTTTCTGAACCGCCTTCCTCACTTCTATTTTTCCGTGTAGATGTGTGTTCGGTGCCTTTTCATGAGAACTGTCTGTTGTGGTTTTGAAGGGACCTTATATGCTGTGAATCTTTCTTGACCTTTTAGGAAGCATGGTCAGGTTTTTGCTTTCAAGAGCTAATCTCAACTCTGTGGAGTGAGAGAGTGGAGAAAAAAGTCATCAGTGTAGCTCCCAGAGAGACTTCTCCCCACTTGCTCCCCAGCAAGCAAGAGGCAAAGACACCAGGTCTGCCTTTCTCTGTATTTTTACTGCATTTTTTCCAGGGCTACAAAGGCTGGAGAGCCTTTATGCATTTGGTGTTGCTCTTGATTGCTTTCGGTCTAGAGAAAAGGACTCTCAGATTTTGCCACTGCTGTAATTTCAGAGGTGTTGGTGGCTGTGGCAGCCTGCAGTGGTCTCTGTGTGGCTGAGCCACTCCAGCTGTGCCCAGCTGGCTTCAGGACTCCTGCTGGGTCCTGCCTTCTCCCAGTTCTCCAGAAGCTGTGGGACTCGGAGACGTCGCCTGTCATTTTAGCCTCTTGCCACTCCAAGGCAGAGATTGCCTTACACTTGTAGTTTATACAGCCCCAAGCACAATGTCAGCATTACACATTAATTAATAATAGTGGCTTATATTGCTAATCACTTGATTATAAATTATGTCTGCTGGTTATGCCTGCCATCACATATTACTTTGTAGTTACATAGATATACACATAGTGTATCTGGGCTTTTGTAAATCAGCTTGTAGTTGTTCAATGATACAAAGGGTATGCCAGCACATAAATCCGATGTAAACTGCTAATCATTTCTTAAACGAAGACAAAGCAATCTGAGTTTTAAATCCATAATGCAAGAGAATTACAGTGCATGTGCCTGAAATTTAGGAAGAGAACTTGCTTTGCAGACGTTTCAATTGTAAGCAAAATTCTGACGTTATGCGCATTACATGGTATTTTACTGAAATCAACTCAGTGGCAGATTTGCATAAATGAATGTATTGTATTTTTTATAACTGTGAAAGCTTTAATTACCTAAACTCTAATTAGGCTTGCATTTTTTAGAAAACACAAGATATTAGCTTATTTTGTAGTTGGCTCAACTTTAATGCTTTCCCACATTTGTAACTCATACGTAATAAAATTCTATAAAAAAAACAGGGAAAACACAGAGATTAAGGCATCCCTGGAATTTCTGGAGCTGATTGGTTGTTTCTCCTCTTGGTGCATTTAAGCCTCAATACACTGAAATTTTCTTGAATGCTGCCCTGGGGCCAAAATCACACCTGATGTACTTTTGTGGCAGACAGATTTGGTAGTGTTGCATCAAAGGTGAATCTAAGCAAGTATATTTTGATAATTTCTAGAAATAAAGATGTGTGAAAGGGAGTTATTGATGATATTATTTTATAGCAGGATTCGGTGTTCTTGGAACTCTTGCAGAGTTTTATGGTTTTTCATAGAGCAAGATGACAATACTGTCTGGGTACTTGGCCTGCTGGGATTGCAACAGAGATTTAGGCACACAACACAGATTTAAAAGGTTTATCCCAAAAGGACTTTCCCATGGCAGCCAGTGGTGCCTTTCATAAAGTCGGAAAAATTAGCCAGATAAATTAATTATCATTGCCCCCTTTGCCTGACCTATGAAAGAAGTGCTAATACGTCTTGTGTTAATTCTGTTGAGTTTTACCCTTTGCTTCCTTATGAATATACCTCTTGTCTCTCTCTGTTGGGTTGTCCAGATTTTGCCCTTTCCTGTGTCATAGAGCTGTGTCAGTTTCCTGTGTGTTTGTCACCGTGTGGGTAGGCTGCTGCAAGGTGCTCAAACAAAGCTACTTTTGCAGGCAATTGAGAAGCCTGTGCTGGATCTGAGCATCCAGCCCAGCATTCACTGAGGACGTGCTGCTGGGAGTGTGCAGCACCTCTGTTCTCTCCCGCTGCTAAGGCAGGTCTACATGCTGTTGACATGCTCATTGTGGTGTGTAGCCTTCCAGATGCTCAGGAGTGCTGCTTTTCTAAGTCAGAGGGAGGTGAAGATGCCTCACCTCTTGAAGGACTGTGTTGAGAGAAATTGTATAAATCCTCCAGTTTTATTCTAGGTGCTGCTTGCAGCACCTGTCAGGTAGAACCAAACAGCACAGCAGCTCTACCATTGCCAGAACAGTAAAAAAAGACTATTAATATCTTACCCATTATTACTACTGAGGGTTTCAGCAGTATTTTGTCAGGAGGAATGAAAAGGAGGAAAGGAGCTTCATATTTATTTCCTTAATTTCTCCTCCCTTACTCTTTTTAATCCTTTAACATCTTGAAACAGAAAGATTTGAGGAGTTCTACAAATGAACTGTTTAGATGAAAAGTAAGAGATGTAAACATTTAGCATCTACAGGTTGCATTTCTTGTCTTCTCAAACCTCAAGGCTCCCTTTTTAGAATGCTGACTGTGTCTTTCATTTAATTTATTACAGTGCTCTGGGAGACTTTCTTCTCTGCAGCGCTGGTGGGGATATACCACAGTTTGTGGTATGCTAGTTAGCACTATTTGTGCTAACTAACACCAACTGGAGTGATGAAGAACACGTTATTAAGAGTGCCTTTCTTCATTCCTTACACATCATAATATTGTCCTAAACATTTTGTTTTGAAGGCATGCAGACACCTGTGATTGCAAGGTATCATGCAAGCTTCTCTGCCAGGGCAGGCCTGTGAGTGGATTCAGTGATGCCATCTCTGCTTAGAGCAGTTTTCAAAAGCACTCTAAATCCAGAAACCTCTGTGTCCCATTCCCAGCCACCTGCATCATACCTCTGGATATTCTGCAGGCTGTGTGTGTGTTTGTGTGTGCAGTTACCAGCTGCCTGAAGCTCCTGATGTGCTCCCCTGTAGAACCACATGTCCCTGCTTGAGCTCTGATAATTGTGACCTTCAGCTGATGCAGATAAACCTACTGGGAAAGATGATCTTGGGTAGCATGTTGTGCACAAGATTATCCATATCCTGTTATTTCATGTGGGACATGGCCTTCTAAACTTGTCCTAAGGGTCGAGCCTACTGTGAATGGAGTCTCAGACCCACAAGAGGAGTTCTACCTGATTGTTATGAACCTGCACAGAATTAGTTCTTCTACCAGGGGGAAAGCATCAGCAAACTCAAAGGGTGGGATGTACCTGTCTACCTTTTAGGTTCTTAGTCCCTCTTAGCAAATGACTCTTTTTTTGTCATATCTTCCTGGATTAGGATTCTAAACAACATGGATAAAGGTGGGAAAAGAGAATCGGGCCATATGGTATGTTATTTGACATTGATATTGCGTATGTTACTGTTTCCAGACATTTTCGGACAGACAGAAGAAAAAGGGTAGACTTTTTACTTCAGAATAGATGGAACATGTATGTTTTGAAGAAGAAGAAGCACTATTGACATTTTGTGTTTAAGTGGAATCTTTTTGTTAAAACCAGAAATGAATGTCAAATGGCACAGTCAGCTTGAAATCTGTATAAACAAGTGAATCACAACAGGTTCAGTTCCTAGACCTTCTTCTTTGGCCTCCTGGTAACTTTTGGGTATTATGGCTTTCAAATCTTCTTGTCCTTAAGTAGTTTTATTTTCTTCATTGTATTAAAAGCACCAAGGAAAATTTACTTATATAATGAGAAAGCACTGAGTGGACTAGCATCTAGTCCATCAAAAAGCTGACATATTAAAGAAGATTGTATTAAAGGAGGTTGTCCCACCCTTATTAGCAGAATTTTGTTTGCAATTGTGTGTACAAGAAAAATGAATTAGCTCCAAGAAGAAAAGCTTGATCCAGTATTTAACTCTCTGCTATTGCACTGGGACATTTGGGTTGATATATTTTATCCCTCCAGAATATTTTCATTTTCTGTGCTAGTTCTGGGAAGTCTTTTGGCCCCACAACAGTGAGTGCCATGGTAGCAAGTGTCACAACACCTTTCTTCAGTGGCGCAGTGCCCACAGTGAGACTGACAGCCTGAAGGTAGGTGTGCAGGTTTGTTAGAATATTTAGATGGGATTCTGGAGCTGGCCAGGGAGAGACCATTGCAAGGTGCTGCCCTCCAGGCACAGACTCTTTCACTCTTTCAGGCACTGTCACCCTGTAGCTGGGCTTAGCTCAGTGTATGACTTTTTTCTCAAGAACCAACAAGGTGACAGCAGCAATTTGTCTGATACTTTACTGGCTTGTACATTCATCTGAAACATCGGAGTTCACTTTCCTTTTCTCCTGCCTTAATTCCTTCATCTCTTTTCTGGTTGGATTAGATCCTACTCATCAAGCTAGTCTTAGGCAGGGTGAGAGGAGAAGACACTTCTTGCTTCTTCTTAAAACAATTCTTGTAAAATTCAGGATTAATGGGGATAGAAAAAGGATGTGAGGATAGCCTAACTCTGTAGCACATTAGTTAGAACACCTACTTAGGAAAGGAAGGTTGTATATCAAAGACTGTGAAACATGTAATAGGAATCCAATGTTGCCATTACTGCTGTGTGCGCCTTCCTTCTGTAGCCCTGGTGTACAGGAAATGGAGAGTTCTGTGGAGATGGTTTTATATGGAAGGTTCTTCCAGCAGATGTTCCAAAGGTACCTATAAGACTAGGCTGATCTTCTGAGGTAAATGGAGGTGTGTGGATGCCTGCTGGGGCAAAAGTACTTGATCCCCATTGAGTGACTGGGTCTTTCCAAGACAGCATTTTCTAGCCATGCATAGAAACAAAACTTTGGAAACTGGGCAAAATGTAATGCAATTGATTGATGTGCCAAAAGACTTCTGGGTCTTTTGAGGCTTATATCTTTGCCATGCAGGTGGGTTATATCTTTCCAAGCACTGATGTGGGTCTGGTCCAGAAGCATTGAGTTTTCTACCAGTAAACTGGAGAAAGTGTCCTTATCTCCCTAAGGAGTTTGGTTATTGTGCCCCATTATCAGATAAGTAGTTAACATATAAAGGGCAAAGAAAAGTTTAACAGTATCCCTTTCAGACTGGAAGCTGCTAGGAAAATATAATTCCAACTTGATATGGGGTGTTTGACGGGCAGAGAGAAAAAGCCAACATTTCAAAATTGTAGGTAATTTGTGAGGAGATGAATTTGTGATTTTTCCAAACTTGGTTCTGAATGGTCCTGAGAAGCCAATAGGAACTACTGATTCCCAGGCTTTCTGAGACCAGACCCTAGGAACTGCACCTGAGTCCCCTAAAAATGGAAGATTCTGAGAACAGTGTGAGAAAAAATTTTGGCGGAGTCCCCTGTGTCACACAGTGGGCTTGTGCCGAAGCCAGGGCCCAGCATCCTTTCTCCAAGTTCTTGTAACAATAAGAACAACCTCCTCAGCAATTGCCTTACAAAAGGTTTGAACATCAGGTTACCCAGAGACATGAGCAGACAGTAGAGCAGTGATGTACAAATGAAAGTCCTACACTTTGACCTCCAACCACATGAAGCCCCATTACAATAAATATCCAACAACACATCCCTTTCCACACCACATGGATGCTGCCTTAGGTACAAAGGTACTAAAATGACTGTTCCATGTAATAAAACATGGTGGGAGAAATTATGAAGTATAAAGTGAGGTTATTGCCTTCACTGCTAATTAAAGTTTACTGTATCTTCTTGCAGCTTTGTTTAATGGGCTCCTACATATCATGGGGTGTTTCTTTAAAGAAATAAAAGAAAGCTCTTTTTAAGGTCACTCACTTGACCTCAATTCATTGTGTTGTGAATGCGGTATTGTAGTAGCACATATTGTGTGGGGTACAACACCATGTGCTGCTCCAAGACTCCTGTGGTAGCTAAGCACAAAGGGCTGCGTTAACGATGATGTGTCAGCCTTAGCTTTGAATTTCCTTGCTTGAGTGCTAGTTTTCATTACTGACACATAATACATGGTGTTAACCATTTCAGCACTGAACTGTGCACAGGGACACACCACCGTTTGTGCTTGGAAATGGCCATCTCTGAAGTGCCAATGATCTGAGGTACAATTATTATTTTATTACTTAATGGCACCAATTAGGGCAAGCATTGTCAACTAGCACACAATGATCTCAGCACCACAGTGTGATATAACTATTACAATGAGTATCATAGCCTGATACTTATGGCATATTGGGAATAAAAAGCTTCAGGCCTTTTTTTTTTTTTTTTTTTG
>VZDJ01007749.1:9403890-9571495 GCA_008694505.1 Cyanoderma ruficeps | reverse complement strand
TTATTTTTCTGATTTGGCAAAAAAATCTATATTCTGAGGTTTTCACTTTGTTTCTTTGTGCCTTCATTTCCTCGTCAGATAAATTCTGTAAAGCTCTTTAAATATTGCTCATACTTTATGTAACATTTCCTACCACAAAAATATTCTTAGTAGTAACTCATACAGCTCTGTTCTTTGATGGCTAAATCCTTGCTTATTTTCTGTTTTCTCTTACATCCTTTTCCCAGTCTGCTAGCTGAGTCTAGATCCGTGTTTACATCATACATCTCAAGCTGCAGCTGCTGTGGACTCTCTTGTTTGGTGGAACTCTGTTACTTTGGTATCTTGGCTCTTTATCTGGCTCGGGTTGCTTCCTCCTCAATACATGTTCCACTCATGAGGCGGGTGATCCAAAGCCCATTGAAGTAAATGGAAAAATTGCTGTTGATTAAATTATTTCACATCTGCACTCCCTGGCTCTACCAGCTTCTTCTATTGTCCACACATCCTGATTCACAAATGTTTTAAATGACAGCTTTAGGAACATGAAAGCCTTTGGGGCAATGGCCTAAAGAGACAGCAGAGGGTAAAATTTGTGAGCATTATAATGCTAGAGCTGTAGTGCTTCCATTAGTCAGTGCTGAGCACCAACTGAAAAGCCTGCTTCAGTCAGGCAAGGAAGGCTTGCATTTCACACACACAGGCACACAGGCAGCCCACATCTCAGAGTGTAGCTCATCAGGGGATTATTTCTTTCCAAGTGCAAACCGAGCATCAGCTATGCTTGTCCTCCAACCCTGGAAATCACTGTGGGAAAAGCCGGGAACAGGTGGAGGGAGAAAGCCAGTTCCTGTACCTGACCTGCTATCAGGATCACAGATTCATAACAACAGGGTGCCCACACCCTTCATTTAGCTGCTGCCCCCTGTTACTTTTCTCAAGTGACTCGTTGTAGGCACCCTTAATAGGACAGGTGTAATTTATACTGGAATTTCAATGGACTTCTCAAAATGGTTAAAATGGCAGTGAGATGTACCAGTAGACCTCATGTTCAGATGGCCGTAGTGGAAATTCATTTTCAAAATGAAGAGGCTGTTTACCAACATAATATTTGGAAGCAGTCAGGATGCCATGTACAAGTATGGCAACATTTGGTAAGGGCCACATGCACTTAACTGCTCAACAACTCAAATATCATTCCCAAGGCTTTCCCATTTAGGTTTTTTTCCCCCTCTTTCCCTCCTTTGCCCCTGTGCCCACTGTCTCTCAAGCTGGAGAGTTATTCTGGGCACAAAAATCATGAGTTAATTACATACAGCCAGGCCCAGATGTGGGGATAGAAATTCAGCACTATGATTTTACCTGTCCTTAGGAGAAAGTTTATAAACATTTGAAAGCCGATTAAAAGCATTTACAAATCTTTTGATGTTCACTGTCTTGTGTTAAGGCATGGATTCAGCTTTACCAATGGAACAGATGCTGGTTTGTACGCCTGAATTATATAACTTTGTACCAAACCTTTCCATTCATTACTAAAAGAGTAGCAACATCATTAGAGTTATAAATACAGTTGCCAAGGAAACCAGTTTATCATAATTGGTTATCCTTGTCTCATTCTTTATCCCAGTCTCTTTCTGTTCTCTATCCCATGGCATCTGACTATATTTTCCCCTCAGTTAAAAGGCATGATAACCTGCTGTCAGTCTGGCTAACTTGTTGACCTACATCTTAATAGAGATGGATATACCTTGCCTGCAAAATTTGAGTCAGGTTTTCTTTCTTTTTCCACTTTAGTCTTTGGGGTTCTCAGGGGAATCTGTTAGTTTATTGTGCCCAAGCTATTGAGAAGTGACTTGGATTTACAGTATTTCCAAATTCATGTGCTACCACTGAAAACACAATCAAGGAAATGAGGAAGCAATTCTTGGCTAACAGCTGGAATTAGCTCCCCTGAAATGTTTAAAATAATCAAGGAAAAGAAGATGCAATATCCTGTAGTAGAGGAAGGAAATGACTGGGCTTTCTTTGCCATGCCATCGATGAGATCAATGACATTATTTGCACAAATGGAATGAAACACTTTGTTCTGTGAAGGCTGATGGGAATGCTCCCTTTCCTTGAATTCTCCTGCATTGTCATTTTATTAAGATAGGTGAAAGCTTTAGCTTTAAGTGAATGTCACATCAATTTTATTATGTCTGTAGGCGTCTTTGTTTTTAAAATTCATTACAAGTTCCTTGCAATACATTTTTACTACATTACAGCCACCTGTTCTGCCTTGGTGGGTGGCTGTAAATCTGGGACTGTCCTTTCATGTGCACGTACATGAATGATCGTTTCTTTATGCAGCGTATTAGGAGCTTCCAAAATATATTCATAGCCTGGACCATTCTGGGGGGACATGTACATGTTTTATGGATCGGCTTTCCTTTTCTGCTACCACAAAAGGATCACCTGAGGTCCCAATGAAAAACTTCTTGTCCTTCCCATGGGCCACCATATACATTTCATCCATTCCTAGCCACAGTCAGTTCACTTCTCCTGTATGTTGCCTTTAAAACAGTTTGCTTCTAGATCAGCTTCAAATAAATAATTCAGATTTGTGTAATTCTTGACATGCCTTTACATTTTATTGTCAATATCTGGCTTACCCAAAGAATGTCCACTATATATACTGTGCCTTAGGAAAGCATGCAAACACTTCCTTATGTCCCTTTGGTGTTTCTGGGGTTGGATTCAGAAAAAGCCCTCAGCTTCCATGGAGCTGCAGACAGACTGGGACAGGACTCCACTTTTTCCTGACGGAAAGCCCATTTCACACTGCTGCTCAGGGGTGCAATTGGCTTGTGGGGTTGAGGTGTTGAATGTGAATTCAGGATGACCAGCATTCTGTCCCTCTTGTCTAGGTCAGGCTTGGACCAACCATCCCACATCCACGTGCCTTAGTTTCCTAGTTTTCAAACAGACATCTTGATATTTGCTCTCTCCTTTTTTTCCTCCTGTCAGCCTAATTGCCACTCTTCGTGGTGGTGTTACACCTGAAAATTCTTGTAAAGCTGTTCATTTCAATACTGTAGCTTTTTGATGCTGTTCAAGTGTCAGAGGCCTAAAAGATAAGTGCATTTATTTAATGGGATCAATTACAAATAAACTTACTCAATACATTATTAGAAGCCTGGGCTGATTTCAGGTAGAAGCTTATTGGCTTGTTTTGTTCATGGCCAGTGGAAGCTCCTGGGGGAAGAATCTTCTCCCTCTGTATATTTTTTTAAGAGCTGTAAAATAATATCATTATGCAGAGGCTGTCCAGTTCCTTGTACAATATTGTAACCCAAATTCGTGGGCCACATAGAAGGCTCGTGATGATAGAAAGCAGTCTCAAGTGTCAATGCTGCAGGCTAGTCTTTTATTAATCTCCTGCAAAATGAGGTCCCACAGCAGCAAATCACCCAGTGCTGACACATTTAGTGCTTGTCTTCCCTAGTTCACATAAGGGGAAGAGCTCTGCATCCCCATTTCTGAGAGAATGAGGTGCAGCATGCGCTGTGTCTAAGGAAGAGGTTGGGTTTGCCAAGAGCACCAGATGAGACATTGATGAAATCCTGGGAGCGCCTGTGTACTTCTGGTGGTGTGGATTGTAAATCACAGTAAGGGATGTCGATGCTTTAATTATGTGTATGTGATGGTCTATGTGTTTGTGCTTGTGGGTTTTTTATAAGTATGGTAAATGGAGAAGAGAATCTGGCCTGGCTCTGAGGCTGCTGCTGCTACTGGCGAGGCAGGAGAACGTTTTGGCAAAGCAGTATCTTTATTTTTTTTGAACGTCCCTCCACAGCCCCTCCTGCTGTACTATATTTTTCTTTTTTTTTCCAGGGTTTTTTGTGTTCCTTATCTGAGGTGCTGCTGGGACTGGCCGTGTGCTGCAGCTTAGTGAGCTCTTTCCCATTTATCTGGTGTGGTTCCCAACCTATGATTTAACCGTGGTGTGTGCAACAGAAAGAGAAAAACAATGTTTGATCTGCTAAAATGTACCTTAAGAGTAAACACACACACATTGATGAAGGTATCAGCTGGGTTCTGCCCACAGTTATGTCAAACAAAGTATGCTAGGAAGTGCCAACTTTCCTTTTGTGCTGTGACACGAAGCGCTGCCAAAAGATATTAAAAAGCTTGCGTGAACTAGGTGATGGCAGCTGTAACTATCTAAGTTATTGCCTGGCAGCTGTAATGCTTCTTCAGTGCTGCTGGCTGCTTTTTATATTTGGTTCCCCATTTGTTTGCCCTTATTCTAGCAACCGATACCACCAAAGCAGGCAATCAGTGTGTTACAGCACATGGCCACTTGCTACTGCAAAATAGGCAGCTTAGTAGTGGCAATTGAGAGACTCTCATGCAGCAGCTGATATAAGTCATATTTCTTTTGGAAGAGAACCAACCTAGCTTTTTTTTTTGTTATGTGTCAGTGTGAATCCAAGAAACCTTAGATGAGCTGATGGCAAAAGGCAAACACACACACAAGCACGTACATACAGACATTCACATGCATACACACAAAAAAATGCAGCTTTCCGTGTTCTTTCCATGTTGGCTCTAAATGTGCTAGAACAATATAGCCAGCTCCCAGCCCCTGCCAATCCTACATCTGCTCTCTAAAACCTCCAGCAAATAAGAATTACTGTGGGGTTGTTTAACCAACGCTTACAATATACACACTTTTCATTTTTCCGCCGCTTCTATCTGTACACTGGTGGCAAAGGTTGGAGAGATAATGGAGAATGATACCCGCTGGGTGCTTGCTTTTTCAGTGCTGTGAGGTGGGCAGTAGCCACCCAGATCTCTCTGCTGGCATGATTTGGGGCAATATAAAATGTTTTTCATTGCTGTGAGCTTTTGGGAAATTGTCTGTACAGTGGGGAGTGGGTTTCTGCTGCTTTTAGTGGTTTTGTGTTTTTTGTTTTTTTTTTTTTTTCCTCTGAGGGGAGGGCTTTAAATTGTGTGCTCTTCTTTTGAGTTTCCTCTTTGCAGTCATCTCTTAAATTATTCCTACCATCCATGGATGGAATATTTCTGGGAGACATGTTATCTCTTTTATCTTTTCTCAGACTAATTTTGAAGGTCCTAAAACATGATAATATTTTCACAGCATGATCAACCTCAGACAATTTCTTCAGCATGGAAAATGGACTGAAGTAGTAGTTGCACCTTGTAGAGAATAGAGCAGAAGATCTCAGTGGAGCTTTTAAATTTTTCTTCCTTTTCTGTTTAGGCTCAGCTGTTACAGAGACCTGAGACAATTGCATGTTGTCTCACAGTAATAAGACACCATAATAATTCTTTCCACCAAAGAGTCCCAAAGCATTCATGAGTGTTTAATTACCTATTCCATTTCACAGATGAGGATGCTGAAATGCAGAGCAGTTAAGTGATGTGACAAAGGACACCTAGGTATTTGATAATGTAACTTGAAAAAGAAACATCATGTTATTAATCCATTTTGAATCAGAGACTAGACTGTGCTTACCATGATTGTGATTAAAGAAATCTGCATTGCTTCAGAGCCTTGCTGCCAAATTAATTGCTTAACTGTTGTTTTTTACCCTCCTAGTATGCTGTGAGTTTGAAAATCCCCAGTTAACTCTAAATCTATTTTGTCTGTGTACTTTGCAAGAGAAATCATCACTATTACTTCAAAAGGTTAGAGAGATTTGCAGAAAGTGCTCTAAATGGTAGGGTGTTGGTAGGACTAGGGGGAGACTCACATCTGGCATTACAGATCATATCAATCCTATAGTGACTATTCTAGTGCTAGGAAAGACCTGTGTTGACCCTCTAAATTTTCTGTTAATTTCCCTCTGCAAGGAGAGATCTCTGGAAAAACATAATTCCTACCTTCTGTTGCAGAAGTTGTACCTGCCCGCAGTAGCGAAGCATGTCAAAGAAGAGGGGGTTTATTTTGAGAATTCAGATGAGTTCTGCTAGTTCAGAGTTCTCTTGGATTAGGTGGAAACCTGCACATGCACAATAATCTCACATGGAAAGTCCGGCATAGCTTGAGGAGGGAAATCACCTGTGGGGTCTGTGAAGCAGCCCTAAGTAGTTTAACCCCATGGCTCTCATCTT
This sequence comes from Cyanoderma ruficeps, assembly GCA_008694505.1. Lineage (NCBI taxonomy): Eukaryota > Metazoa > Chordata > Aves > Passeriformes > Timaliidae > Cyanoderma > Cyanoderma ruficeps. Next base: position 9,565,396 of record VZDJ01007749.1, on the reverse strand, counting down.
CCAGAGGGTTTTCTTTGCTGAAATAAGATGACCTGTTCTCTAATTGCCCCAGCACTTGGTTTTTTTTCTGTTACTTTTGTGGATAGAAAGCAGTACTCATGAGTCAGATGTATGTGTGGGCAACAGCTCCCACAAAACACCAGTGGGATGAACCTGTGTCTTGTGGACTGCAGAGAGTGTTACCCTTTATATCCCACACATATCAGAGTGGCTGGGAACACCCACCTATGGGTTCTCAATTCTCTCCTGGCAGTGGGAGATGTTCTTTACCTCTTGCTGTTCTTGACTGCCTGCAGAAAGCATGTTCCTTTACCTCTTGCTGTTCTTGACTGCCTGCAGAAAACATGTTCTTCTCATTCTGTCCCTTTACTCCACTCTGGTGAGACCCCACCTGGAGTACTGAGTCCAGCTCTGGGGTTCTCAGCACAAGAAAGGTGTGGATCTGTTGGAGCAAGTCCAGAGGAGGCTACCAAGCTGATTAGAGTGATGAAGAAGCTCTCCTATGAGCAAAGGCTGAGAGAATTTGGTTTGTTTAGTCTGGAGGAGAGAAGGCTTTGGGATGACCTAACTGTGGCCTTCCAGCACCTGGATGGAGCCTACATGAAAGATGGAGAAGGACTTTTTACAAGAGCCTGTAGTGATAGGATATGGGGGAATGGATCCAAGCTGAAAGGCATTAGGTTTAGATTAGATAGTAGGAGGGAGTTCATTGCTGTGAGGCTGGTGAGGAACTGAAACACGTTGCCCAGAGCCTGTAATTGTCCAAAGTCAGGCTGGATGGAGGTCCTGAGCAACCTGATCTAGTGGAAGGTGTCCATGTCCATGACAGGAGGGTTGGAATGAGATGGTCTGTAAGGTCCCTTCCAACTCAAATCATTCTATAACTGTGATTACTACTCTAAACTTGGATATCTGAGGCTCCTGCTATGTATTTAGAGTTGGTCACCCACAATTGCTGGTCTTTTCATTGAATCATGTCTGAGATGCTTTAAAAGTAGTATCCTATCATCTAAATTAATTACCTAAGAGAAGGTGTTGGTAGGGAACAATTACCTTGTTTAGGTTTTGTTCCTTTGTCTTCTTTTCTGTTGCTTTCTCTTTCATTATAGAACAACCCAAATCAACTTTCACCATTATTTGCCACTGCTAAATGCAAAATAGGTTACTTAGAGACTCTTGTATCTCCATTTCTTTTTCTCAAATAATGGCACAAAATCAAGCATACAAATGCTTTCTTCTGACACACTCATACCATTGTCAACCCCAATGCAATTCAGTTTTTTTGTTGTTGTTTTGTTTTCTTTTCTGGAGGGTGATTTGGGCCATTCCTTTCCTCAAGAAATGTGTGTGTGTGTGTGTGTGTGTGTGTGTGATGGAAATGCTGACAGACCCTTAACTATAACAGCACGAAAGGCGCCACTAAAATAACAGTGGAACAGATGCTGTCACCACTGCCCCTGGTGGGGAAAGAAGATGAAACAGAAGGGCATTAGAGTTGGTGGATGGCAAATTAATCCTATTGTACTAGCAGCTGCAACCACCAAGATGCTCGCATTCATGCTTAGACACTTCCAGTACACCAAGCTCTAGTAGGGGTGGTTGGAAAGGATGAGGCAATGAAAGGTCACTGGAGCTGTTTATATCTGAACAAGAACAACAGTAATAATCATAAAAAATGTTGGTGCATCTTCTCTACTGTGACTAGGCTCTTTTTACTGTGGCAATCCAATCCATCAATCTGGTATTTTGAGACTCTCAGTATTTCTCGAATGCTGAAGTATAATGCCAATGTAATTTTTGTTTTCTTTTACCCTTGCACCCAAGCTTCCATATGCTCAAACTCTGATTTTAGATCTCTTTTTTATGCTTATATTAGCAGGGAAAAAAAATCACTGTTATTTTTAAACAGTGAGTAAGAAAGTTATAATTTTCATTTCTAAGACAATCTGGTTGATTTTGTGGGGGTGTTGTGGAAATTGAAACTCAGAAAGACCTGTGACCTTAAATGGTTGGATTAAAAAAAGAAACCTTGTTTCCAGTGAAGTGGATGGTGTAAATCAGAATTTTTGGGGCTCAATTTATCTCTACAGGATTTTTTTTTTTGGTGAAAACTTGTTGAAGGGAGCTGTGCAAACAATAGCTTGTGTAAGCCAAAGCTGGCATCTAGCAATTCTTAATGTCTGAATGAAAGTGCTTCCCCCCCTTCACAGTACGTGTTGCCAAGAAAACAAGGAGTAGTTGCTTTAAGCATTTACAAATGGTAATGCACCAACAGCTGGTCTCAATCCAACTGAGCTATTGTAGGGGTATTAAAAAGACAGGCCAGAGTTTGAGATCTACTGCCAACCTCCCTTGTGGAGTTAGGGAACATTTTACTTGGAAAAAAAGGTCTTCTCTTCCTGCAGAGATCCACGGCTGTACTCTCCTGCAGAGCCTGAGCCCTGCCTGGCAGAGTAGGCAAAAATACATCGGTAGGCCAAATGCTTCATTGACATGAAAGTGTAGAACCTAATAGGTCTCCAGCTAGATTATTTATCTCAGTCTAATATTATAGTCTTCATCTGTGTTTTTCACATTTTGTTTGTTAGATGAATAGTTCTTTCATGTGGCTATATGTGTATAAATTTTCTTGCTTTCCTAGAAAAATCTTTCAACGAAGTGAATATAATACCAGTATTAAGGAAAAAAAGTTAATATTTTGAATTGAAGGATTGTTCTAAAGGGGGTTTAATCTGAAAGACTTCTTTGCTTTCTGCAAAAAGCACTTACAATCTTTACTCCATTCAGCTGGAATTGTAAAATATTATTTGACTTCTAGGTTTGTAGGTAAGTATAATACGTTTTTCTGAATATAATTACAGATGAACTATGTTTACAGCAAATGTCCTAGAGAGAGCAATAAAAATTATTATTTTTCATGCTAGAGGCCTCTGCTATTAGCAGTACATTTTATATAGGCTACCTTTTCTGAATAGAAATGCAATGTTTGGATTTTCCCTGAAAGGTAAATGAACCCATTTGTTGATGTGGCACACTCGAGCTGGACATTTATGTGAAATAAAAGGGGCCAAATTAATTGTAAAACAAAACACCCCCCTGCAATGAAAACAGGCAAACAAACCCGCACATGGGCAAATATGAAAAATATACCTTTTTCCTTCTGTCTAGAGATATTTGCATTTCAAGGTTGTTCACAGAGAGTGGCACAATGCCCACTTGTTTAGGTTTGTGTGTGTGTGTATTTATTTATTTTTTTTACAATCATATGGCTTGGTTCTGTTTTCCAGATCTTGTCCGAGAGCTGCTATTTGAAATAAAAATGTTTGTATCCATTTCCTCATTAATCATTGTAATACAACCTGCTGCAGCTAAATGACAAAACAGATGCAACAATGAAAATTAAAAGTGATGGATACTTATCTTTGGCTATAAAAGCTGCTAACAATTTAGAGAACTAGAGTGCCTTTTGGAGCTAGAATGTGGCAAATGAGAGAACAATAATAAGGCTAAAGAGTTTACTGTTTATAAACCAGATAACTGTGGGGAGGCTGCATTGCTGTCTAGCACCTGTTTTATGTGGTTTGTCTTTTCTATTGAGTAAGATCAAGTGAGGTATTATTTTAAAGTCTGATATGTATAGCATTGTTGGAACTGGATGTAACCTAATCCCAACAAAACTGCTGGAAACATGACCTTGCTTTTGTATGGTGTTTTGAACTTGAAGACAGCCTCTTTCTTTTTCTCTGCCACACACACTGGCTTGACTTGTGAGATTTTTGCTGCAAAATGGGGTCCTTTTGCCTAATGAGAGCAGACCTATCCTGATATGAAATATGCTTTTGAAATGTTACGCTCTAAATTTGAATTCCTTACTTTTTTTTTGGTGAAAATGCCATTTGTTGGGGCTCAATGTGAAGGGTGTAAAGATACAAGGGTCAGAGTCTTACAGTGAAAATATTTATGGCAGTTCCCTTGGGAGCCCCATTCTTGTATACAGTGAGAAATATTCTCTCATCCATTTCTGCTCTCCTGCTGCAGCTGGGGCTCTTATAGGTTGCTCTGTGCTGTCCTGTGCCTGTGATTTTGCTGTATGCTTCCAAAATGCTGATATACAATGCTGAAATTGCAATCAGAACCTTCAGGTGCATGCAGTGATTGTCCTGCATGAATATTTTTAAATGCACCCGGAAGTGTGTTCATGTGCAAGGAAGACGTACAAATACTTGTACATCTGGCCTCTGGAATGACAGAATATTCTGGGTTGGAAGGGACCCATTTGGATCATCAAATTCCAACTCCTGGCCCTGCACAGGACACCCCCAGTAATCACACCATGTGCCTGAGAGCACTGTCCAAACACCTCTTGAGCTCTGTCAGGCTTGGTGCTGTGACCACTGCTCTGGAGAGGCCGTGCCAGTGCTCAGCCACCCTCTGGGTGAAGAGCTCTTCCCTGATATCCAACCTAAACCTGCCCTGACACAGCTTCAGGCTGTTCCCTCAGGTGCTGTCACTGGGCACCACAGAAGAGATCAGCCTGCCCCTACTCTTCCCCTCGTGAGGAGGTTGTAACTGCAATGAGGTCTCTCCTCAATCTCCTCCAGGTGGAACAAGATAAGTGTGGCTTCCCCCCTGGATCCTTCACCATGTTCATTACTCTTTGGACACTCTCCAATAGCTTTACATCCTTTTTACCTTGTGCCACTCAAAGCCACACACAGGACTCGAGGTGAGGCTGCACTTTTTTTCTCTTATGAGACACTCTGTGCTGGCAGGGGATGAAAAGCAGTGTGATGATACAAGTTCTGTTCATTGCTCATGGTCTGCTTCACATGCAACTTCTCTCAATATATTACTTTTATCCATGTGAACTCAAGTTTCTCCTGAAAATGTAAATGGAACAAAGACTGTGATTTCTCCATTTTCTTGTATCATGATTTATTTGTTTACTGCCTTTAATGATTTCCTTCTTTGGAAACAGAAGGGTTGCCTTGCAATGCAGACAAACCAAAGTGAGGAAGGGCAAAGCAGCTTAGGGCATTTTTGACAGGCCTGGAAACCGTTTTCTCCAGATCATTAGTTGGAATCTACCCTGGGGAATCTAAGGTGGTGAGTATCTACTTGTCAGTAAGGAAGAAGTGATATCAGATACTGAGCAGGAAAGAAGAGAATGATATGCATGGGAAATTATTAATAGGAAGTGGCAAATGATAGCAGAAGTAGAAAGCTGCTTCTTTTACTTCCTCACCTGTCACTAGGCATCTTACACTGTTTTGATTCCTTTCAGATCAGTTCTGAAGTTACTTATTTCTCCATGTGTCACCTGTGGTCTGTTTGAAACATGCTGATGGTCTTCTGGCTGCAAAACCAGAAAATCCTGCCTGGAAGCAGGAAAGACAGCATCCCTCTGGATGTGCAGCAACTGTACCTGCGAATGAAGAGTGAAACAGGCCCTCGTGTTTGACTTTAACTTCTATGGATATCCCACCTGCCATGGCAAGCTGCAGTAAGAGAGGTCACAATACCAGACTTCTTCCCATTCCCATTGTGTCAAGTCATGCCTGCAGCCCTGTGTCAGCACCACCTGTGGTGCTATAGCCTGGAGCACACTCAAGCTTGGCTCCAATATCTCTCTGGGAAAGAGTGCCTGCTCTTATCCTTGGCAGCACTGCCTTCACTTGGATATAGTCAGAGAGAAAATCCCAATGCTCAGTGAAGCCTGCCCAGTGTTAGCTGATAGTGGGTAGAAGTGTCCCTGCTGGAAGCTGCTGCACCCAGATCCTGCTCCATGAACTGAGAGTCAATGGCTTTGCATGGTTTTCCCATGCATAACAGAGGGACCATCTAAGTCACGCCATGGTGTCCTTAAATCTCGGTGTATTTATCACAGTTGAGTCCACTTTGTGAACTAAACCATGGCTCACTTGCCATCAGCCAGTCATGATGTGAGCTGGTTTCTTCATTCACACTGTTGAACCACAAGTCTGCTAATTCAGGTATTATGGTGTAAAGTATTCCTATGGGCTATTTCTTGAAGTTAGTCCAAACTAAATGCATCTCATTGCCACTCTCAGGAACAATCCTGTTTACAGCACATTGCTATCCTTTATCTCATCCCATAATTTCTGATTACCTAGTACAAGCAACAACACATGCTTGAAAAAAAAAAATCCAGAGTTGTGTTTTCTCAGATTCAGCAGCAAATTCAAGCTGAGTGTCCTGACTTTTAGAGCTTTTGCCCCTGCACAGGATATATTTTTGAGGACAGAGAATACCTCTGTTATGTGAGCACATGCTTAGCATAGGAGACACCCCAGATTTACTGGTCAGCTTTGAAGAAAAGCCATAACATAAAGCAATAACAGCATCACCTTCTAAAAATTTAGAGGCATCCCAAAGATTTACCCTCCAAGTTATCAGCAATCAGAACTTTAGAAACTTTCTAAACTTCTGACTGCACTGTATTTAATAGTCCCTCACAGATTGGTTTCTCCATTAATTTTTCTAATCCTTTTTAGAACCCATTTATACTTCTGTATTTCACAACACTCTGTGGCAGCAAATATCAGAATTTCTGTTGCTTGAAGAATAATTTTTAAAATTTTTTTTTTCTATCTGATAATTTCACTGAGTACCCCCAACTCTTTGTATTAACATAATCATTCCCTGTTCACCTTTGTATTGCCATTAGTGCTTTTGTAAACTTTATCACATCTCTCTTTTGCTGTGTTTTTTTTTTCCAGTCTTGTGAGCTACAGTCTCATTTCTCACTGTAAAAAACCTCTCCTGTGCCTATGGTCACTTATTCCACCCCTCTTCATAACATTTCTATGCATTCTGTGTTCTGAGATAGAGACTAGAAGTATTCAAGATGCAGGTGTGCTGTGGATTTATGCAGCAAGATGGATTTTTTTTTAATTCTGTTTTTCTCTCATTTTCTCTCCTAGCAATTCCTAAAAGCCCCTCTGGGCATTTCTGACAGCAGTTGGCACTGAGATGACCTTTTATAATTATTCAAAGTGACTCCAAGATCTCTCTCCTGAGCAGTGCTGATCACTGTGTACCTATAACTAGTGTTCTATTTCCCCACATGTGTTAGTTACCATTCGCCAGCACTGAGTCTCATCTTAGCTCATGACATCCTTCAGCAGCTCTTCACAATTATCTCCGGCTCTGGCTGTTTTGAGCAATGCTGTATTGTCAGAAAACTTTGTCACCTCACTTGTACTGCTTCCCTAGGTGTTTATGAATGCAGTGAAGAACATGCTTGAAACCCTTTTTCCATTGGGAAAACTAATTGTGAAGTTTGATTTCTGCCATTAATTTCTTATTCTGGGAATGCTTGGCTTCACTGCAAGTGGAGATGTTCATACTGTTTTTGACCTGGTACTGTCTTAGTCCATATGCTCATTGAATACTTCAGAAAAATTGTGAGGCACGACTCCTTTTTGCAGAAACTGTTGGCTCTTTCCCCAAAACATCAAATTTACTTGTGTTTACTGATTTTATTCATTATATTGGTTCCTAGCAATTTATCTTCTGCAGAGGTCAGGTTTCCTAATCTCTCATTCTCTCAACCTTCTATGGAGCCCTTAGGAAACACACCAATATTTTCACATTTTTTGCCAATTCTTTCTTCAAATACCGAGGCAGAATTGAGGTCTTGGTTACAGGCCTCCATCAGTAATTTAATAGCATCTTTGTTTTGGATCTCTTTTCTAATCCAAGTGACTGCTTAATATTCATTTATTGATTTATTATAAGGACTCTTCAACTCACCTTTTATCTCCAGTTTAATTTTTTCTTTTTCACTTTATAATTTTACATGAGCTTGGCATGAGTTACCGGCGTCCTCTGAAGGCCTGGAAAACAGGAAGTGTTGTCCCCAATAAATTTGGAATGTTTTGGGCTCTTTCTGGATATCTGTGCTTTTAAGGGTAGTGATTACTGCATATACTGCATTCCTCTCAGCAAGGTCTCCTCTCAGCATTTCTGTATTTCTGGGGGGATTTTGTAACCTCACATTTTGCTTGTGCTTTTCAGGAGAAATTACCTCTATCACAAAGTACTGTTTTGTCTGTTTTCTAAACACTTGAGCTGGGGCTAGAACATAATCTCTTACTTTTTGCTCATTTTTCATCATGGATATTGCTTTTAATTTTAATGCCTGTTTTTTTCCAATACTGCTGGAGAAACCAGTGTATTTTTTCACCAAACACTTCTCCAATAAGTGATGAGTATATCCTATTTTGAGGTTTAATTCTGTCCCTTCACTAGGCCGTCTTTACAGAATTATTAACTATCTCTTTGTAGTTTGGAATAGAGCTCATTTAAATAAACAAAAGATCTGCACTGTTATGTGTTTTATATTTGTTTACATTGCATTGGTGTGAGATGGATCCCTCTCCAAATGTGCAAGGGGATTTTTACTCCCCACTGGTATTCTACTCTTGGACTATTTTTGGAAACATAATATTACATGATGAAAAGTAAATTTTTGAAACAAACTTCCCATTAGTTTCAACTTGGCTTCCACAGTTGTTTTCACTCCTAAGCAAATTCTACTAGGGTTTAAATCAGTTGTACACAATTTCCAGCATCATCATCCTGATCTTCCTGCTTCATTTAGGGATCTTAATGAAAATGCAGTTGGCTGCTCCTCGTGCATATAGACAGGACCTAGTCATCCTGAAGACACATCTTTTGGCAGAGCAACTGATCTAAGTAAATCAGGATCTCTCTGATGTTGATGAACTGATGATCCGTGTTTTCACATTGATCAAATATCTGCTTATAACTGTACTTTACATCAAGGAAAGTAACTTTGTAACATACCCTTAAAAAGTGATGAATATTGCCAAATAATTTTATGTTATTAAGAATTTCTAAAAACTTCCCCTGCATTTGACTTATTTTGATTACCAGTTCGGACATTCTGTAATGAGTACATCAGGCACATTATCACATTTCTTGGGCCAGTCTCTTACTAGATAAAAATGGATGGTGGAAAGCTTGCATTTTTTAAAAAATTATTATTCTTTGTATTTTTTTATTTTTTGTTCCTCAAGTATTTGATCTTAAATTAAGCTTGCACTGCTTGCAATATTATAGCCCACACATTAAGTCCTTGTCATACCCCATGGCAGTTGAAAACAAAGAGAATATTTCCTGATGTTGACCATCATTTAATTTTTCTGTTCTGCAGTAATGCCTATGTAAATAAGTGATATATTTCTGTTTCTTAGGATTTCTTTACTAAATGTTTCTTATGTTTCTCAGTGCTGAAAGGAATGTTTTGACTGTCAAGTGAGCAATTTTTCACGCAACTTTTTTTGCATTCCCAAATGACAGAAAGGAAATGCTTCCGACTGTGGTCCAGTGCTACATAAAGAATATAAATCTCAGGCTGGTATGAAAAGAACTTCTCTGCCTACAAGATCAATCTTGAACTTGTTTGGGCTTCCCCAAAACTTCTTCAGAGCCTGAAAAGAGGTCCTCTTTTGCTTTGAAATTGTTCTTTCTAATCTTGGTAATTTACACATTCAACTCCTGACAAGATCTCGAGAATCAAATCTGACTTTGATCTGAGGGATTCTTGTCAGTAACTCTGAGACTTATTTAGAAGTAGGCAAGACTGTCTCTCCTCAGACATAGGAATGAGGAGGCATTGAATTAAGTGATTTACAAGGGAAAATTCTGGTGATAATATTGATATTCATAGTTTCCTGGCTTTCAGTCCTGTAACTGGATCTGTAAGCAATTCTTCCTCTGTCTTGCTATCCTGACTAAAAAAAGAGGCCAAACCATGAGCCCGAATATCAACATCCTCAGAAGTCAGGAAGTAGTCTGTAGATTCTCTCTTAAATACCTTCAGTGTGAAGTAAAATATGTACAGGTCTCTGAATAGTAGTTTGAGTTTTTATTTTCTCTGCTAGTTTCTATGTATACTATTTTTTGATCTGCATCTGAACTGTTGTTTGCAAGTCTGCAGAGGGGCTGGAAGAAGTGAATAGTAGGCTGGTCATCAACCAGTGACTGACAGTTGTGATGAGAAAAATTCTGATGATAACTCTTCAGCTGGGCAGCCTTGGAGGAAAAACAGATGAAATCACTTTGACTAAAATGGATGTCTGTAGCTTCATAAAATCTCTCACAAAGAAACAAACCCTTGCCTGATAGTTTTTACAAAGACAGGAACAGCCAGAATGCCAAGAGAAAGCTCAGTCCAGACCAACACTTCAATGGCATTTCAGTGCAAAATTGCTGATTTCCTCCTTGTGCTGCAAGAATCAAAAGCAATACAAAGTCTCAGGTTTAGAATGTATTTAAAATACATTTTCCCCCTATTACAGTCAGCTTAAACTCAAACATGAGGCGAATGCTGAATTTGAGAGTGCGGCTTTCAGAGAGAAGCGAATCTGGCATCCACACAGTGCATTGTGCTGCCAGTCCTTTTTGATGTAGCAACTCGTGTGCTCCCTCCTGCCTTATGAGCCGGGGCTCTCTGTGCCATGATGTCGCTGTTGTGACAATGATACCGCCAGTTGCCTGCACCATCCCGTCCTTTTTGATTTGGAGTTGTAAGAAAGAGCAGATTGGAAAAAACCAAGTAAATGTCAATGCTCTGGACTTAAAATTCATCCTTTCTTCTGAGGATCTCATTGCACTTTTTATACCTAGGCCGATATTCCTGGGAATTGCAGAATTAGATGTTCTCATCTCACAAGTATGAGGCACCACAAGTTGAGCAGCCTGACTGGGAGAATACCTGAAAAGTTTTGACTTCAAGAACAGATTCTCCCATACTGTATGCTAGCCAAATAGCAGTTCTTGTCCAGAAGTTCTCTGAGCTGGGGCCTAATGAGTCCAAATTATGAATCCAGTAAAATAACTTTTACCATTGCAGAACAGCTTTTAAAGGGAAAGCAGCTGCCTTTGATCAATGTGAGACTCACAATTAGGAGCTTAGGACCTTTGAAAACCAGGACATCTGCTAGTGTATAACATCCCATGCTCAAATACAGATTACACTGGCTTGGGGTCTCCAACTCAGCTGTGGAACACTTCCCACGTGCTCTAACAGTGATAAATGCTCTAACAAGGAGATAGAAAAATACTTCTACTACATATCCTTTGTTGTTGTCTTTCTGAACCTGGACAGCTCATTTGTCTCTCTGGTTCCTCATAGATTCAACCCTTCCATCATGCTGTTTCTTTCTCCTGTTATTTGTGGACTTTGTTCTTCACTAAGCTGCTGGTTACCCACAGTTACACGATTTACCTGTTGGGCTTTGGGTTTCTGTTTTCCTTCTTTGATAATTCCTCTCCCTCCCTCCGTCTCCCTGTGCAGTTTCCTTGTCTGGTCCTTCCTTTGCTTTTGTATCTTCCCACCTCTTTTTTTGTGCTGTGCACCTCTTCACTCCTCCCTGCCTTCACCCTGGATATATTCTGTGCCTTCAACCTGTCTCCTGAGGAAGGCTGAGCAGTGATGATGGCACAATCCTTATAGAACCTCACAGTTACTCAGATGTTGGGCAAAGTCTTCTCAAGTGTGCTGGGAAAGCTGAGGAAGTTACTGGAGTAGCAGGAGATCTCTTTGAGTAGAAAATTGGAGGTCAACTAACTGATGTCTGTGGTCATGTGGTAACAGAGACCTGCAAGCTCTGTGTCTTGTGAGAACACCCACTGACCACCAGCTAAACCATTTTGGATTCTCATACTTCCAATGTGCAGCAGCCCAGAAAGTGGGTTAGGCAGAGTATTTTGCAAAATGCTCTGAATAAATGAACTTGTATAATTAGCAAATAAACTTTTCCACCAACTTGCCAATAACCCACTTCATTTCCCTGCAGTGGTTTCTGAGGTCGGCTGCAAAAGTAGTCATTTCACTTGAACCTGCTCCTGATAAGCTTTTTTCTCTGACTAATATTATGGTCTTTTCTCTGGTCCCTGGTTGCTGTCCTTTCTCAGTACAGCCTGTTGGCTTGGATGGTATTTGCAGGGCTGCAGATACACCCCTGAGCTAACCTATTTGCTTAGGTAGTGAAAACAGTTTTTACAAATCACTATGTTACCTTTCCTGAGTAACAAATTCTCTCTCTCTTTTTTGTTCTTTTACAGATGTGTTAACCTGGGAAACTATTTCTTGTACCTGTGCTTGAGGGCTGAGATTTATCTTGAGTATTTCTCCTTCAGAATTACTGTGTCCCATCCTTGTCTCCACACCCATCTCTGAAGCTTCTTTTAGGCTATTCTAATGGCTGGCTTCATATTTCTCTTCCTTCAAGACTCCTCTGAGAATTCACTTCAAAGACTCTTATAAATGACAGCTTCAATGGCAGGTAAAGTAATTAACCTACTAATAAGAGTAATTAATAAAAAATCCTAAACCATGTTCTATATTCTGAAAACTGGCCACAGTCAGACTAACCATTTGCTGATTTTCTTCCTGTATTTCAATGTTGTCCATTCTTGTCTCATCTAATCTACATCATGGCTGAGTCCATGCTTACTTCTGTGTATTTTTGTGTATTATTAATGCGCATGGGAGTCCTGATAATACAGCATGTACATGTGATTTGGAAAATATATGCATGTGAATATTGCCTTCCAACTGAACTAGATCCAGAGAGAGAGACATGGGAGGCAGATCTTCTGCTCCCGCAGCTAGTGTGTATATGCAAAGCACCAGACTGAAGGAGCATCTATATTACTGCTTGCTCAAAGCAGCAGAGACTCTGTCATACATAATACAGAGACATCATTACTAATATAAAACACTGCTGGGGAGAAGGGACACATGGGCGGGCCAAGATGGCAGATGGCTTTTAGTGGCATGCTGCTTTCAGTTCTTCTACCTTTGTAATTTGTGCAATTTAAAGCTTTTGGTTACTGTTTTTAGTCTGCTGTCCATTGGCCCTTGTGGGAGTTCTTGTTGTTGTGTGAGAATGCAGTGTATTTTTAGTGAGGGCCACAGCCAATCGTAAGTGCTGCGTTCTCCTGGTGACTGCTGTTACAAAGGCAGCCTAGTCAAGAATAGCTTTTATGATCAGCTGGTTTGCTGAAGAATTGATGAAAATAGCAGTTGTCCCAGCCATAGAAGCTCTGTTCTCTTGTACTGCAGGGTTTTGTGGTTACTCTGTAAGGCACTAGTACCGAGGTGGAAAACTCTTTGGCAGCTAAAGAGGACATAAAATATACCTCTAAGAGAGGCAGTTTGTGAATGGGGAGAGGGATGTATGAGAGCATCTTCCCTCATTTGCATAGTGATGGAAAAATTCTTTGAGGGGGCAGGAACATGAAGGAGCTAAGGGGCCCTTCCTGTGCTTTAGGAATGGTGTTTAGGAAATTTGAGGTTCCTTCTGGCCCTGTTGTGTGGCTTCACCCAAGGGGAAACACAGAAGCACTTTTAAGGAAGCTACTGCAGAAGGGAGAAGTAGAAAATGGTGGAGATTTTGTGAGGCACCCTCTCTCCTGCTCTAATTTCTAGACTGAATAAATTATAAAAAGCTTGGGGAAGGTTTCATGGAAGCTTCTGAAAGAAGCCCAAGATGCAAAGCCTGCTATTTGGATCTCTCTCGCTTTCTTTTTTTGGTTGTTTTTTTTTTTTTTTTTTTTNNNTTTTTTTTTTTTTTTTTTTGCAACCTTTCTGAATTTTCTGATACTTTGCTTCCACCTCTGATTTTTATCTTTTATTTATGTGAGGCCCTCTCCAATTACAGCAGGTAAAATCAGCTCAGCTAAGCATAAGCTTTATTGTACTGCAATGCGGTTTTAACCTTTATACCGTGTGCATTTTCAAGGCAGTTTTAACACCAAACTCTATTTGCACAAGTAAAACTCATATGCATGTTAGCAAGTGTAGGACTTCTTATACTGAAAAGCCAATGCTCAAGCAAGCAGTCTTGCCAAGGACTTTGGTTGCATTTCTGTTGCTGAGTGGGGTCAAATCATGAGAAATAACAAGAAATTTTGTTCAGACTCACAGCTCAGAGGAATTTTGAAATAACCTTTCATACGTACGTTAGTTCTTTTGTGCTCAGGTGATTTTTCAGCCTGGGGCCTAGGTACCAGATGAATTCCTGAAATTAGTTTAGGAATTTTCTGGGCATGCTTTTGGATTCATTTTCAGATTCCAGCTTACTATATTTTTATCCATTTCCTATACTTGCAACGTACATTATAAGTGGATTTTTTAAAATCAGAATTTGAGTGAACATGAAGCAGGAGTATAACAGCCTATTTTCAACTCTATATTCAGGAGTTGTTATAATTCACAATGCATACAGTAGCTATAAAAAGACACATTATATTTTCAAGGTCTGTCACATTATTTACAATGTGAGAACATAAAAACTCCCTGATGTTTCCTGATAAACAGTCAGACCCAGTAGCTCTGCTGAACAACGGGTTGTGTACCTCAGGTGCACAACCAGCTTCAGCTGGAGTAAGAAGCCAAGGGTATAGAAACATACTCTTTTTAGAGGACAAGAGGGTACTCCAATATCTGAAGTTTCAAATGCTGGAATATATGGGTTAACAAAAACATTTCTGGTATTATGTGGTCTACCACTGCTACCTTCCAGGCAGTCAGTCATCTAAGCAAAATTTCCACATGAGTGGCTGCTGAAAAACACAATGCCCCTTACCCTAGGGTGAATCCTAGTTTTGTTAAAGTCAATGACAAAACTGCCTTTGACTTCAATGGGGTCAGGACTGGTGATATCTGATTTCCACTTGAGTTTAGGATTGGAAGTATTTTGCAGGAAGACAACACAGTCTTCCACTTAACGATTTGCAGGTTTTTCACCTTTATTATGGCCAAAGAGAGTTTATCCTTCTCTGAACCTAGATGTGCCCACAGAAAGTATTACTGCTCTCCTCTTCAGAGGTCACTGCTTCCTCACTCTTTAGATTGTTCTAGGGTTAGTCACAAAAGTGAAAACTGTGGTTTCAGCTGGAATATTTGACCCGGAGTGAACTGGGGAGTGCTCACATATACTGCATTAGACCATGGACAAGGCAAAAACCAGGTGAAGATTTGGCTGTGAGTGATAATAAATGCTGTGTCAGGAAAAGCACATGTGCCCATAGTTTAGGTCATTGGAAGAGTGCCACCACCTTGCGGGTCGTCCATGTGCTGAAGGCCACCAGTCAGCAGAGCTGTGTCCACAGCCAATTCCTGTCAAGGAAGAACCTTACAAGGATAGAAGGCTATGTGGTGTTTGACAGCTTGCCTGAACCAAATCTTTTCCGCAAGGCTAAGTGAGAACTTTGATCTCAGAGTCTTACATGGACCTTTCATGTTGGAAAAGCTTTTCTTGTGCTCCTTCTCTGGTGTTCCTGGTATTCCCACAGAGCTGCTGCCATAGGCTGAGGCTGCTGGTGGGATGAGTTGTTGTAATATGTGCTCTATGCACCTTCAGAGGGTGGGAGGTATCTCACAACAGCTGTGTTGCAACAGCCACATCTGGCTTTTTCTACCTTAATGTTGTCTGCTTGGTTTTGGTAGCGCTCCAAAATGACATTTCAAACAGCAAACTTCCCAACTTTTTATACAGCCTTTCTGTACTTATGTTTAAGAGCTGCCCTCAGGCCTACTACTAGGTGCACACAGAAAAATATGTGTGGTTACACACACAATAGAAACTGAATCAGAACTTACAAGGAGATGTTTTCCACAGGTAAGTGCAAGGCCCTGGTGGGCACAGCTGTGCTCAGGTGCTGGCGAATGCTCTGGTGTATGGAACTAAACTGATGGGTTGGTGTCTGGTATCTGCCATTTTAATGCCCCTGCAGTGTTTTGTTTACCTCTAAAATGGATGCTGCTGGGCTCAATCACTGGAGAAGAGTATAAATCAGACAAAACCAGAACAAATGGAAAATATAACAAAATTGCTGGAACAATACAAAAGGACTCCTTCAGCATGGCTCAGAGCTTTAATTTATTTCAAGAAAAATGACTGATTCATTTGAGCAATAGCCACTCTGATCCCTTACATGTGCAAATGGCTGACAAAGGCAGGCTTCTAGATTTGCAAGTGACAGAAATAGTTTTGTTATGCGGTACGTGTTGTAGGACTGCAGGCTCAGATGTGTTTTATTAAAAGAGAAGGTTTCCCCTCATTTTTTATTATATAGTTCTTCCACACTAGAATGTCCTCTTTTTGTTATGTGCTGCATACCTGTGTACCAAGCAAACAGTTCTGATGGCTGGCCATAAACTGTTTTGGTATCTCTGATCTGTACCTCCCCCTGTGTGGAAGAAATCTATTCTTATTTACATGAACATTTATGTAGCATACAATTTACTTTCAAAATGATTCCATAATTCCATAATTCACAAGACTGCACCACTTTGGTGCCAGCATTTCTTTTGCATCTTGTTTGTTTGAAAGAAGATTCTTCTGGCATTTTTTGAATTATAAGTTGGAAAACAAGAATTTTTTTTCCTCTTGACTTCAAAGCAAGCACAACAATAAAGACTTTACAGGTAGACCCTTGTGGGAAGCCTGCTGACACCTTATTTAGTGTATGATTTTAAATTATGAGAAGAAGAGTGAACTTGTTCAATGTACTTTGTGCCATTCAAATTCTGACTGCGAGGTGCCGTATCCTATTAGAGCAATGAAACTGTGGCCCTTGTGCCATGCAAGACAGCTGGGATCTTGAGGCTGGGCTTGTGGTAAGTGTGCCACAGCTGTACAGTGTGAAGCTGCTGACCCCTGTTCACCCAGGAAGGTCCTAGGGCTTAGATGGAGAAGTGTGCTCAGACCAGAAGATGGCAGGGAGAGCAGAGGTAATGCTGCACTTCACTTTGTGGTAGCTGTTGTGCTGAGCGGGTAGATCTGCATGCTTATTTCCAGGACAAACAATTGAAGCAGCAAACTCACAAGGGATGTTTTGGACTCTTCTGTCAAGGTTTTTAAGTCCAAATTCAACAGCTATCCACCAGACAGGGTCTAGGTAGTTGAGCTTGCCCAGCTGCAAGGAGCTAGACCAGCAGTTCTCGTGAGGTTCATTTTGGGTGTAAACTTACCTAATTTTATTGTTATAATGATGAAATTTGGGGTGTAAACAACTGAAAAGGAGATAAATTCTACTGGCTGAGCAATAACAGAAAATGGAAATACTTCTCATTTTTCCTTTTTCTGTCAGGTGATTGTTTTTAAAATGAGCAGTTAGTGTAATACTGTCATCCTTTCCATTATAATTTCCTTTGTGATTTATTGGTGTTGGGTCAAGAGGTGACCCAAAATACTGGTGAAAATTGATGATTTACAGCTGGCTCCACCAGGGACTCAACTTCTCAGCCTCAGAAAATTCAAGAGTGTTTTGTATGACTGGTTATATTTGCAACTGTGATTGAAGTGCATCAGAGGGCTTGGCAGCACATCCTTGAAGTGATCAGCTTTTGGGCTGTTCTGTGCTGCTGTACAAGGTCGTTGCACATTTTTGGTAGAGAAAGTTTTATTGCCCAGTTCTGGGCAATTTTGATTGTCAGGTGCAGCTGAAGGCAGTTGAATTGTGTTGAAGGTTGTGGCTGGACGTGCCACAGCTGAAGTGTCAGGGTCCTACCTGTTGGCACAGAGGGTCAGAACCTGATTTGAAGGTTGCTGTTATGGTGGGCCGAACTTTGCCTGGGAAGCGCCCTTAAACCCTCAAGGTGCAGCAGGCACAAGGCACAACAGCATCCAACCTGTCTGACATGACTGCTTCACATGAAAGGGAAAAAACAGCTACTAGAAGGAGCTGTTTCCACCCTCACAAGGGCACAAGGTCAGCCTGACCTATTATCTATTTCTGTCTGAGGTAAACAAAACCACTTATTACCAAATGGCAGCATCCACACAGGTGATCAATATGGGGACGTCTGCAGCTTGTTCCTTTTGTGAACGTAATAGTCTCCTCTGTTTTCTTTCCTTTGATATTTTCATCAGAATAATTCAGTCTGACAATGTTTCTAAGTTACTGAGAACAACCAAGGGATAAACAGTTCAGTCACCTTGGCCTCCTTCTTCTCCTAGTATTAAAGGAGAGGCTAGCAGTTACTATGATATGGTATTTTACTCATTGACTTTCTTTTGAAGGTTCATAATGTGGAAGCTGTTTAAAAAATCAATTTGCATAAATGCTTTTTAACAACAAAAAAAGTTTACTCTTCCTTGACTTATTAATATTTTTTTACATAGCAATTAGATACAAAATCTTGTGTGCTTGTGCAGCTATATGAATATGTATTCACACACACATGCACATATGTATGCACAAAACTTGTCTCCTGTAGCTGGAAACAGTTCAACTGAGAAAAATTATGCGCACACCAAAACAATTGTGATTTTTCAACAAGATCCCAGTGTTTTCTTTGTAAAAAAATGGGATTGGAAAAACATGAGGTTTTCCTGCCAGATTCCATTCATTTTCAGCAGGAACAATCTGCTCCTCTCAGCTGAACGTTTTACAGCAAGAATGGCTGGAACTGAGGAACCAGCTCCTGTTTGGAAATAGTAATTGTTTTTAATGAAAATGCCTGCCTACCATTTGGAGCTAATACCAGAACCACGATTCCACTAGGACAAAGCATCAGCTGGACAGAAATATACAGTGCAGGAGGGCAAGATGTCACATTACCAGGAAAGCAAAGGAGAAGGTCTTTATTTTTTTCCTGCTTTTTTTTTTTCTCTCCTTTTCTATTGGTTTCATCTGTAGTTCCCTAAGAGATACCAGATAATAAAAAGGGCAAGGGCCAAAAATCACCTGGTGGTGACTGGAGTTGTGCCAAACCATTGTATGTTTGAAAACAAAACTGATGGTAAAGGAACAGTGTGTTAGACCTCCCTGATAGTTAGGGTTTGCTTGGAAAAAAATATAGCCAGCTTGGCAGAAATAATCTGATGCATAAGAAGATGGATGTGATTGAAAAAGCCTGGGAGTTCAGCTTTGTACAATCCTATCCACTCATTGCAGAAGCCAGCATCTTAAGATACAAAAGTGTTTTAAGTAGATTCAATGCAGTAGAGATTCAATAATTTCTTTGCTATCTCTGTTTAGATCCAGGTTTTGCTGCAGTTCTTATGACTGGATACAGATTGGGAAATCATAGAAGCAGAATATGTTTGGCTACATTTAAAGCCAGATGAATATTTACAAGAACAATGACTCCTGAAATCAAAAATCTATGGTTGTGCAAGCCCATTAATGGAAATAATGGCTTTTATATAACATGCTTTCCTTGTCCATCTCAGCTTTCTACCCTCTAAATACCTTGGCAAGGTATCTAATGCACTGCATCTCTTCCCATGTTTTCAGTGGTGTGAGTCACTAGCACTACTATTAAAGACATCTCCCAATTAACAACAGAAAGTTAAAGCTGACCCTTTCATCCACCCTTGTTGTTTACAAGGTTTTCAGCATTTACTGGTTCTGCTGGCTCAAACTTTGCTGTGAAGACCAGGTTTCTCACTTTTACTCTGACATAACATTTCTGTAATTCAGTTTATACCAAATAGTTAACAAGCTCACAATATGGTCTATTAGCACAAGAGCAGCTTATTTTCTATTACTTATTTAGGTTTTATTTTAAATGGAAGGAGTATATTAGTTGAAAAGACATGAAGTATAGAATTATATCCATGATAATCTGAGAATATTAGCGAGGACTGAAAGACCTGAAGAGACAGGTCTTACCTTTTCCAGATGAGCTGATACAATACAAAATAGGTTGTAATAGAAATTACAATACGTAGATTGTATTATATATAAAAATAATATAATAGTTATAGAAATAGTTATATTAAAAATAATGTTATAACAGGTTATAACAGAAATATGATTTTTAAAAAAATGTTTTCAGACAGAACTTGCTGATTTATCAAATCAGTGAAATGGACTGTCTAGAACTTAGGCTATGATTCCATCTGTTAGGAAATATATCTATTTGGATACATCTCAATGATGCCTAATACAATGATGACACTATCTATTTTCACATCACATGCAGGGTGGCTTTTGATATCAATGACTATAGGGAACAAAGGCAAACAGAAGCATGAACTCACTCTCACCCCAATAATTCCACTGTGATAACACAGGTTAATGCTGAAAATAATTCAGGTCACTGTGTGAATCTACTAGACCCACAGCAGGTTCTTTACAGTTTATCATGCTATATTTTAAGAAGTCAAAAAAATGCCCCTTAATTTGTAGCTGTCACAGAAATCTGTCCCACTGAGAAACTGGAGTTTCACCTAGAAATCTTTGAGTTGTCTTCCTATACGTTCAGTGTGTGTTGGAATAGCAAAGAAGGAAATAAAGGTTGTAGTCAGCTTTGAAAATGTCCAAATCTGATAGTGCAAAGCGTCATTCTGGTCTTGGGGTGGAACTGTGTGTACTCTTTTGATATTCCAGAGTAGCCAGCTTGGATGGCTCTAACTCAGGCTTCAGCCTCCTTCTTGGAGAGCTGAATGGCTGAGTGTGCTGGAGTATTAGAAATATATTCTAAATGGTTACATGTACTGGAGTATTAGAAATACATTCTAAGTTGCCTAATGTGCTCAGCAGTTGGCTGTCTTCTAGACATTGCAATGAAAAGCTCTTGGCAAAGTAGCTATTAAAACCTATTTTTTGAAGTTTGCCACTTGGTAATAAAGTGTTAGCAATACTCAGAGGAAATTTCTGAAATCAGGAAAACAAACTAATGTCTGGGCAGTGTAGAAATGAGACAGAAATCCTTTCAAGAGGCATCTCCTCTTTTTCTGAGTTTACTGGCAACACAGAAGAGAATTGTGGGGGTAAAAGTAGATACCCTGAATTTGTGACTGCTTTTAGGAGTGACTTACAGAGCAAACTACCTTAAAATGTGGTGCTAATATTTGCTTACAAATCTGATCTGTTGATTTAGGATCCAAATTTTGCAATTTAACCCCAAAGCTGCAGAAAGCTGCTCCCAGAAACCCCGAGTTGAACATACTGATGGGCCAGATGTAGTGACTTGGCAGGAAGGGCTCAGATGAACAGAACAGTGTCTTGGATTGAACTCCTGTCTTGGATTCAGAAGGAAGACTTTTCAGCCTGGATTGCATCTGCAGCCCGGTGCATTTGGCAGCTGATGAATTTTTGCTGTAAAACCTGGGTCCTATGTTCAGATAGGATGTGACATTATGGGACACACATTTTGGTTCAGCTGCTTGAGGTGGATCCCTGAGTTTGACTATCTGATTACCATAAGACTGCAATCTTGTGGCTTATCTTGTGGGAAAGCAGTGGATAATAATTTTATTTTTGTTTTGGTGAATGCTGTTCATCTGGAAAAAAGTTGTTCTGCTGCTCATACCTGAGTCTGCCATCCAAGGAGGATGAATAAATAAGGGTTTTCAAACATTATCCTGTATGTTTTGGTAACAAATACCAGTTTATTAGTTATTTCCTGTTTTTTTCCCAGAAAAAACCAAAATAATCTATTAAAAGCCTATCCATCAATTTCTATATGATAATGGCAGAAGATGATAAGCTGTGCAACTGCTTCTTTAGATTTAGGGAATTCGACCTGGACCTATTTTCTTGTTTGTTGGGCTTGCTGTAAATGGGAATTTCTGCACAGGGTGCTTAGAGATCTGTCATTACTGAGCATGTCCAGATCCATTAATAATAATAACTATGTGTATGGAACAGGTTTATTATGTTAAATGCAATAATCTTATGCTTTGAAAGTTTGTAGTAGATTTTGAGGAAAACAATGGTGCAAAGTTGCGTTGTTCTATGCATAATTTCCATGGGTGTTCTTTGAGTTTTATTTCTTTCTGACATTTTTACACCAGTTTTGACGAACATTTATCATAAAAAAATACCTTCAGGCGATTACTAGTCAATATTAATAGTTATTTTCCTATGAATTTGTTGGAATCAAAATTTAAATTTCAATTTAAAAGGTACATTTTTCATAGTTTGCCATTTTCTTTATTTCTCCTCACTTCTCTTTGATACTGTTTTAAAAATTTAAAATACAATTTTAATATGGAGAAGACAAAATAGAATCAAAACTTTTAAAAAATTAGAGGTAATTGTGGAACAGTGGAGTTCAATCCTTTGGATGGCCTTCAGGAAGAGCCTGTTTCACCTCTCTCTATTGATTATATCGGGTCTTAGTGTGGGTACCTGAAGTTAGACTTTTAAGTTAGACAGTGTAAATTCCTCACATACTCTTTCACATTTATGCTGAATTCATTTGTGAATCAAAGTGTATGGCCATGGCCCTTAGTTAGACAACTTTAAAAAAGTTTCTGTAGAATAGCAGGCAAAAGAGAGGATATTGTACTTTTAGAAATACGGTTGTGAAGTCTCAGACATCATGGGAAGGCTAAAATAGAAAATCCTGGACACAGTCTATTATGCTGCTATTAAATTACGAGAACATTTTCTCAGGTTCAAGTTCATATGGATAGTTCTACCTTTTTACATTAGGTTTTATGAGCCCAAATGCCCTTCTCTAGACTGCTTTCACTACTGAATTTGCTCTCTGTGGACTAAATCTGGGTTCATGCTGAGGGTTAAGATGATGAAGTCCTTTGTTTTCCAAATGGCTCTTTGTGGACAGTACAACTATTTTGCAGATTTGCCCTTTGCACTGTAACTGAGTATTCTTACTGACACTGTGTCTATACTTAGCCACTATGGGTCAAGATATGCCTCTGAAGTTTGCTTAATAAAAAATTTACACGGCCAAGAAACAATGAAGTCAATGTAGAGAAGTATTCCTATACCTTCAGGACTAAGATAAAGCAATATGCTTGAACATAACTATAAAATATTTGGGAGAACATGGACTACAGCCCGTTATTCAGCTGTTTGGCTGAATGGGGGTATTACCCTTCAAATCAGCTGAAAGTCCTGAAATGCTCAGTGCTATCACATAAATGTCCTATGAAAGGGCACATGTACATGGGTGCTCTTTTCTAGGCATTGCAAGTCCTCCAGCTTTCTTACCCCCAGTAAGAAAATCAGTCAACCCTTCTTTAAAGTCTTTGGCCCTGGGCAAATGCAAAGTTGCATGGTAGGTGAGGGGTTAATGACATACATGCAGCTGCTAATACTTAGCTTCTGAGGCAATATGGTCTTCAGGGGTAATTTCCAGGCAGGCTCTGACATGTCACATTTGCCATCAAACACAGCTAGGGCCACTGCACATTTTCTTAGGGCTATCAGGAGCTCCTGTTGGCCTTCTTCCTTTCTGCCTGCTGTACAGATTTTCATTAACCACTTGGACTCTATTTCCACATTTACTTCTGCTTAGTGTCTGTGTATATACTGGTAACTCCAAGTTTCCCTGACTGACTAGACATGGGTTTTGTTATATGATGTCTTTTCAAAGAGTATTGAGTCCTATTTCCCCAATATGAAGTGGGTCAGGAGAAGTAATTGTGAGAGAAGGTGTCCACAACAAAATATGGAAGGCCAGATAGCACTAATTGTAAGGTGAGCTCAGGAGATATTTGAAAGTTTAAATATATGCCTAAAAAAATATAGGAAGTTTTTGAAGTTAATTAGAAGGTACAAAGAAATATTGACTGAAGTGGCTCTATGGAGCAGTGGAAGACAGCCCCAAACATGTCCCAAGGCTGTGCCTCTGCTGTGGACTGTGGTGGGCAGATGCACTTGCCTTGCTACTCTAGCCTGGGGAGTAGCTGGTTTGGATGAAATTCCCAGGAAGGCAAGAGCCTCATTTGCAGGTGCCAGAACTCTGGCATTCTTATTTGGCCTGTATTGACACCTGGGCAGTACATACAACTCCAGCCCTTTCATGAAGAGGAAGGCAGGAAGGTCCTGCAGGCACACCCCTGACCGCAATGCAGATATATCTTCCCTTGTGCCACTATCTGCTCTATCAGCTCTGCTCTCTGTTACTGTGAGCATAAATCCACAAGCACTCTGACATTCAGTTTTTCACACAGACCAAGAATTGAAAAAATAAAATGAATTAGAATAAAGGGAAGCAAGGTAATTACACTCATCTTCACAATATTCAGTTCAGCTCCATCCAGATCTCTAATTTAAGGTCAGTCCAATAATTCAGTGAACAAAATAGAAGTGGATGCCATTAAAAACTGAATATTTACCAGGCTTCAGTGCTCACTGAACATAGCTGTTCTTTACCTTGGTAATTTACTTTCTTATTTGCCAGACTAAAAACTGGAAAATTCCCCAAATGCTACACAAAACATACCTACAATTTGGATTTGAATGGCACCAGTGCTAGTTTTTATTGATTTTTACGCACAAAGCTAGTAATTTCTGCTTAATTCTAAAGGGGAATATTCACACCTATGCAAAGAATTTTCTCAGTACCTGGATAGTCAGGGATAGATTATGGAACCAATGCCTTCTTGTGAGCCTGAAATTTTTTACACTGCATGAAGGTTAGTCATTGAAGCAGGTGAATGAATGGGTGGTCTCTGTTTAATTTTTAATCTGCACATAACTTTAGCTGCTGTCTTTGATGATATTCTCACCAGGGAGGCCAGGGGCTACGCAGGCAATGCAGCAGAGCAGATTTTTCTACATTAAAATTTCCTACTGTTACCAAATAGGTCCAAGCGCAGCTCCCAGAAGTAAAAGTGATGAATAAGCAAAGCAATGTCATCCGACCTGGGAAACAGAAAGACTGGAAGACATAATCATAAAAATGTTGGAAGTGATGAGTGTCTTGTCTACACTAAAGTTCCTATCAGCAGTAACAGCAATGGGAAATTTTTAGGAAAATCTTAGTGATATGGAGCCATTAAAGTTGGTTCCTGTAGCTCAGGACCAAGGAATATTTCTGCAGGGCAGTTTCAGACAGGACTGCTTGTTTCTGGCTTATCTACCCTCTGGATAAATCAGATTTTGCTTTTCTTTGGTTCAAGCCCATTTAAGCATTCATCTACAGGAATTCATCTATGAATTCATCCCAGCATTAATCTATAAAGAGTTTAAAGCTGTTTATTAACTGAGGCATGCCCCCTCTTCCTACCGGTGTGTCAATGAACTTCCAGTGCTACCTGGCTGTGACATTTAAGGTGGCTCTTTGCCAACACGTGGTTCTGTGGCACAGGCTGGACTCTGGCTCTCACTAAGAGGTCTAAGTGTGGGAAGGGGAGGCTGAAGGGAAGAGAGAGCACACTCAGGTATTAGCAGCATCAATAATTAGCAAATAGCAAAGAGAAAGCAATATAGAGCAACAGGGCATGTGAGGCCTTTTATTTCAGAACTCTCTCTGCTTCAAGGACTTGTTGCAATGTGAAAGTTGAACCTTTGAAAGCCCTGGCCAAGGGAGTCTTCCTAATGAAAGATGGTGTGTCAGATAAACAGGACATAGGAGGCTAGCTGTAGTCTCAGGTGCTGCTGAGCAGATGATGCCAGCAGGTTTGGGGACTTCCGTCTGTAGCAGGAAAACTCCTTGCCCCTGCAACTTCAAGTGCTGATCAGAGGTTCTCTGTGCTTAGAGGTGGTCTCTAAGTGCTGTGCCACTAAGTTCTGTGAGGAAAAGTGTGAGGCAGCCAATTTAAATGTAATCACCTATTGTAAACACGGACATTTGGATTTTAAAGGGGTGCAGGAACCTTTTTTCTGGCTCATATGACAGTGAACAATCCCCTGAATCCCTGGAAAAAAAGAGAGTCAAGAGGTTTTTTTCCCCACTGTGGTAAATTCATGGCATTCTGAATCTGAGTGAATGGTGCCTATGTACTTCCTCTGAAAACCCAAACCACACTTCTATTTGCTTGAATATGAGGGCCAAACACAGGTGGGGAATTAGTTTTGTGGAATGGGAGGCTGGGGGGAATTCTCTCCCTATGGGGTATGTCTGTGTATATATTTAACAGAAACAGAGCTAATATTTCTGTTAGCTCCTGAACCTCATGAGTCTGTAGAAAGACCTTAGACGCCTCATAACAATCCCTAGATCTGCAGCAGTAGATACTGGAATAGTTTTAATTGTTTGAAACTATAATTTTGTCTACAAAACCACTGAAGCATGTAAGTTATTCCAAACTTTCTGGGATTGGTACTTCCTTTTTTCTTTGTTTTAGCACCAGACAAAGATAAAGCAACAGTGTAAATAGACAACTGAGTGTTCCTTGGGCCGTGCTTGCTGATGAGACACTTGCATTCCTCTCTGTATCTCTCTTTCAATATGCTGAGGCTTTACTCAGTAGTTGCTCTCAATGTGGATGAAGCTGGCCATATGGCAAGCAGAAAACCATGCTGGAAGAACTTTCACACATAGCTATTGCAGTGCTTTCCTTGCTAAATGAGGATTTTCTTCTTTAAGTCCAGATTTCACACTCAGATCTCTGGAGTGATGCATTAAACCACAAACAAGGCTGAAGTGTTTGCATCAGCCTGTTCTAATTCCTAGGAGAAACCCACTTTCTCCTTCTCTTTTGTGCTATGGGGGTGTTTTGTTGAAACCTCTCTGGTCCACTTGATATGGAAGCTAGGGGAAGGAAGAACTCTGTTAGATTTGCTGTTGAATCTGCACCAGGTTCATCAACAACTTTGTTGCCAGTATATTCTCTTAACATTATCCCTGAGGGGTTTCTCTGAATCCTCCCTCAGTTTTGCTTGCAAAAGTTCATTATGCTACTGTAAGTTTTAGATTATTTTTTTCCATTTCTCAGATCTACAATTTGTTCCTCTAAAGCACCTGTTTCAGCCAAAGCATCTGTTCAAGTGTGATTGTGTATACAAGTTTGTCTTTGCATGACTTAGCTTGTCATATTTCTTTCAATCTCTCTGTGGTATCTAACCATCCACGTGTCAAGCTGCAAACCAATATTGATTTCAGAGACCATATGCTATCCTGATGTCTACAAGCGTTCCTCCTGGTAGTATCAATGGGAGTTCTTGTGGAGTCAGGACTTTCCAAGCTCAGATGCTACTCTTGATACCTCTTGTGTTGGCTTATTAACTTTTCTTCATGACAGACAGACATTTAGGTGCAACTCAAAGTAAAACTTGCTTAGTCAAATAACTACTGTTTTGTTGGGAATCACAGTTCTCCTTTTAGCAATATTTAAATGCAAACTTTATGAACAAAACGTTGTACTATGAATATGCCACAGTAGTTAATGTAAGTAAAATCACCTTTTGGCCTGTCTGTATTTGGTACCTGATTTAAACTTGCTGAAGTCAACAGAAAGATTAATGCGTTTTTTCAGAAGTCAGATTTATAGTTACCTAAACCCTCTAGTTAGAGGAGCAGGGTATTTGGAAGCAGTGTTTCCTCACCACACCCTGGCACAATTTGGGAAGTCTGGGCTACCTTAATCTGAGTCTGGCTCTCCCTCCATGGCTTCACTAGACAGAGGTCTATCTCAGGCTTTTGGGCAGTCCTCTGACCCTGCTCGCAGAGATGGAGCGTGTGAGATGGTGTATGGGCAGCACATGCACCTCTGTGGAGTCCAGGGACTATTCAGTGGGACTGACTCTCCAGCAGTTTTTGGGTTTTTTTTCTAAGAGGCTCAGCCATGTGGGCTTCCTTCATTATTCAGCCATGAATAGGAACTGTTTTGAAGGTCACAAATTAATTAGACTCTTTTATGTAGCATCCTCCTCAATTAAAGAGTATATTAGAATGCCATCTTCCACTGTGAGTACCCTTGTGCTAAAAGATGAGTTAGATCCTTCCAGACCTGTCAGAAAGGTCCTCCAGCTACCTCTTTTTTTGTGGGTTTTTTGTTGTTGTTGTTTNTTTTTTAATTTTTGCACATGAAATGCTGTGGTCTTCAGCATTGCGCTTCTGTAGCACTTGGTTAATTTTAATGTGTTTTTTATCCAATAAATGTCAAGAAATTAAAAAAAAAGGTATTTCTCCTGACACAGACCTTTAATTCACTGTCTTTTAGAGACAGTTCTTTCTCAAAAGAGATTCTAGAATCCAGACAAAAATCTACCACCTGAAAGTGCTGGCTGGAGGATGGCAGGCCATATCATAGAATCATGGAAAATATCAAATTTGAAGGCACTGATCAGAATCATATATTTAATAACTAAGTACATGTCCAAGCATAGATACAAAACCCCAGTGTAAAACTTTGGAAAGAATTAAGCTTCCCTTAGCTCAGAAGAGGAAAATGTTGGGTGAAATAGATCAGTTCTAGCCTATCTCTTCAACAAGGCAGAAAATCTAATACTGCATGGTGGTACCTACCCAGCTCGTGGTCATACCTAGTCCTTGGTCATAGCTGCTGTGGTGGATATTGCAGCTGTAAAAAAATACAGGGGATGGAAACACAGGGATGAATACACCTTTAGTCATGAAAGTCTGTTCAGTCTTGATTCATTGTACTGTTGGGGAAAATTCCTCCCAGACTCTTGGAGATAATTATACTGATACTTCTTCATAGCACACAAATGGGCATCTATAGGTGTTAGTCATTAACTTCAGGTGTGCACAGGCCTGTATGCAAAAGACTGTAAGATAAAACTTTTGAAGATAGAAAATCCTAAAGTGCTTCTTTCTGGGTTTCATCACCTGGTCTGCACTAAGCTGTTAACTTGTAGTCTTTTGTTTATTGCATTTATACTCTTCATGTTTCTATGGTGGGCAAGTAGTCTATACAATAATATAAGATTGTTATATGAGACCTAATCAGAAACACATGCAACCTACTTAGTTTATTTTAAAACATCTCTCAGGCTTACCCACTGTATCTGAGGTGGTGAAATGAGGCTAGAATGAAACAAAATCTCTGTAAAAGGTAACGCAAATCCCGGTTACCTCTGAGTGAAATATGATGAAAATACTGTCCCGCTTTTGCTTATCTTTGCTAACATTTTCATTTCTTTATCTGGTTAAAGAAAGAGCCCTGGTGGTGGAGGAGGGCGGTGGGATGGGTTTGAGAGATGGGAGGCAGGGAGCAGACCTACTGAATAACATGCTCAAGAGCTCTCCTGCACAATGAGATTAGCACGATGTGATCATTTTGGTGCCAAGGTGCTAACACAATAATACAAGCGAGTTTGCCAACTTTTCAAATTGAATGTATTTGATTATTTGCTTTTAATTAGTGTGAGTTTTGGAGTATGTACAGGATTGTTAGAGATACATGAAAAGCCTCCTATGGCAGGAGAGTGTATTCTCAGTAAAGATGGTACAGCATTGTTCTTTTTTAGCTGTGGAGAATGAGATTTAACAGCTATGTTAAATGTTTTAGCCCATTTCTATTGTGCCTCCGTTTCAACCTATTGGCAAGCCCAAGTGATGCGAGAAAATAAACCTCTCATTTGATCTGAATGTTGAGCACTTTGCTGTAAGAAGAATTTCTAGCTTAACTTCAGGATACAGAAAATATCACTGTTTTGTTTACAGGAGGCTCCTCCATTTTTCCACCTTAACAAGATCTTGAGTAAATTCATGCTGTCATTTTTTTTCCTATGCAGTGCTCTCCTTTATGTTCATTTATCTTGAATGTTGTCAAGATTGTAGGTATTTAAAAATCCTTTTAAATGGCAGAAAGTGATTGCAGCTCTGGAGCAAATATAACAAGACAAAATATTTATTTTGACCTCTTTCTCTTTTGTTTTGAAGAAGGAAGGCAGAGCAAAGGTGTCTCAGGGATTGTTTGGCTGATTTAGCACTGGCTCACTTCATGACTTGCCAGTCACTGGGAGTAACTCACCTCCCTGGATCAGGAGATGTGTCAGCAAAAGGAAAGGTAACTCTCCTTGTTCGCCACATATTGTAGGTCAATGTCCATTTCTCAGTTTTCAGCATTACCTGCCCTAACCGAGTTCAGACTTTTGGGCTTCCAACATCCAAAGAACAGGAATAAGAAAGGCTCAACACATTCTGTGTGTAGTAGCAGAATCTTCTACCTACACTGATCTTCAGACAATTATACAGTTATATATGCACACACATATATATATTTTAAATACTCTCCCCTTAAACAATAGAGAAAAACAAATGGTTGACAATAACAATGGCAGCAGCTCTCCAACAAAAGCATGCAATTATTACAATTACACTATCCTTGATTAGGCTCCCATGCATTGCATTTCAATGTAATTGATGTTGTAGGTTGACACATTGGACACCAAATATTCTCGCCTGTCCCTTCACTCTTTTGTTTCAGAGCCTGATTTGCATTTTCTATGCTTTTAGTAATGAAGACTTAGCACTTTTCCTCCATTAGAAAAAAAAAGAGAGACACAATAATCTGCAACTCGGCACTTGTTTAAGGATTCTGACCCTCAAAAATACCACTTTGCTTCACACATTAGCTGCTTACAAAGAAGGAAGCTAATGTATCATCTAATTGGGCAAACCACTGCATCTGATTTCTCTCAATCAGACTATTAGCTTCGTAATTACCCATCTGCCTCATGTGGAAAAACGGCAAGGCGAACACCCAGCTAATAACATTCTCAAGAGCTCTCTACCACAATGAGATGAGCATGATGTTGTGGGATATAGTCCCTAACCATTTAAATGCCAAGGTGGTCTCACAATACAGTGGGAGTCTGCCAACCTTCACAGTCTGAATGTGCTTAATTATTTGTCTTTAATTAGTCTGAGTTTTGGGGTCTGTTCAGGATTGGTGATGAAAAAGTGAACGTCAGGAAATAAAACCTCTCGAGCTCCCTGGCAGTCTGTTTTGCATCCTCCTGTCTGCTAAAATAGTGGTATGGATATAGTAGAGTTTATCTCCTGACCAACTCAAGTTCCCTCTCATTTTACTTTTTATGAATTAGAAAAAGTTTTCTGGATACCTAAGCTAGGGAACTTTTTCAGAATTCAGATGGAGGATGCTCAAACAAACTTCATCCTTGAATATTTTATTTCCCGCAGTTTTACACTCTTGACCTTTATGGAATTATTGTCAAACTACTACTAATTTAAGTGAGGAGATGCTCAGATCTCTCTTCAGCAGAGAGAGGTGCCATTCTCTACTTCCAGTCCTGGTTCTGCCCCTCCTGGATAGTTCACAGTATCTCTGAGCATGTCTCCCACTCGGTCAACTTGCAGATTGCAAAAGGCTGGAATGCCCTTGCTACCTGACTCCAAGGTTGAAACCATATGGTCAAGTCGCAGGTGATTCTCTGAGAAGGGCCCTTGGCTCTGTTTTCTCTCCCACATGTGGTTTAGTAAAGCCCACATCTGGTTGCAGGTAGAGTGCAGAGCAAAATACATCTGCCTAATCTGTGTTCTTTTCATTGATTTGGAAGCTTAGTGGAGATTCATTAAGGAGAAGTCAAATATCGATCCATACCGACTAATTACTAATAATTGCGTTTCTTTCATGTGTCCTACCAAAAAGCATACAGCATTCCTCATTTTATTGTAATTTATTCTTTTGTCCTTGTACCTAGAATGCTGCTTATGGGCTTGATCATACAAGTGCTGATGATCCCGGCAAGGGAATTAAGAACTCTTACAGACAATCTTACAGGAAAGGGAAAAACACTCACCCGATTAACAATGCTTAAAATTTCTTATAAGAAAACTGTCACATGTACCAAATTATTTTGCATATCGATATATTCCCATTCAGAAACATTCATGCTTTGGCCTTTCCAGAAACCAGTACCCAAAATGCTGCCACAACTTGTGACACAATAATATATAATGGTATATGAGGTATAACTGCAACTATTTGTTAGTAACTCGATATTCCAACAACCCTCTCTGCCTTTCTAGCGGCAGGACTAGCAAGATGTGTACACAGCAAATGGAAACAACCAGATGGTCTTGCAGTTATGACCCTCACTCTCTTCTCTCCCATTGTTTACTGTTATCATTCATTGTACTACGTCCAAACCCCTTTACAGGTCTGCCAGCATGGATTGCTGGATGGAGGCCCTAAACTGCAAGCTCTTCACATGCCTATTTCTGATCCTGCATAAACACGGCTTGGGCCATCACAGATGATCTGGAAACTTCATCCTATAATGCTTAGTCCAGGTAGTAGTTTTTTGTCACATGAATTAAAGTATTTACTGCCACGGTTGGGTCATGTGAATAACTTTGTTGGCACAGGAAATTATTACATGCAATTTTGGTTCAAGGCTTCTCAGCAACGTAGGCAGCACTGAATATGAATACTCATAGTGTGACAGCCAGGAGAGGCCACTGCTGTCCCCAGAGGGAAAGAGGCATGAGAAATGGCTGTGTAGGGTTGATTCCAGTGATTCACAATGGGTTTGGGAGAAGTGGTGACTCTTCCTGAGGGGAGAACCCTCTTCGTCTCAGCAGTAAAAAATGCCCTGAGCACTGAAATATTTCCCTTGGAGACAGAAAAAGCTTTCTGGCTTTCTGGACAATTGATGTAGTGAAGTCCTTGTTTGCCTGTTTTGCTGTCCCTGGCAGTTTGTTGCTGCAGACAATTGCTTGCATTGCCTCTACACAGAAACAGCTCTGGTAATTTTGTGAGGTCCTGTGCTTTTTTGCTGCTTGTTAATTGTGTCATATTAAATAATATTTTTCAGTTGAAAGGCATATAGCATTTTAGCTTTCCAAAACCTTCACCAGATATCATTAAGGAATTCCCAGCTGCATCTCTGTGAAATAGTGTCCCTGTTTTATTGACTGCAAAACTGACGTGAGGCCTTGGGCAATGCTGTGTAGTCATGTAGTTCTGTGAACTGCCTGAGTGTTTACCTGTTCATCAGAATGAGTACAGGGCATTAAATAACTTCAGCTCTCTTACTTATGCATGTTGTCCTCACTCAGGTGGCATTCTGATCTTCAGGGTATGGCTTGCCTGAGTAAGGACTGTGAGACTGTTGCTTCAAATGCCTGTGTTCTCTGTGTTTTACCTTTACCTTCTCCCTAGTGACCTCTCTGGGGGAAAGCTGTGCAATCTTTGGTGAGACATGTCACTTTATTTGAGGTGTTGAGTCACTTATAGCTTCAGATTAAACTGGTATGCCTGAAGTATTGGTGCCCAACCAGTTGCCCTCCCCTGTGCTTCCTTCTCCTACAACTGCTGGCTCCAGAGGGGATGGCCCAGCAGCTCTTGAATTGCTACTATTTAACATCCGGAATACTACAGCAAATTCACATTGGCTCAAATTTTCTTTCATATATTGGCCTGTAAAATGCAGCAGTTCAAGAGCTGACTCTTTTCTGCTCTGAGGTTATTATTCTCAACCACAGACTGGATAATCCCAGGATAAAGATCCCAGGCATGTGTCCTAGGGCAGGATCCACTACACTGTCCCTGCTGAAGGTGTCAGGAAGTGCAGTTCTTGCTTTGTTGTGGCATAGATGTGTTGAGCCCGTACCAGTGACAGTGGTTATTTATTCATGGAACTGTTGCTTGGGAAGATTCAAGACTAAGCTGAGACTCACATTAAAGATGACAAAACCATCCTGTTGGACCAACAAAAAGTTTTTTCTGAGTCACTCTCCAGAAGTTGCGGCTGAATATGACTCCCCTTTTCAAACATGCATGCACATTAACTGGCATTAATTCAGAGGAAGGGCTGATGATAGGAGCTGCATGAATGGTCTGTATTGTGGCTGTTGTGAGGGGAGAATCATTGATGAGGTAGAAGAGAAAATATTCTAGAGACTTAAAGGATAACTTAGAAACCCTAGGAACACATCTTAAGCAGGAAGATGCTTAGGTTTTCCAGAAAAATTCTCTAAGTTAAGATTTCAGTTTAAATATTTTTCTTGGACTTATGTTTGCTAGCAGGAGGACTTTCTTGCTAGAGTAGGATTGATTCCTTCCAATCTAGATATTCATTGCACTCATAAGCAATGGTTTACCTTTCACTAAAAAATAAGTGACTTTTCTCTTCTGTTTTCTTGTCTCCAGGAAATGAATTTTGCTCTCCTTCTAATGAATGAATGAATGAGGGATGGGCTGGCATTTATAATTGTTTCTTAGCAAGGCAAGGCAGTAATTCATCTTCTCTTCTGGCTCCAAACTGCACTATTAGTTTTGCTCTCCACTGGCCATCAGTATTTCAGCTATGTATGACCTACTCCCTAAATCTCTTCAAAGTTACACCCCTGGTAGTTTGGTTCAGTTCTCTGTTTGACCACGGTGTTTCAGTGTTGTCTTGAGGCCCCCACTGAAGTCTTGGTGTATAATAGTGTCTGTTCTTTCCTGGGATATTACATGTTCCATGTAGTTGTGAGATTTTCAGATGCCAAGGTAAAAAGGACCTTTGATATGCCTGGGACAGGTGAAAATGAGCTCCCTTCAGAGGTAATAAATGTACAGGACATACTCTGAAGGGGATTATATTATGCTGTGTTCTTGGAATCCCTTGTCTTTGCTGCTTTCTGTGAGTTTCTGCAGGATTTGAGCACATTTTGTGACTCTGGACCATTGCTCTAGTCCCCCTTAGAAGATCAAATGCCCTTATTGACCCCAAATTTTCAGGGAACAACACATCAGCAGATCCAGTGAC
Organism: Cyanoderma ruficeps; assembly: GCA_008694505.1. NCBI lineage: Eukaryota > Metazoa > Chordata > Aves > Passeriformes > Timaliidae > Cyanoderma > Cyanoderma ruficeps. The sequence continues at coordinate 9,530,995 of VZDJ01007749.1, read as the reverse complement.
GTTCTTGATTAATTTAACTCACACAGCACACATGTGCAATAAGGAATTCAGTCAAATGAAAGTCTTTTTCATCATTCCTTTTCCCTCTTACAACAAAGCTGGCAGGGCAACTGCCCAGCAGATATGAATCAACGTATTCATGGTTCTGGGAACTGATGTCTTATTTTTACCATTAGAAGCTCTTGGCTAACTAGGCTGAAATACAGAGTAGACAAAAGAACCAGAAGGGTGTGTTTTGACTTTAGGCAGAGCAATCCAGGTGCTCTTCCCAGGGAGAGATTAGCAGCTCTCGTGCTGAGAGATTCTGGTGCACAGCCAGCTCTGAACAGCCAGTACTGCATGCAGCCACCTCTGGAGTAGAGAGAAAGTGAATTTAGGAGAGGAGGCCAGGACAAGTCTCTGTTCTTTTAAGTTAGACTGTAATGCCAGACACTATTTCTCTGTGGTACCTTATCTAATTCAAGAAACTATAAAAAAAAAAATCCCAAACCTTTGCTTTGATTTGAACCTTAATAAGGGTATTAGAAATAACGGACTAAAACAACAGAAGAACCTTTCTCTGCATCTTTTGAAAGAACTTATTCCTTCCATGATTTAGTTTTTCTAAAAACTGCTAATACCCAACCAGTTTTGTCTGAATAGACAGAATCCAGTTTATTCCACTGAGTTTGTGTTTGGTGCCAGGCTACAAGATCACTTCACAAAATGAGGGCACTGTCTCTATCATAACCTAGACCTATTTGCAATTCACCCCTTTGACCTTGGCTGCATAGCTGTTTGTTCTCGTCAGGACATAAGCTGAATATTTATAATAATAAGCCTTTATTGAACGGTGGTGTCCAAACTCATGGTATTACTTGCAGCAACACTTGGGGTAATGAAGAGTTCAGTATTATCAGTCACAGACTTGGTTTTGATAGCAGTGAACTGACTTCTGCTATGTAGAGAGACTAATGTAGCTGGACTGAAAAGGACTTTATAAACAGCAGTTTTGCTTAGGGCATCAGCTGTCAATCATTTTCTGTGAGAGCTTCCAAATGAGGTTAGTGTGCTGGATAGGCATGTTGTCTGTTGTTTAATCAAGTCCTTGATGCAATCTTCATGGTCCTTCTAGATTCCTGGAGGAGACTCTGGACAGGGATCTAAAAAAATTGTCAAGAAGTGCACCTGGAATGACAAAGAATGACAGAAAACTCCAGTCAGATGACATCCTCAGAGAGGTTAGCAAGCTTGACTTGGTGACAGATGAACTAGAGGGTGATGTCTGAGTTCAAAGAGAATGACTTTTACTTTTTTTTTTCTGACAAAGTGAAGCTGAACAGACTGGAATTTATGAAAGATAATATTGATAAAGTTATTTTAATCTGTAATGTCCCATTCCATTAAGTAATAATTCAAAGTTTACACTGCAAAGGGACTGCTATTGAAACTGCACTGCTGGGTCATTAATTAAAGTGTGAATGACTTCTATGGTAGCTGAATTAAAGAGACCTATGTCTACCCATATTACAGTGGCAGCTACTCTCTTCTTGCCCATGACGATCATTTGATGGTTTTATGATACAATCCCATGGTTTTTACCAGCTTGCTCAAGTTTGTCCATCTCCTGGTGAGGGGAGAGCCTTCCTGTAAGAGTCTCTCTTTTCCTAACAGATAAGGTAGTGGCTGTTGCATCGAAGACCGGGGAAGCACACAAGAAATTTGCCAATTAGGTCTTGCGAGGAGGTAAAGAGCCCAGCAGGAAAATTACATTTTTCCTCTGCTTAACAAAACAGGCTGAAGCCATATTTCTTCATCTCCTTCTGCCCTGGTGCAAGTTCTTGATAGGATTTTATTTGGTTGCACAACAAAAACAGCCTTTTGATCTTCACGCAGGCTCCAGGATCTTGAATAGTAAGAATGAGCTTTTAATATAAAATCTTTAACTCAAACCTACTCTTTTAAATCAGAAAGGACTAGTTGTTGGGAAAGCAAAATACATTTGGTCCCACTTGGCCAACAACATGGAGTTGCTGCATGCCTGGTGCAAGGGGAGCAGCCAGGAGCAGTAACCCTTGCAGTGGCTGCACAGTGGCTGGCTCCCGGGATTTGGAGGGTCTCTGCCCAGTTTCAGTGGACAGGTGTCATTTCCACACAGTCAAAAAAAGCCGTCCTCTGAAGCAGGCACTAATTGGCCCCCTTGTTGGCAATCTCAGCAGAGATGCCAGAGAGAATGGGCATGAAATCCCTTTCAAACCCTTCGTGGTTTTCTCCTCAGGTCAAGGTTGAGGTGCTTTGGCAGACAAGTGTGAGGAAAGCTGACACTGCTGCTGTCAGTCTGCAGGTCTGTCAAGCTGCCACCTTTTCTAAGCACTGGAACACAGGGGTTTGGGCTTTTAAGATGTGTTTTTATTGCTGTGTTAAACTTTGTGCTTTTGGAAGTGTTGTTCTTTGGGGGGTTGTCAATGCCAATGACCAAGGGACATTTCTAACCTGCTCCTAAGGCAATATGTACAGCAATTTACTGCTTACCTGGAGCCTGCCATCCCTAAAATTCCAAGCACATACCACCACAGCCATCTTTTATACAGAGTAAGGGAGATCCCACTTCTTTATAAGCAGTCTGTGTGACCCAGAGTAGTTCAGGCCAATAAGTTACACTTGCTTAATAGATGCCTCATAAGGCCCAAGAATTTATCTTCTAAATAGAACTTTCATCAAATACATTACTTTAGCATCAAATATATCGAGTGCAGAAGCTTTTTAAGGCAGTATAATGATTTTAGGGAATGTAATTCAAGATGCTTGATAGTATACAGCAAACAAGGACACTTATATAAAAAAGGTTCACTAATTCCTTAATACACACAAATGGTTTGTGAGGCATGTAGGCATTTAAAACTCCTCCAAAAGATTGTGTTGCACTGCACAAAGGCTTTGGTTCTGCATTTACATGCAAGCTAACCAGGGAGTCTGTGGGGACAACACACAGGGCAGTCAGTCAGCAAGACCTCTGACGCCAGCTTTTGCAGGGCATGGATTCATCCCTGCAAGTTATTTCTTAGAAAAGACAAATAATCCATTAAAATTGTAAGCATCTTGACTACTTTCCTGTTTTCTGAAACCTTCTTAGAGAGGCTTATAGTCACTACTAATGCTGTTTTAGTACAAATTTCTGGCCCAGACCCTGAGGGCTCTTCACTTGCTGTCGGATTTTTTTTTTTTATTATTTCTTTTTTTCACTAATGCCTTGCAAAACCACAGAGGGTATTAGCCCATCTGAGTCCAGGTAATGTTGCAGAGGGAACCATTTTTAGTGTCATTTTCCTCCTTAATGTTCTTTAAAGCTTTTATGCTGCAACATGCTGAAATAAGCACTCTGCTCTGGAATTTGTGCCAGATAACAGGTTTCCCCAAACTTAGTGCTCCTGTTACAAAAGCTGTATGTTATCTATATGGAATGTTTTCCTGCAGATTTTGATCATGTCTTTTTATGCTTCTAATCCAAGGGAACCAGTGTGATGGAAGGCCTGCAGAAGGAGATGCTGCATATGCTCAGATTCCGGTGCTTTTGGTCTGCTGTGGCTTCTCCCACTGCAGCATTAGCAATACAAATGAAATAAGCCTCAAAGCTGCAGAAAGCTGCTTATGAGCTGCACCTGTGCAGGGCTGAATTCAGGGCAGCAGTGGAAACAAACCAAGTGCACAGACTTGCCTTTCTTAACAACTTTTCTTTCTGCTTCTTTTCACCTGGCTCTTCCAGCAGCCAAATCACTTAATGTGGTACTGGGAATCTGCTGAGGCTCCAGCAGAGAAATTCTGGATTACAGCTGAATTTGGCCAGAAGGACAAACCCCTTGACTTGGAGAGAGGAAAAAAACTTACAGGAGAAGCAGCTGCTCCTGTGTCTGCTCCAAGGGGCCACACTTCACAAGGAAGTTAAAAAGCTTAGAGTTCAGAGAAGAATGGCAGAAAGAATTACCTGAAAATGAAAACTTGGTTTGGAATGAGGGAGCAAAGGAATTTAATGAATTTTATTCGTCAAAGAAAAGGGTAAACAGAGATTAATGTATATACAGAGGAAAAAAATACAAGGACTGATGGGAGCAAGAAATTGTAAAAAGAGCCCAGGGTTGGAAGGTGAGGCTTGACTTATTCAGACTAGATATAAGGCACATTTCTATCATGAGGATCATTAACTGTTGGAACAACTTAAAGGCTGAAGTGGTTTCTCTGTCAGTGGAAAATATTGCTGTATTGTGCTGTAAGACGTGCTGCAGTTTAATCATGGCTTTTGGATTCAAAATGATTCATAATAGAGATTCAGTCAGTATGGAAGATGTGAAAATAGTAACATTGATGCTTGTTTACTGTTCCTGTAGTTTATCAAGTCTCATTTGCAGAGTATGTATTTTTTCTTTCAAAATTATTGGCAGAAGCAAAAATTCCCTTTTGTCATGTCTCTATATTTTAAAATTTTGTTCTGTGACATACACAGCACATAATAATCTGGAAAAACAACTTTTGAAAAAGAATTAGTAAAGAGCTTACCTGTTTTAGTGTCAAACAGTTTTAAGGCACCCAAACTGGAGACAAGGTTCCATTTCAGGAGGTTTAAGTAGCAACTGGCTCAGTCTTTTTACAATGAAGTGCAAAACCCACCCAGTATAATTCTGTATTTGTATATGCACTGTAAATAGTGACATGTTAGAGAAAACACCAATACAATTCTGAAATTAACCTTTTCCTAATTTTATTAAAAATTAAATTGTTTGGTTTGGTTTATTTGTAATATGAGACTTACACCCACATCCACTTCTTTTTTCTGTTTGCCTCAGGGTGGGTATGTTTGTAGGAATACCCATGTAACGGTATAATTTGGAGTAATTATAAGTGGGGCTCTTTTCTTGCATTTGGAAGAATGTGATTTGCATTCTTGCTTAGGTTTGTCAATTCTTAAATCAAATTAACATCAGTTCTGAAAAAGACAAAAAAAAAAGAAGTTAAAAGATGAAAAGCTAGAGGAAACAAGACAGAGGCTGGAAACTATGATTGAAAGGCTATAGGCAGGTAGATTTAAATAAAGGCCAATTAAGCAGCCCTAGAGGAAGGGTTTAAGGGAATTGTTATGATCCTGCTTGGTCAGAAGATAAGCAATGATGGTTTAAGTCCTCCAGGGTGGGATCATTCAATGAATGCTCTCCTAGTGGCATAACTGCCAAAAGCATCCTCAAAGTAGTATTTTCTCTGAAATTTATCTTTTAAGTATTTATTTAATTTACAGAGAGGTTCATACTTTTTTTCACGCAAAATCTTTCTCTGTTCTTTTCCTTGGGCTCAGATGTATGATCAATTTGCCATATATTAGATGGGTCATCACCTTCACTCTGGTTTTAGCTGATGTGTTTTTACCTCTTTTCCCATGGCAGAGGTACCTATCTGGTCAGGTACCACAGAGTGGCAATAGCAAGGATCAATTGCTCCTGTTCTAAGTTGTGCAGCAGAGAGGTACATTGCAAAACTTCCATAACCTGTATTTTGGTCAGAAGCATCCAAGGATGTTGTCTCAAATGTCAGTGAAAGGGATTTAAAAGTAAGTCTGACTTACTAGGTCTACTCAAACTGTGAAACTGTGTGAGTACAGCTTTGTATTAGCTCTGTAAAACAAATAACTCAGGTTAAAAGAAAAAGGAAAGAAAGCAAAGGTTTTACTGGTGATCAGTAAGCATTTAAATAAAATTAAATTTCTATTGATTTAAACAGATTTAAACATAGAAAGGATATGAATTACATAAGGAAGTATAATAGGAATTACACAGCTGCATTAATTTTATGTACTGGTAAATGTATGAAATATTATTTTATTATACAGTGCTGCTGGGTATAGCACCATGAACAAACTCTTCTGCTGCAATGCTTAAAAGACTCTGCCAGTCTACCTATATTTTGAGTTTGCTTGTTTGCCTTTGTCACCTCATTCTCTCTTGTCTTTCACCTCCCCTCATGTATGTTTTGCCCTTGCTTTTGGATCTGGTTGGAACCTGGATTGTAAACTATCTGATGTAAGAGGCCTTCCACTTAGGAACTGTGTGTGTAGTGGCTCTGACAGTGGTGTACCACTGCAATAACTCTTCACCAGGAGGGCAATGAAGTGCTGCAACAGCTTGTCCAGAGATGTTGTGGCTGCCCCATCCCTGGAACATATTCAAAGCCAGGCTGGGCAGGGCTGGGATTAGCCTGGTCTAGTGGGAGGTGTCCTTGCCTATGGCAGGGGAATTGGAACCTAATGATCTTAAGATCTCTTCCAACTCAAAATAATTATATAGGTTTGTTGGAGTCGGAGAGACTGCTAAGGGAGCTGTGTCCAGGGACAAAGGTTTGTAGGATTGAGTTGTTAATATCCAACAGAATCCACAGCACTGGGGAAGGAGAAGCAGATACGAGGCCAGCATTGCCCAGAGCATAGAGTGTTGGCTAAAAGGTCAAGGTGGGGAAAGGTAAGCAAGCAGGGCTTCTTGTTAATCTCTTGACTTTAGCAATTCCGTTTGGGGAAGGAAGTGGCTTTGAGGTAGAGGATGGATCTGGAAAGAGATATAGCGGAGAATAAGAGAAGATCTAATTCTCAGTGCTTCTAATCCAATACAACTGAAATCAGTGGAATATTTACCTCTAGTGGCCACGGGACATTGTGGATCTGGTCCCATGGAAGGAGTGCTGCTGATCACTCCTCCCTCTATGGCCCCTGACAGTCTGAGCTCCTGCACACCCAGATCACATGGGATCATTCCTTTAGATAGCAAAAGGGCCACAGAGGGGGCCTTCAGTGGGGAAAAATAGCTGAACTGCGGCAAAACTCTGAATTAAGTTGGGAATTTGGAACTTTTCCTCATTTAAGGAACCATGAGAAAGAACAGGGCAGGGAATGAGCAAAATCACTGGCATTGGCCTAAATTTTGAGAGAGAGAACTTCTGAAGCAGGGGAAAATCACAAGATAAAAATATCCTTGCATTTACAGCTCAGGGTGGGGCAAAAAAATAAAGGTGGAGGAAGTTTCCAGATAAAGCATCCTTTAAAAGTACTCCAATTTTTGATGTGATAAACATCATTCAAAGCAAACAGAACAGCTGCAAAATATGATAAAAATCACTTGAAAGTTCATTGATTTTGCAGTAAAACTGTAAGTACTTCACTTTATAATAATTGTTCCTCTCATGCTTTCAAATCTTATACTTGAGCTACAAGAGTATTCAGGTCAGGGCTGTATTCAGAAAATAGGCACAAAAAGACAATGAAGCTCAACTAGAGAGATACTTTAATCATGAGCTAATTTACAAACCAAAGCAAAACAAAATCATTTTTGTCTAAGATTATTAGAAGATGCTAATTTGCTGCCTAAAATTATCTTTTTTCTGTAACCTACAAAAAATTAAAACCCAACTCTTATCTTCCTAATTAAATTTCGTGACTTGGCTTACATGGTTGGTTAGATTTTTTTTTTCTTGTCTAAGGACAATATGCATGTGTTATTCAAATATGAGCTCCTCTGTAGTATAAACTCATATAAACACTGTCCTGATGGTGCTAAACTAATGATAGTGCTTTTTCCAATCATTTTCTCCTGGCTTGTAGCTATATTTAAAATAAGTGAGCAGCTTTTATGGAAGAGAGACACATGTGAAAATGGAGCTCTGCTAAGTGTATGCAGCTTTGTAAAATTTGTAAGAGACTTAAAAACACCCAACACAAAAGAAACAAACACACCCACCACACCCAGCTGCCCTCCTCCCCCAGACCTAGCAATTTAAAGCAATGTTGGGTAGCAGGAACATTTCTGTGATCATGTGATCAGGACACTCAGCATCAGCGATAGGCAAGGTAAGAACGGAGAATACTCACTTTAATTAAAAGAGTGAATACAACCTCTGTTATCTGTAATAATTTTTATTTTCTGAAAACATTTTTTCCTTTTTTAAAAAAGAAAATCCACCATGATGGTGATTCTGTGTGTGTGTGCACAAAAAAATGTACACACAGCTTATTGCAAACTTTTTATGTGAATAAATGTAAGTATTTTTATGTACATTTGTAATGTAAACAGTTTATATTTTTTCAGATATGATTGCGTAGCCATCTTAAAGGCTCTCTAGGGCCTTTAGGCATGTCTTGTAGCTAATTAGTAATATGTCTAATAAATAACTGCATGGCTCAAGGGTCTACTCCTTTACCTAGGTTAGACACAGGCTTAATAACTTGACTGAATTTGGTCTTGTGGGTTGGATATCATCCAGGCTGGGACAGTAATGACATCATCCACTCTAGGAGACCCTTATCCTGTGACCAATGGGGTATGGGAAGTTAGTAGGCTACCTAAATGCACCGTGTACAGGAGAAAAATATTTTGCACGAACTATCAGCCAAATCTGAGCCACTTCACCCCTCCCAGTTCATGAGCACCTGAGTGTGCTGGCAGGAAGAGGAGAGGATGGGTGAAAAGACTGCCAGAAGCGATTTGGCTTCTGAGTGCTTTCAAGTTTTTTAAATCACAAAGCCCAAGAGCCATGTGGGGTTTTTTATGATTTAAAAGCTTGATGGTGTTCAGTTCTGTCCTAAGTATGTGGCTGTACAAAGCAATAATATACACTTCAAGCCTTTCATATTAGTAAAGTTCAAACATTAATAATACAGCTCTTCATTTCGAAAGACTGTGCTTGCACAAAGGCAAATGTCAGCAAAGGTACAAGCCCATTATTTTTCTTTTTTTTTTTTTTTTTTGATACCTCGTGGCATCTTCTGTGAAGCAGCTCATCTTGTTTTGTCCTCCTCCTTGTTTGCAGTGCAAACAGGCAGTGCCTGCTGCAGCACTGGCACTCTCACCACCTTCCACCACACAGGGCAGAGATGGACCTTGTACCAGCTGCCTGAGCCCTGGGTCCTGGGGACTCCTCCAGCTTTGTCTTGTCTGATTTGCTGTGACTGCTGTGCTACCAGCCAAGCCTCTGGGTGCCCTGAACTGATGCCCCCCTTGATGACTTGCCCATTCTCCTTTAGTTTGTTTGCTAATTAGTGCTCTCTAGATGTTCTTGTTTAAGCAACTGCTCCCTAAGTGGTTGATTGCTTCCTCTTTCCACATTTCTGGTCAGTTCTTTTAACTGTATACATCTGATCACCCTGGTGCACTCTGTGAAATACATCTCCCATTGCTGCTGTCAGCAGTCTGCAATCCTATCAGTGCTGATTTGTCAGGTTTCTCAAGGGGCCAGTAGTTTTTTTAATGCTGTTATGGGCACACCAGACGAAACAACGATGCAAGTGAGAGTACCGGGTGTTGGAGCATTACTGTTGGACTGTTGGTTCTGCTCCTTGTCATTTTGACCTCACGGTGATGCCCTGTGCACCAACTTTCACAAGTGAAAGGTTGTGATAGACTGAAAAGAACCTTTGCAAAAATGTGTTTAGTACAGTACTGTTAAATCTGGGCCAGCCTGTGTTTTTATGCAGACAAGAGAGAGGAATGGGACTATAACCCAAGGTCATGTGTTTATTTGTCCTTTTTTTTTCAAGGTCTATCTGCAAACATTTGAGGGCAAGTTTAAATTATGCTGCTGAGACAATCTTTGCATCTCTTTTATGAAGCAAGGGGTTTGACTGCTCTCAACTAGCATAAAATTACTCTACTTTGGGAACAGCCAAATACTGCCTGGTCTGCATGGAAATCAGAGCAGCAGATTTTTGATCAGAAGTGTGCTATCACTTCTGAGTCAGGAAGCTTTCTAATTTCTCCTCCCTTTTATCTACATATTTGAGTTCTTCTCAACATAAACATTTGTACTCTAAGGTTTTTTATTGCCTTTAATTTGTTCTTAGTGTGTGTAATACTGAGTAATACCAGTGGAAGAGATTTCTCAATGCACTCCTCTTTCTGCTGACAGCCAGTGCATCACACAGATGACACAGCTAACTACATCACATTGAAGTTCCTCCACTAGACATATGGCCTATATCTATTGTGCACCTGAGCTTTGTCCTCTCACTAAAGAAATTAGTTGTACCTAACCCTGGTATTGTGCTCACACTGTCCTTGTAGACTTCCTGCTGCAGAAGGAAAATGGGATTTGTAGGCAAGGCCAAAGCCTGGGCTGATTTTGTAAAAATGACACTCAAAATGCAGATGAAGCATACAGGAGTCTTTGGAAGCTTCACAGGGATGATGTTCTTGGTTGCTTCTAAAAGCACAGGACCACCCCAGAACTTTCTTCAGCTGTTCCAGTGCAGCTGTGAAAGAACCAGCTCCAGATTAACAGTCTGGGCAGTGAATAAATTTGGCCTCAAAGCCATTGATAAACACAAGTGGCCACTAGGTCCTCACACTGTAATGGCATAGCAGGACACCAAGATGATTGATGAAGAGATTAAAACATCTGTAACGTGTGTCAGTTCAGTGTTAATCCCTGTCTTGGTTTAGAAAGACAGGTATCTGCCAGGGAAACTGGGGTTCCCCTTAGAATAGAGAATGTAAACCCCTCACCCCTCCGCCAAATTATAATTTTGGAATTAACAGCTCTCAAGGAAAGATTTGGGAATAGGAACAACAGTTCTTTACTAGGAATATCAAGAATACAAATGTGGTAGAAAAAAACAAAACCACCCCACCAACCCAGCAAACAAACAAACAACAATTTTGGAAAGCCCTGACAAGGTCAAAGCTACAACCAGATGCCCTGTTAGTCAGGGTGTTGGAAACAGTCCAAAAGTGAGTCCTCCTGGAGTGGCAGATGTGATTCTGTGATGTAGAGATGATCCTGTAGCCAAAAGGGTCCAGAGGTGGTGAGAAGGGTCCAGCCTTCCTCCGGTAATCGGATGAAGCAAGAGGACGTCCTGGTCCCGAGTTCCAGCTTTATCCAGGTAGGAATGGCTGGCTCCTCCCACTGGGTGGAACATCTCACAATAGAATGATGGAATGTGGGTATGTGTTGGGAAGGGGAAACAGCTTGTGGAGAAGAACAGCCTGGGGAGTCGTAATGGCCCATCATGAAGAAAGATAAGAACAATGCCCTACCTGGTATTAACTGTTGGGCCATTATCAAAAGGCACCTGCCCCCTCCCTCAGCAGATGAAAAATGGAATATACTCTATAACCCAGGACATTAACCCCCACCACTGTTGCAATAGCACTTCCGCTGTTGTTTCTTGAAGTGGACGTACAAGTCACTGCAGATTGGTCTGTCCAGAGCTCCATAGTTACCTCTCACTTTAGGGCTGAGGTGTGCTCATAGTTGGCTCAGCATCTGTGTTTTAAGACACTGTCAATGTGTAAGACTGCCCCTGGAATTATTCATCTTCAATTTTGGCAAATGTTGACTCTCCTTTTTCTTAATTTAAAGGGTTAATGCAACTGCTGATTCTGTCTTCTGGAACACCCAGTCTTCCAAGGTTTTCAGAAACTTCGTGAAGCTAACATGTGAAATCAAAAGCTATGCACTATAGTAATTCTGATGAGGAATTATTAAGATTAAGTGATTAATAATTTTATAACTTTTTGACTTAACTGTCACTGGACTGTTTTCTGCTGGATTTATTTTTGGATCTCTTGTAATTCACAACTGGGTAGGGTTTGGTTCATTAAATTGCAAAGTTTTCAAGCCAATGCTTACATTGTCCATCAATATCTTGGCAGAATTATCCATGATTCTTCTTAATTGAGGGAAGCGGTGAGAATGGGCATCCAATTAGGGCATTCATTGTCTCAAACATCCATTCCTGTTTACGCTTCTTGGAAGCTTTCTCAATGTGCTGTGTTGTACTGGCCTGAGAATCACACTGGTCCTGACCTACTTGGCCTGTTAATCTCACTCATCCTCTGTCCGTCCCTTTGTCCGACTTCTGTAGTCCGGGATTCTGGGAAAAAATATGTAGATGTCTTTGTCTTTTGGATATTCCTCGAAATGCCAAGTTTCTGGGCACTCTAAAACTGGGGAGTTTAAAATGCCAACGAAAAGCTGAACTTCTTAACCATTACTTCCCATGAGAGCAAATTCTACTTTATGAGGTGTTTCAGGAGCACCCTGAGACGCCAGAGCACAGCGCAGTGCACTGCAAAGATCACCTCATTGCTTGTGGTGTGGGGGCCAATTTGCCTTTTTTCCCCCCTAAATGTTGTATCTCACTCAGGTCGGATGTCTGTGCACTGGGCTGCACATGGCAGTGCTGCTGTGCACATGGCAGGCACCCCCAGGGACCTTTGGCCACAGTTAATTGTTGATCACCTACAGCAGTCAAACAGCCTGAACAGCATCTCTGACCACAAGTTCACCAGGATACAGGGGTGGATAGAAACCTTCCTGCCACATGGCACTCCACCCCAAGGTGGGAATGTGGCTGGCTATGCCTATCCGCTCCCCAGGGGTGATCTTTTCTGTACTACAATTAACACTTTCGCACTGGTGTGCCCACTTTTAACAAATACCTTTCTGCCATGGCGTTCTGGCTCCTGTGATGTCAGGGCTGGGAAGCTTCTTCTCCCTTGGTCATATTTGACATCACTGCAGTCAGCATTATGTCCTTCACCACATGTCTGGTCTGCTTATTCATGGAGATTCACAGGCTAGCAAGATTTAAGACTATTTATTCCAATAATAATAATTAATAATAATAATGACTCCCCAGTGCTAATGTGCTAATTTCTGGGCATGTAATGAAATCACAGCAGCCTTGTGTTGCAGGGATGAGGAAAGCTCTTAAACTGCATCAGCTCAAGGCCCCTTACTTGAGACAGCCTGAGTGACTGTGGCAGGAACACTCCCTGGGTAGAGCCCCAGGGTAGATCAACAATTGAGGAAATAGATTTGACACCACCCTTTGCTCTTCAGCCTATTATTTTAGGGTATTTTGCTGGTGAGAAACAACCAGCATACACTCAGATTGTACCCTAGGTCTGTACAAGTGAAGCCAGATTTGGCTTAACAATGACACCCAACCACCTGCCCATAACCTTGTGTTCTAAAATGTGAGTGCAGCACTGCTGTGTGCAGCTATGTAAGTGTATTTCAAAAATACATCCATTTGAAATGTCCTTCTTAAGTACAGAGAGAGTGCTATAGTTAAGGGATCTTGGTTTAGAGGAGGAGGATTGATTAGAAATAATAATAAATTCTGTAGAATATGTGGCCATGCCACATTCAATCTGGTAAACCTCTTATGTCTCACAACCCGATCACGAATTTTCTGTGTCAGTGGGTGTGTAATCACTCTTAATACAATGATTTACAGTTTGTGTGCAGACAACAGATAGACACACTCAAATTAGGAAAGACTATCCAAAAAAAATTATCTTTGTAATTAAACAACATTCCAATATTGTGCGTGCAGTGACACTAAAATATGTTAGAAGACAGGAAAATGTAGCAGTAGTTTTCATCTGAAAATCTGTATCATTAAGGAATTGTCCAAGATTAGACCCCTACAAGCATTAGCTTGTGAACACTGGGGAAAAAAAAAGAGCAACAGCTTTAAGCATTAATGTGGTTAATCCCACAGCGTAGCACTTGGTTAGAGTCAGGATTTGGAATTACAGCTCAAATGGTGATATTTCAAGGGGAAGGTCAGTTTGAATCAGTGATAATACTTCGCGTTTTTGCTGTGCCTTCTGAATAAGAACCTCAGAGGGGTTTATAGACATTAGAGAATTAAGGTTCTCAGATCTCTGCCAAGACTGCAGTTTTATCCCTGTTCTACAGAGGGGAAAACAGTCATGAAGAATTTAAGTGGCCCTGCTGGAACAGCAAAGGGTGGTGCTGTGTGGGGTGCTCCTGGATCCCTGGATCCCTACAGCTCCAATAGCTAAGAATCTCTTTGAATTTGGTGGGAGACTGGTTTTCCCAGGTTTCCTCCACCCTCTTTTTTTTTTTAAAGGGATTCTGTGCTGAACAGGTGTGCTGTTCACAGCAGGAGGCAGGGATAGGAACTGAGAACACCAACAAGCATCATGCCTCAGAGTTCCATATTTCATTTTGGATAGTGCTTCCAGTATGTGGCTTATAGCATAACTTATTGTTCAGATTGCGACTCAATTGAAATCAGCTGGTAATTACATTTATGTCTAAATTAATAACTCACAACTATTCAGATCATGTTCATATGAATAATTTCCACTAAGAGAAACATAATTTTTAGACTCTGTATTTAGTGAACCATGTTGTTTGATAAGGCCAGTAGGACCAGGACAGTGATTGCCCCTCTGTACTCAGCAGTGGTGAGGCCACACCTTGAATACTGTGCTCAGTTCTGGGCCCTTCATTACAGGTGACACTGAGGTGCTGGAGTGTGTCCAGAGAAGGGCCATGGAGCTAAAATAGATTCTGGATCACAGGTTTTGGGAGGACTGGCTGAGCAAGTTGGGTTTGTTTAGCCTGGAGAAAAGGAAGCTCAGTGGGAGTCCTCGTCACTCTCTGCAGGTACCTGAAATGCGGGCATAACCAGGTGGGGGTCAGCCTCTTTTCACAGGTAACAAGTGACAAGATGAGAGCAAATGCCCTTAAGTTGCAGCAGCGGAGGTTTAGATTAGATATTAGGGAAAACTTCTTCATGGAAAGGGTGGTGAGGCATCGGAACAGGCTGCTCAGGGAAGTGGTGGAGTCACCATCCCCAGAGGTGCTTAAAAGATGTGTAGACGTGGCACTGAGGGATGTGGTTTACTGGTGGACTTGGCAATGCTAGGCTAACCGTTGGACTCGATGATCCTAGGGGTTTTTTCTAGTCTAAACAGTTCTATGAAATTCTTGTGACAATTGGGACTAATAGAATATGTTAACCTTTATTCACCTCAGCTTGACACCACATCAGACCATGAATTAATTTATAAATGCTTAGAAGGGTTTCATAATTAAATAGCCATTGTGATTCCTTTGGCCTGTCAGCTGAGTTACTTATCCTGGGTCCTTTCTTTGGAAAGCAGCATTCAAAGCAAACCGTGTGTGAAATGCAAACAGGGTGCTCTGTTCTTTAATGTCCCTCTACCTGTGCAAGCACTGTCCTGGGCAGTTTGTGTGAGCGGTGGTGAGATTCAATTACATGTGTTGCCTCCCATAAACATTTCAGCTTGGCCTCCTTCCTCCCCTCCCCCTCCCACAACCTTGAAATTAAGAACTGGGAGCTTCCAGTCTCTGTGGTTCTTAAATATGTGTAAGCCCTAAAAATTTCTGCATGCTAAAAATATGAATGTAAAGATGCTGTCACAAGAGAATTCCGATGTTAAGTACCTTTGCCTGTTTTGGTTCTTGCATTGCTGAGGAGAAAGCCTGGGAACAGTTTCTCTTTGACAAGCTAGAAGGCAAACCCAAGAAACAGGTAAGAGGGAACCCAGAGTATTCAAGTCCTCTGAATGCTTTGCAAATAGGTTTACAGGGAAGGGAAAGGCTGGGGCACGGAAAGCCAGGTCCCTGTGATACTCAGCTCTGTGGTATCACCTGGACCTAATGACTGGAGTCTAAGTCCATGCAGCCCCATGGAAAGATTTTAAAACTCCCTGCCATGTACTAAGCGACTTTGATTAAGGATCTTAACATGTCTTGTTTCACTCTGAGGAACGTAATCCGTGGCACTGAATAATTAAAAGACATTTGGTAACTACAAAAAATATTTCCGAAGAAAAATCTTTATGTTCTGGAAAAAACACAAATAATAACAACAACAACAAAAAAAAGGTGAAGGAAACAAAGTAAAATGTTGAGCTTTTCACCTTAGAAAATATGGGATTCCCATGTGGGAGTCTATCTGCCGGGACCTGCCTATCTCAAAATTTGAAGAGGTTTCAATAAGAACTTCCATCAAATGCTATTCCTGCTCTTATTTTAAACAACAACAAGGTATTACAAGATTATAATCACAGGCCAAATTTTACAGCTGTAGAAACAAATTATTAAGGGATTTCTCAACTGTCACTGAAGTTTAGTGGAGGAGTAAACAACTTGGGGTCTGGGGAGATGTTCTCCAGTGGTGTCCTTTGCAGAATGTCAAAAATTAGGAAGCAAATATGATATATGCTTATTTATTTATAGATTATTCTTACTAGCCCAGATGTATGTGAGCAACAATGTGTTGTAGCTGTTGCTTGTATTCTATAATGGCAAGTAAAAAGGCCACAAGAAAATGATTTGCTGAGTAGGAGGAAGAAGGGCCAAACTTGTTAAGGAAATAATGTTACTTTCAAGATTCTCAGGGGATATAAGAAACAATGGAGAGTAAAACAAATACTAGAATTGCATATAAAAGGTACTTGACATAAAAACGTCAAATGGCCCAAACCACATTTCTGCGAAATGCTGTGATGTTACTGTATTGGCAAGGATACAAAAGGGAGCAGGACTAGAAGATGCCAGCTATTCATGTTATTAAGAGGTCAGACAACAGAAAAATGAATGGGTAAATTAAATTGTAATAAGAACTGAAGAAATGGCAATGCATTTAGTTACTAAAGCCCATTTAATAGCAGAAGTTTTATAATTAAAGTGACTTGCCCTGAAGCTAACAGGAATGTGAATGCAGTGCCACTGCACATAGTTTGTGTCAAAGTATTCATGGACTTGCCACTCTCTTTACTCAGACTTGTCCACGTAGAATGAAAAACCTTCCTACTTGTTAGAAAGCTTCTTCTGCTAACACAGTTTCTATTTCTGTTTCTGCAGGTTCTCTGCTTTTGTGCCGCAGCTTCTGATTCAGTTCAGAAATGCTTCAGCCATGATCCTCGACAAGGTCTGCTCCGTGTGATCAAACATGATTTAAAACCAGATCTGGTGATGGGTGGGAACAGAAAGCAGTATGGTAGTGTCCTTTCTCCAGTGATTTTAAACAGGCAGTGTGAAAATAAGAGTTCAGATATATGTACTAATGGAAACAACTCTGCCTCTTTAAGGAATATTATCCCACTCCCTGACAAAACAGAGTTTTTGAAGAAAAAGCTGTCTACCCCATCCTGCTGTGTGCACACACTGACACTGATGTCTAAATAGCAAGTTTGTCTTTGCATGTAATTTCAGGCCCTAGAGTAAGGTGGTCAAACAATATTGATAAGACTCTGCAGGGTTGGTTGGTTTTTCTGGATGTTTTTCTTTTGTTGTTTGTTTTGTTTTGTGAGGTTGTTTGGGTTTTCTGGTCTATTTTAACCTTAAGTTATCAGTACCTTTCCTTTGGAGTCCAGGGCTGGTAAGTGAAGTAAGACAGGTGTCACTTAATTCCTTTGGTCAGACTCAGGTTGATGCAGATGCCATGTTTTTGGTGAGGAGAGCAAGGGTTTATCCCAGAGCTATCAAGGTATGAGCAAGGCAGAAGTGAGTAGGACATAGAAAGCTGCCCCCATCCCCATACACCTGCCACTGGCCAGAGGTGTCAGGCTGTGCTTGTGGCAGGGGTGACTGCACGCTGTGAGACATCTTCCCAAAGTCAGGGAGAGCAGGGCAGAAAACTGACTTGCTGAGTTGCAATCTGCTTTTGGCAGAAAAAAGATACACAGCAGCCCTTGCTCAGAGCAGATTGTACAGTTACCTTTTAGCCCTTTGCTAGTTGTTGACGGAGTTTGTTCTGTTCACGCTCCAACATAGGGACATTATTCGACAATTTCCTTTAATGTTAAATCCAGAAGTTAAAAATAGAAGGCAGATGTGAAGATTCCATAAATACACTATAATTAATTAATTATATCAAATATATACCTATTATATATCACATTATCAAAGAATTATTAGAATGAAGATGTCTGTCTACACAGTCTTGGAGACTTGCATTTCCATCTTTTCCACAGGAGGTGGCCTGACTTTCAGGACAAATATTAGTCATTAATGCTGAGTTTCCGTAGTAGTTTTAGCATGGATGTGGTGGAATCACAGAATCACAGAATGTCCTGGGTTGGAGGAGACCTTAAAGATCATCTAGTTCCAACTCCCCTGCCTATGGCAGGGACACCTTCCACTATACCAGGTTGCTCATATTTTCATCCAGCCTGGACTTGAATGTTTTCAGGGATGGGGCACCCATAACTTCTCTGGGTAATGAGTTTTGGTGCCTCAGCACCCTCACAGTCAAGACTTCTTTCTTAGTATCTAATCTAAACCTACTCTTTTTCAGTTTGAAACCATTCCCCCTTGTCCTATCACTACACGCTCTTGTAATGGAGTGCTAACACATATTTGAACCTATAGCAAAATTGTTTACTTAACATAGAGGATCCCAGTTTCTTTCTGTGAAGTTGGATTCTCTATTTGCTTGACTTTTGTTGTGGTTAATTGATGGCCTCTATTTATTAATATATAAATTGTTCTGTTAATTTACCTGCAAAATGCTTAATAATTTATTTTTGTTATAACATTATTTTTGCATATATGTTGGGCCAAATATTGCTTGATAATGAACTGCCTACACTGGTTGAATGAAGCTGGCTACTCCAGCAGCAGTATTGCTTGGAGTTATTTCTGTTTTTCTTACCCGTGCACATCAAGGAGAAGCAATGGAAATGGTTCCATTTTTGGCCCTTTCCAGGCTGTGACAGAGGGACAGTTATATAGGAAATAACAGTGTAAACCCAGTTCTATTTTTCATTTTACTGACTGGTCTTCTTATATTTCTCACATTTTATTGTATCAGCTGAAAGAAGAGATTGATTGTTATTTGCTGTACTTTAAATCAACATCTTGTATTAAAGAGCTATAGTATTGCTTCCAAGTAGAAGAAAACAGATGCCATTTTTAAACTGAGATGTTACATTCTGGGGGAAAAAAGTGATCATCCATTTTATGAAACTCTTTCCATTTGCTTTTTCCTTGGGCTTTAATTTATGTTCAACATGCATTCACTATGGCTGTGAGATGGAAGAGGAAGGGATGGCCATAAATGCTTTTGGTACCTGGAGCAAGGGACTGCAGGGGTGCAAGGAGGGAGAGACCTTCCTGGATCAAAGACAATTTACGCAAACCTAGTGCCTGCAGTGTCACCCACAGTTGATGTGATTGTTGTAGGTCTGGTTCTGTTATGGAGATTTACTAGCCTCTGGGGTTATCTACATTTCTGTATGGAAAAGGAAGAAAAACATTCCAAGCTTCTGGTTGCTTTCTATGGATTTGAGGCTGGACCTTAAAAAGGCCCAAATTCTTGTTGCAATTAGGTCTCTACATTATTCTGTGGCCTTGAAGCAGGCCTTAACCACTGCACCTCAGCACCCCACCATCAGACCTGATGTTAATTTAATGTATCAGTAAATATTTTAAAAATATTTGAAAAAATCCAACTCTGCTTTGGCAGTAGTTACTAATCCTACACTGACTTCCTCAGCCCTTAGTTTGAGAAATGCTGGGAGCTGGGGTAGAAGATGTGTATTTGTTTCACCCTGAAGCTCTCTGTCATACTTGGAGGGCTGTAGACACCTGTGCTGGGGCAGCTTCCTCCTGTGCTCTCAGGAAGGAACTGCAGCACACTATTACCAAACCAAGGGCATGCTGTACTTGAACTGTGGTAGACCTCCCCACATGCTGTGGACCTATGACCTGTGGCTGAGCCCAGATCCTATCTGCCAGCCAGGTTCCTGCAGCTCTGAGCCAAGGCTGAAAAAGGAGAATTCTTTGGCCTCTGTGTTGGCAAGCAGGTGCTGGTGGTCTGTACCCCAAATGTGAACACCTCTGAAGCTCACATGTGTGTGGAGCTGCCCCTAAGCCTGAGCTAAGCTATACACCCAGCTGCTTCCTCTAGCTTGTGATAATGAATTTTCATCACAGTGGAATTTAGAAAGGAATTGCTCTGGTTCTAAAGCTCATTGCTTGCTAACAATAATAACAATAAAAAGAGCCATTTCTTAAGGACTAAAAACTAATCAGTGAATGTGTAGTTTCTGTGTCTCCTGCAGGTTCTTGTCTTGTGGGGCTGCCAGACCGCCCGAGTCATGTGACTGGCTGTCTGATTTCCGACTCAAGCTTTTCATTTCCTAAATGATAACGGATAAAAGATAAAATCTGGCACACACAGGTAATCTTTGCCATCTTAATATTTGTTAAGCTTTTTGATTTACTGAGAAGTTAAAGTCACTGCAGGTCACAAAACCTGCACATTAGATCTGCTTCATAAAACACTGTGAGTGAATGCTTTAGTCATTCATTTCACCATCTTTAAACCAATGTAGCTGAAGAATTGCACCTCCAATTTATAAATCTTTTAATTTATTTCTAATTCTGGTTTATAGGATGGGACTATATCCAGCTTTCCCCAGCCATTTGTGCATAGCTAGAGAAGAAATCTAACATATTTCTTGCATAATGGAGACTTGATCCAGCTTACATTTGTTAAATCATCCAAAAGGAAATATTCTCACTAGGAAACTTTTGCACACAGTTAATGTATTCAATCTGATACCTGTGTTTTAAGTTTCTGCTCTTCTGCTGCACATATACTTCTCTCTCCCTCCCCAGCCCAACACAGGCACTCACCCCTACCTTCTGTAAAAGAGAAATATGATTATCACAGTATCTCTGTCTCTGTTTGCACATCTGCCCCCCACCCTTTTTCTGAAGGAGACATATGATCCACAGAGAAATTAGAGACGATCTGAACCATTTTGGATACCTACTGCTATGGGTTGCCTGGAGGCCCATGGGTAGCTCAGGTTTCACATCTGCCAGCTTTTCAGAGGATGTGATCAAGGGCAGAAATAAGAGGATGATGATGACGATGATGACGATGAAGATGCTATGGAAACTGGTGTGAGGGAAACGGGATCCCTCCTCCCAGAAATACGTGTGGCCCCTAGCCCAAGCCAAGATCATTTGGATGTAGCAGGAAGGCTAACACAAAGGAAAGTGTATTTTAAATAGTGCATTATTTAAAAAAAGGAGCCTATGTCTTTAAAATACAGCATCAGAGTTAGAATCTGCTTTAGATTTGGGCATGGTCTTTGACCTTGGAACGCTGACAATGTAAAAAAGAGTGAAATGGGTCAAAGAGTCTGTCAGACAAGGTGAGAGATACTAAGCTTGCCTCTGATCTCACACCAACATGCAGTGGTGTAACTCCATTGCCCTCTGTAGATTTATGCAAACATATGGAGAGAAAAACCTGCCCCAGAATGATTCAGTACCAAAATAGACCCTTTTTTTCTATGGCAATGTAAAAGCCTTACAGGAGGAACACACAAGATTCCAAAGGGCAAAATTCTGGCTTGGATTAATAATGCTTCCAGCCACCCCATTGCAGAAACTTCTCTCCAATTAGCTGACCTTGATGGATAAATTCCTCCTTTTTATCTTCCTCCAACCTTTCCCATATTCCATCTCTTCTTCTCCTTGATCCTCCTGATAAAGTCAGGCTGTCCTTCCAACTGTGATCAGCCGAGCCTTTAGCCAGTGCAGAGCTCGCTCTCCAAGGACTCCTGATGCCAGGGGCTCCTTTCATTTTCTCTGCAAATACTTTTTAACAAATTCAAAAGGCCTTATTGGGAAAGGAACAAAATACATTTGTGTGTAGTGATGTATCTGCTAAACGGTGTGTGCTTTTCCCCACGCAGCTCTCAAGGGACCTTTAGGCACGTTCTGTGGGCAGAGCACATGGAATTGCTCAGATGTATTGTTTGCATAGTGCAGTATTTCTCTGAGTATCAGATCCTGGGAGAGAATTAGGAACTCACATAGTTTTTAGAGACTTCCAGGGCTGAGTGGGCTAGATTCACGCCACTCTGTTCAGAGCCTGACTTTGTCTTTGCAGTACAAGGTAGGCGAGTGTCTGGCCCGCACAACAAGGTTCAGAGCACTTCAGCCAAGTGTCCAGGCTCCCTCCATCATCAGTGCAGCCAGGAGAGTGCAATTCATCATGTGGCATCAGTCAGACACTTTGGGTAATTGTTTGGGCCTTCAGCCCAAAGTTCATCAGGGTACCTGTCTTGTCTGGTCAGCCAACTCTCTTTGCATATTCTATGAAGAGCAGGAAGTGGTGGGCTTTAAGCACAAAGTAGAAAAACACTGCTTGAACTGGGAGAGTTTCAGCAGCTCACAACTCAGTCTTCTTGTTGTGGGAAGGAGGATATTAATGGAAAACAGCCAGTGGAAGAGATATGAACAGGAATCGGAGGGTCTCTGCCTTTCAGATTGGGACTTATGTGTCAAAAAAGAGATTTTGTCTCTTTGGATAGGAAGAAAGAGGGAGACAGAAACTTCAAGAAATCTCTTGATGGCATAAAGAAGTGTGAGTATGTTTGCACTGGGACACATCTAAGACAACTATTAGGCGTGTCAATACCAGGTGCTTTACCCTGCTGAATTGTCTGCATGTGCTATAAAGCCACTTGCCATTTTCTTTTGTCCCTTCAAGATATAACAAAGAAACATTTTGTTTGAGGCTCCAAATTTACCTCTGAGCAGTTTAGGTAGCGAAAAAACCCCTGAGAGTTGTGGCTGTACATATATGCAAGGACAAGAAAGCAGGAAATGTACCAGCTGCTGGGGGAAAAAAAGAGGAGAGTGCTTGCAGTCCAGGAAGGGCTTTCATATTTCTTTTTCATGTATTTATTAGTTCACTGCTCTTTGATATCTTTCCCCCAGCCACTGTTTCCACTAGATTTTCTAGCAACTACCCTTCCCACAGCTTTGAAGTTATTGTTCCTCATACACTTCTGTTTTGGGTTCACAAAAACATTTGCTGTACTTTTTATTAGTCTTAGGTCTCCTGAGTTCTCCTGTGAGTTTTTATAATCTTCACATTCCAATAACACAGGCCAAATTTGTTTGACCCTGCCCTCAGTTTCTAATAAAATATCTTTTTCCCCAAGGTGCTGGGAAGAGAATAGTATCTGGGGTGGAATCATGTGAAATTAATTCATTTTTTGCATGTCCTCAACCTTAGCTCAGACAGTATTGTCTCATTATGTGTTTCCTTCTGCTTCTTCCTGAAGCTGCAAGCTGCCCACTCCCTTATCTAGGGAAAGTGAAACTCAGCCTTGACATTGGATTGCTGAAATTTGGTCCCACTTTCACTGAAAAGTTTGTAAATATGACCCAACTTTTCATTGCCGTAACATGGTTTAACTCAGAACCTATTTTAGATTTGTTGCAAACCTCCCTCATGGGTTTAGGTAGTGCAGGGGATGACTGTCCTCCTGTTTCCTTCTCCTGGTCTCTGCCTGGACAGTGGGAAGGTGATTCTGTAATGGGCTACTGGGGGTGGGTGCCAAGGGTGCTGTGGTTCCCTCTGTGCCCAGATTTCCTCCCACTGTGGGGACAGGGAGGGCTGGTGTGTGCCCTGAAGAAAAACTGCACATCCAGGTTAGATAGGTGAATTGTCACTGGTCTCATCAGGCTGGATCATATTTTGGGGTTGAAGGCTTGGCATGTCTGTCCCTCCTCCTGGCTTGGCTTTGTCAATGACACGGTAGGGGCTGGTGTGGGCAGCTCATAGACCCCTTCCATGAAACACACGTGGCACCCCTGAGGTGAGGCTCTTGCTGAGTTAACCCTCAGGTATCAGTAAAATACTCTGTCTTGATATATATGACTTTTTGCTAGCATTCCTCAGCTTACTGGAATTAATTCTTGGCCTTCATAAACCAAGATTGATACTGATTTTTTCACCCCAGCTAAATGGTTCTGTTTTACAGAATACAAACACCAGAGCCAAAGGAGAATTAAGCAGAATTAAACAGTGTTACTCTGGCTTTCTTAGAGAATTTAGGACTTAGAGAACTAGAGGAAGATAGGAAGAGTTATGTTAGATTTTCACACCTTTAGGAATACATCCTCAAGATGGAAAACATCTTGGAAAGTCCTGTGACCATGTTTCAGGAAAGTGAATGAATCCGTTTCACACAGAATGGCTTTTTATGTTAAGCCAGTTTTTCTGAGCTCCTGGTGATGACTTTCACTACTAAATGATCTTTTTACCATCTCAAGGTTTTCTTTATGATAGAGCATTTTCAGGGACTCCAGTGATCAGCAAAATCACCCATTTAACTTCTTCACATAAATGAATATGTTTCTGGCCCACAAAAAAAACCAAAAAAGAAAAAACAGGAAAAAAAAGCAACAAAAAAAGGTAAAAAACAAAACAAAACAGAAGTTAAAAAAAAAAGGTGCGTTCATGCAAGACCTTTCCAGGTAGCTTTCAAGTCCTTTGTTTTCTCCTTGGTCTTGACTTGTCAATGTTACTGTTCATTTGCATTTCACATCTCTGAGTAAGACAATGTCCTCAGGGTTCTGACTCGTTATTGGATGCCAGAGCTAAAAACTGAGCCATACCTTCATGTTCTATTGTATTTGATGGGGGATTCTCAGCAGTGCTGTGTCTCTTCCTGTTTGGAGGATATCTCCTTTCCTGACAAAGTTTGATACCTGCTGGTGATCAAGGTGTATCACAGAGTTAACCTTGTTCCTGCCAAGCAGAATGCTGTTGTCCTATTCCACCAACATGTTTAATGGAAAGTGAGGGGGAGAGATGCCTCTCCTGCAGAGAGTTGTAGCTGATGGATTCTAACAGGCTGTTCAGGAGTTCCTCTCGTTGCCAGATTTACTCAGGAAAGATTTTATTAGGCACTGATCTATAGAAGTTTGGAGAGGAAACTTGGCTGTGCTAATGCAAAGACTCTCCCTGCTGCTCTTAGATGAGCAGTTTTGTTAAAATACAGTTTGTGTCACTTCATACCTGAAGGTGGACAAGAGCTATTGCACTGTGAGATAATAACAGAGTACACGTGAAAAGTTTGCTGAGGGATTGTTAGAATCAATATAGTTTTTGTTGCAGGCTGATGTGCCTGAAACAGCTCTGTTAGAATTCTAGTTTGCTGAGACTAGGGAAGCATGTGAAGAACCAGGGAAATCCCTGGTGGAGGAAGACAGTGAAAGATTTTTGCAAACACTGTTGTCTCTGTCTACATTGAGAGATTATGATTGATGGGCCTTTGACTCTCAGGCAATAAAGAATTCATTTACAGAAATTTCAAGTTAGTTATAGACATCCTCTTCATTCCTCTAATAGACATTTCTCCATGTACTTTGCTGTATATTTCTAAGAATAATTCTTAAACCAAGGTTCCTAATTAATTGTTTCAGATATTTACTTCTGCCTTAAAAAGAATATTACCCAATGGAAAATTAGATAGGCAGAAGCAATATTGATCCATCTTTCTGAGTAATTAAGGTGAATATTTAGTTCCACCTGACTTTCATATGCATGAAATAATTTGTTTTGTTACTAGAAGAGACCAGAGAAGAATGCATCCTTGTCTTCTGCTTACAGAATCATAGATTCCCTCAGTTTGGTTTCTATAATTATTTAATGATAGTTAGTTCTAGTTCCAACGAGCTGCAAGCTCATTTGCTCTACCTCTAAGAAAACTTCCTCTGTGAAAAGTATCTGAAGGAGTGACTGATTCTGCTGATCCTTTCCTGAATATCTTAAGAAATCGAGTCACTGCTCAAAGGATAAGACATTTTTCCTCATAGTGTTTTAGATTATGATATTTTACAGAAAAAGCCCTTGGTTTCCACTGAGAAATTTTCTGTGGAAGTATAAAATGGAAATGAAATTCCAAGACTACCATGGACCTCACCTTGCAGCTGTCCTGGCCTGACATTGTTTCTGTGTTTTGTGCGGTGGGCATGTGTCTCATTAGAGCAGGGACAGTATTTCATATGCTGTAGAAAATACATTATTTTTTAAAGGGGTGGAAAAGAGTCCTTTTAAGGTGTCTGTAGGATATTTTCTGTGTCCAGTTTGGTGTTACATCTTGTATTTCCATATTGGCAGGTATCCCTCAAGACACTCCTTTTGGTCTCTCCAACTACCAGACACTGTAACATCACAATCCTTTGGATATATTTTGCTGTTTCATAGATTAGCTATTTTGCTGTATCCTCTCTGGATCCTTACCTTATATTTTATGTCTGTTTTCACTTATCATCTTATATCTATTACCCGAAGCATTCTATCGTATTTCACCCATATCCTCCCTTATTTTTATTCCTTAAGGACCTCCCAAAATACAGGCCATAACTGGGCACACTTTTTTCAGGTGTCCCCAAGAGACTTAGACATTTTTAAAACATCTTGTGATTAAAAAAAAAAAAAAGTGCAATTAAATATTCATAAAATATGAAATTGAAGAACTTTTGTATTGAGATTAACTCGACTGAAAAAAAAAGCCCTATTCAAAAGTCCCAAAATCACCAGTCTATCATGTTTCACTTGGTTAATTTTTAACATGAAAGATGCTGTGGCATTTTTGTGTCTCTTGCATCATCTAATTGTTCCACCGGTTGTATGGAAAATAGAAATAAAAGTTTTGTTATAAATGGTACTTTTCTGTGAGAAATGTAGCAGTTTTCAATTTTCCCAACGGCAGCAGTTCCTCATTTGATTGGGGAACTCAGGGTGAACGTTGTGGAGAAGCTTGGGATGGCCCTGCACAAGGTTATGCACGTGCTGTGCTTCACCATAAATTAATAATGTCAGGTGTGTTGCCCTTGAGGAGTGGCTACACATGTAAACAGAGGTAGATTTAAGAACATGGTTCCATTTTCACTTTCCTCTGTTCATGTATAAATTCACACATTCAGTGTTTTTGGTTTTATGTGGGGTTGTTTGTTTGTTTGTTTGTTTGTGGGTTGTTTGTTTTTGGTATCCCCCCCCCGGATTGTCCTATCATTACCCATATTATGATCATGTTGATTTTCAGTACTTGTAATACAGCTTCAATTTGAACAAGATTTTGTTTCCATAAGGGCAAAATCCCCATGTCTTTGTAGAATGTTAGAAATAGTCATGTTGGTAACACTATGGGTTGTGTGCATATTTTGCAGGATAACAAAGTTTTTAAAACAGTAACATGAGTTGCAGGTATTTTCCTGATCTTTGAAAAACAATTAAAATTTTAAAAGTATTGTATATACAGGCCACTTTAAACATTTTCATTATTAATTTATTGTTTGTAATAAGTTTAACCCTAATCCAATGTTTATTAAAACTGGACAGGATTTATTAAATTGGTTCAAGATTATCAAATATGTGCAGATCTTTACATATATTACATTAATTCTCTTTCTAAATATTTGCAAAATTTATTAAGTCTTTGTAAGTCTTCTAAAAATGTTACATGACACTCAGATTGGCCATATTCATAACACTGTCAGAATTTACTGATTATAAGAATAACTGAAAACAGCTTCTGAAAAATGAAACAGCACAGCATAATGATTCCAAAACCATTTTGAGATGTTAAATTAAAAAAAAAAAAGTTTTTGCAAGAGGAAACTCCTTTGAACATTTCAGTGCAACATCTCCTTCACAGATGGGGTGAAGGTGCAGCTATATGTCCACTCCACTTTGTGTCCTCCTGGTATAACTGGGAACTTTGCCAACTCCAGGGTGCAATTTAGCCAGTCCTGTAGCCCCAGTGAGCCTTTCCAATGTTTAAGGAGGACATTGGATTCAGACTCAGGGGATCTGGATTCAGAAGGTTTGTGGAAATTTACATTAGTAATACTTAGGTGTCTTGCACTGAGTGTTCAACTCCAAGATAGTACAAATCACCAGGAATTTAAAAAAACCTTAACATTACTCTTCCTGTGTCTGTTTCTACTCTGCAATATAAGGAAGAGGACAATATCCTGCAAGTCAGGGGAGGTGGCATGGAGATGAGCTGATGATTGATTATAACATTTTTGGAGAGTATGTTGACCATAACCATGTTAAGTAACTTTTAGGTAAACAGATTTTTTTTCCAACACCAAAATATTTTCAGTATGGGAAATATTTTGTTTCAAACTTGAGAGTTTTATTTTACAGAACAGTTCCTGATGTTTACCAAAGTGTGGCTGTTCAGTTTGGAGTTTTGTTTTTTGGACTTTGATGACACAAAGCCATGGTGTAGAACTGATGGTGGCTGTGACCTGTGCCCAAGGTCCAGCCCAGGCCAGCCTCATGAAGATGCAGCAGTTGTCCCTCAGTCCTTCACAGCCTTTGGTGGGCACAGCTGCATTGCTGCTTGGGATGCTTGTGAAAACACCAGAGGTGATGCTCATTTTCCAGCTGAATTTTGCAACCCGAATGTCCCCTGGTGGTATAAACAAGAGGAGAGCTAATTAGGAATCCTGAGAACCAGCTCCTAGAAAGTAATAGATAAATAGTTAAGTAATAGATAAATAATAGCTCAATAGATAAATAGTTGTTGGGAATAGTAACATTCCACTTTTATTTTCTCAACAGAACATCAGAAATATTATCCAAGAGACTGCCAGAATTCAAAGATAATTGTCCTTTTTGTAATATTCCTTTTAGACATCTCCATTTAAATACACAATGCATTTGTCTCAAGTACACAGAGAAATATGTTATGAACAAGATCATTGTCTGAAGCAAACTAAAACAGGACTATGGAATTTCATTGGAACCATGGAAATTAACATGAACTGTGGTCTTGGTGTTAAATGATGAATTTTAAGTCTGTTTTCTCTTGTAGTTAACCTTTGGGTAGGCTCATTACAGTAGGCATTGTATACACCTTTTTCTGAGCTATTCATTTAAACAGCCTTCCACAGAGTGTGTGAGCATTTTGCTTTGGGCAAAGAAAACACACACTTAACATTTCTATTCTGAACTGTATCTTAAATGAACCCTTTTGTAGTTATGAAATATGTAATTAAAGCTGTAATCCAGTAGAGCACTGAAATGTACTCTTAAGAACCTGTACAGTCTTATGGGCTTCCTGGGTCTATGTGCTAGGATTATATCACTCCTGACTTAGCCTACATTTTGTTTCCAGGCAGCTGGTACCATGGCATGAAGGTTTTCTTGCAAGGGAATATTTCATCCAGCTGTGGGAAATTCTCACATTTAATTTGAGGCTAAGGAGAATTCCTATCAGCCAAACAGATGAAGAAGAGGCCAAACCGGGTAACAGGATGTTCCTGAGGTTTTCTGTACTGGTCATACAGTTGGATAGTTTGGAATCCATTTCTACCTATAAAGGAACTGATTGGAATTTTCATTAAAGAGCCGCAGCTCTGTTTCAAGAAAGGTGTGGAGTTCCTCAGACATTTAAGAGCAGCCTGAAAGAGTGAAGTGGTCAGTCCCAGGAGTGATGGCAGAGCTGAGATCAGTATGTAGGGTCCAAAAGCAGTATAGGAGGGAGAGTTTAGGTTCTAGGCAGGGAGCCACTCGCAACCTAACTCCTGAGACATTTTTACCAGCTGGTAGGGATTGCAGGCAAGGGGATTTTTCTGAAACTATGAGCCATGGTAACAAATTCAGCACCACAGGTAGGTACCTCTGTAAATGACAAATTCAGAGTCTTTTTACAGATAGAGAACCTTGTTCTCTTAGAGAGGTGGAGAGGAAGAATCTCTCTCTGACAAAGTTCCAGCGACTGTGCTCTTGTACATGAAAAGGAAGGATGGGTTCTAGTTTACTCATGCAGGTAGCATTTCGTGTCACTTTTTTTACAACCCAGGAATATGCACAAAACAGCAAGTTTTGAGATTTTCAGAGGACAAAACCCCAACATTTTTCATCTCACAAAATTTTTATTCAGTTGAGAACTGAAGATACACAGAGTCAGATGTTGTGGTGCAGAAGGTTACTCCTGTGGGAGTGAGAAAAATCAGTGAGACTCTGATTTATAGTAGCTAATTATTGACTCGTATCCAGAAACTCTTCAGAAGGAAAGGATGAGAGCCCTAAGCCTTTTCCTCTCCTAGCTGAGGAGCATAACTACAAGATGAGGATCAGATATTTCTGGAGCCATGATTCTTCCATTCCTGACTGCCCAGCAGTTTGAAAGTTTTCTGTATCTTCATGGTTTGTGCACTCTCATGAGATTTGAGTTCAAAAGCCTCAGGCTGAAGTAAGGCCCTCAATTAGATAGATGCTGTAAGTGCCAGACTATTTGGCAAGAAGTAGGCACCATCCCTGGTGTGAATGAGTAGTGAGTGTTTGGAATATACCTAACTTCTCCAGGGACTTACATGCTGGGTTTTGTCTTTCCTAAATCCAAAACAGCTTTAAGCAGAGATGTCCAGGTGGCCAGCTCAAGAAAAGATAGATATCCTTTGGGACATCCTCTGTCGTACAAATATAGCCATAGCTCTGTGCGTAAATTCCTGAACACTTTGTTGAATGTTGACCTAAAATAGTTCATTGTGATATCAGAGGAAGCCATTTAATGTCATCCAGTCCCTTCTTCATGGAGCCATACAAATTGTTATTTGGCTACAACATATCAGCCAGAAAGACATCTTGTTTTCATTTGAAGGATCTAAAAGATGAAGCCACCATTTCATCCCCTTATTGACACTCGTGTTAAATTATGCTCCCAGTTCCTCAGCTGAATTTGCCTGGCTTTCATTTGCAGATGATAGGGGCACGGTCTCACGGAGTAGCTGCAATGGCTTTGTACCAGTTGTGGGGGAATAGTTTTTCAATCCAAGCATTTCTTAAAACCTGCAAATCCCTTTTCTTTGGCTCCTCTGGAGGTCTGTAGCTTTACACATACAACTTGTTTACTAGAGCATCCATTTGAGCTGAATATCACATCAGCAGTTCATGTGTGTTAAACAGCTTCTGGTGGAGTGGGAAGTTATTGTTTATTAATTGTTCTGTGTTTGTTAACATTTGATCTCCTTTAACACCTTATAGAGATATGTTTTTGGTGGCACAGCTTGCCCCAGTTTGGATAGATCAATCTGGTGTATGTGAAAGGCAGCTTCATTTACTGTCCTTGACATAACTAACCTTACGTTAACAGGAACACTTCTTCCTAGCTAGACTTACTATTTATTCAGAATCTTAATAGATGGGCTTTGTGCTTAGAAATTTTTAATGATGCATATTCTATATTTTACGTCAAAGTGTATATTTATGTTGAGAATTCTTGGTCTTCTTTTTTTTAAACTTTTTTATTACAAAAGAGGTAAGTGTTTTCATTCACCTTTTGTGACTTACAAGCTATTGAGTAGCACTTGTTGTGTTTGAATGTCACATTATATGTATTATAGCTGATAAAGAAATGTCATTTTCCCTCTACTGCTAATACCCTTTAAGACACTTAAAAAGAAGATGTTTTGACTGAAACTGTTTGCCTAGCAAAATATATTTAAAATAACATCATGAATTGTTGGAGAAGATCAAATCGTAGTGAGGTTCTTCTTTCCCATACATTCAGCGTGATGATTCCCTCTAAGTTAATAAATATCTGAGAACTGAGCTGTGCAAGGCACGTAGGTTGGGAAGGTGTTTGCCTTGCCAGATTTTCTACAGAGACATGTATGTGTATCTACACACAGTAACCATTCCCTGTTACTGAGCTTCTGGTAAGCCATTCCACAGCTGGAGATTGCCTCCAAGATGTGTAGTTTAGCTCAGTGGGTTAGAGCACAATGCTGATAATGCCATGGTTGTGCAGTCAGAGTGGTCAAACAATCAAACAGGACACCTGTGAATCCTTTCTATAATTTGCAGATAGGATGGGTCCATGGCCCAAAGTCAGAGCATGTTTTCTAGGGTTAGACTTCTCACTAGTGCAGATTTTCTCTCAAATTTCGCTATTCATCACATGAAGGTGAGTTTTAATATCCTGTTTCTTTAGTGCTTCAGAAAACTACTGAAATAGGCCTCTTTCTCTGTGGATATTAAAATTAGTAGCACAGCTTTTTCCATGGCCTTGGGCCTTATTTTCCCCTGTGCTCCTTAGCCTAGGAATATGGAGAAGTTCTGATAGTGAGAGGAATGGCTGGGTCTGGCCTGGTTCCCCATGACACTCAATGAGAAAAATCAAAAACAGGGCTAGCAAGGCAAGACCTCTTCTCTGGGGTCCAGGACAGCTGGATGCATGTGCACTCCTGCCTCATCCTTTCCTATCCAGGAACTTGTGCCTTCCTGTAAGGAGTGGGTAGTGCAGAGTGAGTCATCCTGGCACTCAGCCACCTGGCATTGCTCCTTTTTTTTTGAGGAAAATCCCCCAGCTTTTGTAGGGCACTCCTGAGACCTAGCACAAAGGGGCCAGAATCTGGCCCAGGAGCCATAACACATGCAGCTCACTGAAACTGCTTAACTCTGTCCCACAGCTACAACACACCATTGTCTGCCCATCATATCTTGTGGAAGCTCATGATGATTTTTTCCATGCATCTTATCCAACTGTATGTTGTTATCAAGTGCAGCTTCTGTTTGTTGGTTCCTTAGATAAAGGCCTCCCTAAGTCTGATCCACACTCTGCTATTGTGCCTCTTCCTATATCACTGTATGTGCTGCATTTCTTCTTTTATGTCTCTTCCAAAAGTATCTCAGAGCATCCTTCCATCATCTGGTGATAGGACTTGCTCACTGTGATTATTCTCTTTTCCAGAAATAAAATGTATGGCATACATAGTATTTAGCAACATTGTACAGAACTCTGCTCCATATCATAAAGAGATTAGGGCCTCTTAATGTAACACAGTTTCCAGCTGCAGCCATAGACTGTACTTTTATTAACTGAAAGGTATGTATAGATGTGTCCTGTTTTCCTGTGTTTTATTTCTGGATTCTGCTCTTTTCAAACTCATCCATGCCAGGTTTGCTGGGGCATGTGTGTGTTTGTAGATACCTTGCAAAAGTAAGGTATGTACAGATACCTAACAGATTATTTCCAGAGATGTCTGATCACATCCTCAGACCTACTAAACACGAGACACTCCAAAGTGAGCAAGTGAGTAGGTTTTTATACATAGGGCAGAATGTTTCTTGAATTTTTGTTGATTTTAATAGCATTTGTGGTGTATTCATCAGCAATAGACATAGCAATATCATTAAAGACTTTCCACTTTAAATTTCAGGATTTATCTTGACATACCACTCATGCGTTGTTTCCCACGTTTCCTTCTCAAAATTCTAGCACTGTGAAGACGACATACATAGGGATATGGTCTTATTGGGTTTGTGCTGGAAGAGTGCAGTTTTTTGGGCTTTTTTTGAGTTCATAAGAGGTACAAGTTGGGTTATCTAGGAACGAAGTCACATGACCTGAACAAGCTCCATAAGGAATGAAAGGCAGCAGCATTTATTTAGCAACATGGGTCAACATGAAAACACAAGCCTGGTGTGAATTCCCTGCCCTGGGTTTTCAGTCAATAACAAGGTAAAAATCAATGGAGCACTGGTAAGGAAAATAATGGGCCGTTTTTAGAAATATTGACTCTGAAAAGCCACTGTCTGAAGAACATTAGGAAAAAAAAGCCAAGGTAAAAATAATAATAAAAAATAAAATAAAAACAATTAATAAACAATAAACCAAATTTATTAATTATTAATAATAAAAATATTAATAATTTTAAATAATTTTAGACATGGAAAATTTCATGCCAATTTTTAAAATTTTGGTACTGTTGTTATAAGTACAAAGCAAACAAATTTCAGTAGGAGCAACAGACATTTTCCCTAAAAGTTGACAAGACAACACAAGTTGTCTTGTCTATCATATTTATATATCCAAAACATAAGTCCTGGAGACTGTGACTTGGATCTTTCTGTATTCCTGTCTGTACCTGTTTGATACCTGTAAAGAATGAAGGATCTGAAAGCAGGGGCTACTCTAAGTTATATCTCTTGGGGCTCTTTTTGGTTAGGGTCTGAACTGATGTGATTCTGGAAAGCCTTTAAATTAGGAGTCATTCAGCAACAGCTGCGAGGGCTTGCTATATAAAAGAAGCCAGTCCTGGCATCTGTAATCTTCTTGAGTAAACTGTAGGTTCTGTACAGACTGGGATCAAGCAAGGCTCACAGCGCTTGAATAAAGTGTGAGACTGAGCCACAGGGCTGAAGCTAAATGCCTGTGTGGAAACTGTCCACACCTCAATACTTGTCAGTGAATTAATTGTCTTTCAAAACGGGGATAAGAGATCAGAAACGGCATGAAAAACAAAAGCTAGACTGCCTTGGATTATCTGATGCTTGGGAATTAAAATAGTCTGATGGAAATGTACAGCCGCATCTTTAGGCTTCTTAGCTGGTAGATTTTGCATTAAGAAAGTATTTGCAGAGGTGTTTTAAGAAAACCAATAGAGGGGTATACTTTTAATGGGGTTGCCTCAGCTTCTCTTCGAACTTTCATTTTAGGAAGCAGGCCCAAATGATAATATCTGAGCAGTTCAAAGTCAGGAGCAGAGCAGAAGGGAGGAGCAGTGGGTGATGCCTCAAATCTCACTGCGTTTTTGTGGCTCCTATGGGGCCCGTGATCTGCCAGGTGACTGGAGGAAGACTGCTTCTCTCACCAGCTTTGTCCCTGATCTGGCCTTCTGGGTTCCTTCGATCTGTGGGCTTTATAAACTCTGTAAGCACTGAAGTTCACATTTGGGAGCTATCAGCACAAGGTAAGGGCCCAGCAAATGCATAATTAAACAAAGCACAAGTAGTGCGAGGTCACCAACATCAAGGCATTTGGAAGTTTCGACGGTGTGTTCTTTGTTCTGTCTGTCTGTCTGTGTAGGCACACAAACGCATGATAGATTAATTGAGTTAAATATATCCCAAAGTTGTTTGAAACAATGCCTATTTAATTTTTTCAAGAGGCTGCACAGAAGTATAGCATTGTACCACAAATAAAAGTGTTGCCACAATGCCTGTAAATCAGAGCTTTAAACTATGTTTCAATTATCCTTCTATTATCCAGCTGGTGTTTAAACATGTTTATTATTCAAATCAGTAGAGAATGTGCTGCTGTTGTGTAAACAACTGTCAATTGCTGAAACAATGATTACAAGGCACCATCTCTTTCAGGTGTACTTAGAGGTACTTATACCTCAACCACTTGTATTTAAATAACATGCAAACACAATGCTTGAGTGACTACTTTCACTCCTGTTTCCAATACCTCTTGCCAATTCTATTACATTAAGAGGGAAATCTATTACATTTTTCATTTATACACATCTGTACTCTGTTTTTAACCATTGTATCATTAAGGCTTGAGTTAATATAATAGATATGCCAAGAGATGCAGTACATATTGAGAAATCCTGTTCAAAATAAAAGCCAATTTCTCTGTATTATTTTAGGGCATTTGAAAGCTTTTATGAAAACAATAATAAGAAAATTATTTTCTGAAGAGGAAGCCTGAGAAATAAAAGATTTAGTTGTGGAACTCTGGTAGCCTCCAACCTCTATTTGTTTTGATGTAAACCGAGTACATTGCAAGTTAGTTTTGGGTTTTTGTCAGGTAGGCATTAACAAAATATAATATTGATGGGACTGTCTTTTCTTGCATGTGACAGTATTCAGTATCTTTACACACACTTAGTGCAGGGCAAAAGTAGTTTAACAAGCAGTGTTTGCCAAGTGAACTTTTGAGGCAACTCTCTGCTGATTTGCCACTAACCAGAAGGGGGAATGTTTTAAAAAACGGCATTTGCTAAAATTCTGATAGGATCCTCAAAAACAGTAACTGAAGGAAAAATTTTATGCCAATCTCAATGGAGCAAAGACAGTCTTTGTCTGTCTTCTATCTTCTAAGAGGATGAAACCTGGAAAACAAAAGCAGATACTAAAAAAAGTAAAAGAAGTGAACCTTCTGGCACACAGCCATTGCTTCATGCACCCCTCCCCCTTTTCCTGTCTTTTAAGTTAGATGCTTAAATACAAAGCTAATGGAAGAAACAAACAGTACAACACTACCACAAGGATAAGCTGTTGTAGTGTGCTGATAAAATATGACATTCTTTTTCAGAACTTAATAGAGATGCTTTGACTGTTGTTCTACAGTCAACAAGGCTGGTCTAATTGGTGGCCATGGCAACAAAATCAGGTCATACAGAGGTTCATACCGAGATCAAGCATATGTAGATCTTCTTGTTCAAATATACATAAAGATAAGAACCTTTAGTGAGAGTCCACAGTGAAAGGCTGAAGATGGATGCTCCCACGCACATCTAATATTACTAAGAAATATTTACCTGTTTGTAACATAATGATGTTTTGCAGAACAGAAATAGAAAAATCCTTCATAGCCATTGGAAAAAATAATTTTTTAAAGTCAAAGTAGAGTGTATGCATGCTCATTGCTTCATAGCTGCTTGTAATTTACTCCCTGGAGTTTTTAGTGATCTGACTTATATTTTAGATGTAATTAAGTAATCAGTGGTGTACACTGTAAAATGAATGTTTAGGCTGCATAAGGTTGAATTTTCACAGCCTTAGCAGCTGCGCAGTTATGGTTCCTGCCCTCACCTCCCTTAGCACAGCCATCCATTTACAATTATTACTCGAGTTATTTACATAGTTATGATATTTCATAGAAATGGAATAGCAGCTACCTGGTAACGGCGGGCAGCAAATATACAGTAACTCTGTGATTGCATCTCTCTTATTTCCCTCTAAGTGCACTAAGGTGTGCAAGACTAGGCTGGTTGGTCCCCAGGTAAGCTAAGCCCTGCTCAGGGAAGCCAGCAGCTACTGGCTGTATTCCTGCAGAACAGAGTCTGATGTCTTTAACAGATGTCCTCCCTCTCACCAAGTGCATGTATCAGGTCCTCTATGGCCTTTCAACCTCTCCATCTGCATTTATAAACCAGGGCTGTAATAATTAAAAGTTATAATCTTACGATACTCAGCAGTCTAGCAAAAATATATAGATAGACTTGGGCAGGTACATCTGGGACAAAATTCACAGCCACACCCCAATCAATGCCTAAAAATATCCTGCTGAAAATGCTCCAGGTCTGGGTTCTGAATCCAGTTGATGCATGAATGTGGCAACACATTGTTGGAAAGCTCTCTCCATGCTCTCCACTGTCTCCAAGGGAATGCACTACCAGTACCTACACTCTCAGTTGCATTCCTTTTCTCATAAGCAAAAATTTGCACTTTGAGTGCCTTTTGCAATAAGATTTTGACTAAGTTGAAGTAGGCACACCAGGGTAGAAAGAGAGGAAAGCATTTTGAGGTAATTTCCATCTCTTCTGGACAGTTCCCCAGAGGTTTTGCATCAGGAAAATATTTTACTGATTTCCTGCTTCCTTCTTGTCTTTGCTAAAGATACATGTAACCCACAGATGGTGGGTCTGTGTGGTACTAGTGGAGCCTCTCTTGTTCTTTTCTCAGCTTCTTTTGCCTGATATTATCAGCAAAGCCCTGCCACCAGCCCCTAACCCCTCCTTCTCAGCAAAGCTGTTTTCTTAGCTACAAGGATATGCAAAAAATCTGATTTTAGTTATCTGTTCTGCTAAAGGCAAGGATTAAGATTAAGGTTTAAATTTGTTGCTTTTTTTTTCCCTAGAGCAGAATGCTCTGGTCCAGTCTCTGTGCATTCCCGAGTCTTTCGACAGTTCCTTACGAAATCACATATTTTATCACTGCTAGCTAGCGTGCGTAAGTCTTTTTCCTCTCTAAATCACTGCATTTCTGCATGGAACTGCTGCAGGGATTGGAAACTCTCCCTTCCCAAACACACTGTTTTGAAAACACATTAAACTCATCTGTGATGTTCCACATTACCTTCATTTCTTGATATCCTTTTCCATCAGTATAAATTGTTGCTACTTTAGAAGCTGCAAAAATAAGCTTTACTCATGAAGCTGAATGATAGGTGCATGTGGTTAAACCTGATCCATGAAGAGGGACTGATCTAAACTCCTAAAAAACAAAGTCCATAAGTGAGGTTTGGAGTGGTGATCTGTGTGGATAGGGAAATGTGGAAAGGAAAAGAGATGCTGGCATGGATCTGCAGCATGCTGGGTGTGCTTGTGAAATGAATGTTAAATTTGTAGGCCCTTAGCTGGGACATGAGCAAAATACAAGGTTTGTGTTACGAATAGGCCAGGAGACCAGCTCCAGAGTGATTTCAGCCTTTATTAAAAGAACAACCTGGGGAGGGGGCCCGGTGCACACCACCGCTGCTCCCAAGATGACTTGGAGGAGGAGGAAGTCAGTTCGGTCACTCAGCATCCTGATACAGCAGACCTGGGTCTCCTCACCTCATGAGAGTCTCCAGGAAGGCCTCTACTGCTGGCTCTTAGTCTAGGGGTGTCATGTTGGTTGAGTTCTGTTAAGTCATGGTGATGAGGTGAAATGATGGCTTGTGTTCCTTACTGTTTTCTTCATTCAAAGATGTTGCTGAGATCCTTATTAGTACTAGGACTCGTTGGTTGTAGGGGTTTTTGTCTGCCAATTTAATTTCTGCTGGATGCTAGGCCTGATGGGACTCACATGTTTTACATCGGAGGTGATGTATTCTTCTGACATCATGAGTATGAAAGGAGCAGGGGGTGTTACTCCAAAGTGAGGGGTTTTCATAGTAACTTACATAACTTGTGATACATTTTAGCAAACGACCATGTAGCCTAACATTGGAACACGTCATTAACCCTTTGAAACTTTTTCTACAGTTTGCATAGACTTGCACTAAATATCTATACAGGATCATGGGAGAGAAGTGTCTTGCCTGGTCAGCTAGTTTTCATCTCAGTGGGCCTATAGCTCCTTCCCTTCAGACATACAGACCTAGAAAAATATTGAGGTGAAAAGCCACAGAAATATTCCAAGCTTGACCCAGTGTCTGCTTAAGGCACAGGATGATGACTGGGCCAGGGGCTGGATATACTTTCAGGTGCTGCTAATCCCTCATGGGGAGTTAAATAATTCCCTTGCTCAAGCAGTCCTTTTCTGGCATGTGTGTGTCAACAGGTGTGAACAAGAGCACGGAGGTGCAAAGTGCCAATGCCTCACTGCTGGCACCGAGCGTGGCTTTCATGCACAAGAGATGACAATTGCAGTGTTGTGCAGTCTGCCCATCAAAAAGCATTGTTGCCTGGCACCTATATATCATTCAACTTGTGAGCAGGCACCGTGCCATCAGAACAGATGGTAGGGAGAGAAAGCAGCCAAACTACCTCGTACAGGAGATGCATTAAAGTATAGGTGTGGAGAGTGATTTCCAGCCAAGAACGTCAAAACAGCTCTCCTCGTCTTGAATTTACATGCCCAGAGTTAAGGGGATGGGCAAGCATTTAACTGCTCTCCCAGCTGGATACAGTTTCATACACACACAAAAAGCTTCTACTTCAGCTCACTTCAAGTGACATTTTGGCCCAGCTGAATTAGGCGGGGTATTGGAAATGACAGAGAGAAGCATTTTAAAGTGATCTCCACCTTTTCTGGCTCTTCTCTAGATGTCTCCCTCTCTGGAATAGGTGAAAAGAAACTCTCATGGCCAATTGTTATTTATGGAAATTTGCAGGGTGCTGTAAAGTACTCTTCGCTTTCTAGTGTAAATGTCTTTACAAAGAAGACCATAACACTTAGAAGTAATGACATACTTAAAAAAAAAAATAAAGAAGAGCACTTTGTTGTTGCTAGGCCCTCTCCTATGGATAGATGCACATTCAGCAAAAAGAACCCCAAACATTTTCAGATAAAGACTGTGGAAGGGTATGGTATCCTTGTCTGGCATACGTATTGGGAACATCCTTTCATGCTACTAAAACAAAGAAGCATTAATGATATTCTAATAAGGAGGGGGGTAAGTTGTTTAATATACTCCTTCATGAACCATTCTACTGAACCATTCTACTGACTCTTAAAATGGCACACTGCAGCCCTCTATGTTCGCATCTTTGTGCTTTCCGGGGCAAATTTACTTAGTTTATGAATAAAAAGACATTGGGTTTGGGTTTTTTTCAAACCTCAGTTTTTCAAAATTCTACCTAGGAATTTAAAGTCAGCCCTCATCTGCCATCACCATAAAGAACTCAGGCTGAGTTCTGTCCCCATTTTCACTTGTGAACTGTACTGTCTTTGGATTGTGACCTTCCTCACACCTGAAGCCTCATTGTTTTCAAGACAAAATTTTACTTCTTTTTTGTTGTTGGCCTGGTTTTCATAGCAGTGTGAAGAAGGGTGTGTTTCTCTGAAAAGCTGCAGGTGCAGTAGTACTTTCATTTAAGTCTCTAGAGCTCTAATAAGCACAGATGAAGGGAAAGGGGATTTTTTTTTTTTCAAAAGGACCTTGTATTCTGTGGCTGCTGTAAGACTGCTTAATGTCTTTCAGAATCAGCCTTTAAAGCTGGCACTGACTGGAATTTCCTTAGTTGCCAAATGTGTTTGGAATTGGGGTTTGGATTCAGCCCTATCTGTTGAACTAATGAAGTGCATCTTGGTCTAAGAGGAAGAGGGGAATAAATAGGCTTAAAGGAGAGCAAGACATTACTGAAGATGAATTCCCGCATTTTGACCAGTTACAGAAAGGTTAAAGGATTGACAACAAATATTTCTCTTTTAATAAGGTGGAGGTGAAGAGCACTTATCTTCTCATGGGCAAAACCATTGGACTCTCTTATAGGAAGTTTCTTTTGCAAGGGATTCTTAAGGGAGATAATAGTTCCCCATTGCTACAGGAAACCCTCCTTAAAGAACCCAAGTATCTTTTAATTTCAAAATTCTGATACAAGGATAGGTGTTTCTATGGTTCATCAATTTCCTCAATATTTGATCTCCTGCTCTTCTTTCTCAACTGTTCTTCCCATAATACCATTTCCGAAAACAAAGTTGTGTGCTAGGTCTTTCTCTTAACTTACGTGATCTTGATAATTCTATGCTTTAGTGGAGAAACAATTTTAAGTCTTAGTAATGAGTGTGAACAGTATGATAAAGACTTCCTGGGCCTCAGTTTCCCTTCTGCAAAACACAAGCAAGGATTATCTTTCCTTGCCTAGGGAGACTGTAAATTCTTCAGGGCAAAAGAAATCTCACAAAATCCTACAAAAATGGCATTTAAATGGGAGTTAGTGCAGGAGTATGAACCTTCAATGCAAATTGAAGCTGAG
Organism: Cyanoderma ruficeps; assembly: GCA_008694505.1. Classification (NCBI taxonomy): domain Eukaryota; kingdom Metazoa; phylum Chordata; class Aves; order Passeriformes; family Timaliidae; genus Cyanoderma; species Cyanoderma ruficeps. The sequence goes on along the minus strand of VZDJ01007749.1, from coordinate 9,490,219 downwards.
GTGTTAAGAGAAATTATGAATGAAGGGGTTTCCCATTTGTGTGCATAGTCAAAAGTTGCTTAGAGGTTCCTGTCTCTGCCCCTATGGAGACATTGGCAAGAGGAAGCTCAGGGTGACTGCAGCCCTCAGTGAATGTCTCACCTGCCACGAAATGTAGGCATTGTTGTGGTTTAACCAGCCAGCACCTGAGTCCTGTACAGCCACTCCAGAATGGAATAGGGGTGAGAATCAGAAAAGCAAAAGTGAGAAAACTTGTGGGCTGAGATAAAAACAGTTTACAGGTAAAGCAAAAGCTGCATACACAAGCAAAGGAAAACAAGAGATTAATTCACCACTTCCCATGGGCAGGCAGGTGTTCAGACATCTCCAGGACAGCAACGGCTCCAAATGCCTCCCTGCTGCCTTCTTTCTTCCCCAGCTTTATATGCTAAACATGACACCATATGGTCTGGGTTATCTCTTGGGTCAGTTGGGGTCAGCTGTCGGGGGCCTGTCCCTGCCCAACTCCTTGTGCATCCCCTGCCCACTCTCTGGTGGGGTGGGGTGAGAGGCAGAAAAGTCCTGGGCTCTGTGTAAACGCTGCTCAGCAATAACAAAAACATCCCTGTGTTACCAACTCTGTTTTCAGCACAGATACAAAACACAGCTCAATGTTAGCCACTATGAAGAAAATTAACTCCATCTCAGCCAAAACCAGTGAAGTGATCTATCCAGCAGATTTCATACCAAAATCAGATGGGAGGCAGTTGTCTTCTCCTTAGGTAAATACTGATGTTGCTGTGTTGATGGAAATGAAGCTGTGGGGTTTGTTTCCTGAATGGTGTGAAATGGAAAAGGTCTTATCCTAGCTGGGATGAGGGTTGCTGTGCCTTGGTGCTGGGTTTGGGTGGGCATGGGTGTGTGACTTCACTTCTGTGCACCTCTCATGAGTGTGTGACTTTCACTCTGTGCTCCTCCTTCATCTGCCTGTCTGCATCAGCTGCATGTAGGAGACCATGTCTGTCCAGTAAGGATTATTTTGGTTAGGACTAGTGATGCAAAGGCAAAAAGCCCACTGAAGAAGAGAGTTTATTTTCTTTTAAAACACAAAACCTGACTGAATTTTTTTCTGGGTTGTTTTGATACTATCCTTTGGTTTAGGTAGTTTATAGAATTAAAAAAGTTGTGGACTTTCTTCACCTCACCTCTGCTTTTTTGACAAATAGGATTGAAAGTGGTGTAATTCAGCACCATCATAGTGTTAGTATAACTGCCAGACTCACTGGGGTCTTTTATCTGGTTTGCGTTCTGCCATTCCTTCCTGCTCCTGAAGGATGGAGGAAACATTAGGCACATGGGAGAGTTGTGATGGTCTAGTTTTTTGGGTTGGAATGGATTTCAGTTTGTGTCTCAGTTAAACCCCTTTTCCAAATCACTGTGACTCCATTTTGAGATATTAGGAACATCCCAGTTTAGATGCACCTGGGCTAAAAGTGGCTCAAGTGTTTGACAGAGGTCATGGCTTCGCCAACTGGGTTTTTGGCATTGCCAAACATTTTGGCAATAGTTGGTTGGGTAGGAATCTAACAAGAATTCTCCTTCAGAGGCAGACATGGAGAGGCTCGTGGCCCTCTCTTGTGCAGTGATTGCAAACACAGTTTTAGTTAGATATAGGAGATAAGAGAAAGATTTGAGACAGTATTTGAGCATGTGTGTCTATGTGTGTGTATGCATTACACGCGGACAACAGAGCGGAGCTGGGGCAGTGAGAGCTGAACCTGCACACTCAAAAGCTTTTGTTGAGATTTTAGCCTTCAAATGCAAATAGGAGGGAGGTATAGTGGGAAGGGAAAAAGACGTGATTGAGCAGTAAACATGAGTGATGGTTGCAGGATAAATAATATTATTAACTTACATTTTATTACTGTGGCTGCTGTGATAGCAGAGGGCACTTTTTACAGACACACAAGTAATAATAGCCCAGAGAAAAGCACATGGTCCATCAAACCCTTCCCTCTGGCAGCAGAAAATACAAATCACCAGGTATGGTAGCTGACCATCTTATGCACAATTATCTCTCTTATGACTGCATGGCTACATTCGCTCCCTGCTCCAAACGTATTCAGCTCCCTCTTGAACCAATGTTCACCATTTACATCTATTACTGGCTTCAACAAAGACCATTTTATTCTGTGCAATGACAGTCCTTTGAAGAAGGATATTCTGCCTGAATTTCTCATACTGCTTTTTGAAGTCTTTCCCTTGTCAATGTCACTCTTTGTGACCTCTTGTTTTGAATGATAAATTTTCAGAAATCTTATTTGGCAGTAATCAATTCTTCTCCTTACAGGATCCTCTACATTTTGAAAGAGCTTCTCTTTTGATTCTTCTCCTCTCAAAGCCAGTGTGCATTGACAGTCTTCATGCACAGTTTGTCTACAAAACCACAAATTAGAAAAAGCTTTAAAAATGAGGGACAAAATAAATCATTGCTGACTGGCTGAATGGCATTCTTCTCATTTAACATGGATATTATTGAAAGGAAAATGTGCATTTAATATAAAAAGGTGTTCTAATCACTCTGTCCAATTACAGCAAAGCATGAATGATGGTAATGTTTTTCAAGCTTCCAAATAAAATGAGAAACATTAACCTAAATGGGATGTTGGTATTCTGCTGCAAACACCTTAGAGTTTCTTACTTCAGTAGCCCTTCTTTCTGCTCTCATTTCCCAAGGGGAATGTTGCACCTCCTGAGACAAGAGTGGTAGCTTAAGTTTTTAAGTTCAAGGTGAGCTAATTCAGCTTATTTGGGTTTGCTGAGGAGCAAGAGTGCATACACAAGGGAGTAAGCTGTTGTAAATCAGTGGCTGTGTGGTAACTAGGCTGAAGTTCTACCTCAGCTGATGGAGGTTTTTGCTAGTCTAAGTCCTATAATGGCAGGCTGGTTGTTTAAGAATAAATAATTCTAAAGAGCACACTGGAAATGTGTATGCACCTCCCCAAACTGACTGATGCTGGTGTCTCTATTTCTGTTTCAGTGGTAGGATTATGAAGACAAATGCTTTGTAGCCTACTCTTGATTGTCCTCTGATGTGTTCAGCCCCAAGTTCACTGACATTGTTGTCTCTATTTCTGGTTCACAGCAGTATTCTGATGACAAATGCTTTGCAGGATTCTCTGATTGTCTTCTGGTGTTTGCACCAGATAAATATTACTACTACTACTACTACAAGTATTTAGTACCATCAATACCTGGTACTAATACTAGGCACTTGTAATACTAAATTCTAGATACTACTGCTACCCTCTAATGCTAATCAATAAGATTGTTAAATATACCATAGACTATAGAGTATAATTGTGCTATTAAAAGAAATTCTTTAGATAAAGACACTTCAGACTGTAGACTCTCCAATGTCAATCATATTTACCCTGTTCTATGGGTAAATCTAGGCTGATCCTGTAAATCCACACGGGTGGTTCAAGAGAGATATTACAGTAAGTTTCATCCATTATTTTTAGTTTGATTCCACTGTGTTGTAGTCTTTGGTTTTCTGTTGGAATCCATTACTTCAAATTTCATAGCTAGAACACTAGTTGAACATAGCTAGAACACTAGTGTCTGAACACTGTAGTGCTATAATCACTTAGGCAGAACCTAGGGTTTGTATTTATTTTAAAATTCTTACCAACCCATCTTTTTTGTAACTTAATTAAAACCGAACACTTATCTGCACTTTCTTGCAAAAATAAATTATTTGTTTTAATAGCTTTCATTTTTTTGTTTAGTGAAAGACCCTTGGCATTACAGATAAGAAATTATTTCAAATAATGAAAATTCTAAGTTTTAAGTTCAAGGTGAGCTAATTCAATGTATTTGGGTTTGCTGAGGAGCAAGAGTGCATACACAAGGGAGTAAGCTGTTGTAAATCAGTGGCTGTGTGATAACTAGGCTGTCTGTTCTCTTACCCTGTCATAAATACAAGGTGGATTACTCTGAAGTGAAAGATGAGGAAGTGCGCTCATTGTTACTGTGAGAATACACACCAGCCGTTACCCCAGAGCAGCTGATGTGTGGCAGCTCCTTCCCTGTGTACATTGCATCCTATGATATATCTGAGGTAATTTGAGGGAGTTTATCCCTAATAGGTGAGTCCAGAATTGTCACTCCTTACAGCATGAGAAAATGTAGTATTAGATTTGAGGAAGTAAGGCCTTTTCTTTGGCAATTTTTTTATTTACAAGGGTTGGTAGGTCACTCAAATCATGGGACTGTATCATTCCCTCTCTCTTGCTGGGTGTCTGAATTGCAGGTGGCACTAGTTCCCATGAGAAATTCTGGATGAAAAATCTCTGTGCTGAAATTCTTTGTGTCTTTGGAACTTAAGGTTATTTTTATGAAGGCACAATTCTTACCCGGGACCTCACTAATAGTGACTCATGTGGCTTTAGAAAACAATAAAGAATCAAATATCAAGAAAATACTTGCCACACTGGTTTTCAATGACAGATCCCAGATACAAGAAAGAAAATAATCTATTATCAGAACCCAGTTTTCCAATGGTTTGTATGTATTAACTTTCACTCTAATATGTGAAGTGAAATGCTGTATTTTCCAGCTACTGCCTTTATTTTAAACAAACAGACCTTTTAAACTGAAAAGATCTGTTTGTTAAAATAAAGACAGTACCTTAAAAAGACCTTAAAAAGACTATCAGAATTCTCCCTTTTCAAGCTGCATAGAGCCTTTTCAACCATAAGATTTAAAATTTATTTGTGTCTGGAGACATTTTCAATGGATGGAAATCTAGCAATAAATTGGTGAATTATATTTTTCCTTTTTTTTTAGCATTTTACCCTCTTTATGTAGGTTACTTTATTGATCTTGCAAAGACTCTTCACTTCCATTCTGCATCTCAATGCCATAAAGAGTTTTTGTGTGCCTACTCAGAGTGGATTGTCTTCCAGAGGTGGAGAAGAGAACCCTCAAAGTCTCTTATCTCTTTTAGACATTATAAATCTTTGTAAAGTACTTAGATTCTTGGGATGAGAAAAAATATTGAAGGCCAAGGCATTATTTAGTTGAAGTTCTGTTGACTATTTTATGTTTTTGTCCTTCAAAGAAGTTCAGGGCTCAGTAAGTGCATTATAAAGAAAGATAAAAGAATTTTGTGGTACGGAGCCTGAGGAAAGAAGTGTATGTTTTATTACTTATGAAATTAAATGAAAATTATTGTCTCTAGAAATGCAGATAACACATTAAATCCCTAATAGGCTGTGTTTCATGGAAAAATATATTGCAGTTTGAGAGGTTCTCTCTTTGAAGTTATCTGATAAAGGATTTTAATTGAGATCATTTCAATATGCAAATATGGTCTGGGCATTACACATCATTAATGCTTAGGCTTAGTGTAAATATTCCAGTCTAAAGGCTGGCTTTCTGCATGCTTCCCACCTACACAGAGAGAGCTTATCATAGGCAATTATCTTACCCAAATAAAAAATGAAAATGGGAAAGTTAAATAAATAAAAGAACATTCTGATGGAATCACAGTAATGTGCTTCTTGGTTAACATTAGCCCTGGCTTTTGGACAGCTGGATTGGTTAATGCTTGTCCTTTGCTTTTGCATCAACCTCAGTGAATCTTCCTGTATTCCTGCATTCCATGATATATGCCTAGTCATATCTTTTTTGCCTAACAAATAACCCATTGAGATGACAAAGGCAGGATCAATATGGAAAACTATAGTCTTAAGAGAATGTAATCTTGATATTTGGTCTTGATCTGAAGTAACATCACAGAATAAAAAAGTAATAAACTGAACTCCCTCTGTAATTATTGATATCCTTTGGATTTTTGATAGTGTATGAGTTAGAAAGTATTTAGGAATCAAGCGCAGCCCTTTCCATAAAAATACATAATTGCATATAGGCTTTTTTGGATGCACAAGGAACAACAACAAGAAAGGCATCCAACTCTCAGTGACAGTTGAAAGGCGTGAGATGCCAAATTTTCAGTTGTACTGCTAAAAATCTCCCCTATTGTGGCAGAGTTCACATATGCAGTATTGGAAATGTAACTTATGTTCTGTCTCTCAGCATGTACTTAAACTGGCTGCAATGAGAAAATCCAATTCTCAGAAATTAAAGCTGTTGCGAACAGCTGATCCAGGTTGTGGATCTCATTCTGCATTAGAAAAGCACAACTTCTCAAGGTCTTCTAGTGCAAGAAATTCATTCTGTTTGGAGGCTTAATATAGCTGTTGTAACATTCATAACCAAACCCAACCTGTGATTTATAGGTTATGGTTACTAATTTTAATGTGGATACACTTATTCAAAGCACAGTCTAAATAAAGGTTTAGTGTCGATCACATTTACAAACACTACTGTTTGAAATAATTAAAACAAACAGATGGAAAAAAATACCTGCTAGTTAATGCCACTTATACATGTATTTATTATTATGCAAATTAGGGAAAAACCTTTTCAAATGGTGTCATCTCATCCCTTAGCAGCACTCCTAGTAGCTGTATTCAAGCTGGTTCTCTATCCTGCCTAGGCAGTGGTCTGGAAATCTGGAGGGCCACTTCACTCCCCATTTTTGCTCACTCATCTTTAGTCAAGACACTTGGTCCTTTGGCATGTCTGTTTCATGAACAAATAAAATGAGAAATACCCTCCACTGTAAGACATTGTGAGGATGATGTATCTAAATCAATCAGCAAGCTTTTTGTGTCTGCGGTGCTTTCTGAGGTGTTTGTTTCTTCTGCCAGTGACGTACAAGTGGGTGCATGAGGGGTTTTGTAGGAATGAGTTGGCTACGGTCTAAGGTCTGTCCAGTTAGTAAGGACCAAATTCCACAGCTTCTGTAAATCAGATTGTTTTGTACTGCCTCTCCATCTACTCTCCTATTCATCACTGTTATGCCAGCTTCCATATTTTTTCCACTTATTTCTGTATTTTCTTTCCAGCCTGTCTTCGGTGGATTCTATGAGAGTTGTCTGTTGAAATACCTGCACTGCTTTTCTTTCTTGAGCTATACAAATAGGACCATCATAGTACATTTCAAAATTCAAGAAATTAACAGAGCCACTTACACATGAGCTGTGGGAGAGGGAAGAAAGGATCCTATAACACAGAGGGTTGCTGGGTTTTGAGAGTCTTAGAGGCCCTGCTTACTTTGGGTGGATATAATGATCAGTGCTGCCGGACACATCCAGGAGTTTTGCTATCCACAGCAGGATTCACTTTAGTCTGCCCATGACTCTCTGTCCACTTCCTATAGACAAGGGGGTGATGACAGACTTCGGCAGAAGTGCAGCCCTCAGAAATGTGTGTAGATTCCTGAGCTCTTCTGTCCATTATGGGCAGGGGTTGATCTGTAAATTCAAATGGCCATTTGCTGCTCAGACAGGGCTGTGTGGGAACACGTGTCCCTGGCTGAGGAAGGGGACATGCCATAGCTGTGTTTGTTGGATGGGCCTCCTAGATTCAAATGGGCTGAAAGCAAATGTTTACCTCAGATGTCCGTGTGGCAGCTTGGTCCTTTCAGCTGTCCATTAACAAGAAGCAGTGCTGAGTGTAACACACAGTCTCAGTGTGCCCCAAGCTTCACGCAGGACACTTCCTGCTGTTGGCACTACCCTTCATGTCCCAGAGCTCCTGTCACATAGAGACACCTCAGCAACGGTTGTGCAGGGGAGTTTGCTCAGAAAAGGATGAAATGTGTGAATGTCAGCTTAGCCTGCTTGTGCACAGGTCCTGCTGGCTGCAAATGCTAGCTGAAATCTAGTCTGTGGTGTTCAGGCTGGCAAGGGACAGTGAGGGCATAGGACACAACTATTCCTCCCCAACAGTTCACACCCTGTAGAAATCAACCCAGTGATTTCAGCTCAGCTGCTGCTGTCAAACCTATATTACCTTTAAACTGTGAAGAAAAGATACAAGAAGCCTTGTTTTGGGCAAACTCTCTCCCCGTTTCCTTTGTTTCATGGGGATCATAATTTTACCATAACTGTGGTGCTAGTAGAAATCACAATAGCTAATATAAAGCTAGCTCAGTTATGTCCATAGAATACCAAGGCTAAGGTGGCATTTGATCCTGTTTGTCATGATGTACTGCAGAACAGCAGAGTGTACCCAGGGACCGCACAAACGCAGGGCATTTAAAATCACAGCACCGTTTCTCAAAGATCTTCAAACTGTCACCGTTTCTTCCTGCCTTTTCTGAGCAGTTTGAAAAATCCTCTGGAATTAATGAAAATTTTGTGCAGATGAAAGTTTAGGGAGGACATCTCATCTCAGTATTTAGAAAGGAAGGAGGCATTTCCAGATCTACTTTAATCTCTCTCTCTATATATATTTAATGCTATATATTCTAAATGTCATGAGTCAAAGTAAATTTTTTTTTGTAGCATTTCAGATCTTGGATATTTTGTTTTGATTCAGAACAAAGCCAGTGCATAAAATCCAGAACCAGAAGTCTGCCATTCATGGGGTTTTGCCAGCTGCCAACCTTTGCCAAAATCTGGGAAAATTCATCTGACTCTCACAACTGGACACAGTGTTCACAGAGCATGGAACCAAAATTAGATCCAAGTGCTGAATCTGTGAGAATATTTATTCAGGAAAACTTTTTGTCTTGTCTTTTTCCTTAAAAATTTGAATTATAAATTTCAAGGGAATTCTGTAATAGGAAAGAGTTTTGTGTACTGGAATGAGGCTAGAAATTAGGGTAGTTTTGTGTACTGGAATGAGGCTAGAAATTAGGGTTTCTTGACTTGGCACAGACAACTGCAACAATCTGATTCAGGTCAAAGAGGGAAAAAGAGGGGGAGAGAGAAGAATAAGGAAGAGGCAAGAAAGAAAAAGAGAATTAAAGAACTGGGACTGAGGAGGGACCGGGTTATGGAGAGAATGTATGCTAGTGAGGAGCAGAGAAAGGGGAAAAGAAAGAAGAGGAGAGGAGGGACAAGACAAAGAAATGGCAGAAAAATAGAAAAAGTACAGAGGGCAGAGAACAAAACAGAGAAGAACTTAGAGACAGAAGGAAAAGCTGCAGGGAAGAGGGTTTATTAGAGAAAAAAAATCCCAGCTTGCTGAAATAGGGTTGGCGTAGAAGATTTTTATTTCATATCCTGCTGCCTAGGCTCTGATGATTCCTAGGCTGAAGGTATATGACACTGGTAGATAACATACAGGCAGCTTCTGTGCTCTTCTGAAAAGCTTTTTGTGTCCCTGACAACTTGTTCTAATTGCACAAGTTCAAACACTTCAGATGTTCTGTGTGGCTACAAGCACTTTAGAAAAGGTTGATGTAGAAAAACCATCTCTCTGTAGTATTCCTGGACTGACTTTTCTTCACAAGTGCTTATGTTGATAGTTAACTCGGATAATTAATCCAAACTCAGAGAAGATACTGCTAATACCTTGAATTCACAAAAAAAAATAGATTGTAGGAAATTTGTGGGGAAAATGAAATATGCATCTGTATTTTTGGTGGGACTGTCTCTATTTTTTTCCTGAACTAAGGAATGTTTGTTCAAGCCCTTCCTTCGGTCTGCCTCCAGCACACCTAGATTCTTTTTCCAAGCCTAGCTCAGCCACATCAGCTGCTGACTTAACTTTTAATGAGTAATATAAAATGCTTTCAACCTTCAAAGCCCCGAGAAGAACATGAAACTTATTATGATGTGACCAGGGAGAGAATAGTCTATGTCTCACCTGGGACCTCATTTGAGGTCCTCTTGGGAACTGATCATGGAAGTGGCAGAACTGACTGGAGCTGAAAGAGCAGCATAATGGGGAAAAAAAGGGGGTTAGCAAGCAGAGACGGGCTTCTAAGTTTTAAGGCTCCTTTCATTGCTGAGAGGAAGAATAGGTTGCATAAAGGGATTTTGGAGGTAGGAATCATTCAGAACCAGAAAGCAAAGGTTGCAGATTAAGTTGAAATAATGTTCCAAGAGAAAGGAGGTGTATTTAAAGGGGAAAGATTATGGGGGGAAAGAAGCAGCGGACCAGGACTTTGAGTGACTGGGACGCTTCAAACTGTGTGTAGTTTACTCTTATTTCTTGTTGCTGGTTTGCATCACCTGAAGTGAAATCCTGGAAATACATGCTCTGCTTATTTTGTACAGTAGTGTGAGAAAAGACAACTGCAGAAGACATCTTACACAGAGTAGCTTCTCTATGCCTTTGTATTTAGTTCTTTGGGCAATCTTAAAATGAAGACAATTCAAATAGATTAAAAAGCAAGAGAAGTACAAGCAGTCAGGGAATGTATGGCATTTTTTTCTACTTTTTTCAACCACACCTTATTTTCCTGCTGAGTAGAAAAAAAAGCATCTTAGTCAGTTGAAGTGGGAGAGTGATGTGTCTTCATAAAGCATTCTGTGTGAGACTGTAGAAGCAGAACACCCAGGCTGTACCTAATCTGTCATGTGCTTGGCTATGAAGGTGTCCACCTTGCAGACCTGTACATTTAGTGTTCCCACAACATCACTCAGATGGAAGAATTGCTCTTGCAGACACTCTTCACCGTTCCCAGGTAACTCACCATTGGGTGAACATGTAACTCACATTTGGGCTGGACATTATATTCTCAGTCTGGTCTGCGCTTTGACAGAGATCTGGAGTTCTGTGCCATAAGAAGTGTAGCTTTGTAAAAAGCATTGACATGGAAAAAGCTAGAAAATACACATTTTCTTGAATTTCCTGCAGGATCGTTCCCCAGCATTGCAATCATGGTAGCACACAGGAGACCCATCACATTACTGGGATGTTGGCCCAAAGAATGTAGACTGGTTTGAGGCTGTGGGGAAGACAGGTGACAAAGCACATACAGGGCAATGAAATGAGTGTTATGATTTTAGTTTCTGTGAAACAAGGCTCCTTCTCTTTTAAACATCTACTAAAATGATCTTTACCTGACACACCCCCACAGGAAAGTTGGCTATTCACAAATGGTGGGGGGACCTGGGGAGAGAGATGGGCCTGTAAAAGTTAATCTATAGTTTAAACAGTCCCAGCTACTCATAAAATCAAAAGATGATAACAGCACGATTTTTCTTCCGCCTGTTTACATTTGTTATGAAAGGCACTACAAAGGGAACAACAGTGGTATATTCTGACAGAGTGCAGGAGCTGGCAGATGTTTGTTAATTAAAAGAATTCAGGTAATGAAACAGTACCGAGAGTTCACCAGAGGTCACATTTGCACATGCCAGTGCCTGTGTGCATCGTCTCTCACACACCCCTCCTCACCAAGCAGCACCTGATCACTCAGTTGTTTGTAGGCCATAGTCAACATAGAGAGAAAAACGTGCAAAACAACATCTGAGACAAGTGTCCTTTGCTTGCAAAGATGCTGCAAACATTAGTTGGGTTTGAACTCACCAACAACTTAGACTCTGCTTGTCTAAGGAGTTTGAGACACCTGGGTGCTTTGCTTTTCAAAAAAAGGAACCTCAACTGGCTCGGGCGGTACTGGCAGGACTGAGGACATGCCTCACAGGAGTGTCAGACCTTCCAAGTGAGAGAACAGCATGTAGGGGGTTGGGTCAAAGTTGGTTTAGGTCATAGTTCTTTCCCAAAGTCCTTACAGAAGATGGCAGTCATATATACCATGTCAACAATGGTGTCAAAACTGATATCCTTGCATACTCCTTCCTACAGGCTTCTTTTTAAAACAAACCAAACCAAAAAAACCCAAAAAAACCCCCCAAAACCAAAAAACAACCCCCCAAAAAACCCAAACACCACCAAAAAAACCACCAAAAATCCCAAAAAACCACACCCCCCACCAAAAAAACAAAACCAACACTCCAAAAAACAAAACAGCACCCTATCCAAGGAAAACCCTCATTATATAAAATACAAATGAACAAAGTTCATGTTCAAGCTCAAGGGGGGCAAAGCCTGACCTGAGTAGCAGAGCCTTCTGGCTCTATCTTCAGGTGCTGCTGGTAGTTGGGATCCAGGATAACAAAAATGGTTTTTGTCAGCCAGCCAACTTAGAAGAACTGTGGGTTTTAAGTAGTAATTTCCTTTGCACTGATGGGATGTAATTCTCCACAGGCACTTCAAAAATGTCTGGAGCAAGGTTTCAGGGAGCCAATGCTGAGTACAGGGGACACCTGGAAGTGCCCAACTCATAGCAGGTGCCTATCCCACTTAAGAAATTTGCTTGTTATTTCATTTTGTTCCAAACTGAGATATACAATGAAAAGAATCAGAAAAAAACCCCCACTGAATCAGTTGAGATGAACTTCTATGCTGGGTTTCAGGGACAGGCTGGGAATTAAGGAACTTGGGTTAAATCATACCTCTGCCATAAATTCCTTTGCAGTTTGCTTGGTGTGGCTGTTCTTGGATATTCTAGTTCCTCATTTGCCATATGGGGCTCATGGCTGTTTCACAGGTAGCCTCACAGCAAACTGAGATTAGATTTATCACATAGATTAAGAGACCTGTGCTTAGTACATGCTGAAAAGTCCAAATTTATATTGTGTTGAATATTTCTGTTCAAAAAACTGATATGCAACAAGTGATTCATGGCACATCTTAATGGTATTGTAGTTAATCTAAGCATAGTTTGAAACTAACTTTCTTTGTGGTTTCTTGCCACTTGTGCTTAGAATTCCAGAAAAAATCCAGAACTGCAGAGGTGTGTTAATATACTCTCCCATTGCAGCCCAAGTTAAATATTTATTCTCTCTTCATGATTTTTACCTTACTAAGAGCTCCATAAAGCAGATATCTGTGCAAACTCTGCAGGAAAAAATGTTTGTTTGTTCATTTCAGGTCATTTTGGGTGTTTGCAAATTCATCATTCAACTACACATGAGTTATGTTTGCCACAAGAGCAGTGAAGATTCAAAATGTGTTCAGATTTACGGGTTATAGGTAAATGTGGAAGAAAATTGAAGATGTGGTTAATACTTGTTGTCTTACAGCCCCCCAATTTTTCTCTTAAAGCAAATATTTCTCATGCTCCTACAGCATTTCTGTAGGAGCCCTGTATTTTATCTCGGAATATATGCATAGCCTAAAAGTGATAGGACAGATAATCTCATTTAGATGAGTGAAACTCAGGTCTTCCCAAATATTTGAGTTATAATGAAGCCAAAAGAACACCTCCGTGGAAAAAGCTAGTAAGTGTTGAAAACAGTTTTGTAGTAATTTTGGGGGTATCTTTTGGAAGTCCACATGAAACCATATCCTAGTTCTTTAAAAGCCTTATTGTGGGTCTGTTTACACTGGTTCATTAAACTTCCAGTCTGACACTGGGGTTTGGAATTACCCTAAAGCTGAATGAAATCTAAAATTCTTGAGATTGTTTCATTAAATTAATTCAATCATCCCAAGTGTGCCTGTTTCAGGACACAAAGCAAAAGACAGGAGTACACTGGAAGTGAATTTACAGTAAGCTGAGATGTATGGTGACACATCTCCTCATGTCAAACCCTGATTATGTTCTTATGTCCTTCCTCAAAGCCATATGAACTTTCAAAAACCAGCTTTTTAAATATTTCTGTTGAATAAGCCCTATAACTTTGAAGACAAGACCATTCCAAGGGTTGCTATTCATACTGGTATACAGACAGAATTTCTCCTCCATTGATGAGTGAGAAGGAAGTCCAAGACACTTTCTGTCTTAGTACAGCAGTTGTGTCAGTAGAAAAGGCTGTACTCCCTGTGTTGACTTTAGTGAAACAGTGGTCTGGTTTGGACTCCACCCTGTGCAGTGCTGCCTGAGCCATGGGTGATAGTGGAAGATTCATGGTAAGTTCTGGTAGGATGTGCCTTTTTCTCCTTAAGGACCTCTTTCCACATTCACCCAGCTCATCCTAACAGGTGCTGATGAAACCTGTTCAGATGGGTCTGTGTTCATACATGCTCAGACTTCTGTGTGGATTTTGTCCTTGGAACATTTAATCCTCAGTCTGTTTCAAAGGTGGGAGTTCAGTGTGGTAGATTGTAGTGAATCAGAAAGTCTGTGAACTGTGGATCAGGAAATGACATTTTTAAAATAAGAGAAGCTTCCATTTTCTCCTCTCTCTCCCCATCTGTGATAGGTTACCTTTCAATTGTAATGGAAGGACTGTGTGTGTTACAACTGATGTGGAATATTTGTGGAAACAAAGCTCTTTGTGTCAATCAGGAATGATACTCTACTGTAATCTGTTCATTCACAACTGTGTTTTAAAGCTTTCTATCAAAATGCTGAAAGGATGCACGATGTGATTACCACCTTCTAAGGTGACTTCTACCTTCTAAGGTAAGCAGTCAGACCTTTTAGGCCCATAAGATTAATTCTTGAGTAAAACTTCACAAAATATGAGGGTCTGCCACTTGATTCCAAGGCAGCTGCTGCAATTACATTTCCCAAGAGCTATTACACTTCCTTGTCACCTTACTGTAATTTCAATCCTTCACCAGCATGGAACATCATCAGTGTAATCAGGGCTTTGTCATGAGTAGGAGGAACCATGTGGTAAATGCATTGTGGCTGAATAATGAAGAAGGTGGACTGAAACACACTCGTTTCCTGTGTCCCACACTGCCCTAGAGTGCTATGAACAAGCCAGCTGAGGTTTTAAAAAGTTCTTATGGAATTTTTGCAATTAATAGTAATGGGATAGGATTTCCAGTTTTCTAAAATAGCTTCTACAATCTTAGCAACATGACTAATTTTGGTGGATAAATAAAATTTAAACTCTTCTCTTCTCTTCTCTTCTCTTCTCTTCTCTTCTCTTCTCTTCTCTTCTCTTCTCTTCTCTTCTCTTCTCTTCTCTTCTCTTCTCTTCTCTTCTCTTCTCTTCTCCTCTGTTCTCTTCTCCTCTGTTCTCTTCCCTTCCTCTTCTTCTTTCCCTCTCCCTCCTCTTTCTCTCTCTCCCTCTATCTCATACTCTGTTGTTTTGGTTTTTTTTTTTTTCAGTAACTAGCAAAATAAATGTTAAAATAGAAATGGGAATCAACAAATGGAAAAAGCTGCTGACAAAACATACATAACAGTTGTGGTGTAAACACCCTGCTCAAAAGAACAGATTTTCCATAATATCTGTCAGTTTGCAAGAAGGAAAAAATAATGCTTCACAGAGTAGTATAAATAAATAACAGTGTGATGTGTAACTAATATTTTCTAATTTTCATAGGAGCCACCATCTTGGCAATATTGTGTTGCCTAGGAACTAACAAAAACATGTCTTTTTTTGTTTTGTTTTTAATGGTTCCTTTGTGCCCTGATATTTTTCCAAGTTGGCAGCTGCAAGGAAAAACAATGTGATTTGGTTAGATTCAGCCCCTTTCTCTCTCAAGTCTGGAACAGAACAGATAAGAACTTGTGTGTCAGAATACAAAGTTTACTCAGCACGAGTCAAAAGCTTTTGATGTTTGCTATCCAATCTGGCCCGGCATCTTTGAAGTTCAGTTAGTCATCCTACAGCCCCATCCGTAAGAAATAGCCACTTTCCCTGTTTTAGTTAAAACACTCAATGGATAGGAGCAGCCACAGCAAAAGCAGCGGGACCTTTTTTTTCACAGCTGATCTGGGTGTTTTTATTTCTGTTGATCCAAAAGAGTGAAAATATTCAACTAAATATAAGGAAGAAAATGGAAAGAAAATTTTACATTGTAATTTTCTACCCTGTTTCTGGAATGGTCTTCTGTATGTTGTTCATCAATTAAATGTAGCACACAATTTAGTCATTCTAAAGGCTCTAAAATACTCATCTGAATCTTCTTTGCATTACTGGCTTTAAAGTTAGATATTGGTCTAATTTGTTAAAAAGAATAAAACTTCTTAAATGCCTTAACCAACATCCACAAGCAACTCTTCTGACAGAGAAAATGCATTGCCATTCCCATTTTTTCTTTTGGCCAAGAGATCAAGTTAACAGCTGGTGTAAATCAGCAGAGTGCCTTTCCAGTTGGTGGACCTCTACTGATTTACACCAGCATGGATGTGGCTCAGGAAGGCTGAGATGAAGGAAGCTGCCCCCAGTCACCCATCACAGAGCGGGAAGTGGAGCCCAGCCCTGAAACCCTGTCATGTGCTTCAACTACAAATTCATAATTAAAGCAGGAAAAGCAGTATGGTTTGTGGTGTACCTCTTATCAGAGTCTTTTGAACTATGCAGTGAATTATTTAATTGGCATGGATAAATTCTTTTCACTTGAACAAAATCCAGTTGCGCTGTTAAGTATTACGGATGTCAAATATTAAAATGATTTTCCTGTGCTACTAGTTGTGTTCTTTGAAGAAACACCGTTTTTGTTCTAGGAAATAAAGCCATGCAATTGGTATACAACTAGTGAAGTCTCACATTCTTTACCTTTTACTGAGTAAGCCTTAGACAACAAAGCAGGAATTCTCCTCTTTCATCCTTCATGGGTTCTCAAGGAGACCAGTATTTGTGATTTTTTGAGGCTATTCTAAAGGGTTGGTTAGTTTACATTCAGTAGGCAAGTAAAAACCTGTACAGACAGAAGGAGTATCGCCACATTTAATTGGAAATCTGCAGTCTCAACAAATTGTAACAAATCCAACTTCTATTTTTATTGTAAATATGCCCTGAGTTAGCATTGGGAAGATGAAAGTCTGGTATAAAGGATGCAATTGAGTTAGAAAGAAAAATGCTGCACAATGGATAGATTTTTTATTTTTCAAGCTTTTCTTCTGTGGAATCCTGTCAGGCAACCATTGAGGATTTTTTAAATAACATCTGGGTATTTAGCGTATGAAATCAAAATTCTTTCTTTTCTCTCTTCTCCCTCTTTTGTTACCTTCTTAGCTCTATTTCAGGCTTTGACTCTTATGACCAATGTGTTGACCTTTACCATTAGGAGGATATGAAATCTGGGTACCAGTTCTTACTGTGATGGAAGAAATTACAGACAGACTGGCACATGCTCACTCCATCCAGTAAAGGAAGGACTGAACAACATTATGCACTGCCCCAGAGATAGATCTTTTGCCTTACTGAAATATGTAGAACCTGCTCACATTGTGGCAGTGTTTGAAAGAATTAGTCTAGTCCTGAGTTGCTCTGTCTGGCCTGGAATGTACTTGAACTTTACCCTTTTTTAACCTTGTAGTTAGAAAAAAAATAACATAAAGGAAAGTTTATACAAAAACAAGGCATTGTGATTGTTGCTATTTCCACGGTTAAAAAGAGACACATTAATATGTGTTCTCAAAAGTACTAGGTTACTGCCAAGTCTCCTTTTCCTCTAAGAAGGAATGAAAAACATAGAAAAGAGGGTTAACACAGATGTAGTGGACTGTGCTACTGATTTTAAGACCTCAAGTCTTTCTAGAGCAGGGCACACCTCCTGCCAGAGACAGCATTTGGTCTACATGACCAGAAATGCAGATATTACTCATTTCACAACAGGCAGAAGTGAGAAAAAGTTAGGACAGAAATGAGGGATGAAGAAGTGTTTTTCCTTAACCTGTTGCAGACCCAAGTCTGTTGTCCCCTGGCAAGCCCCTGGGAAGAGGTGAGGAAATGGATGTCTGTGCAGATACACTTCCAGTTGGTTCAAGAGTTGCAGTTGTGGGCTCCTGAATCCCACTGAACTCCCTGTTGTCCAGAGGGTTGATGCAGGTGGGTTTACCACTCAGGGAGAGTGAGGATTTCCTTGTGAGAGATTCTGTAAGAAGAGACAAATATAAACATAGATACATAAAATGTGTCAAGTAATGCAATGTCTTTAAATGCAACAGGATAATCTTACTGACAATTAATCTGTTTGTGCGCACACATGTTCTGTGCCCTGACCAGAGTGAGAAGAGGTAGGTCATGGGATGCTGAGCTTTTTTTCTTTTTTACTCCCTGGAGAATAATACCCATCTCCCAGGGCAATACTAATAACAAACTTTTCCTCCTACACAGATGCCTGAAAGGTGGTTCTTGAGATATAGTCCAGTAAGGGAAAATCAGCATAGCTCCACAAAGCTGATTTACTGCAGTCTTTGTTTTGATCCAATAGATCTGGTCTGTAAAATGAACCTTTGCCCAACAGAGGATGTGATTTTTACATTGAAAACACTATGTAATCCTAGAAAGATAAACTGCTGGGAGTTTTTATTTCATGTGCAACATGGCTCTTTTATGTTGTTTGAAGAGTGGAAAGAAATCTTAGGATTTATTCGGTGTAATTGTGAATGAGATCTGTGGACTTTAATTCCCATACATGTGCAAACTCTGAAATTAGCCATAAAATCTCATTGTGTTCATAATAATCCATCTCACTGCAATATAGTTGCAGGCACTGTACAACACTGCTTTTCCACATCTATCTGCAGTGAAAGTATCTGTGTTTGGACTGTGGAATAGGAAGCTCTATGATAAATCTGCATTTGTCTTTATATTCTGAGCTATACAGCAACTGCTGCTGGTGGGTTGCAGCAATGAGGCTTACAAGCAGGTTATTTGGTTAGAGGACAGGCAGAGCTCACTGCATGAGAGCAGCTCCCATTTCTGGTGCAGGCTTACCCATGGCATTTGTGATTTGAAGGTAATACCCTGTATAGCGTTCTTTTATTTCCCACATTCTCCTTCCAAAGAGAGGAAACTCGTAGGCTGATGTTTTGACAGTAAAGCAAATGTCGATTGCTCTTTTATAAATTCTGACAAGCTACTGTATGTAACGTTTATTTAGTGCTCTGTGCATGTTGCCAGCAACACTAGCTAAATTTCTTCAGCAAAAATAAAAGGGTTCAATCAATCATATGATCTGGGCAACCTGTATTTATATCTCCAGTGTGTCATAACCTAGTGTTGCTTGTCATTTCTTAACTGATCTACAAATATTACAAAAGCAATTTTCTGTCAGACTAAGGCTTGATCACGGTTGACCTCAAATGTCTAAGCGTACCCACTGGAGAACCTCCAAAGCCCCACAGATATTTATGGGTCTTGTTCTCTCTGTACTGTACCCATTACTATCACAGAAAACCTACCTGATGTTTTCCATTCAGGTTCCTTCCACTTTCATACACCTTCCCATTACTTACTTTTTGCCACTTTTTCAATGCTCTGGAAACAAAAATAATGATATCTTTCTGTCTTTAGCTGGGCGGTGTGTGAGGTTGTGTGAGACACCCACTTTTCTTTTGGTGCTCTCGTTCCCTCTTCTCTCTCTTACTAGTTAGGTCTTTGTTATTACAAAATGTATCTCTTTTTTTTTGTTGTTTGGAAAGTGTACAATGAAAACAGAATGCCAGCTGCATCTTTGCTGAAAGAGCAGCCTTAGTTAGCACAGTAGCTTCGGAGCACACTGGGAAACTGTTGATGCTGCAACCTCTATGACTGTGAGAATATTGCTCTGTGAGTTGTTTTTTATCAGGAACTCATAGCTGTTGGCTGAGTGTCTGTGGATTTTTCTGGATTCAAATTTATCCTCCCCCTGCTTTTCTCCCCAATACCAGATTTATCTTTGAAATGTACTCACAGATGGTATAAATCATTTCTAAATGTCCCTGGTACAGTGCAGTTTCTTAGGAATTCCTCTTCTCTTGTTTTGCAAATGTTTTTTTTCTTTGGCATATTGAAGTGACCTTGGTGTGTCTTACAACACTCAATATTGGAAGGCTTTATAAAACTCATATCTCAGAAGTGTCTGACATTACATTACAAGAGGATCTGTAAACCTGGGAGAGATGACGAATGTCTTTTTTAAACAACAGACCAAGACTTCATTTAAATTAGTAACATGGAGATTAGAGGAGCTCTTGCAGGCTGTGCTGCAGCCATGCCAGGACTCTAGGAATATCAGTCACATGAAAGCTGTTAAGTTTGAGATGGAAATAAATCAAGGAGCCTGTAAAAACTGTCAGCAGGTCAGGGAAGTTTATGAACTCTTGCTGTATCTAATCATAAATCATAAGAATAAGCTAAAACTGAGAAGAAAAATGTCCTCTTTTGTAATCTAATGCTGTCTGTTAAGGCAATAAAACTCAAATGAAATGCATGCATTGCAATTTTTAGTTGATACTTTACATTATTACCAAAGTGAAGGAAGAGTTTCAAAGTTATAAAACAAATGAGAGGTGGACTTGTACCGGTTGATGTTTCCAGGCCTTCATCTCCTCTGCCTTCCAGAAACAAAGAGCACTCATCCAGCAAAACTCTTAAGTGTATGTTACTGCAAGCACTCAGGCAGACTCAATAAGGACAATGGCACAGATTCACATGCTCAAAGTAACGTGGAAAAGGTCTCTCTTGAACTGGAGCTTAAAGGATGGGTGCAGTTTTCAGCATCCCACCACTGTGCAGCCGGCAAAGGGTCAGATCTGGGGTGTATGTGGAGCTTCAGTCTTAGGAATGGAGTAAAAAACAGAACTGTGAGTGTTTGACCATTCTGGGAAAGAATTCAAATAATCTGTGGAGACCAACCATTTAACCTTCCAGTTTCCCCTCTATTATCACTTTTAAACCCCTTATGATCAGCTCACTTGCTTTAAAAGTTCTCTGGCTCAAAACTAAAACTACTTGCATAGGGCTTTGTCAAGTTTTAGCTCCTTTGTGCCTTAAACTCACAGTCTTTCCATTTGTGTCACTCGAGAAAGAGTCTGTATCTGTTTAGGGCCCCATAAACTTTAATAATACTTTGTACAGGGGTGAGGGCTGATTTGTGGGGATTGGATTGCAGAGTGAGGGCCAGAGACTGGAAACCTTTCTTCCCTGGCATACTGTTGAAAAGCACTACAAATGTTTCTGACACCAACATCGTTACGCTGGCCACAGTACTTTACACTGGAATGCAAGACAAGGAAGATTTTACAGTCCTAGGCCTTGACTTCACAATCTGATCCTCACTGACAAATCCCTTACTCTGTCTGGAGTACCACCTAAGTCAATAGGACTAGCTCAGGAGTAAAAAACTATTCAGAAGGAAAAAAGGAATTAGGAGGAAAAGCCTGATACTACATGAATAATGCCCGAAAGAGGAAGAGGAAGAGGAAACACCTCATCTTATATTTACCAGAATACAGAAAAGTTTGAGATTAGTTTTTTTTCCCCTCTGCTTCTTAGCAGGATTGTGTGCACCAACCTTGGAATCATCTGGACTGTGTTTGCTGCTAAGAAATTTGAAAAAAATATGTGCATGCAATTATAGAATATATACATGGATTTTACCTGCAAAAATCAAGGGCAACAGAAGCCAGTGTGAAAACATACAGCTGAGAAAAATACATCAGTGATAAGAAAATCTTGATGAGTTTGTAAAATAAATACGGAATGAACACCATACTATTGCAAAAAATGCGGTTGTTAAGTCCTGATACAAAGTGGAGTCACACTTGTCTAAAGCAAACATTGTGAATGTCCTGTAGAAACAGACCAAAAATCTTTTCCTTGCCCCAAAAATACTGTGTGGGGTTTTTCAGAATGCAGACTCTCTCTTGTTGCAGATTTTATGAGACAGGCAGTGAACCTCATGTTCATAAAGCCAGGGAGCTGCTCCATCTGAGCAAACACATGAACAGCAAAAGAACTCCCTGTATTTTAAGCCGGGTATTTTCAAAGCAAAGCTCTTCATGGATTTTGAAGGTAAGAACTGAGTGAATTCTCCTAACTTTAGGTAGTATAGGCATATCTTTATGATATGGGTAGTATACTTGTTTAATAAAGAAAGCTAAAGATGGTTGTGGAGGGGAAACACTCTGCAATGAGGAAAGCCTGAAAAGCAATCTAGAGTTTAAAGCCTGTAATAGATTGTAGGTGTTTCTGAACAGAACTATGTTCCCATTAGACCAAATGCCTGATTTCTGAGGATGGTGTGTGCTGAAGACCAAAGAAATTTTGGGTTCTTATGGTAATTGCTGATGTTTCATGAGCCTCCTGGATTCCCAGTCCAGATTTTTTAACCATGGACAAACTCAGCAATGAACTGGAAGGTGGGCATGCCACATCTTGCAGCCAAGTGTGTTGTGCCATACACGAAGTCCTGGAGCAAAGGTTCCCATCATGAGACCCTCTGGCACTTCCTAGGAAATCCTTGATTTACATGAAGTATTACAGAACTAGTTTGGAGTTGTATGTGCAAGTTGAAGGAATAAAAGCAATGTTTCAGAAAGAAAACTGTAGTCAGCCTTTATGGGGTATTAAGGTGAGGAAAATCTCCTCTCTTGAGACGGAATTGCAGCCATTCCAAGTAAAACACCTGCACTTTTGATATTTCTGAGCACCGTTCCCCATGTGGTCTGTCCCTGATGTGTTACCTGGCATGTTCTGAGCCAAGAAATCTGAGCTCAGGAGAAGCTGAAATGCTGCCTCCCACCATGGGTGAGAGAAGGGCAGCAGGCTGGTGGATCTGGGAACGGGGAAAATTTTGTGTGGTACCTTTTCTGGGTCTGTAAGAGAGCACAGCAGCTCTGTGGAGCAACAAGCCCTTTTGCACAGCTGTGAGACTGGCAGGTCAAAGGGGCTCCTCTGACAATCATTCACAGATCACAGAGCTGATAAAGGCAGGATAATGGATGGAAGAAAGGGCCAGGCTAGGCTCCCTAAAAACATTCACCCAGATCCCTTTTTGCTGATCCATATACGCTTTCATTTTTCTCCCCCAATGCTTGTGCTGACCTCCTCCTCTGGCTGAGCACTCAGCCAGCCTCCTGTTTATCCCCTCTGCTTCAAAACCAGTGAGGGGCCTGATTAACCTCGTGTGTGAATTGCGTGGTGAGGACTAATTACTTGTACTTCCTTCTGTAGCACTGAAAAACATGTTTTATATTTGCCCTCCAGACACAGACAGGACATCAGGATTGGGAAAAGGCTATAAACCAGCTCTTCATTAGTTTCTCTTAATTGTTACTGGGACAGGACCTTATGGCTTCACTTCCTCTGAGAGGGGGTTACTGAGACAGAATAAAATGCAGGTGCCCAGGTGCCCATGACATAGTTTTCCCCTGCAACCAACCTGAATAGCTTTCAAGAGGAGAGATCAGAGACTCCTGCTTTTGTAATGTCAGCATCTTTGTTAAACATTTAGCAATCTGAATTCAGCTACAGTAATGCCTCTAGCTTTTTTGTTCAATGGACACAAGTCCTTTAACAGACTTGTAATGATATTAAAGATGAATGAAGAGCATACAATATTTAATTCCTTGTCTCTGATCTTCAGTGCAGAGCAGTTTGATGTGAGTGTTTGCTTGTTATACTGAAGGTGAAGGTTTAGCAAATAAGAAGGAAAATCCAATGGGTGGCATGGCAGGGAGAGCAGGGTTGAGTAGCTTGTGGCAACTGGTGAGGGTTTGGTCTGGAAGGCTGTGGTTGAAGTATAACTCTTATGTCTTAGAACCAGAGGCAATGAGAGAGTAAATTGGCAATAGGGGATTTTCTAACATTTCTAGTGATTACAAAGATAAAGGAAAAAGGTAATTACATAAATCAAAAGCTTTACTAAAAGAACAGTCAAATGCAGACTCAAGGGACTGGCTTTGGTAGCAAACATCTTTACATTGCTAGGTCACCCCACTGAACGGGGTCAGAAGAAAGAATTTTATTAACTGAAGGCTGTTGAGAAGCAGGTGTGGAACAGATTAATGGTTTGGAGCTCAGCTGGCTGAGAATGGCCAGACACAGAGACAAAAATTAACCCCAGACTATTGACCAGGGGTGATGTCAGTGTGCAGCGTGGCTGGGAGAGCCATCAGGCAAGCCAGGAAATGAGTGGATAGGGAAGTGTAAGCAGCGAATCTCAGTGGTGAGAACTAACCACAGTCTATCCTGACACACTTTATAACACTGACACTGTGCTGGGCAAGTAAAAGGGAATAGGGAGCTCATTCTCAGTGAGAAAAACCCATTGCATATCCCCAGGAAAAAGGGACACAAATCAATAGGTTCTTACTTTCAAGAGTTTAAGGGAAATAACAGAATTGTGTTGGTACAGTCTGCTGATGATACAAACCTGCATGCAGTCGGTTGCTTTGGGTTAGGTGAGGCTGAGCAGTGTGGTGGCAGTGAAGGATGCTGCAAGTAAGAGCAAAGAAATGTATCTGGAGAGAACTGCCTGGTGATTAACTGGCCTGGGATCACTTCCCTTGCCTGGGTGAGTCCTCTCTGCTCACCTGCACTCAGGGCTACCTCTAGGCTGTGGCAGACCACTTCTCACCAGTCAGTAATTGTCCTTTGGTCAACTGGGATTTTTGAGGTGACAATGATGAGAAAAGCCAAAGATACTATTTCTTTTGCCACACACTCTTCTCTGTTCCTAAATATCTTTTTCTTGTCAAGTAAATGCACCTACATGTCTATGTTTTGAGCCAAGAAGGGAAAACAGTTTTGACCTACATAAAGTCAAAAGGAATTGTTCCTCAGTGGTGTTTACTCTTCAGATAAGGCAATGAGATGAAATGAAAGAGTGAAAAGAACTGGTTAATGAGAGCAGGCGAAAGGATTTTACTTGTCTTCCTTAGGAAGGAGACAAATAACAGGAAAACATGTAGGAAAAAAGCATATAAATTGTAGCGGTCACTGCAACAGGATGTTGTTGAGAGAATTAATTCTGTGAGATTAAAGATTAGAATAGGTTCTTATTTGGCTAATGAATTTCCTAAAAATTATATAATAGCTAAAGGCAAAGATTTAAGATGAAATATGCTGCGTCTGACCTGAGATCTGCTGAACACTGATCCGCTATTAGAGATTCATTGGTTCAAGCTACTGGAAGCAGATGAGCTGCCCATCTAATCCGGTGTGGGAGACAGGGTACTTCTCTACCTCTGTTTTCTGGTTTGAAACACTATGATCCTTCCTCTCTTTTCGAAATGCTTTCACTCCTCAACAATATTACTCATTGCTGATTGTTTCTTCTCTCCTTCTCTCCAGTTTAAAACTGAAACTGCTTTGTGTTTTCCCTAAAAATATTTTTGTTCTTTCCCCCACACTTTTCTCCCCTGATTCTTAAAGGACAGATCAGTTTAATATTAAGGTTTTTTAACAGTGCAAAAATGTTTGCATTTCAGTGATCAAAGGTGTTTTCTGTCCATTTTGATGGCATTTTCAGTATATGAAAACTTCAGTACTTCACACTTTAAAAAGCTACATTATTTTATTGAAGAATGTAGTCTTTGCAGTTTTAGGGAATTTGATTTTTGCCTCAGCAGTTCTGCTGAAAAAATCTCTCATCTTTACAGCATAATTTATTTTCCAGTAATTATCAATATAAAATATATATTCAGATTAGCTATTAGACTACAGTTGAATTTTATCCTTTTTTTGCCTGTTGCAGTAGCTTCTCAGAAGGATGGGGTGGGTGTGTGGCAGAAAGGCCAGTAATTGGGATGAAAGGGAGAAGTGTTAGCAGTCATTATGCTTCAGGGCATAATCTGATCACCAGCTGTAGTCAGAAGAGATCACTGTCTCTAGTATTTAACAGGACTAAATTTGCCACATTTTGATGAGAAGGTGAAGAGGAAGGATCTGTCTGTGACTGATCAAGTATTGAAAACAACATCACTAGCAAAATAGTTTTTTGATCTGAACTGAACGTGCATACGTTATACATTAGCTACCTGCCAGCTAACCAATCCCACAACTTTGTTCAAATTCACATTTTCTGAGAGTGACTATAAAAAGACAATGTTTAAAGTGAGCTCAGGCAATGAAGCAGCCTAAGCATGATAAGAGACCAAGCAGCTTGTCGCTGTTGGTGAAACCAGAGGAAGGTCACATTTTTTTTGTGAGGTTTTGGAAATGTGAGCAATACAGTATTACAGTACAAAGCAGTGATTCTGTTTCACGGTATTTACTGAAAGGATGTTGGTTCACACAGAAGCTAACTTAGTCCACAGCAAACTGCAGGCTGCTTCCCTCTTCAGTTGGTAGAAGAGATTTTTCTTCTGCAAAACATCTCCAGGGAAATGTAAGTGGAGAAGGGGAAGTTTATTGTCTAATTGTATGTGTGTGTTGGATTAGTTTTCCTTGCAATCAATAGGAACAGTGTTATCCCAACTAATTTAAAAGGGTACCATAGGAAAACCTTAACATTATTGAGTTTGAAATTCTTCATCCTATTTTTTCTCTAAATCAGTATTTTTCTTTAGTTCACTTCTCTTTGGAAAGGGTGAAAATGAGAACCTGTTGGAGGCCTTGTTCATTTCTTGAGTTGAACCTGAACTCCTTCTCAGTTTCAAACGAGGGTGGATTAACACTTGTGTAACTCACCTCCATGGCAGCGTTACAATTCATAGTGGCAAGTGAGGAATGCCACTGGAAAAGTCCAGAAAAGGAAAGCATTCCCAGTCCTGGAGTGATGGGGGTGGGTTTGAAGGCTGGGGTGACTGAATAAATGACCAATATGGCTTTGCACTGACTCAAGTGCACTCCAAGGTGTTCAGTTCAGTTTGTCACACTGGACAGTGGCTTCACATTGCTCTACGATGGCTTCAGGGCCCAAGCAAGGGAGGGTGATCAGGTTAGGGGTGCAAAAGTTCTGGGGAATAGGCAGCTGCTGAGGATGGAACCTAAATTTCAGCCTTGAAGCCTGAAATGAAGGGGAAGGGTGTGAGGCAAGTGGGTGAGATGAGGGAGTTTACTGGGCTGCCACAGGGAACTGAAGCCTGTGTGGAGCTCAAGTGATTGTTACAGACCGCTGCGTAAGGAGTAACCAAGCCTAAGGTATTAAACACCAGGGAAAGAAGAAGACTTGAACAGACTACAGAATGAAATTAAGAGTGCAAAAAAGAGATAAGAATAGCAAATGCTGAGAATGAAAGGAAGCTTGTGCAGGAGGTTAAGAGAGATAATGAAAAATGCTTCCAGAGTGTCAGGGCCATGAGGTCAGTGAAGGAGAGCATAAGGCTTCTAAGATGCTGCAAAGGTAATTTATGGTCAGAAAACATTTCTAAATGTAACGTATGCTGTGGCTTGATACTCACAAAAGGAGGACAGGGGACAGATGCCACAGGCGGACATAAATTTCCCCAGAGAGGAAGAAGAAATATGGGGAAGGGGGAAGGTGTCAGGCTGACACAGGGCTGCTTTGTGACCTTCGAAGACTGGCAAACAGTGTCAGGATGGGATATTAATTGAGAAAAAATAATGTTTTATCATTGTGCCAGCTGAACTGAAGAGAGCTGAAAGCAAAACCAGTCTGTCATTTTGGGCCACTACTAATGCGTCTGAGTGGCTTCTGTGCAGCATCCTGTGGCTTCACAAGGAACCAATTTGTCTGGAAAGTGAACTTTATTTTTCCAAATGTGGGTGAAAAGACTGTAAAATGCTTCTGAAGTCACGGCTAGCTTTAAGTTACTCAGTTTATATATGTCTTGTTTTCCTGAAGTCCTGAAATAAGGGAAATACTTAACTATTGTGGGGAATATGTTTAAGGCAATGATGACTTCCCATGGTACTAATAACCAATGGCTTCAAGCCAAGATATTTGTACTCATTGAGAAATAATAGTGACTATGTGAATGTGTATAGAGAACTTTCTCCTGATAGGGCAGTAAGAAATATACCTCTAAGCTGTAGTCAAATTACCTTTAAAATACTGCATTTTGTTATTTGCCTTCTACAGATATTCCTGGGTACTCACAGAACAGACCTTTTCTTGAAAAAGCCTGGGGCTTGACTCTTAGCTGGTGCAAGTCAGTATTGCTACAATCAATGGAAAATGGAGTTTGAAGCAATACTCCAAGTATGTTTATGTGTCATTTTGTTGTTCCTAAGGCCCTTATAAAATCTCCCTGTGGTTTCCAGAGCTGTTTTCTCAGTCTAGACTTACGAGGCCAAATTATTTTTTATTCTCCCAAGTCCTTTCTCAACTATTGTCTGACAATTTTTAGTGAAGAATTTATCTGAAAATGAAGAATCTCTAAGGATGAGAGTTACTGGATCTGCCTCCTGCACCAGGTGTTCTCTCCATTCCCTGCATAAGGCAGAAGACAGGGAGTGTTCTGGGAATAGGATACAGCTGTGCTTTGTTCTGCTCAGTTGTCAGCTGGTATGAAGGTACTGGCTCCAGCAGCACACACAAAAAGCAAGGGAGCTGAGAGAGCCACAGATGGCTTTTCCTTTTACCTGGGGCAGTTCAGATGGAAGAAAAAATCCAGTCTGAAGTTGATGAGGCAACAGGAAAATTTTCATGTTCTTCACTGCAAGTAGGTTGAGTTGGTACCACCAGATCACACAGCCCTTACTTTGGTGAGTGTCTGTTCCCATGATCATTCCTGTTTGCTCCTGCAGGAGTAACATGTGTGAGCTGGTTCATGCTCGCTCATGTGAACAAGGGGGATGTGTTCTATCCAATAAATACTTGGGTGATTAATCATTCCTGCAGTGGGGGAACATCTAAGTCAATTGCCTCAGTTGAATGTAGCTCACAAAATCTATTCTCAAATTCAGTAACCACTTATTTGACACAGCATTTAAATTAGAAGCACATTTTCTTGGAGACTTCTATGCTCATAACCAGTCCCAGAGTGCTGAGAGCACTGACAATCTCCTTTTAAAGCCCTGTTCACTGGTGATGTGGGCATAAAGAATAAGTGTTAAATTTGCACTGCTTAATACTAACGTATGTGAAGCCTGGGTAGATTACACATCTGCCCAATATATCAGATGGGGCCAGTCTGTGGGACCAGGCCCTGGAACCTGCTTGTTTATATGGTTACATTATTGGTAAAACTTTTTCTTTTGTCACCTACCAGTGTCTAAACAATTGTCTGGCATACTTGGGCTTACCCAAGTAATTATTGGGTAGCCCAGAAGCTCTTCACAGTGAGCGTTCTGGATGTGGCCACCCTGTTTTGGAGGCAAGGAGAGGTAAATGGCATAGATGTCATCTATTTCATGCCAATTGTCCGCTGTGGCCAAGAATGATCCAAGGGACTTTTCATTACCAGTGGAGGCAAGCTTTATCTGTCAGTAAATGACATAGCATTACTGTTAAAGGATGGTATGGAGGACCTGACTTTTATTTCATTCCAGACTTGCATTAGTGGCTCTATCCCTAAATTCTTTCCTGGTTTGTTCTGCTACAAAAGAAGGAGAACGTGACTGTGAAAGTAGGTTTCCACAGAAAATGTCCTGCAGTGGTCAAAGCATGAACATCTCCTTGGATGGATGGACCTCCACAAGAAGGGAGAGCTCTGTATCAAGGCCTGGGGTGTCTGACTGTTTGCTGTGACAAGTGGTGCATCTAGAGATGTCCCATGACAAAAGGAAAGTTTTGTAGTCTGTGTTACTTATACAAACACCAACTCAAGGTGCTGTTGAATCTTGCAGTCATTTGAAAGCCTTGGGTCTATTTTTTGGCTACCTGCTGTTCCAAAGCTTTGTGATCCCTAATTTGAGCCAAGGCTTATCTCTTTGATGCTGTGATAGGAGCCTTAGAAGCCTGAAAAATCACATCCCTTGATTCTCACGGATGTGAGGCCCTCTGCTAGGGCTGGCAGAGAATTTGGAGCACACCAGTCTGGAAGTGATGACTGAGTGGAGCTACAGGACTTGAGCTTCCAGGAATCACTTGGATTTTAAGAACTTAAATAATTCTTATATAATCTTATTTTTACAAAAATTAGTTGTTTCCTGTGGAGTGGAATTCCAATTTTACAGATGAAGGGTTTCTAACTAAAAGTTGAGCATAAAACAAAAAGGTAACAACCAAATCATGGCTGCTCCTAGTCGGCATACCAAGCAAGCCACTCAGCAGAGGACACCAAAGAAGGAAATAGTGAACACTAGACAGTGCTTGATTAAAAAAACCTTGCTGAGAACAGTTATGAGTGGGCGGGGGTGTCTGCTAATGCAGCAGAGGAAGCAGACCTAGATGGGCTTCCTGACCCTTGTCTGTCTTAAAATTTCCTATGTAATCTCCACAGACTTCTTGAGCACAAATATACTTTGGCCAGTAGCCTTGAGGTTTATTAACACCATGGAAAGTAATTATTGCCTTGTCCACACTCCCCATGGCGGTTATTGTTTAAGTATTTCCCTTATCCTGGATTGCAGGAAAACAATCCACTACATAAATCTAGTGACAAACAGTTATGCTGCGGCAGCTCGGGAAGTGCAATATTCTCTCTGTGCTAATTTCAGTAAAACAGCACGTTTTTGTAAATGAGCTAATCCACAGAAAGTGACAGAATGTTACATTGCAGAGGCCTGGCTGAGCTAATGGTACAAAATGAAAGAATGTTTTCACTGCCTGTCCTTTGAGTTCAGTTGGCATAATAAAATGCTGTTCTCCCCAGTAGAATATATGTCCTTCTACTTTGCTTCTCTGTCATAATAAATGACTGGCCTGGAATTAAATGGGTTGTTCCTGGACAAGGGATGTTAGTGATGGAAAAGACCTGTTAGATCACCCAGGCTATCTCGTTGCCAGTACAATGCTACTTACCTTGCATTTCATAATGCTCTGTCTAATTTAGTTTTGAAAGTCTCCTGCAGCCAGCCTTTCAATGCTCTCCTTACAGGTCTTTTGCTCAGCTTCAGAGTGTGAACTTGTAAGTAAAGACAGATGGGTCACAGAGGCTTAATGAAGTGGCCCACTGTAATTATGAAGAAAAACACATTAACCTGCCCCAGTAGCAAAATACAGCATGTAAGCTTAAATTACAGCTGCTGTAATTAAGAAGAAACCTCAATACCACGTTAGCGTGGTTTATTCCACAACTGGGTTGGAATAAAAATTCTTAAGTAATCTGCTATGTTGATAATTGAGAACCAAGGTAACTTGGTCAGTTCTGCTCACAGTAGTTGCAAAGTTTCCTCTCAGTGTTGGTCTTCCTCAACTCATCTTAAAACTCTCACCTATCTCTCCGTGCAGCACAGGTAATAATTTTCATTTCTGTGGGGTTAGTATGTCTGAAATGTCTGAAGACTGCAAAAACATCCAAGGCATTGCTTCCCCTTGTAGAAGGTCCAAATTCTGTGCTTTGATGAGTTGTAACAGCCCAGAAGCTGCTTTTATGTGTCCACACTGGTGGTTTATGCCTGGCCATAGGGCCCCAATTCAGGTCTGAGAAAGGATGACAAATATAACTGCTGGCTTGGCCATGGCTTACAGCCCTTAAATTAGTGTTTAACACAGGTTTAAGCCACATAATGAATAATAAAGGCAGAAATTGATTTTCATCCGGGAATGTAGAAGTCTTTCCATCGGACGCTTACTTTGGTGTCATGAAATCTGCACTCATGTGCCTCAGTGTATGCTGGTAGTCTCTTGGGTCTAGGAGAGCTCATTGTGTCTGGTTAGGACAAAAATTGTGAGGAATTTAGTACAGGAACCAAACAGGGGGATTAAGTCTGCATGAAGTAGGTGTAATTAAGCATATATTTGGATTAACTAAGCCTGAAGCAGAAATGGAAATGGCTGAAACACAACCCCAGTAAGATGGAAATCTCTGTCTGTTAGTGACTCTCCAAATGGCCCAGTTCATGGAAAGCCACTGTTAGGTAGAGCTGGCAAAGAGCACACCAGTCAATATTCCTTACTCTCCAGCAGACCTGTGTGTCTCTGCAGCAGAATCACTGAGACATTCTGTGGTGCTCTTCCAGAGGGCAACAGCCTGGCCAGTCTGGACTGCAAGGATCCTGAAAATGAAGCCCTGCCACTACATTTTGTGCAGAAGTTTCTACAGTTCAGTGTTCCTTCTACCACCTTTTTCCTCCCCTTAGCTCCCTAACATCCCCTAAACTCATGTAACTTTGGAGTGACTCCAGAGAACAAGATGGAAAAATCTCTAGATAAAACTGCTGTAAATGAGAACAAAATGTGGTCCCTACATGATCCTAGAATGTTCTTTATTTTCTGACATAACTTCAATTGTAAAGCGGCACATTCTGTACAGGCTTCGTGGAACTCGGCTCTTATTTTTAAATTTTAAATTATGACTATGTGCATCACAAAGTAGCCGTCTCCAGAAGAATGGCTTTGAGAAGGATGACATGTTTAGATGTCTTTTCAATAAGGCAGCTGAGAAATTTTTTGGTTGTTGTTCAGTACTAGAGTTGCCACCAATATATTTTGGACTTCCTGCTTTTGTATGTTAGACTCTTAAAAAAACTCTCCTGTATCTTCTCTCATCTTGGCCTGATGTGCCAGGTATTTTAACCACAATGAAATGCTCCTCTTATCTTTAAGGGACTATAGTGTGTCAATCAGTTGGACCTTTAGTTTTATGGAAACATGTCACATAACAATTGCAAATTTTTTTCTTTTTATTTTCACCACTGAGTCTTGGTTTGTTCATTCAAATCTCCCTAAGCCCAAGACAGGACATTCAGAAATAACTGGCTTGATAAACTCTGATTTTAAAACTGCAGCAAAAAACCACCCAAACACACTGTAAACCTTAAAGGGAGATGTCTACTGCCGTGGCTGAACTGATTCAGTATCCGTTGGGAAAGCTTCTTCCTTGAATTAAACTTGGTGTAAACTTAGTTTTCCTGTATTTAGAAGAGCTTTGTGGCAGAGATTAAGTTTGTGAATCACTTGTGGCAAAGCACGGATGAGCACATAGGAATGCCACCCTCTGCTGGGATTCAGGATCTAGCTTTCCTTCATGAAAACCCTTTGCTGTTTCCTGTAGTGAACTTGTTGACCCTGAGCATGTTTTATTGCCCATGGTACAAGAGGGCTCATGCCTGAATGAGCTATTTTAAAGATCAGAAGTTGTAAACCAAGCTTCTTATTCTTATAGGAAAGGTCTTGTTTAACATTAGGTTAGCAGAAAAGTCAAAAGAATATGCCAAGGTACCATCAAGGGCTTTTAACTTGTGCTGTCTTGCATACCAGCTTCATGCTAGTCTCTACTGCAATCACTGCTTTGTTTGGAACACCATAGTCACAGATCTAGTTTCCATTCCTGTGATCCATGTATTTTGGCATATATCTGTCAAATTGACATGGTGTGGCCTTGGCCACGGCCTGTAACAGGTGTGCCTGATATAAAGAAGGTTTCTCATTTATTTATGTGTTGCTGATTAGAAAGTCTGAATATTCTTGTGCTCACTTGCAACCTGACCACTGAAAAATAAAAATCAGTTGCATCATTTGTTACTGCAGCAAGTTCTTGAATCCACTGATAATTGTGAAAGCAGTTGCCCCAGGCAACTACTAGTGAAATGACTGACAGCAGTTTGGAGTTTTGGCATTGTGGAGAACTGTTGTTGCAGATTCATTTTGCACATACTAAAGGTTTGGAGGATAAAGAAGACTGTCCGCAATTATTTTCTTAACTTTTTATTGCCTTCAAAAATGCGTATGTCATTCTATTCCTTTTTCTGTTAATTCTGGAGGAAGTGACAGGGACATCTCAAATGTGCTCTTCATTTTGTATAGTGAGGTTTCTATCTATTTATCTATCTAATAGCAGCAATGCTATTGGAACTGGAGTGCTCTAGCATATTCTCTAGTGTACCTGAAGGACCCTTAACCCCACAACTTGTTCACTTTTGTTAGTTGTATCAGAAGTCAAAGATATTAGCTCTTCCTACAAACTCTCATTTATCTGGATATTGTCAGTAACAGGAATATTGTGGCAGCTGCTATGGCAGAAACACATAAGAACAATAGGGTATTTCTGTCCTAAATATGATGGTGGAAGAGGAAAGAGAGGCATCACAGGTGAAGTGCATTCTGTAAGGACACCAACAGAGCTGAAAGTTAAACTTATGTCGGCTGAGTCTTCATCCATGGTCAAGCCATAGGTGCATTCATATTGCTTTCCAGGAACACGTAGAGATTGGCAAGCTCTGCTATTGAGCAAATAGGAAATCCACCAGAATGTGTAAGGGACTAAAAATATCTATAGATTAGTTCCCTCCCCGCAGTTTTCTGTTTGTTTTTCTGTAAAGTTGAAGTATTTTGCTTCTATGCATTTCAGTCAGTACAAAGCAAGTGTAGAGTTCAAAGTGACATTTTAATTTTGAAATGTTGCTTTCCAAAGGATTAAACAGCTCAAAAAATGAAACAAATGTGTATTTCAGATTGGAACTAATCAAATAGTTCAATAGTCAGCCAAATACATGTGTTTTAGCAATGGAGATGGCCTTACAATGCTTTGTTCCAGTGTTTTCTTCCAGTCTCTGCTCCCGTGTCATTCTTACCCATACATATCACTTGTATCACTACTTTACAGTGTTCAGGCAGATCCTTGTAGCAGGAATTGGTAGTGAGATGGAAATTTGAGGGTGTCACCAGCACCTGGATTGAAATGGCTCTCCTTTAATGGCCTGTATAAAATAGGGGGGTAGACTCAGTTTATTTGCTGAACATGCCCACACTATAAACTGCTTGGGTTTGTGTTTCCCATCCTGTGCAGGCCAGCAGCAGTGGTGCTGCTCATCCCCACAGCTGGGAGGGAGATGGGGCTTCTCTGTGTCTTCTTCACCCCAGGCTTTCAGATCTGCATGGTCATGAGCCTGGTGGTTTGGGCAAGTGTTGAACATTGTTTCACTAGCAGGGAGCAGTGTTTCACACATTTTCTTCCCCTGTTGAACCAGTCACAGGGGCCAGTAAAACTGGATTCCAATCCTGGACTGTGCAAAAAACAAAGAGACTGTGAGAGAGACAAGGACCCTCTTGAGCCAGATGTCTTTTTCACAGCTATTCCTTGTTTTTTCCTCCTGGCAGAGATAGATACTCCTCCACTGCAAGGTCCAGCTTAGTATTTTTCCATTTGTTCCCGCAAAGAGGTGACAGCAGCAGGCTCTTTAATGCTGAGGTGCTGTTTGTGTGGGTGTCCACCTTGCAAGAAACTATGGGTTGATTGAAATCTACTAGATGCTTATTTTGATGGATATAAGCACCTGTCAAAAATGATTCTATGTGGCATTAAGTCTCTGAAGCATTTGTAGCAGGAATGAGCATATTTTTGAGACCATAAATTACATCTGTAACTCTGCTGAATAGCAAGAGAAATCAACCTTTCAAGTGACACCCAGGCATTTTGCGAGTCTGGTCTGGTCCACATCTGTGAATTCAGATCCCCTCTGCTGCCATGTCATGTGTGAATTCCATGGCAGACACTTATATCTTGCAAGCTTAGCACCTTTAATTTGGTGGCACTACTTTGCATAAGCCTTTAGAGTTTGGTATCTTCATACTGTATACTTGGTAAGCCCTAATATTTGTAAGGAGGATATGAAAGACAAATCAAATGAATTGGAAGTAACAAGAAGTCAAAAGCATGTCTTCTCTTATTTTCTTTCCTGTTTGCCTAAGGATTATTTATTGTGTTTGCCTTGAATCCAGCCACTTAATTTTTCCAAACAGATGCAGCTGATTGATTAATGGCATTTCATGTTTAAAGTCAAAAGTGTCAGCAAGACTCTTGCACGCCTGTGTCATTCTCTCCTAGAACAATAGCTTCGGCTGAGAAGTAGGGACTTGTGCCAAGTATTCTTGAGGATAGGAGGTCATGTGCCACTTTTCTGCTAGGAGACAGATATATATATAAGGACAAGGGGAGGCAGGAGTTTGGGGGCTTGGAGGGCTAACTCTGTTCTAATAATAAGTGGATCACATGGTTGCTAAGTCACCTACAACAAGGCTTAGTTTGTGGAGGTGAATCAAAGTGCTGGGAATTAAGGACATTTCTTCGACTATCCTATGACATATAAAAATAGGCCCAGGGAAATACATATGCAATGAAGAAAGCATTGACTGTCTAGGCCAAAACTCGCCAGAGGAGCAGCAGGACTTAATTTCTCTCACCTTCTTTTGTGATTACTCTTCTCTTACTTTTTAATAACCCTGTGTGTAAATATAGCCTACAGGTGATCCAGGTTCTCACCTAATATGTAATATTATGTGTTTGTGTATAGTAGGGTACAGGGCAGAGCCTCAGCTGTTGGAAACAGCAATAGCTTCCCTGATGCCAATTACCCCAGTCAGGATTGGCCATATCTGATTCTCCCGGTGTGGGAACGGGGTGAAGAGTTGCAAATGGAGGATTACGCACTCGTGCACCACATTGGAAACCTATTGCGTAGTCTGGTGTCAGTAATAGAAAGCATCTATATTTGTGGATCAAAATGAAACTGGCATAGTCTCCCCTTTGACAGCTGTTTCAAATATAGGGCTCATCACGTTGTAATTCTTTCCCACTATATGCTTAGACACATGCAAAACACCAAGATCCTATTGTTCTCTTCTGTATGTTCTGAGTTTTTTGTGTAAATGTATCATGGGCCTTGAGGACCAGATTCCTAGATACTGAAGTCAGAGACCAAGCTTTGCTGTTTATTGTCAATGGCATTAATCAACAAGTGGGAAGTCCCTTTTGTTTCCCTGACCTTCTGTATGTTTTCTGAGCCTCACAGGCTAGGCTTCAGAGGAAACTTCCTCTGAAACTGTAAGCCACTAGAGGCCTCCTGAATACTTGAATTGATTTTGCTTCCAGGAAGACAGACTCTCCTAAAAAGTACATCATGGTGATAGAAGAAAATTATTCCCATTTTGCCAAGCTGGGCTGACACACAGTGTGGTGAGGGTGAGTGAAAGATAGCACAGCTGAGATAAAGAACAGAAATGGACTTGAAATTCAGCTCTTAAAATACAGCCCATGTAATATTGAGTCACGGTGAATTACTCATTTCTATTTAGCCTTTATCTGTTGCAACCTGATTAGAGAGAGAAACTACATTCCTTTATTCAGGCATGAGGCCAATATTCATATTAGTCATTTTTGGCCAAAATAAATTCTACAAACTTTGGTCAAAATGCTTAATCCAATAATGCAAATGTAGGGACTCTTTAAATAAACCACCCCACAGCAGTCTCTCTTTATTTTTTGTTTACATCCTCACACCTTCTTTCTCTCTTCCTGTAGCTCTTTTTTCCTGCTGCACCAGCCTCATTTGTGTTTACCTCTTTTGCATAAGCATCCATTGCAAAACCCCCATGGATATCAGTTGATGCTTCGATGACACAGTTGATGCTTCCTCTCTGAGCCATGCCAGGTCTGCCCATTGATCCAGGAGCATGTTACTGTTCATTAATGCAAGGTCACCCCTAATTCCCTCCTTCTCCTCTTTACCTCCCAGCCCTCAGGGGGGCAAATACTTGGAGGAGAAACCCATTTGCTTTCTGTGTCAAGAAGCTGGTTGGTAGCTTGCTGCTAATTACTTTGGCTACAATAATTCTTAACCCGATTACAGTGATACAAATTAAAGCACTCTTGGCGAAGGGCAGCTAAATCCACATGTCAGACACCAGAGCCTTGGTTTATTTAGGGACATCTCATTTCTTCTGATCTTGTTACCCAGTTTTCCATCTTCTTTGGGTAATCCTGAGTAAATCTTCCTCTGGTGGAAATCAGCACCATACACATAGGCCCAGATTATTAGAGAGGCCTTTGAAACCGCCTCCTGAGGTTCATCCTGCAACCCTTTGGGAAGGTCAGGTTCTCCTGCCCCAAAGGATGAAGAACAACTGGTGATTTTGAGAGCTCCCAGTGGTGCACCTTTTGTCAGGGCCTAATTTTCAGAGACATTGCCTGCACCCCATCCTAAAAATCATCCTCTCCAATGTGTTTCAGTGTCGATCCACCAAAGGAACTTGCTCTTGCTGAAAATAGAGGTCTGTGTAGTTGTGCAGCCTTTGGCCTTTGCTTATGCAAATTAGACAGTTGTCAGATAACCTTGTCTCCAGTACCTTGTGTACAAAAAATTGTTTTGTTTTTTGCATTCCTTGAAAAATGTTATCTTTTTAAAGTCGTGTGAGTTGGGATGCAGAAAGAAGAATTATTTACTGGATAAACTGGCATCACCTTCTATAGATATCTGTTTTCTTTGGTGTGGTGAGGACCCTTTTTATTCAGTTTGTTAATGAGACCATGTTGGCAGGTAGGAAGTTGGACTCCTCGCTCTCATATGTCAAGCTGGGTCAGTGAAGCTGAATTTCTCAAATGCTATAGTCATGTGCTATAAACTATGAAGTACTTCTGCTAAAATAATGTTTTCAGTATCCTGTGAATAACACACTGATCACTGAATTAGTTCCTTAGTGGGAAGGAAAGTCGCAAGATTAAAGAGAAACCTGGGAATGGATTTAGTTCTCTTTTACTCCTTTTACTCTGGCATTTATCAAGCTGAACTCCCCACAAGTCAGGACTATATAAATATTGAGTAAAGACTGCAGGATTTAACAGTCAGTTCATGTCACATAATTATTAGCCTCTGGCACCGTCTTATTCATTTGTAAAGCCACTAACATGAATGTATTGTACCAGATAACAATATTGCCAGGTATTTTATTTAGCAGGTCTATTCTGTTGCAGCTTCCTTTCAGAACACCTCAGCTGTACAGTATGCAAAAACCAGAGTACCAAAGTACATTTTCTTTACAGTAAGATACTGCCGCACTACATTTCAGCTGATCTCAGTTTTCTTAGCCATGATATAACCTTCCCTCATAGTTTCACATCTCTTTTGTGAAATTGCATGCTGCTGTTCACACTGAATTACAGAAACATAAAAATATTTTGCAAGGGGGTATAAAAGGGTGATGTAGTGAAGCTTAACCTTATATTTAGGATTTTCCAATGAGTTTTATACAATTCTGGACATTTTTCTTTGATTCATCTGCATTTTCAAGTAGAATGCACTATATTGCCTTTACAATATAGTGCATTCTGCCTAAATATAGTGCATTTTGTGGGCTGGGACTTTCAGGTAATGTAAAACTCCTCCCAGACAAGGCTGAACTTGGCATGAGAGGAAGGTATCCACTGCCTTGTTGGGAGCCTGTGCTTACATCTTACATGTGTCTGGGTTAGCCCTTTAAACTTCCTGACTCATTTTCAACACATTTCTTGTTTCAGGTGTCAGGAGTAGAAAGTTTGAGGCCAAAATCTGTAAAATTTATTTGGAGAATTAGATGTATGAGCCCACACCCAGTCATGTTCAAGGAAAAAAACCCTAGTATCTCCTGTTCTTTGGTGCAGTTGCAGGGCTCTGTGAAAAACAGCTTCAGGCACCTCTGGGAACAGATGATTGTTACTTGTATATGTAGACATGGGCTTTAAGTTTTGAATTTTAAGTGTTTGCGATATTTGATTCAGCACCCCGTTGGCTCTGCACCAGAGCTCTCAGGAGATATTCCCGTGGGTATTTGCACCCAGCCTTGGCGTGGTCAGGTCCACCTCTTCCCCCTGTGGATTCTAACTGACTCTCAGCTCTCATCTCTCCTGCGGTTTCTGAGTGCTGGTTCTGATGATGTCAGTGATTTCTTGTGACCTTGCACAAGGCAGCAGGCTCCCGGGCAGACCAGGACCCATCTCCCAAAGGAAAGTTGCAGGAGGTCAGATATTCCACTCCTGTCTCACTGAGCTCATCCGTCCAACTTCTTTCCTTTTTTTCCCCCCCTCCTGTCCCTTTTTGTTTGGTTTGACCTTGGTCACTGATGACAAGGCTGCTTTTCCTGCCAAACCAATCAATAAGCTAAACAGAGAGAAGATGAGTATTTAGAATATGGGAAGCCAAACTCAAACACAGATAGGTTATCAGCCTAGCCCAGAGCAGACTTCTAAGCAAATATTTCATTAACAAATTTTTCATGGCAACTTGCATGTTAAAAGAAAAAAAAAAAAAAAAGCAACAACAGGAGAGGGAACAGTAAAGGGGATAAAGTGAAAAAACTGGGCTGGAGCCATTGGGCTTAGGCTGTTGTGTTGCTCTCTTTGGTTACCAGTACTTTCCACAACACACTGCTGCTCCCTAGAGAAATGGTAAGCAGGAAGGGTGAAGACCTTGCACAAATGGAGCTCTGAAAGCCCACTCTGAGCCGCTGCACCTCGTGCTTTACTCTCAGACAGGGAAGGGCTCGGGGTGGCTCTGTGACCATGCCATATGTTTATGGTGGAGCAACACTCTGGGCACAGGCTGAAGTTTATAACTGTGCAGTCCTTGCCCCTCTGGCAAGGTCTGTATACATTTTCTGTTAACAAACGGGAGCCTGAGCCAGTTATACCATTAAGCTCCTGGTTAGCTTAGTGACCTGTAGAAAATGTATTTGTAATATTTCAAAACCTTGTGAAAACATATCCAAAAATCTCATTTTCGGTGCATCTTTCTCCCCTTCTGTGTGAGACACAGCTTTTTCTTGGGTGTATTATTGCCCTTCATTTAAAACCATAAACAGAAATTAATGCATTTTTTGAAGACCGGAATATTTTCCAGCATTCTTAGCATAGATTAACAAACCCTCACTTTTGTATGTCATGAGAACGAGGAACAGAGTCTTAACCATATTTTTGTCTTGACAGCTATTTTAAAAGGTTAACTGAAGAGCAGGGAAGTTGCTAAATAACTTTTCAAATAATGTAGAGGAGAAAAATATAGGTCACTAAGCAATAAACTCCCAACATCCTTCTGGTTAAGGAAGAGACTCTGAATCTCCATCCACCTTTTACTAAAATGAGACCAAAATTCAAATCCAACATAAAGCATTACAGCTTTAAGTACTGAAAATATTTATTATTTTTATACCAGTAATCCAATAGCATAATCTCAAGAACATCAGTGCTCCAGGAATGTCTAGAAACACAATGGATTTGCCTTTATTCCTTTATCCAGATGTTTCTATAAAATACTCTGGATACTAGGAATCTGTAGGGGAATTAAAGATTTATTTTTAATACTTGAAAAACTTGAATTTCTAATAACTATGATCCTTTAAAATGTTTTTAACTGTGGATGCAACATGCTTTGACTCTTTGATGAGCTTTCCCTGTATCTTTTATCTTGCTTTCCAAATAATGGGTAACTCTTACACAGGCAGCTGCAAGCCAGTCACAGGACACAGACACTTTAGTGAGAGCTGTGAGTGTGAGAATTAAACTATGTGTTAGCTTTCATTCAGGATTTTATCCTTATTCAGCAAAACTGATTAGATTTTGTCTGTACAGGTCTGTGTAGATATACCTGAGCTAGGGAAGGAATCACCAGAATATTAAATAAATCTATGTGGGCCAATAGACACCCCTGCTTATTGAGGACTAACTTTCACTCAGCTATTGCAGCATGAA
This sequence comes from Cyanoderma ruficeps, assembly GCA_008694505.1. NCBI lineage: Eukaryota > Metazoa > Chordata > Aves > Passeriformes > Timaliidae > Cyanoderma > Cyanoderma ruficeps. The sequence goes on along the minus strand of VZDJ01007749.1, from coordinate 9,449,238 downwards.
AAGCCTTCTTATATTATGTTACAGTCTGTAATGCTGCAATTTTACCTCATTTCTGAAATAAGATTATACATTTCCTTTTTTTTCATTACAGATACAATATTATGAAAATAATTTCTAAGCCTTGACTGCTTATACACACACTTTATGTTCACCTCCTGAAATAGTCATGTAGCCCCCAGAGAGGCAGTGAACAACAGGGTGTAGGAAATGTTTAAAGAACTAATTTCTGTTGTTTATAAAACACTATGGATTTAATGACTTGTTTAATAACAAGACAGGTCCAATAATCATGCAGGATTTTAGAGGCAGACATCTCTAAAGATACCGTGTTCCAAATAGCAGGTCAGAAACTGATCCTCTGAGGAAATCTCATGTAGAAATTTCACTGTCACTATCCAATTTCATTTTGGAGTTGTCTATCATTTGTCTGCACCTAAAAAGCTTTAACAAAGGTGGAGCACAAGCTAGTATTTTATGTAAGTGTTCTAAAATATTTCCAGATTTGTACATCTGATGACAAAGAGATGCTTTTAATGTAAACAGAGTGAGGTCAGAAATCAAATATTCATCACAATTTCTTCAGCTTATTTAGTTTGCAAATTTAACATGAATTTGAGTCAATAGGGCTCACTGTTTCTCTTTAATGGCCACTTAGAAATTTAATAGATTTGATCTAGAAATGGGATAAAAAATTAAATCAAAAGAGATGAGCAGAACACACGCAAATAAATGCTTGTTTTAAAAGTAGTGTCCTGGCCACAGCTGTGTACTTGCTTGCAGGAACTGAAGCGCTGATCAGACTGAAGCGCTGGTTTCCTAAAACACAAATTAGTGGTTCACAGTAGGTTTTTGGCCTTAAAATCTGACAATGAATCAATTACCCAAGTCTTTTGCAAGTAGAGTACAATTTGGTAAGAAGTGGCAGGGCAGAGGTGGGAGAAGAAAAGAGATAAAACTGGTTGCAAAACCGCAGATATTGACAAGAGGACATGGGGCACTTGGTACTGTTTTCATGATCCAGTTCCTGACACAGTTTTCCTTGATGACTTTGGAAACTTTTGTGGGTCGGTTCCTGTTTTCTGAAAACAGTGATAAAAGTCCTACCTTAAAGGAATGGCATGTGGATGAACCAGATCAGAACAGGACAAGAATTCCCCTTGTTTGCAGATCCTCTTGAGCAGTGTTGGTGACTAGACTGTGTCTGTGGCTTTCTGATCCGAGGGGTTTGTGGCCAAGAGATAGGCATTGTGTTTATTGCATTAAGCACTTTTTCATTATGGAAGGGAGATGCCTTACCTGCATCTGCAACTGCAAATAGGAGTCCTAGCCCTCAGATTCAAGGTTTGACACCATAAGCTGCTGAGCACAATCCAGCAATTGCTCCTCACTTCAGCACATGGTGATGTTAGTTATGTCGACCTGTTAAAGGCAGCCTACTGCCACGGTGCAGTCCCAAGATGTGTCTGTAAGGACCAGAGGCAGTGATGTCAGTAGGGGTGTGCCTGCACCTTTGCATTGCCACCTCCCCTACTCCTGGGGAAGGTCAGAGAGAGGAGGGCAGCCAGCTGTAGCAAAAGCTGCTCTCTCCCTGCAGCAGGACACCAGGCTTCTCTCAGTTTTCAGGGTGCAGGCAGCAAAAGGCAGACAACTAAATTTTCTTTTCTCCCAGCCTACCAGAAGACTATATGGCAAATGTCCAGCTGATGTGTTGGAGTGCCTCCTGAATTCACTTCACAGTGCTTCTGTTCAAAATGCAGTAAATCATCAAATCCCAGTCTGCCCGCAGACCACACAGTGAATTAAGAATGCTCCTCATGTAATACTGACTTGATCTCATCTTACACATACCCCAAAGCAATAGCAAGGGGAAAATGCTGTGAAGCATTTTTTCCTTTGTTAGTGCCCTCAGGGCTCAATCTGAACTTTGTAAGAGACAAAAAAGAATAGCTGGGAAAAATGGTGAATTTCTGCATGCCATAAGGACTGGAGGAGCTTATGCTGTCATCTGCTTCTGTTGTGAAGGGGTGTCCAGATGTGACAGTGGGCAGGGCTTTTTAGCCACACTCAAGCCAAACGTGACCCATATTGCATCTCTTTAAACAACCACCTTCCACTTTTCTCTTACCTTTGTTCCAGGAGGTAGGAAGATACCATCTCTGTTGAAGATTTTTTTTTTTTAAATGCACTGGTGAGGCTGCTAATAAATGGTATGGGGTTTTTTGTTTTGGCTTGGGGGGTTTTTTTTGTGTGTGTGTTTTTGGGGTTTTTTTTTTTCCCCGGATTCATTTATTTTTATATCTATTTCATTACTCGAACCTATTTTTTGCAGAATTGTCTCTCCCCAGCCCAGCTGAATGGGGAGTGAAGCCTTGGAGGAAGGGGTTATATTCCTTCCTGTATTTAGGTACAAGTGGCTGGAGTTCCCAGACAAGGGCTGCTATAAACCACATCAATAAAAATAATCCTTGGAAATAGCTCCAGTGTGATATCTCACATGAACACTCTAGGAAAGAAAGGGTAGGCTGCTTTCAGAAAATTATTTCTTATGAAAAATCTGTGTTATTTGGTGGTAAAGAATACTGCAAACTTGAATGAAAGTTTTTGCAAATTGTCATCTCTCTGTATGAGAGATGTGAAATGTTTCAGACTTAAACCACAAGGGTCAGGATTAAATCTCCAAATTCAAAGTATCAGTATTTATTTGAAGCCTGAAATTTTGGTTTTTTAGTTTTTTCTATTTTATATAGAATTTTCTGTATCACAGGAAAAAAAAGGATAGGAAGAAGGAAGGAGATAAACATTATTTTTAAGCTGAAAATTTAGTTGATACTGTGCTATCTACCATAAGAAATAGCATAACAATATTTATGTGTGGTAAAAAACTTTACTACTCTTGCAAAGATACAACTATGTGATGAACTTTTTTTGTTCTGAGCCATTTCACTGAACTCACAATATATCAAAAGGTCTGTGTTATCTGTATAGGGGGAGGGCCTTAATTGCAACATACATTTACAAGAGTTGGGATATTTTTACTGCTTGTACTCTATGTGCCCATCTATAAAACATGTAATAATCTTATAATAAGTTTTGTGGTTTAACCTCAGCTGACAACTAACTGCCTGACACTCAGATGTTCACTCACTCCTCCGCACACGGGAATAGGGAGAGGAATCAGAGGAAAAAAAAAGTAAAATTCATGTGCAGAGATAAGAACAGTTTATAGTTGAACAAAAGTAAAATAAAATAATAATAATATTGATATTAACTGTAACATAATAATAGTAATGAAAAGGGGAGAGAGTCAGACAAAAAACTCTAGGGAAACAGGAGATCTATGACACAGTTTCTCACCTCCCACTGACTGAAGCCCAGCCTGTCCCAGAGCAGTGACCAGCAGCTCCTGACCAACTCACCCCAGTTGTTGTAATAGCCAGGGTTGTGGTTTGTATGTGTGACCAGTATTTATTATAGAAAATTGTATCTAAAAAGAAAAACAGTCTCTATTATATCGGGAACTACTTTGTAAATATTAAATCACTTTCCTCATAGCTAGTCCATCTATCACACATGAAGGAGCTGCAGGCAGTGGGTGCTGCTCGTTCCTTACAGGCCCTCATGGGAGGGTCGCAGCCGTCAGGGCATCTCTGGGTGCTGCATCTTGTCTGTGGAACTGGAGGAGATGAGAGTAGCATCACCTACAGGGACAACAGGGGTGAACTGCCCTGTGTGGAAGCCCATGTCTGCTGCCTTGTTCAGCATTTCCCAGATCCCATAATTGACCCACTGCTTTCAGTGGGAGTGAGTGGAGATAAAAATTTAGATTTATAACAAAATCTTTTTTTATTATTATTTTATGGTCTAGATATGCCTGACATATGTCTAGATATCTGGACATCACTGCTGAAAATGAGGCAGACTCAAAGACATTTTAAGATTTTATTTCAATTGTTTCCCCTTTCAGCTCTGAGACAAGGTGATCTGAAGTAGTTCATGACATGTCACAGGACACAGCCTTGGCCCGGCAAACTTGTTTTCCTCCACTTTGGTGATGCAAGCAAGGCACTGGTTGTGCATCTCCTTGACACACTGATGGGGTTGGCTGATATGTTGTCCACATCCTCACACGTGGAGAGGGCACAGCAGTCCCAGAAAGGGCAGTGCAGTGATGTGCTCCAGTCTGGTGGTCCTTCTCTGGCTGAAGACACCCTCGGCCCACAAGGTGCTTCCACTTCCAGTTTGATCTCTGTTGATCTTAGGCTTAGAAAAGGCATGAAATTTGCTGAGAGCTTGGTATACCCAGGGTAATATGGTCACAATGGTGTTGCACGTCTTAAGTTTTTCTTTTGGGCTTGCAGGTGATTTTCCAAAATTTCAGAGTGAGTTTCAGAAGTCTGTGGGAGGAGCTGAATGAAAAGTAATGGAGAGGACAAGAACATTGATGAGAAACTGAAAATGTGCAGAACTGAAATTAATATATACCCAAGGGCCATTTGATATGCAGGCTTGAAAGAAGTACATTCACACTATGATGAACAAGCCCACCCTCAATTAATCAAGTGTAAGAAAGAGGCTTACGTGAGGTATTAAACATCAAGTACAGGGGCAGACCAGAAAGATTACAATATAAAGTTCAGAAAGTAATAAAAATTATAAGAAAAGCAAAGGTAGAGAATGAAAAAAAAGATTGCACAGGAGGTTGTGAAAAATGGTGACTTTTTTCAAGTACACAAGAAAAAAGAGGCCTATGAAAGAGACAGAAGGGCCTTTAAGACATGGCAGAGAAAAATTATTGAAAGGAAATTCAGGTATTGCTTAAAATATTCAATGCACTTCTTGCTCTTGTGCCCTGAAAAGAAGGTAATGGTGGCAGACACAGGTGTCAGAAACAAGCATAAATTTCCCTAGGGAGGACAAAGAAACAGTAAAGGAAAGCAGAATCATGCCAGAACAGGTTATTAAGAAATTAGAATATCTGAATATTTGAAAAATAACTTGTTCAAATGGGAAGCAGTCGGTTTTCAGCAGAAAACATCAAGAAAGGTAGTATAACCCCAGGCAGGCACATTTAAGACCCTGTTTTGTAGGAAAATACATGGCCAAGGAGAGAGCTGCTAGGCTACAGATTTCAGGCTTCTGTGGATCCCCAGGGCTCTGTGGACTTCATGGGAAGGGTCTGTGGCATAATGCTTATCACCTTGCTGTGGATTGCATCAAAAGTGTTCACATAAAACAAAAAAACCTAAAACAAAACACTCAAAACAAAAAAGTGGCATATAATGTAGGAGTTAGCTTCTTAAAGCAGTATTTCTGTTCTGGGGATTATGGACTCTGTAACATACTGGACTTCAATTATTTCACAGCATCCTTAGTCCTGCAGCCTTCTGGTGAAGCAGCCTGCAGTGCAATAGCAGATTTGTTTAAATTAAATTTATATAAAAGTTTACTCAACTAAGTACCTAAATGAATAAAACAATTAGTATTATTTATTTTGATAGTGAAGTCAATTTAATTGATGTTATTTTCCTGACGTTCGCTCCCTGCTTGGTTCAGCGCTGTAACGACAATGCAGAACTGCATTGTAGGAGTTGCCATGGGGAAGCTGAAGCCTTTGGCAGTAGGGTAGGGGACAGTTGGAGCTTTTGGCACCTGGGAAGGCATAGGAGGCAGCTTGGGATTGTGGAGTAAATGCATTGGCTGGATGCTTCTGCTAAAATGATCATCAGTGGAATCATTAATAATGTTGGAATTTAAATTGTCAATTTTTGCTTCAGCATTAACACACCAGTGAGGGGAATGGGGCTGTCCACACCTCGCAGAGATACAGCTTCCAGCTATCTGCCATGTCAGATAAGTATTGGTTTATGGTCCATTAACGTGTTCAAGGTTATCTTCACAAGCATGGCGCTCGGCAAGATAACATGGAAGTTTTACTTCAGAAGCACAGTTGTGCAGCAAGGGAAAGATGCTTTGGCACTTTCCACAGTACCAGTATCCCAGGCTACAGGAAATTCAGCTGGTACTTCACAAATATGTCTAGGGAAGATCTGGAAAATTGCATGTGTATGGTTTTGATTGACTGTAGCCGTTGAAAGAGAAAAAAAAACCATAATAAAATCATTGAAAAAATTTAAAAATCATAAATCAGGGTCTAAAGAAAGGAAAGAGACTAAGAGAGTCATGATATTATAGCAGATACTGTCTTGTAGGTGCATAGAGGAGATCACCTACTGGAATTTTTAAGGGGAGGTATGAAAGGCTGGCAGAGGAAAGGCCTGGATACAACTCATGTGATCCTCAAGAAACCTTTTTGATCTGGTATCACACAAAAGATGGCTTCTTAGGTTGGTACGCAGGTTTGGATGTGAGGTACATCAGTGGATAAAGAACTGGTGTGGATATCAAAGAAAGCATTTGCAAATGGATGGAATCTAGGTCAAAGGGGAGAGGGGATAGAGTGCAATGAAACCAGAATAGGTGGATTAGGTAGCATAAGAAAGAGGGATGGGGGGAGGCAGAGGAAATGACCAGCACTGATGTACTAATCAGTAAGGAAAAAAGGGTCAGGATGTTACAGGGATTGTTCACAAGCCTTTAAAAATGTTGCATGAAGAAATTTCTTGGGAAATTCAAATGCCATGATAGCCTCTTCTTCCTCCAGACCATTTCCCCTCCCTGGTGTTATCAAGAATGGGCTGAGAAACACTGCTGCTGAAAGGAGCAAAGTTGGAGAGGGCTCAAAACAGGCAGGAAGTGATAAGACTTAGTTCTCCACACTGGAGAAAACCAGAGCATCAGCTGGACTGCTGGTAATTGCAAGACAGTGGTTTGAATGGTTGTGGTAAAGATATAATCTCAGAGATATATGAAAGTTCATTCATGTTTGTGTGTCTAACTAAAACATCCCTTTAAAAATTTCATATTTTTTTCCTTTGGCTTTCCTCACATTTTAAATCGGTTTAATGTGCGCTTTGGGTCAGCCTTTAAAGAACACAGTGATAATTCTATGACAAAAAGCATTCAGAATTTCAACATTTATCTTTTTTTTATCGCAGTAATGTTACAGAGGGCATACACTTTTTTTGTATGATTATTGTTCAGAATTAAAAATCAGGTTATTTGAACTAATATGAAGAGAAATAAACTGAAGTTTCTGGTTTTGCTGGCAATTGCAAACCACGTGTATCTAGGTTGTCTACATCTTTGGGTCCCAGGAATTCTTTCTCAGGGAGTGCCATCCCCTTAGCAGAGCATCACCCATCACCTCTGCACACTGACAGCCCTGGCTATCTTCTTCAAGACGGGCACATAAGAATGCTAAGATAAGGTCCCCATGTTTTCAGAAGTAGGACAGTGAAGTAATCTGATCCGTGACAGATTCAGTGTCAAATGTTCTGAGCCTGGACAAGTTCATTATGTGTCTCGGAGTGTGTTGGAGCTCTGTGAGTGTTGGAAGAATGACTCACTTCAACCAAGATTGCACACACAGGGTTTGGAAGTTTGAGCCTAAAAAAGGTCTCGTATGTTGCTTCATGGTGATTGTTCCCTTGGTTTGTGAGATGATTTCTCAGCTTCTGCAAGCTGGTGGAACCTTGCCGAGTTTAGTAAAACTTCACAGTGACCAAAGACCTGGGGTATGTTTTTCCTGTCCCCTGTAAAAAGATGGTTTTGGTTAAAAATGTAAAAAAGCGGCCATGTGAAAATAGTGGCCTTGTACTCATTGTAGTGAAAAGTGTGCCAAATTTTAGGAGGGCTCCTTAGGTCTCCTGTGGCTGAATCTGTTGGTTTGTCAACATCCAAAGCAGCTGTGGAAGAGTTAACAGGTCTGTCTTGGGCCTCCAAGTCATTGCAGATCCTGGGAAAGGTCTGAGCTGTGGAAATTGTATCACTACTGAGGTTCTTACTAGCAGAGAGATGGCAAATAGATTTTCAAGTCTCAGGATGCCATGACAGAGTTGGCAATTGAGAAAATCATCTTTGGATCTGTAAACCGAACAGGAGCTTATATGGAAGGTGCACAAAGAGAAAAAAAAAGTTACGGAGTGCCTCATTATTTACATTATTGTTTTTCAGAAGGCTAGATGCACTGCATTAAGCAAAAGCTAATAAATCTATTTTAGCACCCTAATATTGTTCAGATACCACCTGCTATTCCTAATATTGCTGAGTAATATTTTGACTTCACTCCAGGGCTAAAAAATTTTGCTTTACAATTCTGATATGCCGTATCTTGAAATCTGTTATGACTGTTGCTGCTGGCCAGGATGGGAGGAAAGGTGGTGTATGTTCATTAACCTGTGTGCTAACAGTTGTTACATCTCACACACCTCAGTGGCTGCTGTGAGCGGGTGAGGTAGGTTGGAAAGGTGGGGGAAGGGACCAAGTACACATCTGTCCCATTCCTGCTGGAGTGCAGCACCCCAAGCTTCCCATAAGGAAGTTACAGCCATGCCCCAAGACAGCTCAAAGGTTCGGTTGGCTCAGAGCTGCAGGAGTACCTGGGATTTTCAGTTCTTAGTCCAAGCACCCTTAGAAGATAGGAAGTATTATTTTAGGTCAGATGATATAAGAGATGATTTCAAAATAAGACATTTAAAATAAAACCTCCCTCATTTGAGATACTTTGTGTTAATAAATGCCTTGGATTGACTCAAAACTGCATTTCTCAGTGAACAAATTATTAATTGATAAATTCTGTCCACTCCAAAATGTCCTGAATCTGCTGTAAAATATTATTAATAGAATAAATAATTTCGTGCTTCTTGACCTGTAAAGCCATTCAGGGTACTATCCAGTAAAGTCTTAAGTACTCCCATGTCATTATAAAGGCTAAAGAAATATATTTTGGTACTGGGGATAAGTATTAGAGGGATACTGGGAAGCTGCTAGTCCGTTTAACATCTGTCTTACAAATAAGCTTCATATGCTCTCTTTCTAAATTCTTCTCATTTAATTTGCAAAAATAATCAAGAAGGAACATTTGCTGTCTTTGGACCAAATCTTGAGGCCTTATTCAGGCAAATGCCGACTGAATAATTAGTGATCTTTCCAGCAGAAGGAATATCTGACTGACTGCAGAGTATACAGAACAGCTTGACATGGTTTAGGCTAGAGCTTCATCACCCATTGCTCTGAACACAAGGAGATCTGCCTGGGTGAAAAAAAACACTCAAAATTAACTTACAGTTTGGCTTATTGCCTTTTAATAGGATTCTTGCAAAGTAATAATTGAAGAAGTGGTATCTTCCAGGGATGATTATGCAATGCCATAATATAATGAGCTTTTTTCATTAAAAAAGATACTAAATGTGAACATGGCCACTGCATGTGTCCCCTAGTATTATTCAGGTCCCAAACATCCTTTACTGGTGGGGCAGAGACTTGTATGCTGTTTCCCTGTTGGATGAGGAGAAATGCCAAACAGTGAACCTTCCCTCAGGCTCTCCTTGGCCCCTCACCTCTGGAGCTGCCAGATGGTGAGTTCAGAGGGTGCAGGACCCCAGTTAATGCAGCTGCCCCTAATCTTTCTTCAGCCTTGCATCATCTCCCTCATTCCCAGTTCCCCTCTGAGTTTTTGCTTTTCTACTTGTTCTGGTTGCTTGTGCACTGGACACCCCAAACTGCAGTGAGCAGCCCTTTAGAAATGGAACAGGATAAAATTCCTCTTACCTCTAAGGTACCCATGAGTCTGTGTCTTTCTTGTCTTTTGTGTTTTCTTTGGTTTGTACTATAGACTATGTTTGGAGGATGTGCTTGTCCCAGGCTGTAGCAGACAGGCTGATTCATGAAACTTCAACACAAAAGAATCCCAATGCTCTAAATCCATTCGATGAATAAGACAAAAGACTAAGCAAAGAAAATACATTAGGAAGTAGAGAAGAATGGACACTGCTTGCACATTTTTCCTGCTAACTTGAAACAACACGAAGAAAGAAACTGTGAAAAGAAATTCAACTCTTTTTCTTACTTGTACTCTTTTAATTATGCTGTCACTTGTGTAGCTATTGTCCTTACAAATGCTTTTACTGATGCTCAAGAAATGTCCCTGAGTTCCCCCTAGCTTTTGTAATTTCACCTTGGCTTCTTTTTGTATCTTTGCACTCTTTCCCTTTGTCTCCCCTTTCCACCTACCTTTTATTTTCTCCTTTTCACTCTTCTACTATGCTTCAAGCAATACCAGGAAACAAAACTTTTTTTCTAAGAATCAGAGCACTCTCTGATCACTGCCACATATGGATATCTTCCTTTCAGGAGGTTTGCTTGCCCAGGTGAACATCTGTTCCTTAGTATTCTTATGAATAAACAGCAATAATTCTGACAGAGTGAGCTTAAGATGACAGCTTAACTACTTTCACGCAAGAACTTAATCGTTCTTTCTTATCTGACTTCCCCTCCTGGATTTGCACGCACACACACACACACACACACACACACACACAAACACTGTCTTATCTTAGCTATTAGACTGAGTTTCACTCTGGAAAATAAATCTGCCTCTCTCTGTTCTGATTCAAATGAAATCGTTCTTCAATTGTACAGCTTTTTTTTTTGTTGTTGTTGTTTTTGTTATTGTTGCTTGCTTGTTTATTTATTAGGTAAAGAGGTTTGATGTGAAAGAGATTTGGAGTGACCCCTGTGTCCTCTCTCAGGTGAACTCTCTGTTTCCTGGCTGCACAGTCTCTCTCCAGCGCTCCCAACATGCTCTCCATACTGAGACAGCTCCTCGGCAGTGTTGGAGGGACACCCCCCTCCCCGTGCCCCTCTGCTTGCTGCCTGCAGGTTTCCTACAGCAGTCCCTGCTGGTTTGACTCTGTTGCCTTTGCTTGGCAAAGTCATTCGGGCAGTGATTCTGAACAGGTCGTGGAGGGAGCTGACAAAGGATATTAAAGAGGGAGTACCTGGGTTTTATCTCTGCGTGTCCTTCGAGGCAGAGAGGAGCCTCACTTCCCTCACTAAAATCTGGGAAGCCCATCCACAAAAGGTACTGGATTTGCACTTCGTTGCAGTCAGGGTGAGTGGAACAGGGTGTGTAATGAAGAATAAGAGGTGGGCATGTGAAAAATGTAGTACGGTTCTGATATTACAGCTGCTGCTGCCCAGTGACCCCATGAAGTGTAAACCTGAGTAGGCAGCACATCCCTGGCCCTTTAGCAAGACCAGGATTAGTCCAGGCAAGGCCCTGGCCATCATTTTGCAGAGGCTTTGCAATAACAAGCGCAAATAGCACAGATTCATCCTGCTGCTGGGAAAGAGGAGATGGCATGGGAGCCTCCTGCTTCATGGCAGGTCTGCTGCCTGTTTCTGGCTTAGTCTGTGTGTGGGGCATGAAGCACTATTGCCTGCCACTCTGCCTTTCCCTACCTGGAAAAAGGGCTCTCCTCCCTCAGTAAGTTTAAGTCATGCCTGTGCCTTGCTTCACTTAAGGTACAAGTCCCGTGAACATGTGAAAACTAGTCAGGGAAAGGAGTTATTTTTAATTCAGGAAAAGGGTGTGCACAAATAAAACGCAGTTAAAAGCAGCCGACACGGGAGTGCCCTTTTCTTTTGAAGACCAGGAGTGGAAATGGGAAGAGCAGACAAGGAAAGGCAAGAGAGCACAAGAAATGGAGCAGGATGCAAAGTGAACAGGACGAGAGAGTTGACAAGTTGTCACTTTCGCTTGCGTTGGCCGAGGAGGAAGCGCACAGGCACCCCCGCCCCGCACGGCACACTTGATGTATCTCAAGGCATGACAATATGGCTCTGTTTGTTCTGCTCTGGGGGGAGGGGGGCAGTTTATTTTCTTAAGACTATTAAGTCCTTCTAAGTACCACTATCGGCACTCTATGATTGAAAGTGACAAACAGAAGCAACCCTATTTAAAAACTGCCACTTCGAATTAGTGGAAGTATCAGCTTAAGTTTTACAATATTTTACTGCTCCGTTTTTGCACTCTTTTACATAAGGACGGCCAAATAAATATCCCGGCGACTTGTCTTTGCCAGAATTCCTCCCCATGCTCCCGCCCCATTAGCTGCTGCCTTATGAACGCTGCGCTAAACAGAAAGTGACAGCAGCTGACAGTGCAGCCAGGGCCAAATTATCAAACATCTGAAGTTGCACTCGTGTGGCCGTGCACAGGCTCAGGCCTTCACATGCAAAGCAGATAACTGCGTACAAACAGGTGCTCACACGTGCGAAGACGCTCTGGACAGACCCTGCTTCCCAAGCCAGGCACTGTTGAAGGCTGTATCTCAGAGAGTTTGGTACCTGCAGGTCCCTGGGGTTAGAAGAACAGATTTTTGACATGGTGAGGCATTTTCCATAAAGAAAGAACTGGTTTTTCACGGTTTAGCTTTAAACTGTGAATGTAGTGCTTAAATTCTGAGCATAGACTGCCCAAAGAGTCAACAGGGCTAAGATGAGGCTTCCAGGCAGTGCCGTAGGCATTTGAGTACTGGTGCCAGCCCAACTGAGGCACTCTGGGTTGCTCCTGGGAGCGCATGGTCTGTAGGTACCTGATCTGACTGCTTAAATTTGCAGCGCCCAAACCTCCAAAAGCTTCTTCCCCACCCCAATTCCACCACTGGCATAGCTGCAACTCCAGCTCACTTAAGTCCTGGTGGCTGCAAGACATCAGCCTCCAGCATATGGGCTGTGAGCTTCATTGTACCGTGCAAATGTGGTGTGATAAAAAGCTTGAGTTTCCACCTCAGATCTCCCCTTGTCTTCAGTGATGTCTGGGAATCATATTACAAACTTCTGCCTTATCCTGTTTAACAGGAAATATCCATTTCTCATAATTTGTGTGTTCCCCTTCCCTCGGGAACTGCTGCTATTTCCACTGTGCAGAAGGCTTTCCAGGCAGGCTGGCAAGAGGACTGAACCTCAGGCTTTGCTGGGCTCCATGTCTGTGGGGAAGGAGAGGATGTGGGGGAGGCACGGGGAGTTGAAATCCTTCTTGTGGAGCTGTCATCTACTGCAGCAGGCGGGCCAAGGTGCAGTGTGAGACTGAAGCCTGTGCATAGAAGCCTTCCCTGTTGTTTGAAGGGAGTAAGGCATTTTGGCTTTCAAAACAAAGCTGCTTTTGAAATCTTTGATCTTTCTCTTCTATTCCTTGTTTTTCATAAGGAAAGACATAGACAAAATAATGCAGACAAAGCAGGTTATTTGTAAGCCAGCTTGAGTACCCATTAAATCTTAAAGTCTGTATTATTCTGACTTTCAATACCAATGCACAAATAGCTATTCTTTTTTTCCCATGGATCTTCCATATGGCCAGATGAACAGGCTGACTGCATGGTGAGCAGCAAAAAGAACAGCTGACATATAGTTTGCAACCACGCTGCAACATCTGGGCAGAATTTGGTCAACTGCATGCCTGATGATAGTTTTTACATTCAGGCAGAGAGGTTTCTTTTTATGGGATCATGTAAAGAGGCAGAGAAAATACTAATATCAACTTTGAAGTGTACAATGAGTGGTGTGTTATAGCAGCAAAACAGCCCGGCCTGTGTGCTCCAATACACAGAACATTGAATTGGGAGGCATGAAATGTCTGCCTCTTTTTCTACCTTCCTGTGGGATCTTAAACAAATCATTTGCTCCAGCTTTTTAGCCTCTTTCTCCTCCTCCCCTGCCTCCTCTCTCTGCCTGTGTTTATGTTGTTCGCCTTGCTGGTTAGTCTGTGTACTCCTCCATGAGCAGTTGATTGTCATCATTCATAGTTATGGCCCACGCTCACAATTATGGCCCAAAAAGGCATTTATGTCTCTCTGGTCAAAGCCTATAGTTTTATCTTTGCTATTCACCACTGCAGATGGCATAAAAAGGGTACCTCAGTCTGTTACTTGTGGAGATCAAGCAAAGCAATTGTTAAAGGTCACTACGTAGCACTTCTGGTGGGACTGCTGCAGGAATATGGGACCACAGAGAGAGGAAAAGAAGTACATGGATGAGGCATAGCTGGGGTTGTACATGTGTGCTAATACAGAGGAGAGACAGTCCACTGAGCAACCTCTCTCCCTCCATGCAGATGTAGAAAAAACACTGTGGCAAATGTCACAGTGAGCACTCACTTTCTGTCCAAATGCTGCCGATGCAGCAGCATTTCAGCAGGAGCAATTACAGCTTGCAGTGTAACCTGGAAAGGTGAACTTGCTATTTTGCCTCTCTTTTATTAAATATGAGTAGGGCAACTGGTACATGGAGCTGTTTCTGGGAGCCTCTTCCAAGGCTGGCTCTCCCCTGGTTAGATGCAGGGGTGTCCCAAAGCGCCACAGATGCCTTGCGAGGTGCGGTTTCACAGCCCCAGCTGAATCAGCGTTCAGCTATGCTGGTTTGCACATGGAGGAAGGCTCCATATGGTGTGTGAATGGCATCCCAGCACAGCCCCTCCCACCCAGGTGTAGAGCCCAAAGCCAGGAGGTGGTGGTGGGGAGGGGGGTGGTCTGCAGGGCGGGGGGAGTATGACAGGGAGACAGCACTACCCCGTCTGTGCTCCCTGGGCCAGAATCCACAGATCCTGGCTCCCCTCTGCCTCTTCTAGTTCTTGGCCCAATGTTTTGTCCTCATTTTGCTTGTTCTGTAGCAACAGTTTCTTAGCAAACACCATTCTCAGAGTGGTGCTGATATTAATTGATGAGGCTGGTGCTCAGAGTTGTCTTGGCATGGTAAGGCACTATCTAAGTAGAAAAATAAACAGCCATGCTCACTCCAGTTCCTTTCAGAAAATGGAAAAATAAATCATTGCCTTCCAGATGGAAATGCACAAAATCATCAGCAGAAAAATATCTTAAAGCTCCTAAGAAAGCTCTGAGAAGGGAGGATGAACAGCCCTAGTTTTCTGGGGATTTTGTTTCCATTAAACAAAGAACTACTGCTTCTCTGATGTTGTGCTTTGAACAGAGGAGTTCAGGGCTTCAGATAGGGCATAACATTTTAGGAGTTTAATATCCTTTCAGAAAGAAAATCCCTGTCTGCCGAGGAAAAATGATGATTTGTCTTGCAAATGATTGGTTTTTCTTTGAAAATGCAGCAAAGGGAGATTTTGTCTCAAATTTAAATGTTTCCTTCATTCCTTTTTACAGACTTGACATAAAACATTTTGCTTTTAACAAGCCTGTTGCCACTGGCTCAGGCTGTGTGAGGGACACTGTTCTTACTGTAATGAAGGGGACAATTACATAGGGTTCAGCTATAACAACAATAAGAGTAACATTTAAGATCAAAAATTTCTTGAGGAGACATCTACTAGACAGCATTATTGCTAATATTGAGCAATGTGGTTTGGATGTTTTTTCTTTAAGTATAGGAACTTCTCCAAATTAATTTTATGAGTTCAAAAAATATGTGTTATTTCCTTAAATGTAGCCTAGATTAACTATTTTTCTAGTGTATGGCATCAAATGTGAGCAATGCATTTTAGAATTAGTACATAAATGATCAATAAAAAGAGCAAACCAAAACCATAACCATAACCCGAAATGCAAAGATTTAAGCTTTCTTTGAGACTTGTTACATTCATTTTTCCCTTTCATGTCTGAAGTGAAAATGAATTGTTTTAAAAGACCTTGAGGATCTGATAGAGTAAGCTTTGAAATCATGGACTGCATATTCATTTTAAAGAAACTCAGTAGCAGTTTTATAGGGGTCTTCAAAGCAAAGTTTATAAATATTTCATGCTTTGGTTTTCTATGACATTTCTCTAAATAATAATGTAGAAGACCCTTCACTCTTCCTTTTTGTTTCAAGGATATAATTTCTTTAGTTTCAAATGTTCTCCCCTAAAAAAGATGCCATTAATATTTTCACTAAGCATTTCCCTGTTAATTTAAAATTCTCTGACAACTGAAATAAGGCTCCATCTCAAAATGTGAGCCATTATTTGTTCAGAGTCAGAGGAAGCACCTGATTCAAATTTTGGGAGAAAACAGGACACAACTCAAGGCTAGCACAAGTTATTGGTCTAAATAATTTTTCAGAATAGTCTTCTTGTGAAGAAAATCGGTGTGATTCTCAGAATCAGCTATTTATATGGATAATCCACTGTGTGTACAGGTGAAAAAATACTAGGCTGAGAAGTGGAAATTGAGACAATAGAGCCAACACATTGTCCCAAATCAAGTGATTTCAGATTATGAGATGGCTGTGCAGTTGTATTTAAGTGTACAAGGTGTGCAAGAATTGCAGAGTCTTTCTGAACAGCACTCTGAAGGCAAAGTGTGAGGCAATTAACAGGTATCTCCCTTTTACTGCTCTTTCAGAGGCATCAGCATCAAGGTAAAGTACAAAGTAGTAGGTGTTGTACATGTCCTGATAAAAGTTCAGAATAATTTTGTGATGTAAAATGAAAGAAATTGTTAGAATAAATGTTATGGAAATTGCCCTTTGTTACATTATTTGACTATAATTAAAAGAGAAGCCAAGTGCTGATAGCTTAGCAGGGAAAATATTTTCATACTTATCTAATCTGTGGTTTTAAGTAGGGACAGACAAACTCATTTTGCCTAGTTTCAAACCCACTTGAACACTATTCAGCAAAGCACTTATGGTCATATTTTCAAAGCTTGAGATCTTTTCTTTCCCCCACAATGGTATCACTGCTGATATTCCTTCAGTGAGAAAGTTCACATGATTTTATAAATGAATTTCAGGAGCATCTGAGTCTAAAAGCTCTATGAAAGTCTGAATTATAACTGTATGGCTGTCTCCTTTCATCCCTCAGCCTGTCCTTTCCTCTCCTTAAAGCAATTGGCATACAGGTTGATAGCGAGTTGTCTATCCAGCACAAAAAGTGCACGGAGTGAGAAGAATATAGACTGTTCCTGGATATCCCATTGGGTCCCTGTCTAGCCAATTTTTTTCAAGCACATCTATGGGCTCAGCTTGGGTTTCTTGGTGCCTTTTTTTTGTTTCAAGATAAAGTTGAGATTGGTTGGATGTTTGAAAAGATGCAGGGTTTTGATACAGAGTGGGAAAGACAAAACACCCTCAAAGGCTTTCCCTGTTGGGCTGAAAAGGAACTTCAGCATGCAAACCTGCTTTGTTTTAAATGACTATTAGACCAAGTGCAGTGGCCAGCAAAAAAGCCCAAAAGCTGTGAAAGCACTAATTAGTTCTAACATCTGGTAAGAATGACCTCAAATGTATGAAGGTGCTGTTTGTACCAGCACTTTTATATGCACCAACTGGGGACTGGAGTGGGTTTTGGCTGCAAAACAGAAGCAAGAGGTGTGATAAGGGACAGTATCTACTTAATATTATGAGGTGGAAGACAGGATTAATAAAGTCAAAATACAGGTTGTTCCATATCACTTGTCAGCTTTGAAGAGTTAGTATATACCCTGCTTTTATTTTTGACTCCTCTTTAAGCATATATGCCAACATAGAGTGCAGGTGGACAGGGGAAAAAAAAAAAAGCAAAAATAACTCTCTTCAGCATTTCTGGGGATGCTCTAAGGCTGTTCTACCCCGTTTCATACTTGCAAATTTCTTTAGAGCTGCTACTGGTATAAATACACTACTGTGATACCGTGAGCTGACAGACAAAACCAAGCACTGCTTTCTAGTCATTTGTCCTTCTTAGCTCAAACAAGACAGAAAATTAGAGTGAAAGAAGGCCAATCAGAAGACAAAGATGTGAAAAACTGTTGCATGACTGCACAGTGGGAGCAGATGGCTGCATGAACTGTCTCTCCATACACATGAGCACATGGATAATGAAATAAGATCCACACTCATCATCTCTCTGCTACGTCCACTGTGTCACACGGAGCCTGTGACCAAGTATTAAAGATCAAATAGACGCCTTTTGTCAGAATGATGATTAACATACTGGCTTTGCTCAGTCCTCCTCCTCCTACACATAGCTTTGGAAATGTATCATGATTTATGCAAAAATGAATTGTCTGTTGATGACCCATGTTAGCTGTAAGTCAGGAGTGCTCAAGGGGTTGGCACATGCAGTTTTCTGTGGGAAGAGTTCTGTGCGATCTCTGTCGTCCAAACCAACACTGGAGACTTTTTGGCTGTTTTCTCATACCTTCTGTTACAACTTTATGTCTGTTCCTACTGCACTGTTTTCCCTGGAGTCTAAGGCAGCTGTAGCTACTTCTATCACACTTTGATTTCATCCTCTGTTCACATTCTTTCACTCACATAAAAACAACCACTTCATATCAAATCCAAAGTAAAATAGAAATGAAGTACTAGAACTGAGAAGTATTTTGGCATTCTTGGTTCTGGGAAATTGCTTTACAGCCGCTTGTTCTTGGCCGAGACAGAACTGAGACAAGAAATGGGAAACAATGATGAGACTATGAAGGATTTAATGAACTGTTTAGCCAATACCCAATTCTCACAAACATTTCCTCATCTGACAGTATTTTTCTGCCCTATTACTTGAGTTTGTACTGCTATCGTGTATCATTCCCTGGAGCACTGTGGTGCTTCCAGGCCTGGTTTCACGTTATTAACCAGTGAGTCTTTCCATCCCTCTACTTTTAAAGTACAACCAGAAGTGCTGACCATCTCAAAGATCAGATGGCCAAAGGGTGAATTTGCAAGACGTTTTCTTCATCCAGGAACTTCGGGCCGCCCCTTTTAGAAGTTTTAACATCGGAAGTATTTTAAGCAAAGTGTTGGGCTGTAAGAGTGAGGTACAAGTTACTGACTTTACTGTACATGAATAATCTTACAATTCTGAGTGGACAGGCCAGCTCTTATATATTATGTGTTGTGTTGAAATTAAATACAAGAAGATATTCCCTAAATTTCACATCTGCTTTATCTAATCCAAGTCCCTGACTAGGACTCTGATATGACCAGGGAATTTTAAAGTAATGTTCCTTTATCCCTCCAGCCAAGAGAATATCAGTGTCTTCCATGTGTCGTGGAACAGCTTTAGCAGAGTATCCCCAGCATCCCAGCCTGCTTTATGGACCACCGGTCAGCACAAAGCTGTGGAAATGAAAATGTATAGGTTCAAGTCTCTGCAAGCAGATGGAAGATACAAGGTCCCATCTTTCATACACCAAATTGACTCCTCTACTTAGGTATTTATCTCCTCTCATGACTCTAGATATTGGAGTGCAACAAATCCTTGAGCCCCTACAATCTTCAGAACAGAAGTGGATTTTTCCCTTTTCAAAAAGATCGTTGTTATGCAATCTGTGTCCTCTCACACTTTCTTTCTGGATAGCTTTTAAAATCAGAACAGGAATCACATCACATACTTTCTTCTTCCTGAGAAGGTATTGCCTGGAGCAAACCCAAAATCCTCTGATTGAGGGAAAAACAGGTTAACGGGAAAAGTGGATGCATAATGCTGGAATGAAAGTTTTCAGCTTGATTTAGCATTCCCTCCAGGGTTTAGAGAGACTAGTTGTGGGGGATCTCTGGCACCTACATGAGTTACATGGTTTATTCTTTATAGGTGGAAATGAAGTACGACTCTACAATATACTCTACAATGGAGTATCTAAATAATGCAGAACTCAGTGTGCAAATACCTATATTTAATTATATATGTTATTGCACACACATATAAAATCTCAGTAGCTGAGCTAAGGTTGCTAAACTGCATATTCCTCCACAGCAAAAAAGAAAAAGCAATTAAATTTTTTAGCAATCTATGCCACCCATCAGCTCTTCCCTTCTAGCACCCACAGCCCACGTATTTCTCTGTTTTCCCTGAGCCATCGATTCTAGCAGTGTTCATCAGTTATAGGTGCACTTCTGGGTGAATGTTGCTGCAGGGAGGTTATTTCTGTGAATTACAAGAAGCATGGCTGTGTGTCCGGCTTTGAAGGGAAAGTGAGGTACAGGAACAGCTAGGAATGACGAAAGGTAAACTTTTCTGTAATGTGCAGGGAAGCATAAGTGTGTGGGAAGATAGGGGAAGAAATTTGGAGCTGTAATGCTGCTATTGATCCTTAGTAGAGAGCACTCCACTTAAGCCTGTGTCCATGCATGGAGTGATGACCCAGACTCCTGGGAACTGTAAGGCTGCACCTTGCTGCTTAAGGTGGAAGCAGTAGACTGGGAGACCCTGTGTCCCTAAGGCATCAGTGCCGTGCTTGAAGACATTGAGATCATCCTTGCTCCAATGTGACAGAAAGTGAGGACATTCCCTGGAGAGACTCCCTGAGAAGTGAGGGCGGTGCAGAGGTGCTCTTGACCCCGCTCAGCAGAACGCCCTGTTTAACTCTGTGATGGCTGAGCCTGAGCCAAGTAAGTGTTCAGGGTACGAGGGCCGGCTCAATTTCTGGCATGCTCAGCCTTTGAGGAAGGGAGTGAATTGCAACTGCAGAAAAGGATCAGTTCCCAAATCTCTTGTTGTTCAGTTTTACTTGGCTGGGGAGTTGTGAAAGAGCCCTTGGCGTGACTTGTTACAGCACATCTCCCTGTGGTTTTCTATGTGCCCATTGCTACAGCACATATCTGAGCCTGGAGACAAAGGTGAAAGAGTTCCCTCCCCCACAGCTACATTGTACTTCAACAGGCACTGAAGCACAGTGGAGAAATTCAGTTGCTTAAACCCAGTCTTGTTCTGCCATTTGGGACACCCATGTTTATTTGAGGTATTTCCTTGGGGCCAGCTGGCATGGTAACAACAGACCAAGCCCTTCTGGAGCAGCAGTAGCCACCAGGTGGAATACCTTGCAACATCTCCAGCAGTATGTGCTGCCTACATTAGGCAAATTAATTATGCACCTGCAGTTCCTCCAAGCAGAAAATCAATACAGGCACAAGAAGAACTGTGGGAAGTTTTCTCTAACTGCTCAGAACTGTTTTAGGACTCTTGTTTGTTTTGAATGAGGCAGTTCAACAGATCCAAGCTGCAAAGATTAGGTGTGGACATGGATGATGTTTCTGTGAGTGCTATGCATCATGACTTTGTGTAAAGTCCTTGTTTAAAGCTTCTTTAATATTCTTGGTCATGACTGAGTTTTTGATCTTCTATCCTCCTTCTTGGTTGTCCCATTTGTATTTTGCTGCAAGTACATGCTTGTCCCTCTGCAAGCATGGACAATCTTTGTCTGTCAAGTTATATGAGTGCATTTCTCAGACTTACTGAAGGAGCTAAAATTAAATCAGATTTTTCTCAGGTACAAACTTTGTAGAAAGAGTCTTCAATATGATAACAGAAATATGAAAACAAGTTTATGGATGGGGAGGAAAGAATTGTAATTTGTTTAAACTTAGTCTTAAACAAAGCCAGCTATCAGAATGCTCTAAGAAATAAGTGGGAAATCTCAGCTTCTTAGTGGATGTGTGACACTGTTTTTAGTGGAATCCACAACACGAGAAGCAGGCACAGCTGTAGTGGAACATGGCAGAATTTGTCCTAGACTAGGTAAAACTTCTACAGGACCTCATCCAAGACCACAGTCTTGTAGAACCGTGAAGCCCTCAGCCATTGCCCCTAATTCTCTGGTGAACAAGCTCAGAAAAACTATTTTCTTAAAAACAATCTTTGACTTCTCCTGTTACTTTTCAGCCAGATCAGTTCCCTGACCCAGCTTAAGATGCAATCAATGTCTGCCATCAGAGTCAGTTGTAGAAGCACAAAGACAAGCAGCTGAAATCAGGCTGCCTGAAATTGGCCACCAGGACTGCCAAATGCATGAGTAGGTGACAAGGGGGAAATGGGCAAAATGCATGTGTAAGAGTGGTCTTGTAGGTCAAGAGAGAACCTCACTTCACAGCAATGTTAGTCCAGCACCTTTTGCTAAAATATTCACTAAAAATATGTGTTTGTCATGTTGGAATGTGCTAATGGCTGCAATCAAGTTGTCTGTCATTTGCAGGCAGCTGCTGACCTCATTAAGGCAAATGGGTTTGCAGCCACATATCACTGGTGGTATATGGAAGAAGTTTTCCTTATGAAGAAAGATAGCGAAAGACTTCACCTAAGGAATTAGGCTTCAGGGGAAGCCAATCAACTTGAATTCATGGAGGCCAAAGCATTTTTTCATTGCAAATGTGGAGATCTAGGTGCTGCACAGATGGTGGGAGATAAGAGAAGCAGGGTGAGGTGATCCTGGAAGAAATCCAAGAGAGGTTTTACCAAAGCCTCTGCTGAGACACAGGCTTGAATTCTTAAATGGGGGCATTCCTTTTCCTCACAATTTCTCTCTTTTTCTTTCCAGAGAAACAAGAATTTCTGGGTATAACTGGTGAATAAATTGGATTATATAAAAAGAAACATCTTCCTCATAGGCCAAGTGTTTTTCTCCTAATTTCTGTAGGTCAATTAGCAAGATCGCAGGTACCAGTTAAGGGCAAGGTTCAAGAAAAAGTAAGACAAGGCATGGACGTGCAAAACAAGGGCTTTCAGTATTACAAGATGCCTCTTTTCATTTTACAACAGCAAAGGTGTCTTACCATAATGATGAAATTTGACAAAGATAAACTGATCATATGTTTTAATCAGTTTTAGCATTTTGACGAAAAAAAAATAAACTCAGACAAGGTACCCAAGGTTTAAAAAACAATCAGCCCCTGATCATATGCAGTAAACATCTTCTACCAAAAACGTCACAGTGACTTTTTGCAGAGGGTTACCATGTTCATATGCATCAGACAGGCTGACACAGAAGATCCCTGCAACAATTACAAACAGGCCCATGATATTTGATGTGAGATGTATTGCCTCTGTAGGTTGTAATCTGATGTCATCAGCTGTAGGGAAATCACAAGACAGCAGCGCGATTTAGCAGAAATGAAAAAGATTAATAACATTTTCATAGATTTTTGTTTGTTTGTTTTTTGTTTTGTTTTGAAAACATAAACATCTTTGTGCCATGAAAGAACAGAAGTCAGTGTCATCCAAGGGTCTGATTGATTTCAGCAGGACTATGTGCATAAAACACAGGACTTCATTGCACCCTTCAAGAGAAATAGATCCAAGAAACCAGAAAGCCTGGATGCTACTTTCAGCCAGCCTGATTTCTCTGTTGAACAGTCTGGGGTTGAGTTAGGGGCACAAGTACAGTTTGCACCTAAGCTTAGCTATTAGAAAAGGTGCAAAAAACCCCCAACCCTTTAAACCATATAAGAATAGTAGCTCCTTCTGGCTTTACTTGTATTGTGGAAGGACTGGCCTCACAGTGAGTTGATATTAGTGTTATTACTGTTGTTTTTGTTGGTTTTCACTCCATTGTGGCTACCAGCAGTGGCCATGAGGCAGGGCCACTGAATGGGTTCTGTACAAACACAGCACACGAGCCCACAGTCCAAGGGTGAGACAATGGACCACAGGTGGAGTAAGAAGATTTGGGGGTAGTGTCAAAAGAGAATAGATCCATATTGGTCAGAGAGAGAAAGGAGAGTGCTTTGTTTCTGTACCCCACCCTGCACTGCACTGCATGCTAGAAGGGAAAAGAAGCTTTGTAGGCCGTCACAGTACCTTCTCTAGGAGATGTAGTGCTTGGATGGGCACCACTCCTTCCTCATAAATGCAGTTCCTCAAGAATCAAGGATGCTCCAAGTTATTTTTGAGTTTTTCTTTCTTCGTTTTTTCATGAAAGAATGTGAAATTTGTCTATTACTGTCTGCGACTGAAGTGCAGTCATCCTCTCCTTGCCCTGGTTTCAGAAACAAAAAGCTAAAAAACTCTTTTTTTTTCAGTTGCTGTGTGTTTTGAGCATGGGGACTGGCAAAGGCAGAACAATACCCTGTGTGCACGCACGTGCGTGTGTACACACGCAGCCAGTTGCTGTGGCACTAAGAAACTGGAGAGTGGAATTAGAAAGACAGGTTGATGTGCTGGGGAAGATCAATGAATATGAGAGGTTCACTGATGACAGATGGCTGGTTTCATACTCTGAAGGAGTGACAGAGGAGGAGGAGAACCAGCTGTGAGCAAGTTGCAGGATGAGTGCATTGGAAGCACAGCCTTGTGCTGGAGAAGCAGCCCTGTTCCAGCAGAAGCAGGAGGATATAAAGGACAGTGGCTGGGTAACTGAAAAGTGGTAGTAAAGGAGGGAAGAAGTGTAATAAAGAGAGGGGGGCTTGTGCCAGTGCCCAGAACATTTCCCAGAGTTTTAATGATTCAGAAGACATGGCCTCACAAAATGATGAAATGCAAAATGATGGGGAAATCTGCAGCACAATTAGATCAGAGAAGTGTTGATGGCAGAGTTGATGTTGCAGACAGTTGTTTAAAACACCAAATCCTCACACAAATGCACACAACTTAAATGCTTCCAGGAGAAGGGGTAGGGAATTTTTAGTCAGTGGGTTATGGCAGATAAAAGAGCTTTAAAATAAGTCTAGCATAATGGATGGTGATTTTTATAAATTATGTAGAGGGAAGACATACAGGTANAAAAAAAAAAAAAAAAAAAAAGCCTTACACACCCTGGCTAGCCTGTGGAAGAAGAAAGCAGCATAATGGTATTTTCCAGTGTGCAAGTGGCTCATTTTAGCACAGTAAAATTAATACATTAGATTGATTGTTGGGGGGGCAGGGGGGAATCAAGAGAAGGAAGAATGTGAGACTTTGGCATGTTGTAAACAATAAAACAGAGAAAGGAAAATGGCAAAGGAGAGATGGCCTGCGTTATTCCACACCCTATGGGAGCAAACAGATTGTCCACTAATAAGGAAATGATCTAGCCATTTTTTTAGATTAGTGGTGTGGGAGGAGAAGAATTTAAAGGAGGGAATGCATGGATCTCTTGGTAATGTATCCACTGGTTGTCGTTGTAGGAGATAATGAGAATGTAAAGCAAAGGTGGGAGGAGAAAATAGCTTCTATACAAATGCTGTGAGCATATTAATAAGGTCAGCAATTTAAAACCTGCGTTTCCAAGGCTAAGCGTGATATTCCTGGAATGTGTGAGCTAGAATGGTCTGAAAACAGAGTAGGGAGATGAGAAGTTTATTAAGGGGGAAGCTCTGTTCTTCAATCACAGCGGAGACAGCAATATATACCCATGTCCAGAGCAGGAAACACTGCAAATGTTTTGTCTGTCAGAGCGGAGACTGTTTGGGCAGAAGCTGAGGAAGGACAATGAATGCAGTCATGCTATTCCTGGATGTTGCTACAGACCCCCAGGGCAAGCAAAGAAAGTAGGTTGGGAAATGTTTTTACTGATAAGAGAAGTCTGTAAAACAGCTAGAACATTGATCATGAGGGATTTTAATTACTCGGCTATTGATTGGGACAGCCACGATGCAGAAGTGAAGTGGGGGAATGGGTTTCCAGAAGTAATGCAAGATTGCCATCTCACATGGCCAGCTGAGCAGCCGAGCTTGCGTAGTCTGAGCCTACACACTCCTAATTCTAGGAAACGTGCCAAGTTCGATCAATTAAGTTGAAGTTGGGGAGTAGTTAGGATCCAGTGACACAGTCTATCACCAGGAAAAGAAATGCTCAAGAAGGGGCAACACAAACATGTAAGACACAGGAAAAAATCCAACCAAATGAAAGTTGTGCTAATGAAAATTGACTGGGATATTGTAATGTGTTGGAAATGCGATCAGGGGTATTTCTTGAAAGAGGCTGGAAGGGAAGGGAACAGAGCAGTAATTGAAATTCATCCTAGTTCAGCCTAGTGAGGGAATACAGCAGCAGAGGCTAATAGTTGCAATGATCCTTGGCTAATGGAGAGTTCAGTGGGGGTCAGGAACACCTGCATATTTTAGAACAGCCCTGACACTGCTCTAAATTATGTGGCTGTCTGGCTGCCCCTGGCAGCTATATTAATACCTTTACACCTTGGTCCTCTCAGGTATATCAGTATATCAGCTGGTGTTCCAGTTCTAAAACTTAAGTCTTGTATTTTCTGTGGCATAAGCACTCTGAAGAAATAAGTGTCTCTCTTGCAAAAGTAGAAATGCTAAAGAAAACAAATTCTTACCTCAAAAGGCAAGAATGAAGAAGGATTTAATCAGGCTAGGAAAAAATGGCACTGAGAATGCGATGAGCTGTTTCTTCTCTTTTAGCAGCAGTAGATGACAGAAAAATACCTTATGTCAAAAGTACTAAACCCCACTAAATACCACAGGGGATATTACAACCCCCTAAGTATGGAAAACTGCAAATTTTTGTAAGTTAAAGGAAGCTATTTGGCAGTACCTGATTGCCACAAAGCCTTCCAGGGGACGCTGGAAATCAATACATATAACCACAGCATGAAAAACGACATGGTAACTAAAATATGAGCACATGACCTGGTGTGGACTTTCTAGAGGATGAGCTGTCAGGTGTGAAGTACATCACTCACGTCAGATTAAAGCAAGAGAAGCAAAGCAGAAGAGCAGACCAGGACATGGCATTGCCCTCAAAACTCACAATGTGTTGTGCATGTGCTCTGCACACAGCAGAGAAGGGCAGATGATGTTGGAGCACGGCAGCAGGAAGCACCTGGAAAAGGCAGCCACTGACCCAGGTAGGTGACCATACCTGTAGGAGGTGAGAGGAGCCCATCGACCTTTCCTGCTCAAACTGTTTCATTCTGTGGAGTTGACCGAGTGTCCAGGGGGTTCTTTCTTAGCTGCAGTGTATGCAGGGCAGAACTCTCCCTCTGATTCACTCCCCCTGTCTCTGCTTACAGCTGATGGGGAGCAGCAGTCATACTCAGGGTTTGAGCAACGTGTACTAAAGACTCCTGCGTCTCTCCAGCAGCCATAAGGCAGTATGGATGATGAGCTCAGATGCAGAAGCCTGTATTGAAGGCATCTATAAGGGGCCAGATGAAGCTTACACTCAGCCTGCAATGTCAGAGCAACACGTCCCTGATTGCATTAGGCAAAGCAGGGACTCAGACTGTCTCCTACCTCCTTCATTACAGCCATATTCACTGGGCTTCTGGCTGTCTGGGCTCTTCCCTTGAAATCTGTTTCAGTACCTATCAATAAAGTGTCAGTGTTGACGACAGACATTGCTCCAACTAGATCATTCAGTTGAATGTTTAATGGTAAAATCTGGTAAGAAACCATGTGCTTGAGATTTTGTTCCCTTTGGTCACTCACTGATCAATATGATGGAACATCTAGCAAAGGAGAGATTATCCTAAGACATACATGAATAAAAAGTATGAAATTTTCCATGGCTTTCTGAGCAAGTATTGCCGAGAGTGTCCCATGGTTTTTGAAATTGAACAAGTGGCTGATGGTGTATGTTTGTTTACACAGATAAAACGCTACTCACCTTAGTGATTCCTAATCTAGCAATCATGTCAAAGGCTATTTCCCAAATTCACAAGAAATGACAGAATAAGAGAATTAGAAAATACAGTTTCTGGGAAGTTTCTTCACACATAAGCAGCACTGGCTTGAGCAGCTGCCCTTTTCTATGAGTACTGAAAGACACATCAGTGTATAATGTTGTCAGAGGAGTTATATTTAGGGTATTCCCTCATGCTTTGGAATACATGTTTAGTTCTCATCAGCCTTCAGCAGCATGTGTGGTACAAAGATTAGCATCTGCAACTTTGGTGTGAGTATTTTGTAAATAGCCTTTGTCCTGATATATTTGGCATTCTAGTCCTAGCACACCAACAGAATCCGATGGCTGAATATCAGGGGACAACTCAGCCTGTGTATTTCCATGTGTCCCTGTCTCTACTTGTGTGCTGAATCTTCCCTACTCTTTCCACTAATATGAAGAGATGAGAAAGTAAGGAAAGACCAGTGATGAGCAGATACAAGGCAGAGACCAGAATCCAAAGTAAAAAAAAGACTGTAAAGCCTAGAAATAGAGTTTATTATAAGAGACTAGGAATATTGTCCTAAAGAAATACCCACAGACTAAAGGAGCCTGGCAGAGTTTTCATCATGGAAGCCCATATTTGCATGTTTTCATAATTTTTTTTCAATTATTTTGCTCCTGGCAAGCTGTTTTCTATTGAGAAGTATAAGCCCATGGTCAGCTTGAGATAAGATTAAAATTTTGATATTAACACTGATAGATTTTTTTAGAAGGAAGCAAAGATGGAGATCTGTGATGTAGCTCCTAAAGGGAAGCAAGTGAGGAAAATCACTCTTCCTCCAAGAAAGACCAATGATTAATGAACAAATACATAATAAATATGTGAGAAATGCTGCATGTGAGATATTACAAAGAGGTTCTGAGCATGACTGCAAAACAAGACAGTAAACAATTCTAAGGCAAGAGCAAGTGAAAAAGTGCAGCAAGATTGCAGAGGAGGTTAACATAAGTAATAAGAAAGTATTCAAGTATGTAAGGAACAGAGGTCAGTAAAGGATATGGTGAATGTGATTTATTGACAGCATATGTAGACATAGCCAGAAACAGCAAATTCACTGCTTCATTGTGCTCACGTAAGAGGATGATTAGAGAAAATAACTTCCTGGGGTTGTGATGCTGGGGGTTGAGGAGGAAGAAAAACAAAAGGTAAATAAAATGGGAAAGCTCCCATGAGCTTGCCCCCTGTCAAAACATATCTTCCAAAGAGTACTTTCCTTATAACTAGGGCTGAAGCAAGACATGCCTTTCCTGTTAAGATAAGTGATACAGATTTGGCAATTTACTATACAAAATATTTTGGTGGAAGCAAGAAATGGAAAATGTGATCAAACAGGGATAAAGTGGTGACAAAAATGAGAGACATATTTGTAGGCTAAACTAGATGAGCATGATGTCCAAAACTACTCAACCCCAATATCAAACTTCCCAAGAAGTGAAACCAAGAAAGAAGAAAGCTTATGTGGGTTACAGAATCAGGCAAGGAAAAGGTTTCTGGCAGAGTATGGTGTACAGAGGGACCAGGGTGACTGCATCAGCTGCAGAAACTCAGGTTTGGGTGGGGTTTTTTTGTTTGAAATTCCCTAGTGCTCTCCAACAATCCTATGACACTGTACTGATCTTCCCAGCCAGGGCCAGCCAACAGGACCAGGAGATGACCTCCTGGTCAGCTCCATTCTACCTCCTGTGGTCTTCATTTTGGTTCTTTCTGCTCCGGATTGTGGAAATGCTACAGCAAAACACTGGGGAGAGGTTTGCGTGTGGGCAGAGAAGCGGGACATGCTGCCATCCTCCCACCTGCCTGAGGACATGTTCCACTTGGGTGTGAAGAGATGAGGCAGCAGGCTTCAAACATGATGGTGATCTCAGGGATAACAACTATTGTATACTAAAGCATTGGAATTACTCAGAGCAATGAAAGCCAGTGCCAGGTCTCTCCAAGCATATGTTTCTCTGAAGAGGGCAAAGGAATGCTTGAGGAAATAGGTTCAGGCCAGAACAAATGAGAGACAAGACAAAATGCTTGAGAGCATCAGAAGCATTCTGATCACAGTGCTTTCACCTTCTGATTCAAGAGCAGAGGTCACATCAAAATTGCAATCTTATTTACGAGGCTGAAGCTTTGAGTTTTTTGCTAAATCTGTTATTTCATTATTGGCTCACGCTACCCGTTTTCCTTTCTCCCACACAGGCTATTTCCTGACTGACTTGTTGACTGTCTGTTTTCTGGGGGCAAAGGCTGTCTCCTTTGTCACTCAGCTTTGTAGTGTCACCTCCATAACTGAGGTTTTTAGATGCCACCATCACCTAAGCACTGATCACAACAGAAGCATATAAACCTGAGCATCTGCCCTGCTTCTTCATGACTGCAGCATAGGCAGAAGGCTCCTAAAATACAATCCCTTCCAGACAGCAGGTGTGTCGTATGGTTGTGGGGTGAGGGATGGGGGCAATGATGGCAAGGAAGGTGGCAGGGCACACCAGGAAACAGGATTCAACTGGCCTCACTGGCACCAGTCCAGCATTTGTTTGCTGAAAGATGTGGGGCGAGAGGTGTTTTAAGAAATAATCTGAAGTCCAAGGGTTCTTCTTATGCAAACCCTCAGCAGCTGGCAGCAGGGAGGAAATGACTAACGTTGTGTTTGTTGTTTCCCATGCGGCACTTGTGTGCGTGGAACCTGCAGGAGGGGGAGAGGGGGATTTTCTCAAACGAGTCTGCAAACAGACCCTGCTGATTGCTTTGCTTTCAATGCCAGCAGCCCAGAGGGGAAAAAAGGGCTCATCCTGGTCAGCTTCACTTCACGTGGGGAGAGAGATGCATCTCCCCAGGGAAATGGCCAAGGCAGTAACTAGAGGGAGGAATCTAGAGTAAGATGTGTGATGACTAATGCTCCAGGGGGCTCAGCACCTTCCTTGCAGAGTTAATGGAGAGTTACAAAATCCTTTGGGTTCAGAGCCATGCCTCACCTGGTACAGTCACCACCAGTCACACACAGTGCTGAAATTATGCCAAGATAAAACTCTCTCACTTCTTTGCTTTGAGTTCCTCTGTAGAGTTGGAGCAGTCAATGCCAATGTTGACCTCCTACCTCTGAAATGTCTGTAGGAGGTTACCACCTCTAATCTTGCAAGGAGAGGAGACAAAGAAATGAGGGAGACTTCTCTCTTGCTTCCTGGGCAGTAGTGTTGTCCTCAACAGAGGCACATGGACACTTTGCATTGACTTCCAAGGGCCTGCAACAAGGCTCAGTAAACAACGTGTAGTTGCAGCACGATCCTAAGGCGAGCAGAGAGGAGTACTGCTGGGCAGCTTGGGAACTTACCAAATGCAATGATAAGAAATGAACATTGGAGGGTATTTTTGTGGGGTTTTTGGTTGGGTTTTTTTTTTGTTTGATTTGGTTTGTTTGTTTGGTTTAGATTATTTTTTCTTGTGTTTTTTGGTTTGTTTTATTATTCATTTGTCTTTCTTAATCAAAAGAAAAAAACCCCACTCTTATCCTATTCAAGTCAAAACTGAACACAAGGAAAGGGGAAATTCTGATAAATACATCAGGGTCCCTATGGCAACATACTGGTTTTACTAAGTCAGTCCTTGCTGTGAGCTGATGTCCACTCAAGCAGAGTCCTTATGAACAAACAGAGAGAAACTGGAATGCACTCACACAAGCAAAGGTCAAATGCTTCTGTTGATGGGAATATTTTCTCCTCAATGCTTGGGGCATTTGGGGCAGTTGTTTGCTGTTGCTGCTGCAAATCTGACAAAAGTTCAAAAAACTTAAAGTTGACAGTTTCTGTCAGAGAAACCACTTGGTCTTGAATGACGCACCAAAGCAAATCCGACTTTTCGGTTTTTTATGCTATTGTTGTCCCCTTTTCTGTTCTTACTATATAATTATTTTCAAATAAACATCTAAGGATTTTGGTGTTGTTGTTTTTAACCCTAACTGCTTCAAGGATTATTTTAGTCAGAGAAGCCATAAGGCCCATTTGTTTAACTGTTCTACAAAACCTTTAGTTTGAGTATTTTAAGAATATGCCGAAGAATGGTGCTATCCTACCTGCTTTCAGAGAGGGCATGGAAGGAAAATGTATTTAGCAAGAATTGGTGGATCATTAAGTGGCTTTATCTCCCTTCAACATCTCTCTGTAAATAAGTCAAGGTTTGTTGTAAACTTGTGCAAGTGCTGGCAAAATTTAAAGCCTTAAACAGCGAACTGCTTTGAAGAAAGCTTATCTTCCTAATGGAAACAAGTTGTGCCTGTTATTTACATATGTGGTGAAGCTTTATTAAAACATGGAGGGGGGCCTTAATTTCCCTCCTTGAACAGGTCGATTATTTAACATCAAACTTAACCCTTGGATTATATTGAATATATAGAATAGGCCATAATAAAAGCAAATAAGCTCATTCTTTATCTACCACCAGCAACACTTTAGAACACAGATGTGAGATCAGAATTATGCATTGAGGGAAGTAATGCAGCACCAAGAGGGTACTAGCTTGGAGGAATGCCTTCAGAAGTCAATGGGACAATATTAGTTGTGGTCCTTGGGTGTTGGATCATATCCTCGTTGAGCAAGATGTGTCTGACAAATGTACCACTGTTCTGGAATAAAGTATACTGTCTTCATGGAGAAATAAATACAGCATAGGCTTCTTGCTACCCTCATAGGATTTCACAGGTTTTTTGACATGCAGGGTAGCAACTGGAAAAAAAAATTTGCTTGCTTTCAATTATTTAAGCTTTTGAACGGTTTTTCTTAACTTGTTTTTTTTAATCTTTTTTAATTCTGAGTTTCTCAGTCAGGAAAGGTTAGCCTTGATAATTACAGCTTTCAGTTGCAGATCTGGTTTCCATTTTTGACTCTTAGAGAAATGTGCAGATTTGTGGTATTAGGATTGCCACTTCTTCAAATGAGTAGAAATAGCTCTTTTTTTTTCCTTAGAAAAATAGAAACAACACAATTGGATTATGTTTATAATTAGGTCAGATATCTGGAACATTTTTTTATCTCCTGATATATATATATATATATATATATATATATAGGTACATATCTTCTTTTAGGTTTGAGCTGTTCAGAGGTGACATCAATGCTTCCGTTTAAGATCTGCCTCTGCAGTTTTAGACAGGCTATTGTGGTGGAAAGACCCGAACAAAAATCAATTTATCTGAGTTCACTCTGAGCATTAAACTAGTTTTCTATCAAGACTTGAAACTGGGAAAAGTTTCTAAGCCCTTAATGATGGAAGGAGGTCCAGTGGATTATCTGCTGTGATTGCTACTGCATTCCCAAGTTGCATCCCAAGCTTTTGAGTTGGATAAGGATTAACACAGCTGAAGTACTGCCTTGAAAATTCTCTCCAACACAAAGGTGTCGCTCTCTTGACAATCCCATAGCAATATTTTAACATGCACATCTTGCCCAAGCCGTACCAAACTAGGCACAAGACCCAGGGTGTCCTCTGCAGGGGAGTTGAGGAGCCATGAGGTTTAGTGTGCAGGGTGGATGATACAGACCTACTGGCATTCAGAGCCCCATCACAGCTGAAAAGGATGGACAGTCATTCCAATTTTGTTTGCAGCTGCCAGCATCTCAGGGAGCCTACTGAATTTGGAAACATAACATGTCAGATGTCAAGAACTGTATTTGGTATTTGGTTTGCCCCAAACTTTGAAAAAAAACCCAAAAAACCCAGTTTCAAAATTAAGACAAGAAAAGGCATTGGTAGAGAAAAAAAAAAAAAAAGAAATCTTAAAAGTACTTCTTCTTCCCACCAACAGTGCTGTAAACCAACTTTAAAATGTCACATTACCTAGCAACTTTATCTCCTGTCTGCCATTTAGGAATGGTACCTTAGCCTTTGGCCTGTTGTCTGTCTCTGGGCAAGATGGTTGAAGGTGAGGTGTGTTTTGTGCTGAACAGCGACTGCTTTGCCATGGAGGGACCCATACATCCAAAAATAAGTGTTTTGGTACTTATTCTATCCATTGGCTGGACCATCTGAGGACCTAACAGCATTGCTATATTTATTTCCTTGACTAACACAAACACACCTGGAAAGCAAGAAAGTCCTAATTGTATCGTCTCACTGGGTGGAGAGCGCAGGCAGGGAGAGAGGGACATGAGGGACACACACTTTGACCGTGTGGCTCAAAAGCTTCTCTGGGCACCAGCAGCTGGGCCCCCAGTCATGAAGGAAAGTAGAGCAGGGAGCTGGAACCCATCTCTGAAATTGCATGACCCCAGGCATGGGAGTGTTTTGCCTTCCTTTTAACTTTGCTTCCAGACTGATACAGGGGAACAGAGAGAGCATTGTTATTAGATACAACATGGAGTAACAAACAAAAGCGTATCTCTCAAAAAATGTTGAAAAATAAGTTTGGCCAGAAGTACTTTGTTGACCTTACTGAAATAACTCCTTCTCTGACCCAGATACAGCATGTGTAATCCACTTTGTAATGTCACTACAATGCTCATCAAGATTTCTACCTTGATATGACATCTGTAGATCAGGCATTCATTGTTCTGATCAGCGGCGTTCTCGTGGTTGTGTTGCTACCTGGGCAGCTGCTGACACCAAAGAGACTTTGGCTGTATAAGATCATTTGAAATTTGCAGCAGCAGAGCATTTAGGATTTGCAGACAAAACCATTAAAGTATGGGCTGGATAGTTTTCTTTCCCTCTAAATATGAAGGAAGAGGACACAGGGATGACACTTTATTTAATTTGGATTAAAAGAATGCTGTGAGGTTTCATTTTTTTGGAAAGGTGAGTTTTGATGTTACCTTAAACTGGTAAAAAAAATATATGAAAGTTCTGGCTGAAACTGTTTCCTCTGGAGTTTATTTCTAAAATCAAAACGCCTCTCTGATTTGAAGTTCTGAAACCCACTGCTGTGAATAAAAATGTGCAGCCATTTCATTTATTCATTTTGGAAGAATGAAAGAGGCAATGAGTAAAACTGCAGTGGGGTGAGGAAAACCTGCTGATCAGAATGAAGGTTACTTATATTACAATAAACATGTGTTGGTCTTGGCTAATATTGGTTTAAGTCACAGTCTCATTTGAACTCAAAGTGCCTTTTGCTTTGGCTGCTCAAAGGACACAATTGTCATCAAGGAAGTAAAATCTCTTCTGTTCCCCCAGCTGGAAGAAAAGAGATTGGAGGTGGCAGTGGAAGGGACAGGGCACAAGAAAGAAAAGGAAAGGAAGGCAGACGCTCGCACATAACTTCTTACAATGGCTCCAGCATGCCCTTCCATTGGCAGGAATCCTTTTGATCAAATCCTTGCCCTGGGCTGAAAGCGTTTTAATGAGCATACAGACACCGTCTTTTTTTTCTGGGTCTATTTTGTGTTCTTAAGGATAGCGAAGTAAAGCGTGCACTTAACTGATCGTGTCTGTGCTCCTTAAATGTGCTCGAGAGGAAAGGCACGCTGCCTGAATGTGGAGGCTGAGCAGTGCCAGCCTGAGGGACAGAAGGAAAATAGCAGAGGGGGAAACTAGTTTTCTTCAGCATTTTGTTTGCTTGGGGAGGAGAAGTACACAGCCTCTGGAGAGGTGAGGATTTTGGGGTCAGGAGGTGTTTTGTGAAGACCCCCATGTCTTACTAAACCTCCACAACCCTGGTTTCTTTGAGATTCCCATCAAGGCTACTGTGGTTCAGCCAGCTCCTTCTTTCTAGGTATACCCAGGAAGGCTTTGTGTGATGCCCTGCTGGGTGATCTCACTCAGGTGCTCTGGGACAATGTCCAGCACAGCCCCTTGTGGGAGTTTTGCTCCTCAGACTCAGTCCTAGACCTCTGCTGTTAATTGTCCTGTGGGGAGGACATGCTTGGTTGGGTGTGCAGCGGTGATCTGTCGGTTCCTCTCTCCCCACTGCACTGGGGGCAGGTATGGGACTATATGGATGAGCTCCTTTCGGCAGCAGTCTGTGAATAGTGGGTTTGTGGACCTGAAGAAAACTTTACTCACCTGGGCTGCCAACATGGATATTCCAATGAGCTCTAAAATACATTAAGCATAGAATAAAAAAATTAATTTAAAATAGGATTATGCTAGACAAAGGGCAAATGCAGTTTAATTTGTCACATCTCATTATTCTGAGGCATTTGTGGGAAAAAGCAACCTTTGTCAGTATGTCACCGTGTACTAGCAGTTATTGCAAAGCAATAAGGGGACCTGTTGGGCTTGGAAAGAAACCCATCACCAACTTCCTATTTTCCTGTTAGGTTTCAAATATGCAGCTGCCAGAGGTAGGGACCAAGACCTCTGTGCAGAAGCAGAGCCTTCCCCAAAAAGACATGGAGAGGGTTG
Organism: Cyanoderma ruficeps; assembly: GCA_008694505.1. NCBI lineage: Eukaryota > Metazoa > Chordata > Aves > Passeriformes > Timaliidae > Cyanoderma > Cyanoderma ruficeps. The sequence continues at coordinate 9,413,713 of VZDJ01007749.1, read as the reverse complement.
AAAAGAAGTAGCTGCCAAAATTAAAACCTTTAAAAAGTTTTTTTGATGTGCATCTCAGGAGGTGCAACTACTGGGATTTGCAATCAAACAAGAACCCTGCAGATTTTTGAAAACCTGGTGACAAAGGCACGAAATTTACGATTTGTGACTGTTCCTCAACTGTGAATTGCCAAAATAAATCTCCCAAAAAGGTAACTTATTTGTGACTGATGCATTTGTAAACAGGACAGTGCCAATGCTGAAACTCTGTCTGGTTTAGCTCAGGGTCCCAAATTCTGCTCAGGTAGAGCTGTTGCCTGGAGCTGGTTGCCCCAACTGTGTAAGCAATGCTCTTTCCATAAGGGGAGTGCTATCCCTGCATGGCTCTGGTGTGGCTAACGGGTATATCCAAAGTGACCCTATACTAGCCTATACCCTATACCACCCCAGTGTGGTGCTGGGTAAAGAGTGGAAACTTATGTCATGAGTCCACAGTTTATCTAATTAGACGTTTTGCCTCCAACTATGATGCAAACAGCCCCGGAATAAAGGTAAGACACCAAATATGGATATCAAGTTAAAAAGTCCCTGATTTATAACCTATTTATATAGGTTTTTGTAACTAGTGGCAATTCAGCTCATGTCATCGTTATTCCCATTGTTACCTTTTTAACCATCTCCTTGGTTATTTTTCTCAATGAAGTCCTCCAACAGAGACTATTCTACAAGTTAAATATATGAAATGTAAAGTATTTGAGCTTTCAGTTTTAATTTTACTGCATTAGTTTATCTAGGAGTGTCAGATTTATCCCACATAGAATATGCATTGTCACTTGCTTCTGTTCATTTTCATGTGAACTAATCTGCAGTACTGAAGGAAGAAGGCCTGTACATCAAACCACTTTGGTTTCCATTCTTGGTTATGATTCTTCCTGCTGCACCTATTTCAGTGAGGTAGCCAGATTTGTGACAGAAACTAAGAAATACTTCTTTTTTTTGCTGTTTGTTTTTTTTTTCTTTAATAATATAATATTTTTAGAGTAATTATTTCACTTAACACACCTTTGCAATTCAAAATATATTCCATCTGGTAAGATTGAATTTTCAATATTTCCTTAGTTTAAAGGTTAGTTATTTTTTTCTGCTAGTTTTGCCCTTCTAAATTTGGGGTGATTTTCTTTATCCAAAAATACTACTAACAACTGACATTCTACACATGCACATGCATACAAACATATATATTTACAGATCTACCTACATACAGATTTGTGTATTTATATATGTTTGTGTAGATACACTCTCACATCTGAACTTGCTCTGCTTATTTCACTCAGCTTTTCAAACAACCCTCCCTTCATGCTTCCTGCCTACAAGCTGTATTGGCACAGGGCAATTTAGAAAATAATTAATTCATTAACTAATCTCAAGGATACCTGAACAAAATACCAAAACTGACAGAAACAAAAACTCTGGGGGTTTCATCTGTGAGAATGAACATGTAGAGAATTCAGATAGCATGCAAGTACCTCAGAAAATGTTTATGTGGAAAATTGTCCATGCATTTTATTACTTGTTCACAAAAAATCTCAGTGCACAACTTAGCTAAATTACCGGCAAAGTTAAATTAGGCATGCACACTTAGAATTGAAAACACCCCTTCTGCCTGCCACACAGAGGCCACGAGTTCATAGAGAATGGGAACACAGAAATACCTGATCTTCAGTCTGTAAGAAGATGGGCTGCCTGGATATCCACAAAACAAATTCTTAGCAGAAAAAATGGATTTAAACAAGAATGTAAAAAATTACAACAGGATGTATTTCTGCTACGGCATTTTTATATGAATCACACCACTAAAGTATAAATTCTCTTTACCAGAAATATGGTGAAGAGAAAATTTATCAGAAAATTGGTAAAATTCACTACTGACAATGTTTCACTGTCCCATTTGTATGTGTCAGCATTTTGGAAACATCCTACAATATAATATTTGGAACATTTCAGTTTTAGAAGCGGTATACTATGCAGTTTTTTTTAAATTTCCCGGTAGTTGTTTTTTCTTTCAGACAGGACTTTATACACACACACACAAACATACACACACACATATATATATATGCCAGTCTCTTTCACGTAGAGTTTATCAGTATTGTGTATTGACAAACAAATTGAACTAATCAGATTGCTGGGGTACATCCCTAGCCTGAATACAGCTCAGTTGTGCCATGATGCAGAGAGAAAGAAAACTCCACCTTCAAAGAGCAAAAGGTCCAGCACATCAGGGGTTTGGAGGCTGCAGACACTGTGAGACCAGGTTTGTGCTACAGCACTAGGCATGCTTCTCAGGAGAAATTTGTGACATTCCTTGGAATGATGGCCACTTTTTTATGAGTTTGGGGTGAGATCATAAGATGTTTTTATTCCAGGCAGGGCTATGTGACAAACATTCTTATGAATTTATATGCTCTCATGTGAAAAATTATATTTAAAGTGCCCAGGGGCAGAGAGTGGGGGAATATATATATATATATATATATATATATATATANTTTTTTTTTTTTTTTTTAAATTTCTCTGTTTTTCTTTAAGCAGCTTGCTGGCAGCCAGGCTTGCATAGGTATTTGGGTACTGGAAGATGCAATAAGTGTCTCATGGTCCTTACAGACCTTTTTGCAACATGAATGACGTATGGTCACAGCAGAGGCTGCAGACACTAACGGAGGATTTTGAAAGATCCAGTAAAGGAGCTCTGTGAACCATTAATGATGATTTTCAACAAATCTTGGTGCCCTGGGGAGGTTCCAGAAGGCTGGAAGAAAGCTTATATAGAGCCAACATTTATAAAGGTTAAACGGGATGACTTGAGTAATTATAGGCCTGTCAACCTGACATCGATCCCAGGCAAAATACTGGAACAGCTGATATGAGACTTGATTAATAAGGAATTAAAGGAAGGTAATATAATTAATGCCTTTCAACATGGGTTTATGGAAAATAGATCTTGTCAAACTGGCTTGATATCATTTTTATGAGATTACAAGCTTGGTTGAGAAAGGTAATGGCACTGATGTAATGTACTTAGATATCTGTAAGGCATTTGACTTGGTACCACCTGACATTTTGGTTAATAAAGGAGAATGCTACAAAATCATTGCAGCAAACATCAAATGCATTAAAAAATAGCTAATTGGTACATCTCAGTATGTAATTGTAAATGGGGAATATTCATTGAGCAAGTATGTCACCAGTGGAACCCTGCAGAGAATTGTTCTGGATCCAAAGCTATTTAACATTTCTAAACATGTCCTGAAAAAAAAAAAAAAAAGCAGTCCCTATAGATTATATAGATTATATAGACTACACTTACAGACCACATAAACTTTAGGAGAATAGACATTATTAAAATGAATGTGTTGCTGATAAGCTAGATGTTTTGGACAAAACTGAATGGTTTTTTGTCTAGAAACACAAAAAGTTGGCCTTACAAACTTTACTGTAATAGGTGTGACTTTTAAAAGTGCTTTGAACTCATTAGAGGTAAAAAAACCTTCCAATGTGGTATGGTACCTAAAAGGGTTATAATTGCATGTTCAGAAGAGAATGTCAAGTCTAAAAAGGGTGGGTTTATATTACTACTAATATTGGCATTCCCATTGTGAATCCATCTCAAGAGGGATGTTGATAAGCTGAGGAGCTGGGAGAACACCCCAAAGTACATGTAAGGAACTACAAGAGGTGATTTATCATGAAGAGCTCAAGGAATTATTTTCCTCCAGAAAACAGAAGACTAATGAAGTGAGCTGATCCCAGTCCAGAATGATGGGATTTGTTTTGCCCAACTTTCTCCATGTGGATGACATGAATAGGGTTTCAACTCACTGCACTGTCCCCTTATTCAGTCAGTGCAGAAGTCAGATACCTCCAGTGAGCAACTAATCCTGCTGGGATAGCTGCAATGGGTTGCCCTCAGGTAGCACCTGTTTCTCTCAATCGGTTACAGAAGGATCCCCAAACACTGGGTGAGACAAGATGCTTCATTTCTGCATGGTTAACGTTGAGTGAGATAATTCCACACTAATTGCCTCCATGGGGAATGCAATTTTTAAAATGAAGCCTCTTCAGTCTGTCAAATAGCAGGCTCTGAAGGCTCGAAGTTTTATAGGGACAAATTCAGATTAAAAAGCAGGTCCACATTTTTCTGCAGGAAAGTAATTAACCTTTGGAACAAATTGCCAAGGGTTGTGGCACTTTCTACACCAGTGGAAATTTTAAAATTAAGATGGAATGTTTTTCTGAAAGATTTGCTCTACTTATAATGCATGGACTTGGGGAAGTTAAGTGGCCTGCATGGTACAAGAGGTCAGAGAAGATCATTGCTTTTGTCCTTTCTGGACCAATGATACATGTCTCTACATCTTGTGGTGCTCGTGCACCTTTAAAAAATCTTTCCTTAAGCCATTTCTTTCTCCATTCTTAAATTTCAAAATCTTTCCTTTCTCCATTCTTAAATTTCCTTCCTGCTAACAGTAATTAGAATTCCTAACTTAGGAGGACAAAGTCATTAAGGACTTCAGGGTGTGTAAATATCCTGGAAACAAAGGATGACTAAAAATTTAGGTTATGCTGAAGAAACAGATTATTAGAAAGAGCTTGAGTAACGTGCACTGCACAAGAGCTAATTGTGTGTCAGTCTTGTTGGAGGTGGGTGCTGACTGGCTACCAAATCTATTGCCAGCTTCCATGTAATTAGGGCACAAGTGTCTTGAAAAAGGCACTCAGTGTTTTCAAAAATATCCCACAAAATGCCCCACAGCTTCCTTTCTGCAACAGACACTGGAGCAAGGCCAGGTCCACCCTGCTCTTGGCCTCCACACCCTGATGGTTCATGGTTCAGACTAGCAAGGTCGCACTGTTGATGTGGGATTAAGTGAACAGGAAAGCCATTAAAATTTATGTGATTTTGGCAATGTGCTGTATTTTCCCCATCTCAATTCTATGATTGTCTGCATTAAAAAAAAAAAATAATTAAAAACCAGTGAGTAGAAAGGAAAGGAAAAAAAATAACAAGGAGAGAAGGAGGGAAGGATTAGAGCCATTCAGAGAAAATTTTTGTTCAGTTTAACATTGGCTTGACCATTTAGGTTAAAATCTAAATCCCCATCACCAAAAGATAATGTGCTGGCAGAGACAGTACACTTCAGAAGCATTCAAACAATGCAAAGAATTGATCAGTGTCTAGAGATGGTCACAAAATTCCCATACATATTTATTTGGGTGACAAATTGGTTTTTATGCTTTATGAAAATTATCTACTTTGGAATTTTTCATATTTTTTCTTTACATATGTACAAACACACAAGAGAAAGTTTTTAATTTTAAACTAATAATTATCAGGATCCTGTGTTTTAAAAGCCACCATATTGGCTGCTAGAGATTGGACTTCAGAGACCTTAATTTCTTATTCTTTTATGTGGGCCAGGTTTTTGCCTACCTTTCCCAAGACACACTGTGATGTGCTGAGATGAGGACATCCATTCTCTATCATATAAATATAATGTATTCTTATAAATAAAAGGCATTCTGCAGTTTCTCAGTGGGACAGTAAATCATGGAGCCAAAAAGTGACCAGGCTGTCAGATTGACCAGGAAACACATGAGCTATAAGCCCGTGAAGTACCATGATTTTTTAAAATCAAAACTCATAGCCTTTGGATGAATATTTGGGAAAAAAATTTAAAAGATGAACACTGAGGGAAAATGAGAATCTTTGCAAGCTACAGGGACATTCAGGCACATAAGTGCCTGAAAAATATATAGGTAAGACAAACTGAAAGCGAGCTGAGCAAGTGACATCATGTTGGGTGATTCCTAAAGAAAAATATTTGAGATGGTACCAATTTTAGCTAGTGTGTGCCTGAAATCCACGGGTCCTTGGATCCTCAGGAGCATGCCTTGATGTGAGGACAGGATTTTGTTGCCTCCCTTTTTTACATGCTTCAGCAATGCGTTTAAGAACTTCTAAGCATGTTGGGAAGTGAAAGCTCTTGGGCTACATGGTAAAATCTCCTCCAGACACCTTTGGCATGATGTCCTCAGTGTTTGTGCTGGGCTCTTCCTTCCTTTACATTTGAGCTGGGGACACTTTGACCCTTGGCTGGAAATGCTGAATACTTAGAGCAGTAATGAATTTACAGTGGGCCGAGGTGGATGTACCATTGTGGCTGAGCATCTTTTAAAAAGAAGATCAGCCATACTTCACCAGGGGGTTTCTCCACCTGAAATACAAGGAAATTGCACTGTAGTGACTGTAACCGCTGCCTCTGTCACTCAGCAAGCAGTTGGTCAAATGCTACCTGGAAAATTCAAAACAAACCAAATCCAAGAGTCAAAGCCAGGCCTTGCTTCCCAACTTTCACTTTCCATGATGATTTTCTGCCTGAATACATATAAAAGGAAGTAAATGGGAATTCAAATTCTGTGACAACTCATTATAGTTTTTTTCTGCTTCAGTAACCTTATTGATTACAGAAAAGACTGATTGAACGTACGCTTCATATTTTCCCCCCAACACTTTCAATAAATCCCCTTTATGTCCCACAAAAAAATAAATAAATAAGTAACGTGTGTCTTCCTGACAGCTGGCTGTAGAGTAAACTTAGAGCACCTGCTTTCTTCCCTTTTGTTCATTTTTACTGCTAAATGAATAACACTTAACACTAAATAAAGGAGGAGGGTGACCATGACTACTGAAAAAGATTCAAAGGCAGCCTGCGCCTTGCTTGTAAAGAACTGATTGCAAATATGTAGTGTATGGCAGATAACAATATTCCTGCACAATAATCTAGCAGTAATTCACACTGTGGTTTAAGTGCCAGATCCTCATGAAAGACACTGAATAATCTAAGGCAACTCTACTCTGTCAGGTGCCACACAGTTCTCTGGCAAATTTAGCCGATAACATATTTAAAGGTGCTGGTAGGACAAGCGGTGTCCTTGAAAGCTGGCAGGAGGGGACGCAAGCAACTCTACCTTATTTTGGCCTCATCTGTAGGACAGTTTGGGGAAAAAAAACCCAACCTTCTTGAGGTCTTGATTATTTTGTTTGTAAATAACCATCTGCTTCTTTCTGATCAAGAGCCAGCATAGTAAGGTATGACCCCAGGGAAAGCTGTGATTGATACTCCGCCACCTCTGTTAGCAGGAGTGCCGCACAAAAGATAGCGTTAGGCCCACCAGTGGCCCATGATGAAAAAGAATACACTTTCTTTAAAAATGTAAATGATCCGGTATTATAAAGGGATGCAGGTGGCGTAGGGGAAAAGCCCAGCCATCAAACACCTCATTTCTGTCATACCTTCCTACCCTCCCCTCTCCCACTCGTTTGTCAGTCCAGCTGCTGATCTCCGCTCCGGAGAGAGCGGCCTCGCCGGCGGGGCCGGGCGGGCGGCGCGGCCTCACCCCCGGCCGAGCCGTCTGCCCCGAGTCACGTCTTTGTCACCGGCTCACCACTGACTCACAGTGTGACCTTGGGCAAGTCCCCTAAGCTCTTTGTGCGTCAGTTTATCTACTGGTGAACTAGATATAATACTTTTACTGGGGATTATGGCAATTAAATGCTGTTTGTAAAGCACGCCGAGATCCTCCCTGCTCCAGAAATGAATATTCTGGCTATGAGGCTGCTGTTGCAGATCTATCACAGCATACCAAGTTCCTGTGCTGTCTTCCTTGTTCCCAAGAACTTTGAGGACCTGTCCTGGGAAGTGGGAGGGCTAAAGAGATCAAGAAATTTTTGCTGAACAAAATGGTTAGGTATTGCTGTTGTACTGTCACTTGTGGCAGTCCTCGTGTATTCTATGTTAAAAAACAAAAAACAACAACAAAAAAAATCAGCTGCTTGTAAGTGTTTCTATTTATTCAACATTTGAAAAATCAGCTGCTGAGAATTGGTTTTGGCTATTCAGTGTTCGCATCCTTCCCTGCAACCCAGCATTCACAGCGGTAAAGAGTGAATTCTACCGGGCAGAAGCTGGTGGGGAAACTGTTCAATGAATTTAAGAAAAAAAAGAAAGGGTGTGGGGGGAAACAGGTTATAGAACCCTCTGGTGTCTGGTGTATTTTTTCACTTAGGTATTTCAGCCTAATATGCTTTTAGTGGAAAGGTTCCAAAATGTACAACCAGGAAAAAAGAAGGGGGGGGGGATTTCCCAGGCAAAATAACTAGAGGTAAATTCAGTGTTTTTCCACTCCAGTGAACACAACCTTTGCTTTTATTCTGGTGCAAACAGCTGCAGGTGCCTCAAGTCAGCCAGTTCTATCTATCTGCAATGTCATCCATGTTTACTTGCAGCACTGGACTTTCGATTCTGTCAGAGTGCCAATCCAACGGGCCGCCAGGCACTGCAGCTGACAGTCAAATCTGTAATGCTGAATCCTTCTTCTGGAAAAAAGGGCTAAAGAGGTTAATACACTCAAGTAAGGATAAACACACCAGCTGTTATAGTTTCTAATATTTAATGTCATTATCAAATAAAATAACTCCTAAGAAATAAAAAAATATGCAGCCTCCAAATCAGTCATCTTTGTTAGGATTAATAAATTATCCAAAAAACCTACACTATAAAATAATAAGAGAGCCTTCAATTAAATTCATATTTGCTTTTCTGCTCTGCTGATGTTGCTCTGCGCTGATACAATTACCTTTTGGTGTTTCATCAATACTGATGTCATGGACCACACAGTACCTATAGGATGGATCACTGGAATACATAAATCAGGGATGGATTATTGGAATATAGAAATATATTATTTAACTTTTTTTTTTCCCCAAGGTGCTTCTAGAAATATTTTCTCTGATTTAGTAAATGTTATCATTCAAAGATTTCATGACTCTTGGTCTTTCTCTTTTACAGAAATCTGCTTAGGATCATAAGAATAATGAGTCTTGCAAGAACGAGAGTGCTTTTTGTGTGTTTGTGTGTGAAATCTCAAAGGGCCCCAACACATTACTGGGGCTAAATATTTCTAGAGTTGGGAAGTGAATCTGTGTTTTCCGCCTGTCATTATAGTTCCAGCTTCTAGTGATTTTTGTGAGTGTGGAATAAGCAGGAGCTAACTTGAACACATTCAGAAAGATTGAGACACACAAACACACAATGGAAGAGGATTCGCAGCCTGCAAAACAGCCTGCAGTGGGCTCAGCTTCCAGTTTATGGTCTATGTTATAGCAAGACACACTCACTGCCTTGTACTCGGTCTATGTAATTGCAATTGGTCTGTGACCAATTCCATAAATATCCTTGAATTTTAGGATTTATTAGCCAGCCCTTTCAAATTACATCAGACTGAACTTGCCAATGTATTTCCACTTTCTTTTTGGTTTTAAAAGATTTTTCTCTGGTTATTGCTTAACTGTGGACAGAGGCACAGCGTTGGTGAGGATTTTGGTGTCTGGCTTTGTTGGTAAAGGCAGTGCTGCTGCTTGACCTGGGATCACTGCTTCCACCAGACACTTCGAGGCACAGAAGGAGGCATTTACCCTTGTTCTGTGACTTATCCAAATCAATCTTAAGTGTGACTAGTGGTGTTCTTTTGCTGGCCATGCAGGTGTATTTATTTCCTGCATTGTACTTCTTACCAAAAAAGAGAACAGAAGTTTTTTTCCCCACCAGTATGGTACCAGGTGTAAGGTAGAGCTGTGTAAATCATAGAAACAGTATTTTTGAAATTATCCCTCTCCCTTCACTGCCCACCCCCACCCCCCCTCCCCGCTTAAACTGTGAGATTTTAAATTTTGTTTTTAAGCTTTCTTTTTTTTTCCTAGTAAATGCTCTCCAGAAAAAAAAAA